>CM040119.1:21965613-23171261 GCA_022559845.1 Amorphophallus konjac | reverse complement strand
CGAGCCGCGCTCGGGAACAAAGGTCAAAGGAAAATGCTCAAAGATCCACTAAAAGGAGCTCTCATCTTTCCTCCAGCAAGACATTGGACAAAAAGGTACTCCGCCCTCGGGCGGTAGATTTCCCGAAGCTATATAGAAATCTTCCAGATCTTGTGGATATTATATGCAGTCAACCAAATCTGTATTCGTTCATGTCTGCACATCGTCGAGTATATCCTAATATTGTGCATCAGTTCTATGGGCATTTATTTATTGCGGACAACAATCAATACACCATTGTTAATGCCCAATTGGTTAAGCTCACACCCGCCTTTTTAGGCCGAGCTTTCGGGCTGCCTTGTGAGGGCTATTCCTTTGGAGATATACCAGTGCCGAAAGATGTTGTCTACCAAATGATGACTTTGGAAGAAATGGGTGAAAGATCCACAGTTGGTCTTAATGCCAATCACTTTCCTACGATGTAGAGAATTTCACACCACATTGTTGACACCCGTTTTATACCCAATAAGTCGGGTCATCTCCTTATTCATTCAATATGATGCTCCGAGTTGTTCACTCTTCATTGAATTCCTTTTAATCAGTTGAAGCCTGTTTTCTGGGTCTCAATTCCTGGATTAGACCTGGTTCCTGGTGGCACTTCGTTCAAAAGCTTGGCAATCCCTCCATTCTATTTTCTTGAAAATCAATGATAATAACGGTCTGGACTAGGCGCGTCATTTCATAATAACGCATGAAGCCTAGGCCGTTACTCTTTGAAGAGTCCCAAGACTTAGGGCCTCGTTGTCCTTTGATAATAACGGTCTACTCCCTAGCCGTTGTTTCCTTATGACGCCCTATGCCCTGGCCGTTACTTACTTGCAGAGTCCTATTGTTTAGATCTTCTTCCCGTCGATCTTATCCTTTGGATAGGGTTGAAAATGACGGTAATTCCTTGGAGCGTTATTTCCAAGTGGCGGTCTATCGTGCAACCATTACTTCCTTCAGAGAGTCCTGACAGTTCAGGCCTTTTCTCTGCTACTCCGTGGACGAGATAGGGTTTTGGATTGGCATTATCTCCTTCAATTCTAATCCTCAGGACCTCTCGTTTGTTTCTTTGGACTCTTGTTGATTTTATCCTCAAGGATTTGCTAAGGATTATCCTCCTTTCTTGGCTGATTTATCTTCAACTCGACCTGAGAGTTTGAGGGAGTCTATAAATAGAACCCTTGATTTCATGACCCACGAGAGAGGAAGATTTGATTCACGACGAAGTGCTGCCAAATTCAGGAGCCATCTACATCCAGGAGGAGCTGCTTCCCACGTCCATCTTCCAAGTCAAGGGAGTAATTTTGGGTTTTAGCTTGTCAAGATCATCATTGCATGCTCAAGTTTCCCTTAGTTTTATCAATCAAAAGCATTGTCCCTCCTCTTCCTCCACGTTTTTCACTGTTGCTAAGCATACACATATCCTCCTAAACTTAAAAAACGCCCAGAGGGGTTAAAAAACCAACAACTCCCCGGTAATCCCCTCTCCTTTTGATGTTCTTAAGCTTTTTAAGGATTGATGCTATACTTATGTTGAGGGCTAATTGAGGTTGTGTTGTTTTGCTTTCTACATCCTTGGCAGGTTTTACAGGATCACTAGCACGAGGCCCAAGCCTTCTAGCCGGCTGGAAGGGTTGGAGTTCAAAGAATTCACATCTTTTCACTGCAGGTTATCTGACGGTCAGGTGCAGGAGCGTTATTTCCTTCTGGCGGTCTATCGCACGACCGTTACTTCCAAGCGACGCACAGGGTTTGGACCGTTATTTGCAAGTTGATCTGCAGGCTTTCCTTGGTTTTCTCTCCCGTGGGCGGGTGTTTCATCCACCTACTTCCAAGGTATATTCGAGTCTTTGACTCGTGTTTACTTTGGTGGCGATCACGACTTTCCTTAGTGTTGGGCACTAGCTGTCTTTTTCATCAAATCTCTTTATTCCCCTTGATTGTTCCACCCCTAGCGGTGTGTTTTTATTTATCTTTGCTCCACGCCCCGGCGTGTGTTTTTGTTTTTCCCTTAGCGTAATTTGATTGAGATAGCATGCCCATGCTAGAGTTAGATTTGATTGCCTAGGTTCATGTTCACATGTGCATAGGTTGAGCTGATCTTTGGTAGTTTATTTATCATCTCGCCATATCATTTTTTAAAACCCTCACAATCAACAAAAAAAGAAAGAAGATAAGAAGAGATAGGTAAACAAACAATCAACAGATAATTTTTTGGCGATCACGGTGGGACAACTAGTGCCAATCGTGCTTCTGATTCCTGTTTAAACCTGCCATCATCTGTTTGTTCAGTTGTCTTTTGATCCCTTTGTTTTCACCCCTCTTTCTGGTTTTCTGAATCATATGACGGCCCTGTCTCGGCGCGTTACAGTGTTCTGACGCGGGGACATCAGGCCGTCGCTTGTCTCTGTGGTGTGAGCTTTCACGGGTTTTCCTGTTACTTCAGTTTGTTTTTTGGTTCCCTGGCTCATACGACGGTCTGGAACCCCTGCGTTACATTATTTATGGCGGTCTGGTCTCTGACCGTTATTTGGCTCTGACGCAGGGGCCTTCGTCCGTCACTCTCCTGGCAGGTACGCATCCGAGGTGCAGTTATTTCCGCAGTTTTTGGCTGTGATTTATTGCTTGGGTGCTGCTTGATTTCTGCCATAATTCCATTCATATCTTCATATCATTATGTGCACCGTTGTTTGCTAGATTCTAGGCTAGACTTTGCATGCACTCCGGTGCACATAGGGTCATCCATCTTTTCATATATTAGACTGCATTTTCCTACCTTGTTGTGAGGACCTCTCGTCTCCATATTCCTTGGGGCCGACTAGGAAATCACAGCAGGGACCTCCATAAGTCCCCGCGAGCCGTGGATTCCCACACGGACGCCGGGCCGGTTGTACCTTTCCCCCCTTGTGTCTAGGGTTGCATAAGTGAAGGAGTGGTCACACTTAAAGTCAAGCCAAGTCCATATCCACCTCCTATCAGGAACCCATTTGGAGAGAGCACATATCAATCAATTCACTAAAGTTCCAAAGGAGAAACCATAAAGAAACTTTGTTTGCATCATCTTAAGCAACTTGGTTGGCTTTTGAGTGTCTTCATTCCCTATCACTTATATCTTGTTTGAATCACCTAGGTGCGGTTGCTCATTGTGTGTTTGTTGTGTTTGTTGTTTTGCATTTATCAAGGTTGTCCGTTGCATGTGGAGTTGTTTTCGTTCGTCCGAATCATCTCCTCGAGTCGCTTCCTCCTTCACATTCTATTCCAATCCCCTCTTCGAATCTACCATGGCATCCTGCAATCCTCCTCGCTCCCAAGAGGATTCCCTTCCTCAAGGGCTCCTTGAGAACCCCCCGAGGGTTATTTCTTTCTCCGCTGGAGAGGGGACCGCCCCTCTCTCATCCTCCACTCCCATAGAAGGTGGTCAGGTCATCCCTTCTTTATCCGCTCCTTCCGCGGGCTCTGTCCTCCATATGATGGCCCAGTTGGATCCGACCCAACTCCAGGTCCTCTATCAGGCCATGCAAGGGTCCAATCCTCCTCCCTCCGCTACCGTCCAGGGGCACTCTAATTCTTCCATTATTGGGCCGTCTGTTCAGCCCACCCCGATTGAGCTCACCCCGGTCCAGCCCCGGACCATCACCTTTGCTGGCATGGAGATGGGTCAATCCTCCAATCCGACCCATCAATCTTTTGATAAGGGGAAATCGCCTATCCCCTCTCTTCCGATGGATTATCACCCCTCTGCTCTGGCGGCTCCACAGGTCCTCGTGGGCCCATCCGATTTCTTGCCCCAACAGCACGGGGTGGCCCAATTTCACTCCAATCCGGGTCTATCTCAGGCCCAGTATCCTTCTTACGGCCCCCCTAATTCCACTAGTTATCCTTCTGCTCCTTCCTATGGGCTCCCGCCCTCGGCAACCGCCATTCCTCCTGCTCACCAGATACAATCAACTCCCTTCACTGCCCCTGCTCCCTCTCGAGAGCAGGATTTGCTTAATAAGTGGGCCACCATGCAGCAACAACTTGATTTTCTTCAGAAGAAGGTGGGCCCACAATCCTTGGCTGATATTCCCGTCCCAAGCTTCCAGAACATCCGTTTCCCTCCGCAGTCTGAGCTCCCCAACTACCGTAAGTATGATGGGAACAGCAATCCCTTCATCCATGTGAGGGATTTTCTGTATGAATCGGCGCAGTTCCAATATGATGATCGCCTTATGGCGTACCTATTCCGCCGATCATTGGATGGCGTTGCTCTGGAATGGTTTTATTCTCTGCCCCTAGAAGAGGCCGAGAGCTTCAAAGTGGTCAAGGACAAGTTTATTCAGCGGTTTCAAGATCGGGTCGGCCCGGAATATTCATTCACAGATCTGGTGGCCGAGAAAATGAAGCCGGATGAGGAATTCGCAACTTATGCAGATAGATGGAGGCAGATGGCCGCCAGGGTGCCCGGCCATATTCCAGAGGAAGAAAAAGTTAAGCTGCTAATTTCAAATGCTTCGCCCACCTTCAAGAACATCCTGGCAATGAACGATATAGCCAATATGCATCAACTGTATAGCCGGGCGCGATTTATACAAACTCAGTTTAAGGACTCCCCTATCCATTCTCTTTTCGAAAACCAAAAGCCCAAGTACCATAAGAAACCACAGGGGCCGGTTACCGAAGGAGTCCAGACAAATGAGCAAGTACAAGCTGTTGCTTTTCCCTACCAAGCCGCACCATTCCGCTACAACCAAAGCCCCCGCAATCCGCAAAACTCCGCTCCGCAACACTTTCAAAACACTCCACAAAACCCTCCGCCTACCTTCACCATCCCGCAAAACACCTTCACCGCACCACAACAACCACCACCATCACCGCAATACCATAACGTCCCTCCACCCGGCGGCTACAACAATAATAATCCCAACAGCAAGCGCCCGGCTCCCAGAAGAGCCCAGTATCCTCCATTGCCAGAGACACTTACAGACATATTCTCAGCGCTCATGGCAGTAAATGCAATTCAACTTCCTCCAGAAAGGACTGTTTGGAACCCAGCTGTTGATCAAACTAAGTATTGCATGTTCCACCGGCAGCCGGGTCACACTATAGAAGGATGCTTTCACTTCCGAGATCTCGTGTACGACTTACACGAAGGACAGAGAATAGACTGGGCCGAGATGCATAGGGCCATTATGGAAATCAAAGAGAAGAGAAGGCAGCCGCAGGGGCAGCAAGTGCAGCAGCATCCAGCACCGCAGCCGCAGCAGCCGCCACAACAGCAGCCACCGCAGCAAGCACAAGATCTGGGCATCCATCAGAATCCGATGCCGAACCATCAACCCGCTCCTCCGCAACAGCCGCCAGCACCGGCACAAGTTAATGTAGTCCAACCACCGGCCTCCAACGCCGGGTGGTCATTTGATGATGATGGCGCCGCACCACAGGTCATGGCCTTCCACCACAAACCTTCCTTCATCCTCCCTACACAACCAACACCCTCTCCGCTCATCCCACAATTCACACCCGCTCCACCAAATCCGCTCACCATCCCGTCGTATCCTTCGCCAACCCCCATCACCGTCATCACACCACCATCCAATCCCGCACCTATCCTTACCCATCCATTCACCCTGCCTTCACCAGCATCCACGTCCATCACCACCCTACCACCCACCAATCCTTCACCTATCATCCGCGCATCCCCCATTAACTTCACCAACCCTCCGCTTTACCAAACTGCCTCCCCCACGCCACCTATTCCACTCATTCGCCCCGCAGGGCCCATCATACTATCCCCCGATGCCGCGGCAAATTGTGCTCTAAGGAGCGGGAAGATGTTCCATCGGAACTACGCCACTACTAGCAATCCCCAGTCTTCCCAACCGGTGGCCGAGCAAGAGGAAGCTGAACCGTTACCGGGGACTCAATATGATTTACTGCATCATCTAGATCGGGTACCCGCCAAGATATCTGTGCTGGAGTTAATCAAGAGGTCCACTCTCCATCAAGATGCACTGAGGGATTTTTTGCAGAAGGTCATGGTTAGTGAAGACATGGCAGTCGACAGTCTACCAACGGCACTAGCAACTATCTCTAAAGGGCCGGCAATCACATTCTCTGAGACCGAGCTTGCACCTCCGGGGGCTCGGCAAATGCCGCTCTGCATAACAATTACTTTGAACAAAGTCGACGTTGAAGCAGCACTGGTCGACACTGGGGCCTCAATTAATGTCTGCCCCCTCAGCACTCTCCGAGCCTGCAATATATCTGAGGAGTTACTACGGCCTACCCCCACCACTATAGCAGCATACGACAACTCAAGGCGGGCATGTCACGGGGTAGTCACTATTCAGGCTGAGCTCGGGCCTCTTTCCATGGCTGTAGAATTCTATGTACTTGATATCGACCCTATGTTCAAAGCTATCTTGGGTCGTCCCTGGATCGACACACTTGGCGCCGTGCCCTCTACCGCGCACCAATGCATTAAATTCCCTTTTCAAGGGAGGGTCGTCAAAGTTAAAAGTTTATCCACGGTACAGTCAGTGAAGGCCATCTCTGAACAGATTCTTCCTACTCTCTGGCCAAGCAGCCGGCCCGTGCTATCAGTGCTAGACCTAAACTTTCCTTGGGCGTACACCACTCCTAAGCCCGTCACTACCCCGGTCAATATCAAGGCAAAGCCGCAGATTCGAGATTCAAAGGGGTGGAACATTATATTGAAACTGGGCTATCAACCGGGGAGAGGCCTCGGTGCACAGCTGCAAGGGATGACCAAGCCCATACCAAAAGGAAGAAAAATGGGCAGACGAGGTCTCGGTTACAAGGAGACAGCATTATCAATGATGGGTGACTCTGGGCCGCTTACCTGGGATTACCGTCAGCATTTTGTCAGAGGGCCCCCACAGCCGGGCACGTTAGCTGCGAAGCCAGTCCAGTCAGAAACCGACACGGTTTGTCCAGTCACCAGTCCACCCCCGTTGCCAAGGGGGCTAAATGACGATGTGATCGACTACAGCTGGGCCCTCCAGGGGCTGTTTTGTGAAAGAGGCAGCCAGAAGCCACAGAAGGTTCAGCTTATGCAGTGGAGGCCGAAGAAGCGGCCTGGTGATGATTCAAAGAAAGAAGGGAGCTCGCTGATTGCTCTTTCTCTATCTCCCTCTCATTTTCAGTGCATGATCCAGCTGAAGGGGTTTGTACCCCGTCCTCCTCCGATTATGATTAATCCATCTTCAGTGATCCATTCCAGATTCCAATCAATCCTCTTGCTTATGGGCCTCGCTGCCCCATTAATCTGCCTGCTTTCCCCATCCCTCCGTTTTTTAACTCTCAAATCCACGAGATGTGGGGTTCCTCCTCTTGTGATCTTTTCTTCGATTGCATCTTTCCTGAGCTGTTCCCTATGCAGCTCCCGCCTCCTCCGTCGTGCTGCGTGGTCTCCACTGATCTCCAAAAAAAAACGTCAAATTTGAAACGGAGATTTCAGTGGAAGATTATGCTATCCTGTCTCCATCCTCCTCGTCCCAGGGGCACGAGTCCCCTGCTCCTTCCCTTCCATTAAGCTTCCTCTCTCCTAGGTCAGAGTTAGGGTCTAGCGAGTCTAGAGAAGTAGAGTCAGTTAGGTCTAAAGAAGTAGGGTCTTGTTCTAGGTCGTTCAACCCTTCCCCTCCTGAGCCGCGCTCGCTTGCGCATCCTTCCCGATCTATTCCTGATAGGTTCTTGCAAGATCTAGCTCAGCGGTGTCATGCTCTTTTGAAGTGCCCAGAATTCGTCGCCACGGCGATTGCGATTGAAGATGAAGAGGAAATAGAAGGGGTGTGGAGCGATGACGGATTAGGCGTCTATGAAGTGCTGGATGAGAAAGACCCAATTGATGAAGACAGCGATGTAGAGGACACTGCCGACTTATATGCAAAGGGACTGAAGAGATTCGACCAGCCGTCGACGGCAGTGGATGAACCTACAAAGGAAATCAACTTGGGAACAGAAGAAGATCCAAGGCCCATCAATATTTCAGCTAATCTCCCTCCACAGGTAGAAGAGGATCTAATTAAGGTACTGAGGGAGTATAGCGATTCTTTCGCCTGGTCTTATGAGGACATGCCAGGTCTTGACCCCTCCTTAGTGGAACACCGACTCGTGCTTAAACCAGGGGCAACACCTGTTAAACAAAGGTCGAGAAGATTTCACCCCCACATGGCCTTGCGGATTAAGGAAGAGGTCGACAAACTTTACAAGGCCAAGTTCGTCAGAGTAGTTTTATATCCTCAGTGGGTGGCAAACATAGTCCCTGTTCTCAAGAAGGATGGGAAAGTGCGCATATGCATTGATTTCAGGGACCTTAACAAAGCATGTCCTAAAGACGATTTCCCGCTGCCTCATATAGACGTCCTTGTTGATAACACTGCCGGGTACGAAGCTCTATCGTTCATGGATGGGTACTCGGGCTATAATCAGATCCGTCTCGCTCCTGAAGATCAAGAGAAAACTTCCTTCACCACGCCCTGGGGCACATACTGCTATGTAGTTATGCCTTTTGGATTAAAGAACGCAGGCGCCACCTATCAAAGGGCGATGATGGCTATCTTCCACGACATGATGCACATCTATATGGAAGCTTACGTGGATGACATTCTGGTGAAGTCAAGATCAAAGGAAGAACACCCCTCTATTTTGGCTAAAGTGCTGCAGAGAGCCAGGGAGTACAAGCTAAAGATGAATCCGAAGAAGTGCGTATTCGGAGTCTCCTCGGGGAAGCTGCTAGGTTTCATAGTGAGCAAACGGGGGATCCAGATTGATCCTAACAAAGCACAGGCCGTCATGGATATGCCTCCGCCAAAGAACATTACGGAACTTCGAGGACTGATTGGTAGATTGCAATTCATTAGAAGATTCATATCCCAGCATTCTCAAAGGTGCCGTCCGTTTTATGAATTGCTCAAGGCGGGGGTCAAGTTCGAATGGAATCAAGATTGTCAAAAGGCCTATGAGGACCTCAAGGAATATCTATCCAATCCCCCGGTTTTGCAACCTCCTGTCCCTGGGAAACCCCTGATCCTATACATCTCGGTCATTGAGGACTCCCTAGGGGCGGTTTTAGCACAAGTGGATGACGAAGGAAAAGAGCGGGCTGCGTACTATCTTTCTCGGTTGTTTAATCCAGCTGAATCCAGGTACACCGCTATGGAGAAGACTTGTGCCGCCTTAGTGTGGGTAGTTCAGAAGCTTAAACATTACTTTCTCGCCCACCCAGTTAGGCTGATCTCTAGAATGGACCCGATCCGTTATCTCTTAGAAAAGCCCGTTCTTTCTAGTAGGTTAGCTCGCTGGCAGAGCTTCCTCTCTCAATTCGATATCACCTTTGTCGTTCAGAAGGCAGTCAAAGGATATGCCATCGCTGAGCATCTTGCACATCTCCCTATTCCTCACACCGACTCTATTCAGGACGATTTCCCTGATGAGCATCTCTCTGTCCTTTCTCAGCATCCCTTCTGGTCTCTGCACTTTGACGGTGCGCTTAACTCACAGGGCCAAGGGATCGGGGCTGTCTTGCTTACTCCAGAGGGAGTAACCATCCCCTTCGCTTATCAACTTCGATTTCCTGCTACCAACAACATCGCTGAGTATGAGGCTCTCCTGGCCGGCTTGAAGCACGCCTATCTCTTAGGCGCGCGTTATTTAAACATCATAGGAGACTCTCAGCTCGTCTTACGGCAAGTTCTGTCCACTTACCGTACCCGTGACCCCAAGCTCAAGCCCTATCAAGATTTGGTCACGCTCATCGCTAAGCGATTCCGCAAGCTAATCTATATCCATACTCCCCGTTCTCTGAACATTCTGGCGGATGCATTGGCATCTCTGGCCTCCTCCTTATCCTTCCCTCTCAGTCGTAGTACTGAGACTGTCGTCGTCCAGAGGATGGACGCACCCTCTCTCCAGGATCCTTGGTTCACCAACCTTAGAAGTCTGCAGAAGTGAGAGCTGAAAAGGAAGATCTCGAGGAGGTATCATTGGCAGAACTAGAGGAGATTTTGGATGAAGAAGAATTACCTTGGTACCATGAAATCGAGTTATTTTGCAAAGAAGGGGCATTCCCAGAAGGGGCAAGAGCTGAGCAGCGCAAAGCAATAAGAAGAGCCGCCGCAAGGTACACTATCATTGCAGGAGAACTGTACAGGCGCGCTACTAATGGAATGCTCATGAGATGCCTAGATGATGTGGAAGCTTGGAAAGTAGCAGAAGCAGCACATTCCAGCGAGTGTGGAGGTCATGTCAATGGCCAGGCTCTAGCGAAGAGGATTCTTAGGCAGGGCTACTATTGGCCCACTCTGGAGGAGGATTGCTCCCTCTATGTCCGGAGGTGCCTTAAATGCCAACTCCACGCTGATAAAATCCACTCTCCAGCTTCATCTCTTCATCCTATGACCGCTCCTTGGCCATTCTCTATGTGGGCTTTCGACGTCGTCGGCCCACTCGGTGATCCTAATTCTCAGACCAAGCAGAAATCCTTCATTCTCACAGCAACTGAGTACTTCACCAAATGGGCCGAAGCCGAGGCGTACGCAGAGATCAAAGCTACAACGGTGTGCCGCTTTATCATGAAGAATATCATCTCGCGGTTCGGAGTGCCAAGCAGCATCATCACCGACAACGGACCCCAGTTCGTCTCCCAGGAGCTTAAAGACCTATGTAAGAAGTTCAAAATTACATTGCATCATTCATCACCATATTACCCTCAAGGCAACGGTCAAGCCGAAGCCACTAATAAAACTCTTCTTAAAATCATTAAGAAAACATGCGAAGCGCATAAATTTTCTGATTGGCCTGAAAGATTGGTGGAAGCTCTGTGGGCTTACCGCACCTCCGTCCGTACTCCTACGGGACAAACTCCCTATTCTCTAACCTACGGGATGGAGGCAGTGCTCCCATATGAGATCTTAATCCCTTCACTCAGAGTATAGCTCGATAAGGAACTTAATCTCGATGAACGTCGAGAGGCGTTGCTGGTCCAACTGGAACTCCTAGATGAGAAGAGGATGAATGCGGCCGATCACGTATCTGTTTATCAAAAGAGAGTTTCGCGTTATTTTCAAAAGAAGGTAATTGAACGAAAATTTTGCAAGGGTGAAATGGTTTTGAAACGTAAATTCATTCGGTCTGCAGGTCCTAGGTCTAAATTGCAACCTAACTGGGAAGGGCCGTTTGTAATAAAAGAAGCTTATCCAGGGAATGCTTATCGTCTAATCAACGCGGAAGGTGAGGAGCTCTCTCACCCGTGGAATGGGTTGTATCTTAAACATTTCTTTCCTTAAAAATCTAAACCATGTGCTTTTCCGGTAATAAGAACTGCCTCCCTATCTTCAAAAAAGAGAGTCTTGAGTAAGGCAAACACACACTACACGACGCCCCTGGTCGGGTTCCTTGCTTAAAAAGACACCGTTTTTCCTCGGCCATGCTTTGGGGGAAAGTCAAAGTCCCTGTACGTTTCATTCTTCGGCTGCATCCAAGGGGCAAGGAGTGAATAAGAAGGCGACAACCGATCCAAACTCCCTAACGAGAAGAGGTCTCAAATAGGGGCAAGTCCGTTATGACCTGACTCCACAAGAAAGAAAAGAAAAGAAAAGCAAAGGAGTGCTCTTTCCCATGAAATCAAAAGCATCATCTCAAGGTCTGTGAATGAATTCTCAAAAGCTCCAAAAGAAAAAGAAGATTAGGCATGACAAGAGTGGCAGTACAGTTCCCCGCGGGACGTTATGAGCCCGGTCGCATGCATGCCTAAGTGGACAAAGGTTCGATGACGGACATAAAAAGCCCCGGCACAACAGACCAAATCTCTAATAAGGTTGCACGGTGAGGGAATCAAGTTCTAAAAACTTCTATATCTGGCCTAAGCTTACCCCCATGTTCTTTTTTTCTTTTAGGACTGAGACGAGTACCCTAGGTATGGCTTTAGTAAAAACACCGTCACGATGACCAGGTCTCGGCCAGGGGTTGCCACGCTATTGCACGCCGATCTCGAGACTCAAGCTAAAACAAGGGAGGTCTCGTGTTGCTAGAGAGGCACTGGTTTTCCAAAAATCCAAAAACAACAAATATTTCCACAATCCAAAAACAACAAATATTTTCAAAATCCAAAAACAATAAATATTTTCAAAATCCAAAAAAACAACGAATATTTTCCAAAACCCCCAAAATACCATCATATGCATAGCATGCATCGCGTTTTCATTATGTTTTCGCCTATTTTATAAGGCTCCACCCCTTGACCAAATATCAAGAAACGGTCATTTTCTAACCTGCTTCAAGGCAAGGGGTCGAGTCTAAGAACAGATCTAACTTGTTTCATGTCTAAGTGTGTGCAGAATACATGAACAAGCCCAAAAGCAGAAGCTCACAACTATGCAGGTTTAGAGCATGTAACGCGCCAGGATCGGACCGTTACAGTCATATAACGGGCCCCTCTTTGACCGTCACTTCCCTTGGCATGGGCCCCTTTTCTTTTCGTTAAACCATCACTATGACGGTCTGAGACTCACCGTTACTTTAAGTAACGCCTCAAGACCCATCCGTCATATCCTTCAGAGACTGGGCTCTACCCACTCTCATTATGACGGCCTGTAGAAGGACCGTCATTTCCAAATAACGGCCCAGAGTACATCCGTCATATCCTCCAGAAGCCCTGTCTGCTCACATCAGTCTAGCCTTTTAAACTATGGAACTCAAGATCCCTCAACTGTGGCAAATCTCATCTCATTCAAGCAAAGATTAATGAAATATAGATCTTGATGAATTCAACTTTGATTGTCCATTACATGATATCTCTCATAAACAAAGGAAAATCAAGATACATTCAGTTTCGTATCCGCAAGAGGGCGGATCTTCCTCAATTCTTTCACGTAATCTCGGCGTGTTTTCTCTTCAACTTCTGCTTGCCACGGGCGCACCTTGCTGATCTCCCACATGGTCAGCGCGTTCCGGATCGCTCTTTCATCTTCCTCGGTCCCCATCTTCCTAGGTAGAAGGGGAGGGTAGTGTGATAGTGCAGAAACGCCGATTCAAGGTAATCCGATCTGAAGATGGCATCGGTGCGGGTTGTAGATTGCCATGGTAGTGTTCCCTACTAGCTGGAGGTCGAGGCCTTGGCGCCGCGGTATTTTGAGAAGAGCACTTCGAAGAACGCTTGGTCGCATGATGAACTTTTCAAGAGGCAAAGCATTGAAGAAGAGGCGCCATTCATCCCGCGTTTTCTTATCCGCCGCCCTGCATTCAACATGAGAAGAATATCCAAAAGTCCCTCCAATGAAGAAGAGGGGGTGGCTCCCGAAGATCCGGCTCGCCGAAGTTATATCTTCCTTGGGAAGGAATTTGATTCTCACTCCTATCCAACACTCAAGGAGTATCATGGAACCGAACAAAGGCCCTCCAAGGCAAGCCGAGCTTAGTCCTTCATAGAGGTATGAGAGGACCGCTTGAGAAATAGACATACCCCGCCACAGTCCACTAATAATGCTAAGATTTTGGATATCTAAGAGGTGGTCGGTTGTGGAGAAAAGGAAGACCCCGCACAAGCAAACCGCCGCCGCCTTGGCTATTGCTTCGTGTCTCTCCCACTTGTTTTTACAGTGAGACACTATCCATTGTGCCATAGGGATCATGTGAATGTGGCGCGGGCTGATCATGGTCCGCACGTCCTTTGGGTTATGAATGAAGTCGCTTAAGATCAAGGACGGATCAATAGGTTCTATTGTATAGCAAACCCGATCCTCATCCCCCAACTTAGTCTTAGGAAGGGCTAGGTAGGTCTCTACCTCCTCCAATAGGATGGTTGCTTCAAAGGAGGGGAAGATGAAGGTATGAGTTTGTGGATGCCATAGTTCCACAAGGGCTGAAAGGCATGGCCAATCCAAAGACAATTTCTGGAAGTTTTTGCCTAGAACCAAGAGGGGTTGGAGGTGCCATGCTTTGAGGATTGATACCACCTCTATAGGGAGTGCCTTTACCATGGGAGCCACCCACTTTAGGTTGGAGTAACACCTTGGGCCAGGAAGAGGCTTGAAGAAGAAAAGAAGAAGGAAAGTTATGAAGAAAATTAAAGTGCAGCAAAAAATCTGAACTTTGGATAAAGTCATGCAAGCTTACCACCCTTTGGACATTAGAGCTTAGATGCTTGGGGATCGAGGACAGCCGTTGAAGCTCCCCATGTTCCCTCCTTGCAGCCTTAGGGCCGGTGTAGATCTTCTCTTCCATAGCCGCCATCTCGAAGCACCTCTTCATCTTGATTTCTGCTTGTTAGGGAGAATTCTTCAACCCTAGAATAGAGGTTTTTGCAAACTGCGATTTTGAATAAGTTTCCCAAGTTGCTGGGGTTTTTTATTAACTTTGGAAGGATAAGATTGGAGTTGGGAGGCTTTATCTGAAATTTGGATAAGTCCTAGCAAGAGATTAAGTGGCTGAACCTCGGGCTCTAAGCTCTCACGGCCGAATCCGTTTTGGAAACGACCCAGACTATGACGGTCTGTCGTAGGGCCGTTACTTCACTCTGGCGCGCCTACCCTGGGCCGTCACTTTTTCTGTGGGTTGGGTTTTCCTTAGAACTTGTTCTGTGGCTGTTTACGGTCTGGTCTCAGACCGTCGCCTTTCAACGGACGAACCCTAATCCGTTATATCCTTCAAATCGCTCAAGTTTCTCTCTTCTGGGCTGAACGCCATGTAACGGTCAGGTTAGGACCGTCGTTTCGTTATGACGCGTCTCCTTCAGGCCGTCGCATTTTCTGCGAGTAGTTCTAAAATCATGTTCTGCCATGAACAACGGACTGGTCTAGGACCGTTGTTTGCTTTTAACGCTCCTACCATGGGCCGCTATTTCCTCTGCAGCCCGGCTATCAGAATAAGATATTTCATGAATGACGGCCTAAGGTAGGCGCGTCGTTTGATTATGACGGTCCAAGACCAGACCGTCATTTCCTCTGCTACTAAATTCAGGCAGTTAGTCTATCCTTTGCCTAGACCTGGCGGTCTTTCACATCTGTACACCACACCTTCTCCACACAAGCATTCATTCACACATACACATCCATCATGCGTACTTTCAATCACTCATTCGTGCATATCCATTCATACATCCACATAAAAAAGTCAATAAAAATTTCATTTTCATAAAAAGGCATGTACAAGTGGTAAGAAAAGCATAAAAGTACATCATTCGGCCGACTTATCCGTCGGGCCGCCCTCATCCTCTCCACCCTCGGGTTTCCTGGGTGGCGGTGCTATGGAAGCACTCTCCTCCTGCTGTCCTCTCTCTGCCCTCTCATTTCTCTGTTGGCCGGCGGAACTAACTAGGAAATCCCCAACCGAGCCACTAGGGGCAGCACTCCTATGAGCCCCGCTCCGGGAAGAACTCCGCTCTGGTGCCCGGCCTAGCATCCGGACCGTCTGCTCCATTGTCTGCAGCCTGATCTTCAGTGTGAAGATCTGGCGTCGCGTCTCCCGTGCCTCGGTCCGATAGCGATCAAGATCCGTGGTCCCAAGGCGAAGGTCCTTCACCTCGGCCCGCGCCCGTGCTAAATCTGCTCGAAGTCGCTCCATCTCCACATCGTCCACATGACGAGGGGTCTCCGCTGTCAGTCGGGCTATCTCTGCCCGCACGAGCTCCATCTCTGCTCGAGCTCGATCAGTCTCGGCCCGGCTCCTCTCCACCTCTGCCCTCGCCTGGGTGGCCTCCGCCACTGCCGCTGCCAGCTCTATCGCCTGTAGATTGCATTGCATTGCATATAGGTTAGTCATATAAATTTAATTAGCATAAGCATAATCATAAAGCATGTAAGTATCTTACCCGCTTCGCGAGGGTGGTCTCCGCCTCCTCGGCCCGGGCGACCGCCCGAGCAAAGTCAGCATCTCGCCCAGCCCTGTCTCCCGCAGGCTGCGAGGACGACGATGGGGCATCCGGTCCTGCTCGTTGAGCTCCCTCTGCCCGCTGCATTGTCATAGCCAAAGCATTAGCATCATGCATAATCATAGTCATATCATAAGCATTCAGAATCTCACTAGGAGCTCCAAAGCAGTCCGGTACTCATCCCGCTGCTGGATGGTAGAATGGAGTAGTCCCTCTAGCTCAGCTATCCGCCCCTCAGGATCGAGCTGCATGTAGAAAGCATGAGCCAGCATGTCACATCCGCATTTCATCATATAGAAAGAGTTTTTTAGTTTAGAATTGCATACCGGTCGTCGGGTACCTTGGTATACCCGGTCGTCGTAGTGTCGAGCAAAGGCCTTCAGGTAGGCCTCGTCGCTCTCTGCCCGCTCTTTCACAGCCCTGCCTCGCTGCCTCCAGTCGAGGACGTACTTCACCTTCCGGGCACGCGAATCCACATTCCCACTAATACCTCTCGCCGACTTGCCTGGATGGTCATCGGTGCGGCGTAGAAAGGTCACCTCGGGCTGGTGTAGTCCTTGGGTCCGCAAGATCAGCCTGTAGTGCAGAGGCTCGATGATGTGGAGGCAGTGCAGCCAGACGTCTCGTCCCCGATACGATAGAGACGCCTCCACCCATGGCTGTCCTGTGTAACCCTCACCGCGGTAAGGGGTCCACCTCACCTGCAGGCATTTAGATCCATTAGCATTCGCATAGCATGAGCACATATAGGCATATAAAGCATTTAAAGCATTTAAGTTCTGGGCTCAACGATGTGTGTGGGTAGGAGTCCAGGTCCTCCTGGATCATCCGGGTCTGTCTCAAGACCGACCCCGTATCCCTCGCCACCGACCATCGCCTCGCGATCGGTATCAGGCCAGGATGGAGTAATGCGCCTCTCCCAATGCCCGGGAGGTACAAATAGCTCCAGATCTGCATTTAGGAATCAAGTCAGTTGCATAAATCATCAATTATAGCATACATCATGGCATAGTAGAAAGCACCTAAGCGCATTTTTACCTGTAGGAAGGGCGAGAAGCCTCCCAGCATCGTCAGTCGGTCCGTGGTGCTCAACGAGTTGATCAGGAAGGCCAAGACCGCTGCTCCCCAGGCGTATTTCCTCACTCTGCTTAAATCCTCTATCAGCGGCAGCAGTCTGCAGCTGATGACATCCGCTCTGGTCACGAACAGGAGCTTCCCGAACAACAGTATCAAGAAGCGCCTCATCACTCGATCCCCCTCCTCTCCTGCCTCTGCCGCCACACGAGGGCGCACCCGGTCTATCACTCTGCTTAGATGCTCCTCGGGCAGTTCTCCCACGGCAATCGCTGCCCCTCTCAGCCCCAAACTCTCCTGCAGCACCGATCTCGAGAGCTGGGATGAAGACTGGCCCGGCCTGATCAGGTCCAACCCCAGTAGCTGCTGCGCTATCTCCCGATAGTCACCGTACGTCCACCCGGTCACTGCAGCGCCATGGACTCTCAAGCCTGTAATTCTCGCCATGTCTTCTAGCGTGGGGATCATGTGGCCCCACGGGAAGATGAACGCCCTGCTAACCGGGTCCCACCTCTCGTGTAATGCATACAGCAATGGCGTATCCATCCGGATCACCTCGATGCTGAGCATCTCGGCAAAACCCATCTCTGCAAGTCTGTCTCTCTGGTAGTCGGGCAGTGCCTGGTACACCGCCCGAATCTGCAGCCATGAGATCCTCGATCTCCTCTTTCCCTGCATTGCATATTAGAGCACTAATTAGTCCATTCGCATCATATAGACATTGCATAAACATTAAATATCGAAAAGAAAAACAAAAATTTGAGAATTCAAAACCCTAAAAAGAGTTTGGAACCCTGGCAGAAGTAACGGCCCTGGGATGGGGCGTTACTTGTCTCTGACGGCCTTAGCTTGGAGCGTCAGAGGAGTGACGGTCGCTGGCGGGACCGTCACTTAGTCTGCCAGTAGGGAATTTCTCCCCTGCATCCCCATGACTTCCCACTTTGGCCAAATGGCCTACAAGTGTTCCTAGTGGGTTCATAAACCCATTTCTACCCTTATCCCCCACATGCATTCATAAATAAAAACATAAAAATCAAAAATTTAAAAAATTAGGGCGGAGGGCCTACCTCATGGTCGAGGACCTTCCTCTTCTTCTTCTCTGGTTCCTTGGGCTCCTCTGCACCCAAGGAGGCTTC
Source organism: Amorphophallus konjac (assembly GCA_022559845.1). NCBI lineage: Eukaryota > Viridiplantae > Streptophyta > Magnoliopsida > Alismatales > Araceae > Amorphophallus > Amorphophallus konjac. The sequence continues at coordinate 23,153,159 of CM040119.1, read as the reverse complement.
GGTTGGTTCTTCCACGACCGTGGGGACCTCCTCCTCTTCCCTTGGCTCCCTTCCCCTCGGTTCTTCCTCCACGGGCGGCGGGGTGGTCTCTCGTTCGAGCCGGCGGTGGAACCGCCTTATAGCCATCTTCTTTCCTCTCCCTCTCTTCTGAGGTGGTGGCTGCGGTGCCTCGTCGCCGGCCATTGGAGTGTGGAGATGGAGGTCGCCGGTGGGTTTTTCTGGTTTGGAGTTTTGGTTGTTTGAGCATGAAATGAGACCGAACAGCCGTTCGGTTTGTTTTTTTGAAAACTCAGGAGAAGCGACGGTCTATCGTTAGACCGTCACATAATCCTGACGCCCCCCTCTAAGGCCGTCGCTTGTGACGGACTGTTTTATTGAAGAATTTTAACCGACTTGGTGTTGACGGACTAGGCTTAATCCGTTATTTTCATGTGACGCTCCTGAGTCAGGCCGTTATATGCTTGCAAGTTTCTTGATGAATGAATGGTCAAAATTAATGTTTAAACTTATCTCCATCATAAAAACATTTGATGAGTTTATCACACAGACAATGGTTATGCCTTAACTATTATCATAACTATCTTGTTGGCTAACCTATCTTTCATGAAAGGAACTATGAACAGAAGGCACGCTTCGCCGTCCGTCAAGCAGGTAAGTCAGGTATTGTATCTCGTTCCCTTATCCCTTAATGCATTACTATATGTTATCTATGATATATTATCTCGAGAACCGGCTGGTCATTCAGGTGTCCTGGGATCTGATGTTCCCCTTAAACAAAAATGATGATGATCTAAGTTCACATGAATAATCGTTGGATAGGCCGTTAGGTTGGAAAATTTAGGGATGATGGTTCTATCTTGCACGCCGTGGTTGCAGATAGTGTCTTGACTCTGGTTTCCCCAATCTAGCAATATTATTCTCGAGTATCTTGTTATTTTATCTTTCTTTGCATTTGCTTTGAAGATTTATTTTTTCTTTAGCCCAGCATGCATCATACGCATTCTTTGAGCATTCATGAGCTTCATTTATTCAAGATGTCTCATTGACGGTGAACAACTGTGTTCTTGATCCTGGATAAAGAGAATTATTCCACTCTGAATTTGAAGGTTTCCTTCGATTTGCTCGCTTGATCTGGTTGACTAAAGATTCCTGTCTGGAGTTTAGTCTCTTTCCTTTCCGTTGCCTCCGGCGGCCAGCCGTGTTTCCTTTCCTTAGTTAATTAAATCCTCCAGACTTGCATCCTTTGGTTAGCTATTTCCTTGTGATCAGTTTTGAAGTTTTTCCAGAAAATTATTATCGCTTGTTGGTGAAGAACGGGTGTCGTTTACCTTAACGCCCTCTTTTTGATCCACTCCGCTTCATTTCCGCTTCATCTCCATGCTCCATTTCACTTTCGCTTCACTTCCGCTCGTTCCCCTGCAAAGAGGACGTTAAGGAGGGGCATCTGTTGACACCCATTTTATACCCAATAAGTCGGGTCATCTCCTTATTCATTCAATATGATGCTCCGAGTTGTTCACTCTTCATTGAATTCCTTTTAATCAGTTGAAGCCTGTTTTCTGGGTCTCAATTCCTGGATTAGACCTAGTTTCTGGTGGCACTTCGTTCAAAAGCTTGGCAATCCCTCCATTCTATTTTCTTGAAAATCAATGACAATAACGGTCTGGACTAGGCGCGTCATTTCATAATAACGCATGAAGCCTAGGCCGTTACTCTTTGAAGAGTCCCAAGACTTAGGGCCTCGTTGTCCTTTGATAATAACGGTCTACTCCCTAGCCGTTGTTTCCTTATGACGCCCTATGCCCTGGCCGTTACTTACTTGCAGAGTCCTATTGTTTAGATCTTCTTACCGTCAATCTTATCCTTTGGATAGGGTTGAAAATGACGGTAATCCCTTGGAGCGTTATTTCCAAGTGGCGGTCTATCGTGCAACCGTTACTTCCTTCAGAGAGTCCTGACAGTTCAGGCCTTTTCTCTGCTACTCCGTGGACGAGATAGGGTTTTGGATTGGCATTATCTCCTTCAATTCTAATCCTCAGGACCTCTCGTTTGTTTCTTTGGACTCTTGTTGATTTTATCCTCAAGGATTTGCTAAGGATTATCCTCCTTTCTTGGCTGATTTATCTTCAATTCGACCTGAGAGTTTGAGGGAGTCTATAAATAGAACCCTTGATTTCATGACCCACGAGAGAGGAAGATTTGATTCACGACGAAGTGCTGCCAAATTCAGGAGCCATTTACATCCAGGAGGAGCTGCTTCCCACGTCCATCTTCCAAGTCAAGGGAGTAATTTTGGGTTTTAGCTTGTCAAGATCATCATTGCATGCTCAAGTTTCCCTTAGTTTTATCAATCAAAAGCATTGTCCCTCCTCTTCCTCCACATTTTTCACTGTTGCTAAGCATACACATATCCTCCTAAACTTAAAAAACGCCCAGAGGGGTTAAAAAACCAACAACTCCCTGGTAATCCCCTCTCCTTTTGATGTTCTTAAGCTTTTTAAAGATTGATGCTATACTTATGTTGAGGGCTAATTGAGGTTGTGTTGTTTTGCTTTCTACATCCTTGGCAGGTTTTACAGGATCACTAGCACGAGGCCCAAGCCTTCTAGCCGGCTGGAAGGGTTGGAGTTCAAAGAATTCACATCTTTTCACTGCAGGTTATCTGACGGTCAGGTGCAGGAGCGTTATTTCCTTCTGGCGGTCTATCGCACGACCGTTACTTCCAAGCGACGCACAGGGTTTGGACCGTTATTTGCAAGTTGATCTGCAGGCTTTCCTTGGTTTTCTCTCCCGTGGGCGGGTGTTTCATCCACCTACTTCCAAGGTATATTCGAGTCTTTGACTCGTGTTTGCTTTGGTGGCGATCATGACTTTCCTTAGTGTTGGGCACTAGCTGTCTTTTTCATCAAATCTCTTTATTCCCCTTGATTGTTCCACCCCTAGCGGTGTGTTTTTATTTATCTTTGCTCCACGCCCCGGCGTGTGTTTTTTGTTTTTCCCTTAGCGTAATTTGATTGAGATAGCATGCCCATGCTAGAGTTAGATTTGATTGCCTAGGTTCATGTTCACATGTGCATAGGTTGAGCTGATCTTTGGTAGTTTATTTATCATCTCGCCATATCATTTTTTTTAAAACCCTCACAATCAACAAAAAAAGAAAGAAGATAAGAAGAGATAGGTAAACAAACAATCAACACACATGATGACAACTATTTTACTGCCTAGAGGAGGAGGTCGTGATAAAGTCACCAAAATTCACATGTTTTTGTTCTACTGTCTTTTGGGTGGTCTTCAGATTAACTTTCCATCTATTATGCTTGATCACATTTGCAACAGCATGAAGCACAAAAATAGAACACTCCCTTATTCTGCGACATTGACAGCAATATTTGAGCTCATGAGCTTTGATTTATCTAAGGAGCCTTATCAGACAATATGAGAAGCTGATATATATTCAATTCATACCATATGCCATAATATGAACTATGTTGTTAAAAATGGAGTTTTGGTTCAAAATTTAAAGAGTTCTGGAAAAGTAGCAATTTCTGAAGATGATAATGAAGACGAAGACCCAATGTATGATGATCAGCAAAATTCTCAGCATGAGGGGATACCTTCTGAGGTGGTTCAGATGGTCACGGACCGGTTGGACTCCATGGATGGGCGTTTAGACAAGTTTGGGGAAAATATGGATGCTTTTACCAAAGATGTTTCAGATTTGAAGCTTTCCCATGTTTCAGAGGCTAACCACACTTCTTGAGTCAAATTCACAAGCTTTGGATGCTCAAACCTTAATGTTTCAGGATATTGTGGATTACATTAGACGTCCACCAACTCCACCTAGTCCAGATGAAGACTAGATCATTGAGCTCCAACGGCACGCCACTCTTTTTATCTCCTCTTCCCCCACTCCTTTTTGGTGATGCCAAAGGGGGAGACATTTTGTAATATTATATGTGTGCCTAATTAGATACAATAGTATGTGTGGTGTGTGCTTGCATGCATGAATGCTCTCATCTTTGCTTTCATCAGTTGTGTTAGTGAGTAGTGTTTTAGTAATGTTGCATCTTATGGCATAGCATATGTTTGCATTTTATTTCTCTCTCATGAACTCAGTCTTAAGTTTTAAGACCTTGTTGTCAGTAAATTAATGAATGGTGCTCATGAATAGTCAATTGCAGATTGGTTGTATGAAGCCATGTGCTCCCTTTTGTTGTGCTTCTGAATTGTTTCAGATTGGTGCATGAAACATATTGTGAACTCATATTTGAGGTTGAGGAATGATGCAGTGAAATGAATCTCGTTTCTTGTATGGGCTGTGACAATGATTAGCTTGATCCATCTTTGTGATGTCCTAATTCAGATTCAAGTTGTAAATAGAAGTTACCTTGTTACATTCAAATCGAGCATATAGTATTTTATCATCATCAAAAAGGGGGAGACTGTTGAACCCCCTTTGAGTGAATGCTCATATTTGTTGGATTTTGATGATGACCAAACACTATATGAGTCTAGTATAATCGTTGGGTAAATAAATTTGAACAAACTCTTTTTGAACTGCTTTTGTAATTGATTACTCTTTCTCCTTTGATCGTGAGCTACTAATGCTGTTGAAGGATGAACTTTGCAGGATCAAGAATACCCTTTTTGAGTAAGTCGGTTGAGCTGAAAATGTCAAAATTAAACCTAACTCAGATTTGGTATTTTTGTAGAACTTAGGAATGAGGCTCAATTTTGAACAAAAATTTGAGGACACTTGGTGAGATCTAAACATGTCTCATTTTCATCTTTATATAGACTCTCCATGATAGAATTCATTTCCTCAACCCCAAGGGTCGATTTGATATAGTTTAGTTCATAAAACTCTCTTATACTTGTAAATACAATAAGTTCAGTGGATGGGTCGACCCCAAGGGTCGACCCCTAAACTCCGTTTGGCACTTAGTTTGTTTTGCTGTCACACGAACAAAGGGTCGACCCCTGATCGTCTTATTTTTCCTCGGGTGTTCTATTTTGGGGCTCGGGTGTCGCGAGGGTCGACCCCTTCAAGAACAATTATTGTATCACATTGGGGGTCTTCTAAAAGGTCACGAGGGTCGACCCAAAGGGTCGACTCATTTCTGGGGCCCGCTGTCGTAACCTTTTCGACACCGTACGATTGTTTCTTTTTGCACCTACCTTTTCCCTAAAAGTGGTGGATCCGAGGATCCCATCACCATACACGTGTTCCCCAACCTTGGGGGTATAAAACCAATCATTAGGGCGACCCAAGGAATGAATCGATCAGAATATTTTCTCACTTTTTGAGCCTTGCCTTCTTGCAGGAGAAGAAACTCGGGAGAGGGGTTCTTGAGTGCGAACCCTACAGATTCCAATGCAGATCTGATGCATCTTGAGCAAGGAATGGAAGTCTTCTTCCTTTGATGAAGTTGATCATGAAGAACTTTGAGTCAAGCATCATCCTCTGAGCTTTATTTTGAAGGATCCGACTACATACTCCGATTTCATCCAAAGACTGAAGAACATATGGTTGCTCGTTGTCAAAAAGGGGGATTTCTAGTGTTCTTACAGCCAACAATGTCTATATTTTGTTCTTACACTTCCAGATCTAAGTGGTCATTGTATATCCGAATTCTTCTTAGGCATATACTGTGGGTGTGGGTGCGTCTGCAGGTCGCAGCGCACGTGTGTGTGTTGCTGTGTGGATGTTCGACGCATTTATCTTATTAGGTTTATTTTATTTATTTATTTATTTATTTTATTATTTATTGGCGTGCCAGTCACCGTGGTGACGATTTTATTGTGCGCTCGATCTGACATGGTCAGTCGATTGTGAAGTCTGAGTCAGGACCCAAAGTCCGTCATACCCTGAACGCTATGACGTTAATTACGTCCTTCCAAGGAAGGACAACCCTTGATTAAACGCTAAAAGTAGGAGGCCTCGAGAGGCAAACGTATATTCGTGTGCGGAAATGGAACTTCATACCGAAGCCAGGAAGGCGGGCAAGATAATGACACCAACCGTAGAAACAGATGATATCGCTAAGTCAGCGGTTCAAAGTCCGGGGTTAAGGGGGGAAGGAGGATCTCAATCACAGGTAGCCTGAACCGCGACCGTGATGAGGTTTAAAACATTGATCAGTATTTCGACAGCATCTTCCCTTTATCTGGGTTATGCCCAGGGGGAAATAGGCTATCACCCACGGAGTGCCGGGATGAAAGCCAAGAGAGAGAGAAGTGTTGAACTTCCCGAATCGCGTATCTGCCATGGGGCAATGTTTGGTATTCCCTGTAGAAGCCGGTGGAACTCATGCAGTGGCAGAGCCCTCCCGAGCTAAAGGGGTTATTCATGAACCCGATGCGGGACGACGGAAAGTGAGCGAACGCTCAATGTTGCGCCCTCGCACGCGGATCGACCTGCGCGGTCAGGTCGCGGGGATCGACCTGCCCGGTCAGGTCGCGGGGGTCAAGGGGGCAGCGCCCCTTGCGGGGGTTTCCGGGGGCGGAGCCCCCGGAACAAAATTCGGATTTAAGATTCAGTAACAACATTTGAGTATGTTATCAATGCAGTGCAAGTGCGCAAAGGTTCCCGGGGGCAGCTTAATATTGGCTTTCATCATCCTGGGAGAATTTTGGCAGCACCTCCCCTAGACTTAGCATCTGCCAAGGGATGATATAGGCTGACATCGACGGAATGCCGGGATGAAAGCCGAAAAGCGGGGGAGCACTAAGGCTCAAGGAGACTGTACATGTCTCTATCATCGATCACTATTCCCCGTCTCGGAGGTCGACGAGACCCTTGTAAAGACAAGGTCCGCCGAACCTGCGGGGTTGCATGTGAATCCAGTTAGGGACCTATAGGGGAGGTCAATTGGGCAGCGGAGCAGGCTCTCGGCACAGCAAAGTGGGAAAGGAGGCTCCCTGCATGAAGGCAAAGAGGCAAAGGGGTTCCTGGCACGAGGTTCTCGGCGCAGAGGGAAGACGGCAGAAAGCTCCCAGCGCGAGGGGCTTCTCGGCGCGCTATTCCCTGGCCGAAGGGAGCTTCTCGGCGTGGGCGGTAATAGGGGGCTTCTCGGCGCGCCAATGAAATGGCCGGGAGAGGCTCTCGGCATGGGGTTTGTGGCCTTCTCGGCGTGGGCTATGAGGGGGCTTCTCGGCGCGCTATGAAGTGGCCAAAGGGGGGCTTCTCGGCGCGCTATGAAGTGGCCAAAGGGGGGGGGGCTTCTCGGCCTGGGGTCTTTGGTGGATGGAGGGAGCTCTAGGCACAAGGCTTCCCGGCGCGCTCATGGCCGCGCCGGGAGCCTAGCGCCGGGAGGCTATGGGCTGTGGGTTTTTCACAAAAGGGCTTTGTCGTTTAGCAAGAGAGGAAGGCCTCTCGGCCTTATAGTTCTCGGTGGGGAAACTTGCACGCCGAGAAGGTGGAATGCGGGAGAATTTCAGGGTTTTCAGAGATGCTACGGTACTCTGTTCCTGGGATTTCTGGGTTTTATGGCTCAGATTGAGGCCGAATCGGGGGTGTATGATGAGATTTCACGAACACCTCTGCTAGAAGGATGCCAAGGGATCTGAGAGGCCAGATCATCAGGAGGAGGAGAGACCATCATCGGGGCTGAGTAGCCTTTATCTGTATACTGCCAGACGTCTGGGGGAGTCAAGAGATGGCTGTCTCTGATCCCCCGGACTAGCATGGTATCATCTGGGAAGCAGATCTGCAACGAGAGAACCCTTGATGCTGAGACCTCAGACCCTAATCATTCAACGATTGGAATGGGGATCCAGGGTAGCATTCGTCTACGGGTTCAAATGCATCATTTATAGCCGGCGGGCCAGGGAACCAAGAGATTAATGTCTCTGGTTCCCGGACAGCACAAGGGGCTTGAGGAACAGACTCAAATACATACGGAAGGCATGCTATTGAAGCGGGAAGAGAGAAGAGAATAGAACCCAGCAACCCATTGAACAAGGGTGGGGGTTCTACCTTCGTCCCTGTTCGAAGAACAGACCTGACTCCGAAGCCTGAGTCATTTCGCCCATGGGGCATTCATACAAACAGTATGCATACACATGGAGACAAAAGAAGATAGTATCGCCTAAAATCCATCACGGCCATTGCATTTATTCATCTCACCTTCACTTACATCGACTTCATAACTGAAGCCAAGAAACATACAGGGAGAAAAAGGAGAGAATCGTATGAATAATCTAAACATCAAGACTTCGACTATCCATACGGAGAATCAGTAATAAGAAAAAAAGAAAGAAACATCGAACATGGGGGGGGAGGGTGGAGCATTGACTCCTCTCCCTCCCCCTATCAGCCCACCTGGAGCCCTTCTTCTTTTCTTTCTTCTGCTTCTTCTTTCGACGGAGACTCTCTCCCTCTCTTTTCCTATCTCTTTTCTTTCTGGCTATCTCTTCGCTCTTTTTTCTTTTGCCTCTTTCTTTTCTTCTTTTCTGTCTGTCCGCCCTTCTTTCTTGTGGGAGAAGCAATGGGTTTTATAGAACCCTTGCCTTGCGAAAGGGATCTCGGTGCCTGTATCCATGGGAGAAGTTCCCGGCGCGCCTTCCTTCAGGCTCTCGGCGCGTCCAGCGGCCCTTCGTTGAGGTTCCCGGCGCCATGGTCAGAAGCCCAATCGGCCGGCCCATTTAGTGCTTTTAGGCCGCATAATTGCCTTGGCTTCTCTTAGTTATTTTGTATTGACTTTTATTAGAACCGAAAGAGGCCCCTTTAGTAGTGACACAGCTCTGTTGAGATCATCTCGAGGTTCCATCAGTGAACAAACTGGGGCTTTATCAGTATTGGCATCTGAATGATGACGATAACACCGGACATTAGCCAGGCCTGAGACGGTCCTAGTCGGGCAATTGGTTGGTGGTGAGGATCCTCCCTCAATCCTGACTTTGCAGGCATCTTCCAGTCTTTGTCGCTGGTCTGGTCCCATCTTTATCTTTGTTCATATTTTAGCTGTCAACAAATGCCCCCCACCTGCAGATGGCGTAAGCGCAGAAGGTGCGGCACGGTGTCTGCAGGTGTATCATTGGCTCAATGCTATCGACTTATTCTTTCAGTTATAGCTTGGCAGTATCCCCATACTGGGAGTTCCTCCTGGCATGATCTTCTTGGCTTGAGCCTCGATCCGCTGAACGACTATCGGCTTGAGCCCTGATCAACTGGCGTATCTGACATATGTCGGTTTTAGGCCCCGATCAATGGCACATTTGACTTCTATTGGCTTTAAACCCTGGTTGGCTGACCATCTAGCATCTGTCGATTTTGAGCCCCGATCGGCTGTACATCTTGCATCTATCGGTTTTGAGCCCCGATCGGCTGTACATCTTGCATCTATCGATTTTGAGCCCCGATCGGCTGTACATCTTGCATCTGTCAGTTTTAAGCCCTGATTGGCTGACCATCTGGCACCTCTCGTTTTTGAGCCCCGATCGGCTGTACATCTTGCATCTATCGATTTTGAGCCCCGATCGGCTGTATATCTTGCATCTATCGGTTTTGAGCCCCGATCGGCTGTATATCTTGCATCTATCGGTTTTGAGCCCCGATCGGCTGTATATCTTGCATCTATCGGTTTTGAGCCCCGATCGGCTGCACATCTTGCATCTATCGGTTTTGAGCCCCGATCGGCTGTATATCTTGCATCTATCGGTTTTGAGCCCCGATCGGCTGTATATCTTGCATCTATCGGTTTTGAGCCCCGATCGGCTGTACATCTTGCATCTGTCAGTTTTAAGCCCTGATTGGCTGTACATCTGGCATCTATCGGTTTTGAGCCCCGATCGGCTGTACATCTTGCATCTGTCAATTTTAAGCCCTGATTGGCTATATATCTTGCATCTATCGATTCTGAGCCCCGATCGGCTGTACATCTTGCATCTGTCAGTTTTAAGCCCTGATTGGCTGACCATCTAGCGGATTGTACCTCCGGGTGGCTGAACATCTGCCGGATTGAAGCTCCGGGTGGCTGAACATCTGTCGGATTGAAGCTCCGGGTGGCTGAACATCTGTCGGATTGAAGCTCCGGGTGGCTGAACATCTGCTGGATTGAAGCTCCAGGTGGCTGAACATCTGCCGGATTGAAGCTCCGAGTGGCTGAACATCTGCCGGATTGAAGCTCCGGGTGGCTGAACATCTGCCGGATTGAAGTTCCGGGTGGTTGAACATCTGCCGGATTGAAGCTCTGGGTGGCTGAACATCTGCCGGATTGAAGCTCCGGGTGGCTGAACATCTGCCGGATTGAAGCTCTGGGTGGTTGAACATCTGCCAGATTGAAGTTCCGGGTGGCTGAACATCTGCCGGATTGAAGCTCCGGGTGGCTGAACATCTGCCGGATTGAAGCTCCGGGTGGCTGAACATCTGTCGGATTGAAGCTCCGGGTGGCTGAACATCTTCTTCATGTGTTGTTATTTCCTTCGTATGAAGAGTAATGGTCTCAGCAGCCTTTATACTGACGACCTGTGTGTAGCAGGAGAGCGTCCATCCTCTCAGGGAAAGAATGGGGGCTCGCTCCACCACGTATCGGTATCTGATGGGATTGCCTTTGCTGGGCCTGTTGGCTAGCGGAAGACATGCATCTGGAACAGACGAGAGGTCTGTTCCTCAAAGCTGATTGTGGCGATTTGCCGATCGTCCAGTGCGTGGTTCCATCGTCGACATTGGGCTCATGTCGATGCAAAGGAGTTTAAGCTTCATCAGAATAGACGAAAGGTCTAAACTGGGTAGGTTCATTGCAGGTGGGACATGAAAGGATATGTAGTTTTCACCAGGACAGACGGAAGGTCTATCCCGGTAGGTTTCATCGTTGATCGGGCGAGGTGCCAATCGATCAATAGTTTGTTTCATCATCGATATTGGGTTTATATCGATGCAAAGAAAGTGTTATAAATTTCATCAGAATAGATGAAAGGCCTACACTGGCAGGGTTTCATCATTGATCAGGCGAGGTGCCAGTCGATCAATAGTTGGTTTCATCATCGATATTGGGTTTATATCGATGCAAGAAGAGTTTCATAAGTTTCATCAGAATAGACGAAAGGTCTAAACTGGCAGGGTTTCATCATTGATCGGGCGAGGTGCCGGTCGATCAACAGTTGGTTTCATCATCGATATTGGGTTGATATCGATGTAAAGGGTTTTATAAGTTTCATCAGAATAGACGAAAGGTCTAAACTGGCAGGGTTTCATCATTGATCGGGCGAGGTGCCAATCGATCAACAGTTGATTTCATCATCGACATTGGGTTGATATCGATGCAAAGGATTTTATAAGTTTCATCAGAATAGACGAAAGGTCTAAACTGGGTAGGGTTTCATCATTGATCGGGCGAGGTGCCAAGCGATCCACAGTTGATTTCATCATCGACATTGGGTTGATATCGATGCAAAGAAGAGTTTAAGTTTTATCAGAATAGACGAAAGGTCTAAACTGGCAGGGTTTATCATTGATCGGGCGAAGTGCCGGTCGATCAACAGTTGGTTTCATCATCGATATCGGGTTTATATCGAAGCAAAGAAGAGTTTAAGTTTTATCAGAATAGGCGAAAGGTCTAAACTGGCAGGGTTTATCATTGATCGGGCGAAGTGTCGGTCGATCAACAGTTGGTTTCATCATCGATATCGGGTTTATATCGAAGCAAAGAAGAGTTTTTAAGTTTTATCAGAATAGACGAAAGGTCTAAACTGGAAGGGGTTTATCGTGGGTGGGACTTTGCCAAGAATGTATAGGTTTCATCAGAACAGTGATGGGTTTCATTGTTGGTGGGACGTGCGAAAGAGGGTATGTGGATCTTATCAGGGTAAACGTAAGGTCTACCCCGGGGGGGTTTTATCATCGGTGGGGAATGGAGCCAGCTGACCGACGGAAGGTTTCATCAGTGAAGGGGAGGTGAAGGCAGCGTGCCGGTTGGCATGGAACTTTGAATTACCACATTACTGACCCAGGCGCCCTTTCGGGTTTTCACCGGAGCCAGCCCCCTCTTGCTTTTGCCCACGCGCCCTTTCGGGTTTTCACGTGGCGGGGTACCCGATTTTGCCTGCAGTGCCCTTTCGGGTTTTCACCACAGCTGGGTTTTGGCCATTTTTGCCCTTGTCCGGGATATCCGAACAAGACTGGCGGGGTATCTCTATTTTTAACCCCATTTTTTTATTTATTTATATATACGTATATATATCGCTTGAATTGGGACTTCAGCACGGGTCAGGCGATGTGCTGCTTTATTGGCGGCTGCTCTTATCATCGGTATTGGGTATATACCGACGCAAGGATTTCATAGGTTTCATCAGGATGGACATAAGGTCTAAACTGGATGGGTTTCATTGCTGCTCGGACCGTGTGCCCGCTAATCAGCAGCAGGCTTCATCACGGTGGGACAGGAAGAGATGCAAGTTTAAAAGGACGGGTTTCTTCGTCGATCGGGCAGGGTGCCCATCGATCACAGGTGGGTTTCATCATCGGTATTGGGTTTATACCAATGCAAGGATATCATGGACTTCATCAGGATAGACGTAGGGTCTAAACTGGATAGGTTTCATCGCTGATCGGGCAATGTGCCAATCAATCAACAGCAGGTTTCATCATCGGTATTGGGTCTATACCAATGCAAGGATTTCATAGGTTTCATCGGGATAGACGTAAGGTCTAAGCCAGATAGGTTTCATCATTGACCGGGCAGTGCGCCAATCGATCAAAGGAGGTTTCATCATCGGTATTGGGTTTATACCAATGCAAAGATTTCATAGGTTTCATTGGGATAGACGTAAGGTCTAAGCCGGATAGGTTTCATTATTGATCGGGCAAGGCGCCAATCGATCAATAGTGGACTTCACCATGGTGGGACTTTGGCAAGGTATGAGGGTTTTATTAGGACAGACGTAGGGTCTGTACTGGGTGGGTTTGATCGTTGATCGGGCAAGGTGCCGGTCGATCGACGAGAAGTTTAAGGCGAGAGGTGAGGTTTCTTTAGGATCACCATATTACTGACCCAAGCGCCCTTTCGGGTTTTCACCGGAGCCAGCCCCCTCTTGCTTTTGCCCACGCGCCCTTTCGGGTTTTCACGTGGCGGGGTACCCGATTTTGCCTGCAGTGCCCTTTCGGGTTTTCACCACAGCTGGGTTTTAGCCATTTTTACTCTTGCTCAGAAAGCCTGAACAAGACTGGCGGGGTATCTCTATTTTTAACCCCATTTTATCTCTTCTCTTTTCTCTTTTTTTTTATTGGGACGTTAGCTTTGTAAATTGTTAAGCCATGTGCTCAACTTGTGTATGTATCATCATTGATGTGGGTGTTGACACCAATGCAAGGGGTATAAGGTCTTCATCGTCTGCCTAGGCGGAAGGCCTGGGTCGACTTGAGTGTGTTTTGTGGCTTAGGCGTGAAGCCGTTCGCCGCGAGCATGGCTGTATCGTTGATGTGGGGATTGCCATCAACGCAAGGGGATGGGATTTCATCATCCACCCAGACAGAAGGTCCGGATTGGCTCGAGGATGTGTGTAGCAGCTTAAGCACGAAACCATTCGCTGGAAATGTAGGTTTCATCGTTAATGTGGGGTTTAATATTAACGCAAAGGGATGAGGTTTTATCATCTATCCGGACGGAAGGTCCGGGTTGATTTGAGAATGGGTGTAGCATTTTCATCAGAGCAGACGGAAAGTCTACCCCGGACGGGTTTTAACATTGCTCAGGCGGCGGGCCACCCCATTAGCAGCTGCTTTTATCATTGGTATTGGGTCTATACCAACGCAAGGATTTTATAGGTTTCATCAGAATAGACATAAGGTCTAAACTGGGTAGGTTTCATCATTGATCGGGCAATGTGCCAATCGATCCATAGCAAGTTTCATCATCGGTATTGGGTTTATACCAATGCAAAGATTTCATGTGTTTCATCAGGATAGACGTAGGGTCTAAACTGGATAGGTCTGATCATTGATCGGGCAATGTGCCGATCGATCAACAGTAGGTTTCATCATCGGTATTGGGTTTATACCAATGCAAAGGAGAGTGGGGGTTTATCATGCAATTCAGACGGAAGGTCTGAACTGAAGTTTATGGATGGCGGGCTTGGGTATGAAGCTGTTTCCCGGGAATGTACGTTTTATCATCAATGTTGCGGTTTAACATTAACGTAAAGGGATAAGGTTTCATAATCAACCTAGACGAAAGGTCTAAATTGATTCAAAAATGTGTATGGCAGCTCGGGCACGGAGCCGTTCACTGGAAGGGTATGTTTCATCGTTAATGTGGGGTTTGACATTAACGCAAAGGAATAGGGCTTCATAATCAACCCAGACGAAAGGTCTGAATTGATTCAAAAATGTGTATGGCAGCTCGAGCACGAAGCCGTTCGCTGGAAGGGTATGCTTCATTGCTGATGTGGTCTGACCCGCTGGGTATCTACATCTTTGCATATTCACTGATTCTGTTGACTTTTCTTTGGCAATCTTTGACCATTGGTCGGCTTGAGTGCCGATGGAAGAATATCTGTCGGCCTGGGCACTGATTGCTAGAATTTTGATTTCTCTTAGCTGGCCATACTGGCAATCCATATTTGTGAGCATCTGTCATCTCGAATGCTGACGGTTAAACATCTCTGGCAGTCTAGAGGATCATCGGGCATCTTTCGGCCAGGGTACCGATGGCTGAATGATTGACATATGTCGGCTAAGACGCCGATGGTTGTTGGTTTGAAAGTCAATGATCGAACCCCGACATCCGTCGACTTGGACACCGATGGGCATACATTTGGCAACCGTGGAAAGTGGTTGAGCATCGGTTGACGTGAACACCGATAGTTGACATCTTGGGGCATTGTTGATCTTGTTTGAACATCTTGTGGACATTGTTGAACCTCTATCATCTTGGGCTCTGATGTATTCATCATCTTTGCCTTGGAGCTTCATTTATTATATATCAGGTTGAATATCGATGTATTCATCTTATATATCCTTGACCATCGTGAAACATCTATCGGTCTGATTACCGATGTATCTATCATTCACTCATCCGAGTGCCATTATTCCTCCATCAGCTTATATGCCGACACCTTGATGTTTGATATATATATTTCTTTTGGGATCTCATCGGGCATCTATTGGCCTGAACGCTGATGGTTGGGCGAGCTTCCATCGTTCTTCATTGATCCATCATTCATTGTTCATTGCCATCTGGGCTCCCATCATTTGGATGGTCCCTGACATCAGCAGCAGACGTGCAGTGTAAGAGTCTGTGATAGGATGGCCCTTGAAGGGTCAATGCTCTAGTTTTATTCCTCATCACCATACGCGATCATTGCCCCTTTAAAGGGGTGAGCATATCCAGCGACGGCCATGCATGCCGTCATTGACATTTCATACATTTACCCCTAGAATGGGGAACCATGTGTGTCTTACATCATTCTTTTGGCATACATTCGTCCCAAGAACGGGATACCATCAATATTTCTCATTGTTTGGCATGCATCTGCCCCCGAGATGGGACACCATTTGGAACTTCCATCATCTCATAATCATCATTTTTTTTTCTTCATCATTTTTTTTCTTTCCTTTTTTTCTTCCTTTTTTTTTTGATATGCATCCCCCTCCTCAGAATGGGGTATCATCTACATCTTCCATCATTTTGTCATCTTTCTCTTTTCTTTCATTTCCATTTTTTTTGATGTGCATCACCCTTCAAATGGGAGTACCATATATATATATATATATATATATATATATATATATATATATTATTTCATCATCTCTCTTTTCTTTATCCTTTTTTATTCCCATGTGCCCCCAGGATAGGGTATCATCCCCATGTGCCCCCAGGATAGGGTATCATCCATACCTTTCATCATTTTTTTTTTGTTAATACATCTGCCCCTAGGAAGGGGTATCATGGGCATCTCTTCATCATCATCATTCTCATTTTTTTTTATTTCTTTTTTTTTCTCTCTTTTTTTTGTGTGTACATCTGCCCCAGGAAGGGGTATCACTGGCATCTTTCACCATCATTCTTTTTGGCATACACCTACCCCAGAACGGGGTATCATTCATATTGAAAATGCCCTTTAGAGCAAATCGCTCTTTGGCGGGTGTGGTGCGGCCATGTCGGCTGCCTTCTTGAAATTGAGCATTCGATGGGGACGCGGTGGGTCCACTTTATATTCCCCTATCTGCAGCTCACCTTTCTGTATCAAACTTTCTATAACATCTTTGAAGACGTAGCAGTCCTCAATAGGGTGTCCGAGCATCTGATGGTAAGGACAGAAGCGAGGCTCGTCTTTCCTTGCGGCATCACCGGGCCTCTTTGGGGCCGGGAGTATGATCTTGCCATGGTGGGTGACCCATTCGAATAGGACCCGAGTCTTTTCCTTTGGAAAGGAGTAGGGTTTAGTCATTTTGCTTCTTAGGGAATGGCCTAGCTCGCCAGTCTTTGCTGATGAAGAGCTAGCTGCCTCTTTCGCCTTTTTCTTCTCGAGAGCTTGGAAGTCGGCAATGTAAATATCTTTATGCATTGGCTGTTCACCAGCAGGCTTGCTCTTTTGTCTTAGGGCGGTAGCGGCCGGGCAATATTTCGCCAAAAAGGCCTCAATATCAGCCACAATATCATTCAAGAGATTGAAGGACTTGACTTCGATGCCAACCAACCTTGTTAAGACTTTTGTCCTCAGGTTGCGCTTGCATATCTGGACAGCCTCCTCCTGGTTTGGTGGGTGCTGACATCTGGCATAAAGGTCTTTCCATCGGTAGATATAATCCAGAGCAGATTCATCGGCCCTTTGTTTGGTCTCATACAATTCTGCCTTAGTAACTTCTCCCTTGGCAGAGTTGATTTTCGTTGTTTGTTTCATATCGGGTTTACCCATCACTGCCGGAGCTGGTGAGTTTAAGTGCAAACCAGGCAGATGCAAACCCATTTCATTCAGCTTGCTCTGCAACACTTTGACTTCTTGTAGTTTTTCAGATAGCTCTGTCATCATGGCAAGGCCAAGAACGTTGCCCCCGGCCCTAGTCTTAGGAGGGACTGACAGTACCCTATTACAGGCGCCGGACGCGTCCAGGCTTTCAGAAATTAACATCTTGGCCCTCGTCCCCGCATATGGAGGAGGAGTGTGGTAGCATGCTTCTTCTTCTGGTAGCGGGAGGTGCCCAGGCTTCTTGCTGGTTTCATCATCAGGACAGGAGGCTGAAGCTTTGGCTTGCTCTGACCTTATCGGCACGAAGCATATCTCTTCATCATCCCCTTCGGAAGTCTGGCCATCGCCGGGTAAAACTGACAGCATGTTACAGGAGAAGACTTTGTCCCTCCTTGTGTTTGTTTGCATCTGCTCTCCCTTTCTTTCAGTAGTCGACATCTGCACCCATAACGGGTCATCTAGCACATCTGGCATTTTTGATTTATTTTTCATCTTATTCATAAGGCCTGGGGACTTGACACGCTCCCACAGGATAGGCTCATCGGTGTCTGTTTCTTTCAACATTTCTTTGGGCGATTGCTGGTATAGAGATATCATATTGACTGCTCTTTTTAACTCAGGCAACTCATGCAGGCATGGAGGGTCCACTCTATACTCACCCAGTTCGAGTTCCCCTTTTTTAATCATTCTTTCAATAATATCTTTAAATACATAGCAATCTTCAATGGGGTGACCCAATGCTTGATGATATGGGCAGAAGCGGGGATTATCTTTTCTTTTGGTATCATCAGGTCTCTTTGGATCCGGAAGGACAATCTTGTCAAATTGGGTGGCCCACTCAAACAGGAGCCGAGTCTTTTCCTTAGGAAAGGAATAAGGCTTGCTCATCCTGGGTCGCAGAGCGGGGCCATCCTTCTGATCAGCCGGCCTAGTGGGAGGAGGGCGGACAACGCCTTTTTCTTTATCTTTTTGTTGCTCGAACATCTTGAAGTCTATTGTACTGACTTCTGCAGGCATGGGCCGTTTATCAGCCGATCTAGTTTTCTGGTACACAGCAGTAGCAACTGAAGGACTACTGGAGAGGAAGGCCTCGACCTCCGCCGCGGCATTGTTTAGTCGGTCAAATGACCCTATCTCCATCCCGATCATCTTTTCGAGAGTCTCCCGCCGAAGATTCTGCTTGCAAATATGGACGGCGTCCTCGTGATGTGGAGGCCGCCTGCATCTCATGGCGAGGTTTCTCCATCTTTTTATATAATCCAGAGCGGTCTCATCCTGCTTCTGCCTTGTTGCATATAGCTCAGCTATTGTGATTTCTCTCTCCGTGACATGAAATCTGTCGCGGAACTTTCTTTGCATATCAGGCCAATCAACCACTGACCCGGCTGGCAAGCTTGAGTACCATTCAAAGGCCAACCCAGTGAGGGATGAGCCAAAGAACTTGAGCAGATAAGCTTCATCGACTGCTAGGTCGCCCATGATTGTAGTGTAGTAGGCTATATGCTCCCTAGGGGAGCCTTGGCCATTAAATTTCTCGAACTTCGGCGGCTTACTGACGCCTGCGGGTAGTCTCTTAGCAGCATACTGGGGAGGATACGGTACCTTGTACACATCATAGGTACCAGCATCACCACCAGTCTTTTCTGACAGTTTCATTTCCACAATTCTTTCAATCATCTGCTTGTGGGCTACAGCTGGATCTATGTCTTCTGGAAAGAAGTGAGCTTGTTGCTGGCTGTGAGGAGTTGTCATCACAGTGGCGCGCAAGATGGGCGCGGTAGGCTGTGTCTGAGACACAGAGGGCTGAGCTGCCGTTTGCTGTGGAACAGGTTGGCTCGGTGTCTTGCCCTTATCAGCTAAGAGAGGGTTAGCTGGGATAGCCGTCTCTGCTGAGCTGGATGTTTGCCCCGCAGGTTCAGTTTGCTTTGAGACTGATGTAGCTTCATGTCTCTCATTGAGCTGCCTTCGGAGAGCACTGATCTCCTGCTGATATCTCCTGAACATCATCTGGATCATGGGATCCAAGGTTGATGGGATTTGCATATCTTCAGAAGTCCCTTCAGCATCATCAACAAGGTGATTGTCTTCATCTTCTGCTGTCACCACATTGACTGTCATAGTGGTGATCTTGCGGGCTTCATCATATTTCTTCATTTTATCTTTTGCGGCCTGCCCTCTTCTTGTGATAGGACCAGGTCTAGTAGCCAACCTGAGCAGTTCATCTGGTTGAGTTGGTAGTATATCTTGCCCCCTGGCAAGTCCAGCCATGTTGCAGGCGAAGATTTGCATTTTTCCCTTCTGCCTGTAGACCTTTCTTTTTACCTGGTCAGGATATTTGAGCCGGTTAAAGACCGATATTCTTTCTTTGGCTTCTTCCCCGTGCAGGTCTTCTTCATCATATCCGGCCCTGAGGCCTTCTTCATAATCATTTGAATCGGAGGAAGAGACTCCGTGCATCACTTCTTGAGGGATTTCTTCTTCTTCCTCATCCACGGTACCCAAGGCACGGGATAATCTTTGTTGACCGAGGGCGGAGTTCCCAAGGTGGTGGAAGTAGTTCTGGACCACTTGCTTCATTTCTTCAGAGTTGTGCCTTTGCGGCTCAGGTTGGAACATCAGTCTTTCCTGGCTTCTTTGCTGATAGGCCAGTCTTGTTATCTGAGCATTCAAATGCTCGGGCTTGGAATATCTGAAGATGTCGGCCTGTCTGGCACAGGCCCTCGATCTTCTTGGGACGGCAACCATGGCTGGTTCACACATTCCCGCATCGCCATTCCGGCAGCAGTTGGCAGCAACATCATGGTTCTTTCTCTGCCATCTTCTGCCCCCGGCCCTGGGGTGGGCAGCAATAGCATTTCCTGTTTCTTTTCCCTTTCTTCTTCGGCTTCCCGCCCTGAAGCGGGCAACAGCATCATTGGTAGCCTTCTCCTCATCTTGAGCTGGAGCCCAGCTCTGCATCTTCTTCGGTCGCCAGACCTGCTTGTATTTTGCTGGCTTGGGCGCCAGCGGCTTCCTCTCATCAGCCTCCCAGTTGGCATGCCTGGCGGCCAGAGTTTGGAATCTGTTGGCAGTGGGCACTTGCGGGACGATCACATTCGGCTTGACCGCCCTCGGGCAACCGTTCAGGTTCGCCCGGACACCCCCGATCATCATTGTCTTTCCGGAGTTGGAAAGACGGCGTTCAACAGCAACATACCGGCTCCTCCGGTTAGTTCTCTTCCTCTTTTGAGTAGCAGCGGGGACCATGTCCCTTTTCTGGATGTGGTGGACATAGCAGGCGATGGCCGTGGGGGCCGTCTTCTCTGGCAAGCTGTCCTTCTGGACAGTGGTCTTCATTGGGGCACTCGCGGCAGTGCCTTGCTCATTGTTATCGACCTTCAGAAGGTCGGTGTAGACGTCTCCTAAGCAGTTGGGCAGCCCGACAGCTGGGGGAAACGAGCCGAACGCCAATGGTACCGCCAGGTATCCCTCCTGGACATGCATGTCCAGGGGTTGTTTGTCGAAGCACACAGACGTGTTTTCAGTCGTCATCGCAGTTTCCTGGAAATAAGGAAGCACACTGAATCAGAATTTTGAGGGGGGGCCCGCGGGGCCTCCTATTTTAGCGTAAAGATGAAGGGAGACTCGGTCCCACCGGGCGTGCCAGACTTGTTCGACGCATTTATCTTATTAGGTTTATTTTATTTATTTATTTATTTATTTTATTATTTATTGGCGTGCCAGTCACCGTGGTGACGATTTTATTGTGCGCTCGATCTGACATGGTCAGTCGATTGTGAAGTCCGAGTCAGGACCCGAAGTCCGTCATACCCTGAACGCTATGACGTTAATTACGTCCTTCCAAGGAAGGACAACCCTTGATTAAACGCTAAAAGTAGGAGGCCTCGAGAGGCAAACGTATATTCGTGTGCGGAAATGGAACTTCATACCGAAGCCAGGAAGGCGGGCAAGATAATGACACCAACCGTAGAAACAGATGATATCGCTAAGTCAGCGGTTCAAAGTCCGGGGTTAAGGGGGGAAGGAGGATCTCAATCACAGGTAGCCTGAACCGCGACCGTGATGAGGTTTAAAACATCGATCAGTATTTCGACAGCATTTTCCCTTTATCTGGGTTATGCCCAGGGGGAAATAGGCTGTCACCCACGGAGTGTCGGGATGAAAGCCAAGAGAGAGAGAAGTGTTGAACTTCCCGAATCGCGTATCTGCCATGGGGCAATGTTTGGTATTCCCTGTAGAAGCCGGTGGAACTCATGCAGTGGCAGAGCCCTCCCGAGCTAAAGGGGGTTATTCATGAACCCGATGCGGGACGACGGAAAGTGAGCGAACGCTCAATGTTGCGCCCTCGCACGCGGATCAACCTGCGCGGTCAGGTCGCGGGGATCGACCTGCCCGGTCAGGTCGCGGGGGTCAAGGGGGCAGCGCCCCTTGCGGGGGTTTCCGGGGGCGGAGCCCCCGGAACAAAATTCGGATTTAAGATTCAGTAACAACATTTGAGTATGTTATCAATGCAGTGCAAGTGCGCAAAGGTTCCCGGGGGCAGCTTAATATTGGCTTTCATCATCCTGGGGGAATTTTGGCAGCACCTCCCCTAGACTTAGCATATGCCAAGGGATGATATAGGCTGACATCGACGGAATGCCGGGATGAAAGCCGAAAAGCGGGGGAGCACTAAGGCTCAAGGAGACTGTACATGTCTCTATCATCGATCACTATTCCCCGTCTCGGAGGTCGACGAGACCCTTGTAAAGACAAGGTCCGCCGAACCTGCGGGGTTGCATGTGAATCCAGTTAGGGACCTATAGGGGAGGTCAATTGGGCAGCGGAGCAGGCTCTCGGCACAACAAAGTGGGAAAGGAGGCTCCCTGCACGAAGGCAAAGAGGCAAAGGGGTTCCCGGCACGAGGTTCTCGGCGCAGAGGGAAGACGGCAGAAAGCTCCCGGCGCGAGGGGCTTCTCGGCGCGCTATTCCCTGGCCGAAGGGAGCTTCTCGGCATGGGCGGTAATAGGGGGCTTCTCGGCGCGCCAATGAAATGGCCGGGAGAGGCTCTCGGCATGGGGTTTGTGGCCTTCTCGGTGTGGGCTATAAGGGCTTCTCGGCGCGCTATGAAGTGGCCAAAGGGGGGCTTCTCGGCGCGCTATGAAGTGGCCAAAGGGGGGGGGGGCTTCTCGGCCTGGGGTCTTTGGTGGATGGAGGGAGCTCTAGGCACAAGGCTTCCCGGCGCGCTCATGGCCGCGCCGGGAGCCTAGCACCGGGAGGCTGTGGGCTGTGGGTTTTTCACAAAAGGGCTTTGTCATTTAGCAAGAGAGGAAGGCCTCTCGGCCTTATAGTTCTCGGTGGGGAAACTTGCACGCCGAGAAGGTGGAATGCGGGAGAATTTCAGGGTTTTCAGAGATGCTACGGTACTCTGTTCCTGGGATTTCTGGGTTTTATGGCTCAGATTGAGGCCGAATCGGGGGTGTATGATGAGATTTCACGAACACCTCTGCTAGAAGGATGCCAAGGGATCTGAGAGGCCAGATCATCAGGAGGAGGAGAGACCATCATCGGGGCTGAGTAGCCTTTATCTGTATACTGCCAGACGTCTGGGGGAGTCAAGAGATGGCTGTCTCTGATCCCCCGGACTAGCATGGTATCATCTGGGAAGCAGATCTGCAACGAGAGAACCCTTGATGCTGAGACCTCAGACCCTAATCATTCAATGATTGGAATGGGGATCCAGGGTAGCATTCGTCTATGGGTTCAAATGCATCATTTATAGCCGGCGGGCCAGGGAACCAAGAGATTAATGTCTCTGGTTCCCGGACAGCACAAGGGGCTTGAGGAACAGACTCAAATACATACGGAAGGCATGCTATTGAAGCGGGAAGAGAGAAGAGAATAGAACCCAGCAACCCATTGAACAAGGGTGGGGGTTCTACCTTAGTCCCTGTTCGAAGAACAGACCTGACTCCGAAGCCTGAGTCATTTCGCCCATGGGGCATTCATACAAACAGTATGCATACACATGGAGACAAAAGAAGATAGTATCGCCTAAAATCCATCACGGCCATTGCATTTATTCATCTCACCTTCACTTACATCGACTTCATAACTGAAGCCAAGAAACATACAGGGAGAAAAAAAGGAAGAGAATCGTATGAATAATCTAAACATCAAGACTTCGACTATCTCATACGGAGAATCAATAATAAGAAAAAAAGAAAGAAACATCGAACATGGGGGGGGAGGGTGGAGCATTGACTCCTCTCCCTCCCCCTATCAGCCCACCTGGAGCCCTTCTTCTTTTCTTTCTTCTGCTTCTTCTTTCGACGGAGACTCTCTCCCTCTCTTTTCCTATCTCTTTTCTTTCTGGCTATCTCTTCGCTCTTTTTTCTTTTGCCTCTTTCTTTTCTTCTTTTATGTCTGTCCGCCCTTCTTTCTTGTGGGAGAAGCAATGGGTTTTATAGAACCCTTGCCTTGCGAAAGGGATCTCGGCGCCTGTATCCATGGGAGAAGTTCCCGGCGCGCCTTCCTTCAGGCTCTCGGCGCGTCCAGCGGCCCTTCGTTGAGGTTCCCGGCGCCATGGTCAGAAGCCCAATCGCCTGGCCCATTTAGTGCTTTTAGGCCGCATAATTGCCTTGGCTTCTCTTAGTTATTTTGTATTGACTTTTATCAGAACCGAAAGAGGCCCCTTTAGTAGTGACACAGCTCTGTTGAGATCATCTCGAGGTTCCATCAGTGAACAAACTGGGGCTTTATCAGTATTGGCATCTGAATGATGACGATAACACCGGACATTAGCCAGGCCTGAGACGGTCCTTGCCGGGCAATTGGTTGGTGGTGAGGATCCTCTCTCAATCCTGACTTTGCAGGCATCTTCCAGTCTTTGTCGCTGGTCTGGTCCCATCTTTATCTTTGTTCATATTTTAGCTGTCAACAGTGGATCACATCGTGTGTGTGTGGGTTTTTCACTTCATAGTGGAAGCAATCCTCACTCTTTGAGGGGTGGACGTAGGGGGCACTGTGGTGAACCTGAACCACCTAAAATCCATGTCTTCCTTGTGGTTTGCTTCAGCGCTTTTATTTGTGTGGGCTTCTTGTCGAGAGGAGAGTGTTGCATTTGTTATTCTTCGATAGTGCCTTTGGTTGTGTGAGTTTATCATCGGGTGAGAAGAGTTATGCTTAGGTTTTCTATTCATATCTCATTCTCATTTATACTATTGAAATCGTTAATTTTTTATTACTAATCAATTCACCCCTCCCCTCTTGATTGCCATCTACCGGGGACAACAGAATGCTCTTTCCATTGATACCATTTTGCCTAATTTTAGTTCAGTGTATCAATCACAATCGGGTTTTGAGTCAAAGTGTGTCAGAGTTTGTCGGAAGGCGAAGCTCTGTTCTAGATCGTAGAACTCCAGTGACCGTGACCTAGACCACTTCCCCGTGATAGATCGCTATCATTTTGTTATGTGGTTTTGAAAAATGGTTCAAAGGTATCCTGATCACGGCCCTCGACAGACCACTACCATTTGGTCGCGGCCCTGCCTAAACTGCAATCTGTGCTCAGGTTCCAGTAACCCAGCCTTTCTCGTGTTTCTAATTTCTAAAAAGCTTTGTATAGATAGCATGTTTATGGCAACGAATAATACAAAATGCACTTAAATGAATACGGTTTCATGAAAGATAGCTAAATCTTGAATAAGTTCCATGCTCTTCGTTCCTTGCTACTTACTTCATGTCCTTGTTACTTCATGAAAGAGTAGTGGTAACTTGCTATTAAAATGTTAAACTTTGGAGATTTCTACAGTTCATGACTTGCTAGCTTAATGTTATTTAATGCAAAGGTTTGTTTACTTGAGGGTCATGCCACTCCGGTGGTATCGACTTATCATCACTAACGTTTTTCGCATTTTGAACCCTAATTCTTGGGATAGTTGGGACCCTTCACCGGATATTCCTTCCATCGGACTGGAACCTCTATCACAATACCTCCATAAGACTCCGTGAGCCTGGGATTCCCACTAGGACGCCGAGCAGGTTGTACCCTAAAACCCTGTAACTTCTGGAATCCACATCCTACTGGATGGGATGGGATTAAACCGGCTTTTGAGTGGGCAGTACGAGGTTGAGACCTAGTTCTGCCAAACTTTGTCCTGAACATGGCCATTGAGAACCACGACCACCAGATCGCGGACGGCTGACTGACCACGTTATTCTTCTCTTGGGCCAACGTGCCAGTCTGTCTCAGTCGATTGATAACCCATTTTCAGTCGACTGATATCCTATTCAGTCGATTGATAACCAATTTTTAGTCGACAGATGTCTTGTTCAGTCGACTGATAACATGTTTCAGCCGACTTATATTCAGTTCAGTAGACTGATATTGGCCTCTGTCTACTGATTTCCAGCCCTTTGGGCCGTCCTCTGAACGTGGCCCTGTCCTGACCGCGTCCTTGAGACCATGGTAGGTCGCTAGACCGCATTATCATTCCCCGTGTGGTGAGTCAACCCACCTGCCTAGTGTGTCGACACAGGCCCCTTTCTACCCTTTCTAAAAGTGGACTTCCCCAGTCTGCTTCTATGAGACCGCGGTTCCATGTAGACCGCATCCTTACCCAGTTTCTCGAACTTCATGTTTCTGGTGTTGCATTGCGAGATCTGAGTTTTGTTCAGGTTTTAGTCTCTTCAGGCTACTACCTTGATTTGTTCATGACCCCTTAATGTTATATCAAGCACTTACTACAAATTACCTTGAATCTTAAGTCATATCCCTATGACTTATCTTTTGGTCTAATGAACTTGAATTCCTTCTAAGGAATTGTCTCTACTTTTAATTACTTGAGCTTACCCTTGGAATTCTTGGCCGGTAATAATGAATGTCTAGATTTTACTTGGGATCTTGGATCCACCACTTAATGCCAACACATCATTAAGGGCTCGATCTTTTCACGACCCAAGATCCGGATACCGGGTCAAACCCGATATCACTCGGATCCTACGCCACCACCCACGAGCTGTGAAGCTCGGAAGGGTTAAAAGGTGTCACAGGAGTGTACATAAATCTAAAATAAATGCAGAAATTAAAGTGCTGAAATTAAAATTTACGTTTATATACAAATTTACACAATTTTATAAAATTACCAGTCCAGACATACACCAGTATTAAAGGTACATCTCAACAAAAAGAAAAGTACACAACGTCTGGGGCATGCCCGAGCTAACACAAGCTGGCGACGCTAAGACCTCAAACGCTGTTGAAGGCCTCTGAATGACGAGGAGGCATGCCGACCTGAAACAAAAAGGGGTGAGCCTCATCTCATTGGCTCAGTAGGGGTCCCGCGGATCCCCACCACACAACCGAAATAAACAGAGCAGCAAGTAATAAAATATAAAGATAGTAGGGTAGGTAAAGTAGTAAGGCAGAAAGAACAACACTACAACACCATTAAACACAATAACCCACTAACTACCAAGGGAAAACTACAAAATGATGGGATACCTTGAGTATCAGACACAACTTGCCTTGAAACGGACTCTTGAAACTTGGGCCACAGAAGGCTGAAACACAAAGACTTGTCTCAGAACAACTCTCCTAGAACACAAACACTAGGATCTAGGCTACCATGTAGACCCTCAACTGGTCAACTAGGGAACGCTTCTACGCAGTCAGACAGGACTCTCAAAGATAGCCAAAAATCACATCTCGATCACGAGTAACAAGGACACCGAGCCGCCAAAACACTAAACCTCGATAGAAGAAAACTTTAGTTGAAACATCTCAGGGGACAGGAGCACTACCCACTAGAAGCAAGGCCAGATGCATCTGCTAACATCTTAGTCCATGCCCCTGGTGTCTCTTTACTCGCCCCAGGCGGGAACTGAGACACACTAAGTATGTAATGCCCCAGATTTTTTTTCGGATCACTTTAGTGGCTCTCGGAGTGTATTTTATGTTTTACACGTGTTTTTCCCTGATGTGCCTTCAGAACTCTGTGCAGGGCAAACCGTGGCATTCTCTGACTCCGGGATAGTACAACTGCGTTGTGTTTCTCCCGAGGATTGTGGAGGTAATTTTTTGTAATTTTTTGAATTTCTGGAATTTTAGATTTATATATATATATATTAACCCTTTTTCTCTCTCCCCCTCTCATTCTCTCTTTCTCACTCTCTCTCATCTCTTTCTCTCCCCCTCTCCCCGGGCAGCCGATGATGGCGGAGGAGGGCGAGGCGGCGATGGCGGGAGGCGAGGAACGGGGAACGGGTCGAGGATCGAGGGCCGGTGGCACGTGGAAGCTCGGCCGCGGGTTCATGGAGCGGCGAGGGTTTCGGGGCGTTTTCTTCGTGGATCGGCATCCACGGCGCGTCGTTTCTTTGGTGGAGGTAGGGAGATGGACCCCCAACTCGTGCACTTCCTTTCCTGCGAGTTTTATAGGCCGTGGTGTGCCGAGCGGGCGTA
The DNA here is from genome assembly GCA_022559845.1 of Amorphophallus konjac. Lineage (NCBI taxonomy): Eukaryota > Viridiplantae > Streptophyta > Magnoliopsida > Alismatales > Araceae > Amorphophallus > Amorphophallus konjac. Next base: position 23,125,810 of record CM040119.1, on the reverse strand, counting down.
TTTGGGGATTTTTGGGAAAAATCCATATTTTTGGGGTCGTGAGTCGATCTGCCGATCCATCGCATTTTTGGCCGATCCGAGGCCATAGATGCATGCTAGGGGCAATTTGGGGGCTTCCCCCTTGTTTTCCCTCTCTCCTGTAGAGGTATGGGGGCGTGTGATGATTTTTAGGTCATTTCCCATCGTTCCGCCGCTGGGACGGTGTGGCGGTCGTTCCAGTGACCGCCACAGCGTGTGACGCCCCAGGGTGTGTGCGTCACAGCCTACTATTTTGCCAACTGGGTGGTCCGTGGGCCTGACGGTCCCACGATAGACAGCCAGGGCATGCGACGCGCCTAGGTTGGACCGTCAGAGTGACGATCCGACCGTTGGTAGTCGACCGGTGTGGTTTTGACCGTCGGGGGGTCAAGGCCTCTGACGCACCCAAGGTGGAGCGTCAGAGCCTTGTGACGCCCCTGTGAGGGAGCATCAGAGAGGACCCGTCCCCACCTTCTAATGCACCTGTGTTGGAGCGTTAGAGTCTGTGACGCCCTGGGCGGTGTGCGTCACGGTTGGTTTCTGCTCATCTTCTGACACACCAGGCTAGACACGTTAGAGACTATTACGCACCAAGACTGGCGCGTTACAGTCGGTTTTGCACCGAGTGTCTGACGCTCCTGAGTTGGACCGTCAGGGTGCTGTGACGGCCTAGCTTTGGACTGTTACAGCTGTGATGGCCCAAAGATAGACCGCCAGGCACTGTGTTGTGCCGAAGTGGTTCTTCGTGCTTGCCGCGATCGTTTCGCATGGTGTGGATCCCTGGTCGACCCGGTTGCGACCCAGTGGTCGACTTGCGGTCTCTTGGATGTCCCAGACACCCCGAGGGTTTTGTGTCCGTGTTTTGAGGGTGTTGGGAGGACCAGCCTGAAATACTCGATTGCGGTCTATGAGTATCGATGTGTGTACGGTGGGGCCTCCCCCGCATGTCGTGAGTTTTCCTGGAAGATGATTCTCGAGTGGGCCATGTGTTTGGCCTTGGACTGCGAGTCCAGTTATCGGCGTGGTGGCTTGTGCGCTACCCTGGGAATCATGCTTCTGTGCTTTCCCCGTGGGCCATGTGTGTGGCCTTGGACAGCGAGTCTAGTTGCCCAACCTGAGGCTGGAGGGTTTCCACTTTTCCCTGAGAGTGGGATCCGGTTTGGCGACCTATGAGCTACCTTGGGAACCATACTTCCGCATTTTATGCGTGGCCGGGTGTGTGGCCTGTGGACTGTGAGTCCCGTTTCTTCTCCGACCGTGGTCACCGTGCGATGGTGCTGGTACGTGGGACAGTCCCCGTACTTCATCGGGTTCGGATGTTGTTTTCCGTTGACTTGAGAGTCTACTCCTTCAGTGACCCTCCACTAGTCGTAGCCTACCTGCACGCGTGTGGACCCACCAGGGAGTGGTGGAGAGGCTAACCTGAGGACGGTTTTTAGACTGGTTTCTGTCGGGCCCCTCGTCTGTAGCCAGAGTCCGGCTCAAGGGGAAAACCGGTTAGAGGCCAGACCTAGGAAGCATGGTCTGTGTGTGCACACGTGGTTGGGGGCAATTGGACACACGCTGATGAGCGTGACCCCGGCTAGTCACTTGCTTTGTGGTTACTTGTTCAGTGTCTGTGCCTCTGGTAGGCGCTACCACGTCAGGCAGTTCACCTGCGGTGCGGTGTAAGTCGTCAGAGGACGCTACCGACTGTGCTTCTAGTGGGAGGTACTCCTGTCGAGTCGGGAGTGACAGACCGTCAGCTTTAGTGACTTCGACCTTCATGTTTTGGTCGTGTTGACCATTGAGTTTCGGTTGTTTTACCGTGGCACGTGCGTTGGTTTTCGTGCCACGATACTAGTGCTAATAGCTTTACCGAGGTTGCGTCTTGTTGTGCGGTACCCACGACCAAACTGTCGGGGTTGCACCTTAGACAACCTGTCCAGGTTGGCCGTGTCCTGGGAGACAGGCCTCTACGGAGGGGTTGCCGTGGGTTTTTACTTCGATAAGTGGTGCTAGTGTGGTCTGATTCCCGACTGTGAGATCGAGACTTCTCTTTCTCCTAGACCTGTACAGTAGGAGTAGCTGTAGTGCCGAGTTTTGACCGGCCACTGGGTTTACTGTTCCTGCTTTTACTGTTGTTCTTGTAGTTACAGCTTTCCGTGCCGCCGTTATTCTCAGTTGGGGTTCCGCGGGATCCCTACTTGGCCAGTGACAGTAGGCTCACCCCTACTTTTCAGGTGTGGCGGTTCGTCCTCGAGGTTCAAGGTTACGGTTCAAAGGTTCTTAGTTGCCAGCTCGCCGGGCCGAGTGTTCACTCGGCATGTGGTACGTTTTACTACTTTAGACTGTACTTTCTATTGGACAGGACTCTACTGTTGTAGTAATTATTTATTTATTTATTTCTGTTAATTGTTGAATTGTCCTACCTTATTTCCTATTTCTTTGTGCCTCCACACTCCTTTTAGCCCTTCCGAGCCCTCCCGGTTCGTGGGCGACGGTTCGAGTCTCGGGTTATCGGGACTTCCCAGTAATCAGATTCTCGGGTCGTTACAGCTGGTATCAGAGTAGTGGTTGTGGACGTACATAGGAATTCAAAATATTGCAGTGATCAGAGTCCATAAGGTTCAGTACAGTCGACAATTGGCTTAGGGTTTTGTGTTCACTTTCCGCCTAGTTTCTCGCTTGAGAGCTTGAGTGCGTTGTGCGGCACTGTGAAGGTGGTTGTTGTCCGTGACTTTCGTGCCGGAGTGGGGCCTAAGGATCGAGGTCGAGAGCCTTCTCCCTCATCGGTGGTGGCCCTGGTTGTGCTACGTTGGGCAGAGGTTGTCGGAAGGTGTGTCGCTGCAGTGCTACGTTCGAGGGGTCTGCAGCGTGGTAAGGTGGTTGGCGAGGATTGTTCGTGGTTAAGTGGCCATGAGCGTGCTTTGAGGGAGCTGCTGTCGGTTTTGGCCACTCCAGCTTGAGGTTTTTCTAGCCCCTGAGGTGTTAAGATCGTGGTTTGAGGTGGCAGAGCGGGTGCTCTGATCGAGAAGTGTGCTCAGGTGAGCGGAGGATCTTCTTAGTGAGATGCTGTTTCGTCGAGCTTGGTGTTCCTGTCATGCTCTGTGGCATCAGGAATGACGTGTTGGTCCTGATTGTTCTGTAGATTTTGAGGCAAGATTGGGCTGTGGTGTCCCAGTAAGTCTTGCCCCTGCGCTCTTGTGTGCGAATGGATTATGTTCACCTTGGATTTGGGTTGAGATGTGAAGGTTCCGTGGCGAGTTCGGGACTCGAAGATGAGTGTTGACGATTATGGCTCGTGTTACGGCTCTTGGCGTAGCGTGTTGCAGTTCGAGGAATTGCGGCGGTGGTGCATCGAGAGATGCTGTGATTATGGTCCGACGTGACACTTGCTGAGTGTGTCGGAGGCGCTGACCTGATGGAAGCGATGGCTTTCCTTGGTACTGGATGGTGCTATTTCCAGTGTACGCGAGGTTTGAGATCAGGTCGAGCCTGGATGTTTTACGTTGGTCGGAGGCGTGATCAGTTTCTCCGTGGGTTGGAGAGATTGTGTTTTCCTAAGGTTCGTCGTCTTGCAGTGTGTTCCCAGATTTGGTTGGCCTCGCGTGCCATGAAGTCCGTGCGAGACGTGACCCGTGTTTGGGCAAGGTGGTTGCTTGTGTGATGTTGTGCCCATTTCCCATGGTGTGTAAGGGTGCTGGTGCTATTCCGGAAGAACGAGTGCTGGTTGGGTGGTGTTCACATTCTTGGCTGTGCGGGTGTGGATCAGAGTGCGCAGTGGAAGCCTGGTGGGCTTGTGACCCACTGGTTCAGGATTGTAGTGTTGGTTGCTACGGACAGATTTCCTCAGGTTGCATTGAGCATCAGAGGATTGGTTCCTCGGTGTGAGACGTGTTGTCGTCGTGCCGTTACTCGAGATATCATGATTCTTGGCATTGGCAGGCAGAGTATTTGGGAATGTGCTGGCTAGTGCACCGCAAGAGTACCCTGTTCATGTGATGGAAGCCGTGTCAGGTGTCGGTATTAGACCCGCATGGGGTTGTTGAGGATGTCGCCTGACAGAGGTCGAGGACGCGTTGGTCTGAGTCGGTGGCTTGGTGCCCGACTTGTATTGGAGGCTGTGTCCTCGGTTGAGATCATGTTTTGAGGAAGTGATCTCTGAGAGATTTTGGGTTCTGGTTGGTAGCTGCGAGTGACTGGTAAGGCTAGTCTCGTAGTCGACCACGGTAAGATGTGTATTGCTTGGGGACCCGTGTGTATTGGCCGCAGCGTTGGCGACCAGGTTGCAGTGAGATTGGCGTCGGATTGGTGGTCCTTGATGGGACGTTGGTGTCACAATGGTTATCCCTGGTTTGGTGACCAGCATGGGATGGTTCCCCTGTAAGTTTGAGTCGAGTGAGGTGATGACCGAAGACATCCGAATCTTGTCATTTGGTTTCATCGTGCTCCCCTGAGAGGGTCGAGTTGACGCGTTGATCGAGATCAGACGTGGCGTTCGAGAGGAGTGCAGCTCGAGATGTGGTAATTGTCTGTGTGAGTCGGCGGATGGCCTGTCATGAGTTGGATCATGCCTGCTGGGCCGGTGGAGGTTTCTCATTGATGTGTATCTGGCGACCGATGTATGGTCTTTCACAGACAGAAGATGCTGGTGGTTGTGCATTGAGAGTGGTGAGAGATGCGTGTCGGTGAGACCTTTGGTGGTCGTTTCTGTGATGTGCCTTTCCGGACGGGATCTGGGCTTTGTCGAAGTTGTCTTCTGACAGAGTTGGCACAGTGATATGTCTGGCTTTCAGCTTGCCATGTGTGAGGTGATTCTTGGTGCTGAGCCAATGTTCTAGTTGCGGTCTGTTGAGATGGCTGCGTGAGCTGGTGGAGGCTCTGTATTGGTTGTTCTCTTGAGAAGGGTGTGCGATCTGTCAGCTGGTTGTGAAGCTGATGTGTGTTTTGTCTGCCAGCCATAGGATGGATCGGTAGCTGTTTCTCATGTCGAAGGTGTGTTTCCTCGGTGGGTGAGATGGTGGCAGCGGTGCCATGATTGGGTTGGTTGTGACTGAGGTGACACCGGACTGCGTTTGTTGGTGTGCCTGCTCTGTGTTGAGTAGTGGACAGCGGATCTAGAGGTGAGGGGTGAATAGATCTACCCCTCTTTTCACAATGCAACCCTCTGTATAGCTAGATAAAATAATTAATTACAACGGAATATAACTAGCTTATCGAAGAACACTATGATTCGCTTGGCAAGATGAGCAACTAATATATCGATTTGAACCTAAGCATGCATCTTAGAACGAAGCAATCACATAAACAAACCACAACACAATGAATTTTAAGGTGGTTTGGACTGAATCCCCAATCCTACGTCCACCTCTCACCAAATCCGGTGAGGCTCCACTAGTGCCACGCACTGAATCGTAAATCGGAAAAACCTCCGATTGCCTTCCTACTAACCACCGGTAGGGACGTCAATCACCGCAGATCGGAGAACTTTCGATTGCCTTCCTACTAACCACCGGTAGGGACGTCAATCACCGCAGATCGGAGAACTTCTGATTGCCTTCCTACTAACCACTGGTAGGGACGATCTTCAGTTTCGATTGTTTGAAAGAAATGGAAAGAGAACAAATAGAAATCACTCAAACAAGATATAGAATATGCTCAAAGTAAAAAGATCGAGTTGCAGGAGCTTGAATCTGATGCTTCAATAGTGTCTTCTTCCTTGAGAGATGATCTTCCTTGAGTTGATGAAGAAGACTATGGATGTAGCTTTGATCTTCCCTTTGATCTCCTTGAGTTGATGAAGAGTTTGATGCAGTTTAGATCACCCTTGAGAGCCTTGATTGCTTCTTGCTTCCTTGCAGGTTGAGATAGCTTCAGATCTAGGCTTGAATCCCTTGGAATGAATGAAGATCTCTTCATGAAGTACTGTTCACGGCTACAGTACCATCTCCCTTGAACAGCCTCCACAAGCCTCCCTTGATCTCCTTTGATCCAAATGAAGCATTAGGGTTTCTAACCCTCTTGTATGTATTTTATAGACTTTGGATGGTCAATAGAAGCCCCCCAGACCAGATCCACATTTTGTGGGTGATTGGATGACTTTAGGATTAAAGAAATCCATGGTGAATGGCCCTTCTCGAAGTGGACAACAAAGTCAACAATGAAGGCTCGGGGCTGGCGGTCGACCTGTGGCTTCTGGCGGTCGATCGCTACTGAGAAAACTGCAGACGAATGATCCCTGGAATTTTCGATCGACCGCTACTGGGCTGGTGGTCGACCGCCACTGAGAGAGCTGCAGCTTGGAGGTTGCTGGCAGGGGCGGTCGATCGCCCCGACTGCCAGCTGGGCAGACCCCGAGTTTTCCCGGGTCGGTCCGTTAACTGCTTTAGCCCCGTCACTTAAGTTCTTTAGCACCCCATTCATGTCTGTAGTGTCACCCTTGACAGTCTAGAAGGTGTCAACTGAGTCTTTGACTTTGGGTTCTCTTGGTTATGCTTCTTTGTGCATCGACCTTAACTGTCATTGAGCTTTCACTTTTGCCAACTCCACTCCATTCCTTGTCCATTCATTTGCATATCTGTCATGAACAAAACATCACGTATGTCAGTCATATAAGAGTGAAAAATAACAATGACGTATAGTGTTTAGCCATTATCAAAACCAAGAATGTCAAATAACTCAAATGACCACATGATGATGTCGAATGACCCAAGTGACCGTAAGATGACTCAAATGACCAAAGGGGCACAACATTCTCCCCCTTTTTGATGATGGCAACACTGTGAGTCATTATATGGCAGTAATATCCAAGATGGCAAAGTTTATGACATATGCAATAAGTGCATCTCAAGATCCATGATAGTAATAGCATGTGAATGCAATTATGAATGCAAATATGAGTGCTATGCAATTATGCAAACCCCATCACATACACATAAGAGATACACAAAGTGCACAAAGGATTCTCCCCCTTTGACTCTCCCCCATACATAATTCACTCATTCCCCAATGACAACTCACAAAGCAAAGGACGACTCACAACAAAAAATTCTTCCCCTTTGACAGCAACAAAGAGGAGGGAGAAGTTAGAGAAGCGACAAATGTCGGTTGTTGACACCCATTTTTTTACCGATAAGTTGAGTCGTTTCTCTTACTCCCATTTGTTGATGCCTTGAGTTGTTCATCACTCGTTGGGACTATTTTCAGGCATGTTTTGGGCCAGTTTTGTGGGTTGCCTCCCTCCTTGGTTAGGTCCAAGTTAATAAAGGGCTTAACGGGCCTTGGTTTTGGTTGATTGGGCTTTTCTATGAGTTTCAACGCCCATGTGCATGAACGGTTCTTCCCTGGCCGCTCAATCCATGTGCGGTTGAATATGGACCGTCCATATATTTTGGAGTGTTTTGGGTAATTTTCCGAATTCTCACCGACAAGCTTTTATGCGGTCCTAATCTGGCCATTCAACTTAATGAACGGACTATTGGAGACTGCTCATCTCTCAGAGTCCTGCGCTTAAGAGTTTTCTCAGATAATTATCTAATTATCTTATCTATTTTGATTTTCCACCGACAAGACTAGAACGGTTTGTCTTTGGCCGCTCTTAGTTTGAACGGTCTCATATTAGCCGTTCATCTCTGAGAGTCCAACGGCGAAGGCTTCGGTCAGTTCAACGGATAATTTGGATTATTAATAATTTATTTTGAATTTCCACCGACAGGGTTGGACGGCCAGTAGATGGCCGCCCATCCAGTTGAGCGGTCTATCATAAGACCGTTCATCCCGTCGATTGTTGAATTTTAACCGATTTCCTCCCTTTTTTTCTTGGTTAAACCCTTAACTTTATCCTTAGTTTTCTCCGTGGATTCTCAACCAAATCGGATGAGATTTGGTCCTAACGAAAGCTGAGGATATTATCTTCACTTTATCTTTTGATATCTCGGATTAATATCCACTGGAAACCCTAATTTCGGGGTGTTGTGTTAGATGGAAACACTCTATCACCACGAAGTGTGGATCTAGAGGGGGGTGAATAGATCTATGGCCTAATTTAAAACCAATATAAGGCTCTAATGTAGAATTTAAGCCAATCTACAAGATCACTAACTAGAACGATGGATCTGATCAGAAACTAATCAATTTGTGAAGATAATCAGAAAATTCAGTCACACACCAGTTCAATAGCAATCTCACAAACACAAGATGCACAAGATTTTTAGGTGGTTCGGTCAGGAGACCTACGTCCACCCCACACTCAACCAAGTGTGGCTTACTGTTGCGCAGCACAGCTTGCGTCCGCTGGGCAATACATCTTAGCCTACAACCGCTGAGCTTCACAGCTTGTTGTCAGAGACCAAGTCTCACCCGCTGAGGAGTTACAGCTTAACCTGTCCAGAGGCTACACCTCTGCAAACCCGCTGGGGAATACAGCTTACCCGTCCAGAGGCAGCACCTCTGCAAACAACTGACACACAGCTTGAAGAAATAGTTTCGGAAAGCAAAAACAGAAGCAAACGAAAATGAGAAAACCCAGAAGGAAATATAGCTCGAAGTGAGCAGTCTCAGCTATGGTATCTGAACCAAGAGACTGAGTAACAATGAGACAAGCTCTCTCAAACAAACTCTCTCAATTCATCTCTCTCAATCTTCTCTTCTCTCTCTTTTTCTTCTCTATTCTCGGTGGCTCTCTTCTTTTCTTCTCTGTGGATCGTGCAGGCTGAAGTTCACACTCTGCTCTTCTGCTTCGATCAGCCTCTCTGCTCACGATCAATCTGTCCAGATGAAGAGGTCTGCATATATATAGAGCAGCAAGAAGGGCGTGTGCTCTCCACAGTTTTCACCCAATTACTTGGACCACGTGGCAGCATCCAGCCTGCTTCAGTACACGTGTCACAATCTGGGCACCTCGTCCATCCTTGGATCACGAGCCATGTCATCAATCTCTGCAAAGAGTCCCTGTCAGTCAGTCGAAAGGAACTTATCAGTTTAAGATTGAAGAACCTTGTACAGACTCTATAGGGTGTAATGTGCAGTGTGTAGACTTTGCAATGTGTAGACATTGTATAGACTTGCTGAAGTGCAATGCAGTGTGCACAAGGTGAAGTATGCACAACAAAACTGAATGCACTAACATGCCGTCGACCATTGTACAGACTTCATGTTCACTATGCAGACGTTGTACAGACATGCTAATGTGTAATGAGAATGCATTAAGCAAAGTGTGTACATTGAAGATGAATGCATAGACGTGCCGTCAGTGGATGTGTGGACTTGGTGTACATGCGACATCAGTGTATAGACATTGCAATGTCTAGTGTTTAAGGCATGAGAACATAATGCACAAACTAAGTGTGTGCATGTGTGGACTTTGAATGCATGACACTGGGCGATGTACATACTTAAGAAATGATGCATGCACAAGACAAAGATGTATAGACTTAATGTTATGGAATGTGCAGACTTGGTGCATGAAGCAAGGCAATGAGGAATGTATAGACTTTCAAAATGTATGGACTTGCCAAAGGAGTGATGGACGATGTACAGACTTGAGCTAAGCAAGGGCTGTACAGACTTGAGAGTGCACGATGTATAGACTTTGGTAAAGCAAGGGCTGTACAGACTTCAACTCAGCTGCAATGTATAGACTTTACAACTTGGCTAGCATGCGAGTGTATAGACTTGCATGAGACACTGCATGAGACGCTGAACAGCCAAGAGTGTATAGACTTCTAAATGCAGACGGACGATGTATAGACTTGGCATGAGACGCTGGACGCTGTACAGACTTGGAGACAATGCATGCTGCAATGTATAGACTTAGCATATGCATGAGACGCTAAGTGAGACGGACGATGTATAGACTCAGCCGATGCAGACTTAGTTCGATGTACAGACTTTGCATTAAGCAAAGCAATGTATGGACTTCGAGTCATGAGGCGTTAAGTAGAACGGACGATGTACAGACTTCAAGTCCACTTGAGACGCTGAGTGAGACGGACTTCATCGACTGTACAGACTTGAATGCGTGCTTACAACACGATGTATAGACATTGCCTGTGCGAGCAATGCAGTAATGTATAGACTTTGCCATGCCCAAGGCGATGTACAGACATGCTGGCAATGAGTGTACATACTATGTATATGTGTGAGAGCAATGTTCAGACTTCTGTCCAGACTATGCAGAGAGTGATGATGCTAGGAAGTATAGACTGTGTAGACTTGTGACTCATAATATTTGCTATCATCAAAACTACAGATCATCAAAACTTCAGGGGCACAACAATCTCCCCCTTTTTGATGATGGCAACCCTATGAGTTACACTGACTCCGAATGCATGCTATGAGACCAATGCAAGTTCTAACAAGATCTCCCCCTTTGCCATAACAATGTATACCATCCCCCTGGAATTCAACAAACAGACAATAGATTCTCCCCCTTTGCCATCAACAAAGAGGAGGGAAAGAAATTAGAAGGGAAGGAACAAGAGAAATCATCTGACTGGCATTCTGAATAAGTAGTTCAGGAATAAGCATTCTAAATCACAGAGTCTTCAGTCATATGAATTTAGAAACTGCTTTCAGATAGAGTTCTGGTTTAAAGGTTATAGAATTTAGAGTTCATGCACTACAATCATTGGATGAGTTTGCTGTGCATGATAATAGCAATAAACCAGAATCACATTTGAGCATGAGAGATTCAGTTTCAAAGTATCTTACTTTCTTAGACTCAGTAAAAAAATTGTTAAGAGATACTATGTCATGTATTGAAATTAAACAATTTGACATATCTGAATTTTCTTTTGAAGGAGCAGCATTTTCATTTTTATTTTATTAAGGGCATTCAGGTACCATTTGTCTTTTTACGTAAGGGTACACGTTTATCAGACGCCAGTACCCCTAGATACTCAACATAATGAACCATTATGCCTATGATCAAATTCAATAGAACTGATTTACACCTTTTTGTGTGAGGGTACACGTTTATCAGACGTCAGTTACCCCCAGGTACTCAGTGAAACCACCCTACTGTTTTGATCATTTATACAGAGATAACTTATACACCTCATGACATAAGTGTTATCCATTTCTTTGATGGATCACTCAGTTTCTCAGTGATTTACCAGTCATTGCTCTGCCAACATTATTTTTCAAATATTTTTCAAGATTTTTCTTAGCTGTCCTTTATTTGTTTCAGAATGACTTGTTTAAGGACAATGCACATACTTAGCTTCTCTAACATGATTTCAGGTGAGTTTTCAGATACAGTTAGCTTTGTCTAACATGTAATGAAATAATGGTTGAGAGCTATTATAAATTATCAACATTCTTATTTTCTGATTGCAATCTTTAAACTCTAAAGATTATACAATTTAAACCATTAAGTCAATCTTCAAGCAATTAAAATTCTTATAAAGGAAGAAGTCTATTTTCTATTGCTCAAGACTTAGAACTGACTAACAGATTGCCATATTGTCAGACTCAACTCATTCAGGGTCAAAGGATGAATGAATTCACGAGAGACAAGAATTTGAGTTGCAATGAAGTTGATACCCTCTCTGAATTACATACAACACTCCCCTGTCTATATGCATGTAGTTATGATATGCATGTTATGCAATGAATATGACATGAAGAATGTGAATGTGATGCATGCAAGGTTTGATCCATTATTCAACTGCCACAGAATTTTATTCAGACAAACAAGTTTAAAATGAGATAATCAAACCAACTGAATTCTATTCATCATGCTGAAATTTACACAAGCCAAGTTCTCTTCTAAGAAATTTGAACCTTTCATTCCCAAGTGGCTTAGTAAAGATATCAGCAATTTATTTTTCAGTTTCAATGAAATTCAGTTCAATTTCCTTGTTATTAACAGCATCTCTAAGAAAATGGTGTTTGATCTCTATGTGCTTAGTCCTAGAATGATGAACATGATTTTTAGCTAAACATATGGCACTAGTATTATCACATAAAATTAGAATACATTCCAGTTTTATTTGATAATCAGCCAGTTGGTGCTTAATCCAAAGTACTTGGGCTGCACAGTTACCAGCTGCAACGTATTCAACTTCAGCTGTGGACAAAGCTACAGTGTGTTGTTTCTTAGATGCCCAAGTTACTAGACAGTGATGGAATCCTCGGTTCAAGATTCAAAATTTAAAAATTTGACGGGGATCGGCAATCAACTTCATCAACACAATCAAATGGCCAATCTATTTGTCTCATGATAAATGGGCCTCTTTATGGGCCTTATGGGTTATGTCCGTAGCAATTATGTAATAGTCCTTTCATATTTTTGTCTTTAAGTCTTCCAATAGAGTGTCTTTTAGTCTCCCCAAGAGAACTATAATGAGTAGACATTAAGTGTTTAGGATAGTGTCTTTTGGTCTCCCCAAGAGAACTATAATAAGTAGACATTAAGTGTTTAGGATAGTGTCTTTTGGTCTTCTTTGAGAGTCTATAAAAGAGTCATGTATCTTTCATTTGAAAAACAGTGAATGAAATCTTATTTTTGGAACCCCCATGTGATGCCCACGTAGGAGGGGCCCTCCCCTCCTTTATCTTCTTCCCCCCCCCCCTCTTTTAATTCCCATGGCCGTGAGTGCCTGTTCTTCCTTCCCTCTCCACGGGTGAGATGCCCAGTTCTTCCCTCCTTGCCACGGGTGTTGATGCCCTTCATTCCTCCCTTCTCCTCCAGCCACCAGCATCTTCCGCTCACCCCCACAGCTTGGCCGAACTTCCCGTTCCCCAGTTCCTCCTGTCTTCTAACCCAATCTTTCACTGCTGCGGCAGTCTACCTTCCTTGCCTCACCCTCTAAGCTTCTTCCTCCCGGCCACGCTATTACCTCATACGCCCACGCTACCTCCGTTCCCGTCATACACGCACTGCACCCCTTTCCACAGCCTCAAGACAACCCCCTGCAACCCCAACCACGTCCACCCACTATCCCCATAGCTTACACCCACAAACACCACCACTAAACTTAGCCCCCACTCCACAAGCCCATCCCAAACCCGCAGGCAGCTTCTGGCCCAATTTGCAGAGTAACTTCCAGCTCGTTCCAGGTGGAGTCTGCATCCAAGGTCTTCAGCAAAGTTGATCGTCCACAAGTCCTCTTCGCAAGCGAGTTGGAATCGTGTCGATCCGAGTTCGTGGCCGCCCACAAGGGACTTTCTTCCCCGACTGCGCAGAGAAGGCCTGACAGCGACCTGAAGCGGTTTGGGGCAGCAACCACGACCTCTTCTTGAAGGATTCAGGCTCCAGAATCTTCATCAAAGTTCTCCATCCTCAAGTCAGCTACCGGGATCAGAAGACGGAACCGCAATCAGAGGTCGGTGGCCAGAGTTACAAATTTTATACCCCGACGACCCCATTCTGCCTCCTGTCTGTCTCCTCCGACCAGTCCCCACTCAACGGGACCTGCACGTCCACACCGACATCCGACTGAGGCGAGACCAGTGCCGCTGGAAAGTAGTCGTCCCCACGATTCCAACGCCACCTGCCGCGCACCAAACGGAGTTCGGGGTTGCTCGTGGTGTCCCTGTCAAGCCGCTGTTCAGAAGCTGCCCCTGCACAGAACCAGAACGGGGTCCCCGCTCAGTCGTCCGTGGCGACCAGGTTCGGGCGGAACCAAAATTCAGAAAAATTGTGCTGTATCCCTACCCTGTTACGAAGCCAACGGCACCAACCGCGCCTCCGGCAAAATTCCAGAGTGCGATCCACAGCCACTTCAACAGCTGCTGGTCACAGATTCCAGAACCGGACAGAATCGACTTCGGCATTTGTTTCACATCAAGTGGTATCAGAGCTTAGGGAATCGGGCCGTCCCATCGGACCGAGATCCTGAGCTTTGAGGTTCGAGGTCGAACCTCCTCCAAGCGGAGGAGTATGATGGAATCCTCGGTTCAAGATTCAAAATTTAAAAATTTGACGGGGATCGGCAATCAACTTCATCAACACAATCAAATGGCCAATCTATTTGTCTCATGATAAATGGGCCTCTTTATGGGCCTTATGGGTTATGTCCGTAGCAATTATGTAATAGTCCTTTCATATTTTTGTCTTTAAGTCTTCCAATAGAGTGTCTTTTAGTCTCCCCAAGAGAACTATAATGAGTAGACATTAAGTGTTTAGGATAGTGTCTTTTGGTCTCCCCAAGAGAACTATAATGAGTAGACATTAAGTGTTTAGGATAGTGTCTTTTGGTCTCCCCAAGAGAACTATAATAAGTAGACATTAAGTGTTTAGGATAGTGTCTTTTGGTCTTCTTTGAGAGTCTATAAAAGAGTCATGTATCTTTCATTTGAAAAACAGTGAATGAAATCTTATTTTTGGAACCCCCATGTGATGCCCACGTAGGAGGGGCCCTCCCCTCCTTTATCTTCTTCCCCCCCCCCTCTTTTAATTCCCATGGCCGTGAGTGCCTGTTCTTCCTTCCCTCTCCACGGGTGAGATGCCCAGTTCTTCCCTCCTTGCCACGGGTGTTGATGCCCTTCATTCCTCCCTTCTCCTCCAGCCACCAGCATCTTCCGCTCACCCCCACAGCTTGGCCGAACTTCCCGTTCCCCAGTTCCTCCTGTCTTCTAACCCAATCTTTCACTGCTGCGGCAGTCTACCTTCCTTGCCTCACCCTCTAAGCTTCTTCCTCCCGGCCACGCTATTACCTCATACGCCCACGCTACCTCCGTTCCCGTCATACACGCACTGCACCCCTTTCCACAGCCTCAAGACAACCCCCTGCAACCCCAACCACGTCCACCCACTATCCCCATAGCTTACACCCACAAACACCACCACTAAACTTAGCCCCCACTCCACAAGCCCATCCCAAACCCGCAGGCAGCTTCTGGCCCAATTTGCAGAGTAACTTCCAGCTCGTTCCAGGTGGAGTCTGCATCCAAGGTCTTCAGAAAAGTTGATCGTCCACAAGTCCTCTTCGCAAGCGAGTTGGAATCGTGTCGATCCGAGTTCGTGGCCGCCCACAAGGGACTTTCTTCCCCGACTGCGCAGAGAAGGCCTGACAGCGACCTGAAGCGGTTTGGGGCAGCAACCACGACCTCTTCTTGAAGGATTCAGGCTCCAGAATCTTCATCAAAGTTCTCCATCCTCAAGTCAGCTACCGGGATCAGAAGACGGAACCGCAATCAGAGGTCGGTGGCCAGAGTTACAAATTTTATACCCCGACGACCCCATTCTGCCTCCTGTCTGTCTCCTCCGACCAGTCCCCACTCAACGGGACCTGCACGTCCACACCGACATCCGACTGAGGCGAGACCAGTGCCGCTGGAAAGTAGTCGTCCCCACGATTCCAACGCCACCTGCCGCGCACCAAACGGAGTTCGGGGTTGCTCGTGGTGTCCCTGTCAAGCCGCTGTTCAGAAGCTGCCCCTGCACAGAACCAGAACGGGGTCCCCGCTCAGTCGTCCGTGGCGACCAGGTTCGGGCGGAACCAAAATTCAGAAAAATTGTGCTGTATCCCTACCCTGTTACGAAGCCAACGGCACCAACCGCGCCTCCGGCAAAATTCCAGAGTGCGATCCACAGCCACTTCAACAGCTGCTGGTCACAGATTCCAGAACCGGACAGAATCGACTTCGGCATTTGTTTCACATCAGACAGCCACCAAGGAATTGACAGTAGCCACTAGTGCTCTTTCTCTCTACTCGACACCCAGCATAGTCTGCATTATTGTAGGCTAGAAGTTCTAACTCACACTTGGCAGGATACGAAAGACCAAGCTCTTGGGTGCCTAATAGATACCTAAAAATTCTTTTCACAGATTTAAGGTGTTATTCTTTAGGGCTAGCCTGAAATCTAGGGCATAAACACACTGCAAACTGAATATTAGGTCTAGATGCTGTAAGATATAAAAGGGATTCGATCATACCTCTATATAGCTTTTGGTCCACTGGTTTACCTTGAGGATCTTCATCTAAGCTGGTCGAGGTACCCATTGGAGCAGCTATTTCTTTGAGGTCTACCATCTTGTATTTCTTCAGTAAATCCCTTACGTACTTGGACTGAGTGATGAAGGTTCCATCCTTTGTCTGTGTAACATGCAGTCCAAGAAATAATTTGAGCTCGCCCATTGAGCTCATTTCAAATTCATTAGTCATAATTTGAGAAAACTCCTCACACAGTTTGGGGTTAGTTGACCCAAAAACTATGTCATCCACATAAATTTGAACAATAAGTATATCTGGATGACTTACCTGAGTGAACAAAGTTTGATCAACTACTCCTCTTGTGAAGTTCTTATCTGTGAGAAATTTGCTCAACCTGTCATACCAAGCTCTAGGAGCTTGCTTAAGACCATAGAGAGCTTTACTAAGTTTATAAATATGATTGGGGAAGTCTAAACATTCAAAGCCAGGAGGCTGCCTCACATAGACATCCTCACTAATTTCCCCATTCAGAAAGGCAGATTTTACATCCATCTGCTGAAGATTTATTCCTAGGGAACATGCATAAGCCAATAAAATTCTGATTGCTTCTAACCTGGCTACAGGGGCAAAAGATTCTTCAAAGCATATTCCAAATTCCTGGTTATACCTCTGAGCTACAAGTCTGGCCTTATTCTTAACCACATTCCCTAATTCATCAGTTTTATTTCTGAAGACCCATTTAGTCCCTATGACTGTCTCATGATCAGGAGGTGGAACCAAGTGCCACACCTTATTCCTGTCAAATTGATTGAGCTCCTCATGCATAGCATTAATCCAATGCACATCCTTGAGAGCACAGTCAATGGACTTGGGTTCTACATGTGATACAAAAGCATATGCATTCAGTTCATTTTGAATTCTTAAATGGCCTCTAGTCCTAGGAGGGTCATGCAAATTGCCAATCACATTATCTACAAGATGATCTTTTAGATATCTAATGTTGACAATTGGATCATCATGATTTTCACTTACCCCCCCTGACCTGTAGGCTCTTCTCCATTAAGTTCTTCATTTTCTTCCTCATCTTCGGATTTGTCTGCAGGGTTCCCTTCTTTCAGAATATCACCATTGTCTTCATTCCTGCATTGACCAATATTAGTCTTTACCAAAGATTCATCAAAGACAATGTGTGGAGATTCTTCAACAGATTTGGAATTTAGATTATACACTCTATATGCTCGGGTGTTTTCAGAGTAACCAATAAAAATTCCTGGTTCACATTTAGGTTCAAATTTATCAAGGTCTCTTTTATCATTTATATGAATAAAGCATTTGCAACCAAAAACCTTGAAATGAGCAATTGAAGGTTTCTTACCCTTTATGATCTCATAAGGTGTTTTCTGGGTAGAAGGTCTTACCATAGCTCTGTTAATAACAGGTAGTATTTACAGCTTCAGCCTAGAACTTCCTTGGTAGACCACCTTCAACCAAGAGTGTATGACCCATCTCCACCAAGGTTCTGTTTCTCCTCTCCACAACTCCATTCTGCTCGGGTGTTCTTGGTGAGGAGAACTTGTGATGAATTCCATTTGTCCTGTAGAAATCCTTAAACTGTGAGTTTTCAAACTCACCTCCATGATCAGTTAAAATGTTTTCAATTTTCTGGTTTATCTTAAGATAGAACTACTGAAATTCTGTGAATGCATCACTTTTCTGTGACAAGAAATATACCCAAGTGTACCTAGAGAAGTCATCTACCATGACAAACCCATACCTCCTCCCTGATAAGCTGACAGACCTGGTTGGCCCAAAAAGGTCCATGTGTATCAGCTCATAGGGTTTAGAGGACAAATCTTATGTTCTAGATTTGAATGACTTCCTAGTTAACTTGGACTGAGTACATGCATCACAGAGTTTATTTTCTTTCTTAAAGGAAACTTCATGAAGTCCTCTAACCATGCTGTGCTTATTCAATTTATGCAATACTGTGTAACTAGCATGGCCTAACCTACGATGCCATAAGAATGCTAAATCCTCTCTGCTAGCAGTAAGGCATAGGTTAGAATGTTGTATATCATCTAAGTCTATCATGTAAGTATTATTTATTCTCTTACCAGAAAATTTAACAATTTCGGAATCAGGTTCAAAAACTTTACAACATTGAGAGTCAAAAAGAACTTTGCATTCTTTATCACATAGCTGGCTGATGCTAAGTAAGTTATATGCTAAACCTTCAACCAGCATGACATCTTCAATGCAACAGGTAGTACACTTACCTACCTTACCTGTCCCAACAATCTTACCCTTTGTGTTGCTACCAAAGGTGACAAGGCCTCCGTGTTTCTCTGTCAGCATGCAAAACTTGGCCTTATCTCCTGTCATATGCATGGAGTAGCCACTATCCAAGTACCACAGATTGTTCTTGGCTGACAGGCATACCTGCACACACAATCAGGTAGAGAAGTTTGGAACCCAAGTCTGATTGGGCTCCGGAGCAGATGAAATGCAGTTAAAACATGAAAGCAAGCTTTTAGGAATCCACATTTGTTTAAAAGAATTCTGTTCAGTGGATTTTCCAGATTCCTTTCTGTTATTATTCTTCTTCTTTTTGTTGTTATTCTTCTTGTTGGCACTAGCATAATTATTGACAGATTTGTTGCTTCTGTGCCAGTGCCTTGGCCAGGGTGCATTCACGAAATTGTGGCCATAGTAGTTTCTGGGCTAGCTGAACAAATGCATGTTCCTAGATGTCCAATTGCCATACCCACCAACCCAATTTCTAGTGTAAGGTCTGTGAGACTGTGTAGCCTGATATGCATGACCTGTAAACTTTCCCTGAGTCCCAGTCCACCCTGACCTATTTGGATAGGTTGATTGTGCAGTGTAGTAGGACTGGGCTCTAGATTGATAGAAATGTTTGGGTTGAGCTCTAAAAGCATTCTATCTTCCCTTCACCTTGGACCCTGCTGACCTATTCACAGGTGTGTATTGGGTCTTCTTCTGAGATGGTGATGGTGGTGGAGACTTGGTAACATTAACATGGGGTTTATGTGCATGTGTAGGCTGACCCCTAACCTGAGACTGAGCTTTAGGATTTTGCTTGGAAGTACTAGGTCTACTAGGCTCACTAATCTTTTGTTTTCCCTTCTGCTCAGCACTGGGCTTCTTCAGATTTACAGTTTTATTCACAGAAGTTTTGAATTCATGTTAATCAGAGGTCCTTTCTCTTTTTGTGCGACAAATGAAATAGTCTTCATTCCAAAACTTTTTGTTGCACTAGAATTAAATCCAAGGCCCTCTTTCCTAAAATTGACTTTTGACCCTAACAAAGCATTTAGGTTGTCTAAACCCTGGGTCATTTTCTCAATAATTTTCAGCTTGTCCTCATTATCTTACTGAATATCTTCAATGGATTTCTTCAGTTCGGTGTTTACACTTAGGACAACTTCATATTTTTTACTCACAATTTTCATCTCACTCTCATATTTATGAATTTTCAATTTCCATTCATCAGTTTCTTTTTCTAACATCTCATTATCTTCTTTAGAGACTCTTAACTCATGCTTGATTTCTTCTATTTCAGAGCATGTGAGTTTCAGCTTATTATTCTCAGATTCAAGGCATGCAATTTTATCAGTTAGAGTTGTGTCATTTTGCATGGAATTAATTTTTCTTCTTAGATGCCTATTATCTTTTCTAATATCATATGCTTTATCAGCTATTCATGGTAGGCATCTACCCAATCAGCAATAGTAAAATTATCGAATCGAGAGGATACCTCATCTAAGTCTTCCTCTCTGTCTTCAGAGCTGGTTGCCATGAGGCAAATGGACTTTTCTGATTCTCCCTCACTGTCTGAGCTGTTACTCAAGCTACCTTCATCCTCATCACTCCAGGTACTCACCATGGCTTTCCCTTTAGTGTTCTTTTTCTTGGACTTGTGCTTGAGCTTCTGATTCTCCGGACAATAAGCTTTTAGGTGTCCAGCCTTCCTGCATTGGTAACACACATTAGATTCAATTTGCTTAGCAGGATTAGATTTATACCTTTTATCCCGTCGGCCACCACTATAGTTTCTTCAGCTAATCGCCTTCCTTCTTTCCCGATGAACCACCTGAATTCCCTGGTGATCATTGCTATATCATCACCTACTATTACTTCTCCAGACAGGCTCTCCTCGGATGATGATCCACTAGAGCTGGATCGGCTGGATTTGCTGGCACCAGCCTTTAATGCAATCGGCTTTCTCTTCTTCTCAGCTTCATCTATCTTCGGCAGATGCATTTCGTAAGCCATCAGTGAACCAATCAGCTCATCTGCCCTGGTGTTTTGCAGATCCCTTGACTCTTCCATCACAGTAGCTTTAGTGTGCCAAATAGGAGTCAGGGAACGCAAGATTTTTCTTACAATGTCATATTCTGAGTATGTCTTCCCAAGACCTCTGAGACCATTTGTGATGATTGTCAGTCGAGCATACATCTCCTTGATGGTCTCATTTGGCTTCATCTTGAAAGCTTCATACTCTGACACCAGGAGGTTCGCCTTTGTCTCCTTGACCTGAGAGGTCCCTTCATAGATGACCTCCAGCGTATCCCACATCTGTTTAGCTGAAGTGCAAGATGATACACGGGAAAACTATGTGGGGTGCAGAGCGCATTGAATAGCATTGATAGCGCTCCAGTTCATAGTAGACCTTCGGATCTCTTCTTTGGTACAGACATCCTCATTCGAGGACAGCTCAAAAGGTCCCTTACTCACCACCTTCCAAATCTCGTAGTCCTTCACCCTCAAGAAGACTTGCATACGATTCTTCCAGTATGCATAATTTGATTCATCGAAGTAGGGGGGCTTGGTGGTAGAATGTCCCTCAGCAATCATCCCTCGAGCATCCATCTGTACCTTCCTCTTCGGGCTGTAAGTCCCTGTACAAGAGTTAGGCTCTGATACCAATTGTTGTGTTAGATGGAAACACTCTATCACCACGAAGTGTGGATCTAGAGGGGGGTGAATAGATCTATGGCCTAAATTAAAACCAATATAAGGCTCTAATGTGGAATTTAAGCCAATCTATTAGAACAATGGATCTGATCAGAAACTAATCAATCTGTGAAGATAATTAGAAAATTCAGTCACACACCAGTTCAAGAGCAATCTCATAAACACAAGACGCACAAGATTTTTAGGTGGTTCGGTCAGGAGACCTACGTCCACCCCACACTCAACCAAGTGTGGCTTACTGCTACGCAGCACAGCTTGCGTCCGCTGGGCAATACAGCTTAGCCTACAACCGCTGAGCTTCACAGCTTGCTGTCCGAGACCAAGTCTCGCCCGCTGAGGAGTTACAGCTTAACATGTCCAGAGGCTACACCTCTGCAAACCCGCTGGGGAATACAGCTTACCCGTCCAGAGACAGCACCTCTGCAAACAGCTGACACACAGCTTGAAGAAACATTTTCAGAAAGCAAAAATAGAAGCAAACGAAAATGAGAAAACCCAGAAGGAAATATAGCTCGAAGTGAGCAGTCTCAGCTCTGGTATCTGAACCAAGAGACTGAGTAACAATGAGACAAG
Source organism: Amorphophallus konjac (assembly GCA_022559845.1). Taxonomy (NCBI): domain Eukaryota; kingdom Viridiplantae; phylum Streptophyta; class Magnoliopsida; order Alismatales; family Araceae; genus Amorphophallus; species Amorphophallus konjac. The sequence continues at coordinate 23,104,357 of CM040119.1, read as the reverse complement.
CTCTCTCAAACAAACTCTCTCAATTCATCTCTCTCAATCTTCTCTTCTCTCTCTTTTTCTTCTCTGTTCTCGGTGGCTCTATTCTTTTCTTCTCTGTGGATCGTGCAGGCTGAAGTTCACACTCTGCTCTTCTGCTTCGATCAGCCTCTCTGCTCATGATCAATCTGTCCAGATGAAGAGGTCTGCATATATATAGAGCAGCAGGAAGGGCGTGTGCTCTCCACAGTTCCCGCCCAATTGCTTGGACCACATGGCAGCATCCAGCCTGCTTCAGTACACGTGTCACAATCTGGGCACCTCGTCCATCCTTGGATCACGAGCCATGTCATCAATCTCTGCAAAGAGTCCCTATCAGTCAGTCAAAAGGAACTTATCAGTTTAAGATTGAAGAACCTTGTACAGACTCTGTAGGGTGTAATGTGCAGTGTGTAGACTTTGCAATGTGTAGACATTGTATAGACTTGCTGAAGTGCAATGCAGTGTGCACAAGGTGAAGTATGCACAACAAAACTGAATGCACTAACATGCCGTCGACCATTGTACAGACTTCATGTTCACTATGCAGACGTTGTACAGACATGCTAATGTGTAATGAGAATGCATTAAGCAAAGTGTATACATTGAAGATGAATGCATAGACGTGCCGTCAACGGATGTGTGGACTTGGTGTACATGCGACATCAGTGTATAGACATTGCAATGTCTAGTGTTTAAGGCATGAGAACACAATGCACAAACTAAGTGTGTGCATGTGTGGACTTTGAATGCATGACACTGGGCGATGTACATACTTAAGAAATGATGCATGCACAAGACAAAGATGTATAGACTTAATGTTATGGAATGTGCAGACTTGGTGCATGAAGCAAGGCAATGAGGAATGTATAGACTTTCAAAATGTATGGACTTGCCAAAGGAGTGATGGACGATGTACAGACTTGAGCTAAGAAAGGGCTGTACAGACTTGAGAGTGCACGATGTATAGACTTTGGCAAAGCTAGGGCTATACAGACTTCAACTCAATTGTAATGTATAGACTTTACAACCTGGCTAGCATGCGAGTGCATAGACTTGCATGAGACACTGCATGAGACGCTGAACAGCCAAGAGTGTATAGACTTCAAAATGCATATGGACGATGTATAGACTTGGCATGAGACGCTGGACGCTGTACAGACTTGGAGACAATGCATGCTGCAATGTATAGACTTAGCATATGCATGAGACGCTAAGTGAGACGGACGATGTATAGACTCAGCCGATGTAGACTTAGTCCGATGTACAGACTTTGCATTAAGCAAGGTAATGTATGGACTTTGAGTCATGAGACGTTAAGTAAGACGGACGATGTACAGACTTCAAGTCCACTTGAGACGCTGAGTGAGACGGACTTCACCGACTGTACAAACTTGAATGCGTGCTTACAACACGATATACAGACATTACCTGTGTGAGCAATGCAACAATGTATAGACTTTGCCATGCCCAAGGCGATGAACAGACATGCTGGCAATGAGTGTACAGACTATGTATATGCGTGAGAGCAATGTTCAGACTTCTGTCCAGACTATGCAGAGAGTGATGATACAAGGAAGTATAGACTGTGTAGACTTGTGACTCATAATGTTTGCTATCATCAAAACTACAGATCATCAAAACTCCAGGGGCACAACACGGGGCTGGCTTTCTAGGCTCTATAAATAGACCCTAAAGGCTAGACTTGAAAAAAAGGTGGAGATTTTCGATCGACGGCGAAGCCCTGCCGCATTCTTGAGCGACCAAGCACCAAGGAGGGAGGCTTTCTACGTCCATACAAGCCCCGGTTCAGGGAGTAGTCAAGTTTTGAGTATTTTATGTTTGATTGATTTTGTCACCTTTTTCATTGCATGCATTACTTTTACTACTTTCTCCCCACGTTCTTCTTCATTCTCATCACCATGCACACATCCACCTACGTTTTTGACACCCTAGGGGTTTAAAATCCCCCAGGTATCCCCTTTTCCACTTAGTCACGTTCATTCCTTATTATTTTAACATTTACTACACCATCCAATTCTAAGCTAGGTTGTTTCTTTGTGTTTTTACGTTGTTTTGCAGGTCAGCAATCCTTAGCACGAGGCCCATCCCCTCTGGCTGGCTGGAGAGGGTGGAGGTTGGACCCCTTTGCGACTTCTAGCTTGGTGGTCTCGCGCGGTTCTACACAGGCCATTCGAGGAGACGTGCGGTCCAGTTTGCACCGTCCATCTTCTTCCTGCGGTCGAGAAAGAGCCGTTCAACGCCCAGGAGTGCTTCATCCCGCACCTTCCGCAGCGTCCTTAGGCGGTCTATCGTAAGACCGTGCATCCTATAGGCGGTTTTCCCTGAACCGCTCATCTTCCCAACGCTGCAACCAAGCGAGTGTCTCTTCCTCTTTCCAAGGCATGGCGTGTCCGTCACGTTCGGCGCTTTGGTGGTGATCACTGTTTGTTACACTTCCCCTTTTCCTCTGTCTTCATTTGTTCCTCATGTGGAGGTGGTAGAGTAGACACTTGGGGAGACATTTGGAAGGAATGGATTCGGGAGGAGAAAATATATCTACACCCTCCTTTTTGGCGATCACGGTGGGACCCCTAGTGCCCATCGTGCTTGTGATTTGCTGACCTCTTTGTTCGTTGTGTTAGTCTATTTCTTAGAGTGATTGCAGGTTGGGGCGTGGTTTCTCCCTTCTGGAGCGTGAACGGTTCCCCCCGAGCCGTGCATACCTCGAGCGGCCGAACGTCCACCGTCCATCCCAGCGAACAGTGCCAGGTGTCATGCCAGCGTTCTGTCACAAACGGCCTACCGCCGACCGTCTAACCTTCTACACGGCTGTCTACTAGTCGTCCATCTTTCTGGCACAGGTACACTTCTGGTTGGTCTGATTGTAGGTGCACGGCTTCTGGAGGTCCGTCCCAGCGAGTACGCGGCCGTTCACAGACCGTTCTTCCTGGTATGTTCCTCATCCCTGCTGTCCCATATTTCTAACATTTTATGATTCTTTCTACAGTCATTCTGTCGTTCTATTGCTCCCTGGCTTATACGGTCCTTTACAGACCATCTGTCCCTTTGAGCGGTTGTATACAGACCGTCCTTGTGGTGCCGCAGTGCACTCATTATTCATTTTGATTGCCATATTCCATGAGATTTATGAGTTTTGGTGCGAGTTATTGATCTCCACCTGCTCCCGTATCACTGTTGCATGATTATTTCTATTGCTTATATATTTGATTGATCATTGCTTGATAGTTGCTAGGCTAGATTTTGCATGCACTCCGGTGCGCATAGGAGCATCCATCTCTTTCATAATAGTTGCATTCCTACCGAGGTAGGGTTTCCTCTCGTCTCCATACTCCTTGGAGCCGACTAGGGACCTTGCTGAGGACCTCCGTAAGCCCCCGTGAGCCGTGGATTCCCACACGGACGTCGGACAGGTTGTACCGTATCCACCCCCAGTCTAGGGTTTGCATCCGTGAGAGAGGGAGTTCTTTAGAGTCACCCAGTCCTCCATTTCTCACCCTGGTTAGGCACCTAGTTGTTGAGTGGATCTACATTTTAATTAAGCCACTAAGGTTCAAAGAGGAACTCATAAGAATTGACGGGCACCATTTAATAACTTGATTGTCCAATTGGGTGATTCTCCTCTCATCTCTTCCTTCCATTGCATGCTTGTTGTTTGATTTGTTGATTTGGTTGGTTAGGTTTGTTTGCCCTAGTCTTAGGTGTTTAATGTATGTGGGGTTGTTTCTTTCCCTCAGGATCATCTCCTAGGGTCAGTCCTCATTTCCATTCCTACTTCAATCCTTTGTTCAATTCATCGCCTTCCATGTCATCATACGACTTCTCCCAGTCCCACGAGGACTCCCTTCCTCGCGGCCTTCTTGAGGACCCGCCTAGGGTCACCCATATGCAGGGAGGAGAGGGGACTGCCCCTCCACTCCCGACCATTCTCGGTGAGGGTTCCCAACCCGCTCTTTCAAATCCGTCCCATCAAAATCCGGCCAATCAAATTCTCAATATGATGGCCCAGCTGGACCCTACCCAGCTCCATCTCATCCGGCAAGCCTTACAGGGGGCCGATGCCCAGATTTCAGCTCCTTCTCGTGGCATGAATGCTGCTGCCACCATATCTTCTGTTGCTGGGACCACCTCTGTGGCCCCCATTGACCTCACTCCCACCCGTCCTCAGATTCTTCGGTACCCCAGCATGGAAACGGGCCAGGATTCTACCTCGGCCCATCAGCCGCTCGATAAGGGGAAGTCCCAAGTCCCCTCTGTTCCTTACATTGATCCCTATGTCACTGTTTCTCCATCGCCACAGGCCCTTGTAGCCCCGGCAGACTTCACTCGGTTGCAACCAGAGGCCGCCCAGCTGGCTCATGAGGATGTGGGCCCTTCCCTGGCCCATTATCCATCTTACGGGCTGCCCCCTCAGTCAGCTTTTCCTTTGGCTACGTATCCAGGTACTGCTCCTCCAGCTCCTTCTCCTCCATCCCGGGAATGGGAAATTCTCAATAAATGGGCTGCTATGCAGCAACAAATTGACCTCCTCCACAAGCGGGTTGGCCCGCAATCTTTGGCTAACGTCCCTATTCCTAACTTTAGGGACATTCGTTTTCCTCTTCAATCCGAGCTCCCCGTGTACCGAAAATATGACAAGAACGGCAACCCGTTCATTCATGTTCGAGAGTTTCTTTATGAATCAGCATAGTTCCAGCATGATGATCGCCTGATGGCTTATCTATTTCGCCGATCATTGGAAGGGGTCACCCTGGAATGGTTTTATACTTTACCTATGGAGGAGGCCGAGAATTTCAAGACCGTCAAAGAGAGGTTCATTCAGAGATTCCAAGATCGGGTCGGTCTCGAGTATTCCTTCACTGACCTGGTAGCGGAGAAGATGAAGCCGGAAGAAGATTTTGCAACCTATGTAGATCGATGGAGGTAGATGGCCTCACGTGTGCCCGGGCAAATCCCGGAAGAAGAGAAAGTAAAGTTGTTGATCTTCAATGCCACGCCAACATTCAGAAATATTTTGGTAATGAATGACATTTCGAATATGCACCAGTTATACAGTAGAGCTCGGTTCATACAGACCCAATTCAAAGACTCCCCTATTCATTCACTGTTTGAGGCCCAGAAACCCAAAGCCATAAGAAAATCCTAGGGCCCCGTCACTGAGGGAGTACAGATCAATGAGCAGGTCTAGGCTGTTCAGTTTCCCCATCAAGCCGCTCCACCTCGCTTCCCGCAGCCTCCACGCAACCCCTAGTTCGCTGCTCCACAAGTTCCCCAACCCACTTTCCTAGTTCCTCAATACCCGCAACAACAACCACCACCATCCCAACAGCCTCAGCGGCCGCCGCAATATAATAATGTTCCTCCACCTGCCGCTTACGGACCTGCTCGACCGAGCCCAAAGAGGACCCACTACCCTCCTCTTCCTGAGACATTGCCTGATATTTTCTCTACTTTGATGTATACTGGTGATATTCAATTGCCTCCAGAGCGTCAAAATTGGAATCCGATCGCTGATCAGTCCCGATATTGTATATATCATCGGCAGCCCAGGCACACAATAGAGCGATGCTATCAGTTTAGAGATCTGGTGTATGATTTACACGAGGGCCAGAGGATTGATTGGGCCCATATGCACCAGCTGATTAAAGACATCAAGCAGAGGCAGAGACAAGCCAGGCCACAGCAGGCGGCGCCCCAGCAACAGCAGCAACAGCAACCCCAACAGCAACAGCAACCCCAGCAACAGCAGCAGCAACAGGACCTTGGGATACATCAGAATCCCATGCCAGTCCATCAACCCGTTCCTCAGCAACAACAACAGTAGCCGCCGGCACCGGCCCAGGTAAACATTGTTCAGCATCCAGCCCCCAAAGCTGGGTGGACTTTTGATGATGAAACCCCCGCACACCTTTTGGCCTTCCACCACAACCATTCCCCCGCACCTGCTATCCCCTCCATTCTCAGGCCCGCCGTTCCGACCACTACTCCACCCATTATCCCCTCTGCATCACCCATCAGGCCCACCGCATTCCCCTCCACGCCACCAGTCCTTTCGCCACCACCCACCATACCCTCCATCATCACCCCTCCGCTTAACCCTTCACCCATCTCCCCTTCACCAGGGCCCATTAGACCAACTTCTGCCATCCTCACCCCATTTCCACGCCTTCCATCTACCCCACCGGGCCAAGTGGGGGTCCATCTCAGGCCGTGCCGGCACCACATTGCGCCCTTCGGAGCGAGCGTCCCTTCCAAAGAGTTTTTTCTTCCTATAGTGCGTCTGCACCCAACCTCGAAGTTCCCTCCCCTATAGCAGAGATAGAAGAAGTAGACCCCGTGCCAGGCACGAAGTATGACCTATTGCAGCACTTGGACCGGATGCCGGCCAAGATTTCAGTTTTGGAATTGATCAAAAGGTTGTCGCTACACCGGGATGCTTTAATAACTTTTCTACAGAAGGTTATGGTGAGCGGGTATGTGGCAGTAGATAGCTTGCCGACGGTGTTGGCAACAATTACAAAGGGGCCTTCTATTTCATTCTCTAAGTCAGAGCTAGCGCCCCCCTGAGGCACGGCAGATGCCGCTGTGTATTATCAGCTCTTTGAACAAAGTGGCCGTGGAGTCTGCCCTTGTGGACACAGGAGCATCGATAAACATGTGTCCATTAAGTACCCTCCGTGCCTGCAACATTTCAGAGGATATGCTTAAGCCGACACCCACCACCATAGCAGCATATGACAACTCCAGGCGTGCTTGTCACGGGGTCGTGATCGTAAAGGCCGAGCTAGGGCCTTTGGTTATGCACGTGGAATTTTATGTATTGGACATAGACCCAATGTTCAAAGCTATTCTGGGTCGTCCATGGATAAACAGCCTGAACGCCGTGCCCTCGACTGCCCACCAGTGTTTGAAATTCCCATTCCACGGGCGGGTGGTCAAGGTGAAGAGCATTTCTACGGTCCAGAATGTTGATGCGATAGCAGCCAAGATTCTTCCTACATTATGGCTGAGTAATAGGCCAGTTCTGTCAGTTATGGACTTGAATTATTCATGGGCATATGCGTCACGCTAGCCCGCTACTGCACCAATAAACGTTAAGATCAAGTCCAAGATTAGAGATTCAAAGGGGTGGCACATGATTCAGAAACTGGGATATCAGCCGGGCCTGGGTCTCGGCGCACAATTATAGGGGCAGACTAAGCCCGTCCCTAAAGGCAGGAAGATGGGCCGCCAAGGCCTTGGCTACCGTGATTCGGCATTGTCCATTCTGGGAGACTCCGGGCCACTAACGTGGGACTATCGTCAACATTTTGTGAAAGGCCCGTTGCAGCCCGACACTTTGAAGAAGCCGCCACCCAGTTCTGATGTGAAGGTTGATGATGCCTGTGATGATGCTGACCCACCACCGCCGCTGAAGGGGTTGGTGGGTGATGTGGAAGATTTTGCGGGTTGTTTTGAAAAGTTGTTCAGTGACAGAGAAGGCCGTCTGAAGAAGAAGGAGACGCAGCTGGTGAAGTGTCCTCCAATGCAACTGGTCCGCCAGGGGCCACGGGAAGTGGGGAGCTCTATCACTACCTATTCTCTGTCCCCATCCCATCTTGTCTCTTGGTTTCAACAATTGGGGTTTGTTCCCCATTCCCCTCTAATCCTGGTCGACCCGTACTTCGCGGAGAGACCACCTGAAATTTTATTCGTTCCCTGTGCTTGCGGGCATTGCCCGCCTATCGTTCTCTCAACCTTGTTTACTCCTCCTCCCCCTAATGCCCAACTCCACGAGATGTGGTTTTCTTCCTCTGATCCATTCTTTGATTGCATATTCCCTGAATTATTTCCCATGCAGCTACCTCCTCCTATGTCTTCTTCCTCCTCTTGTTGTGTGATCTCCTCCGGCCTCAAAAAAAATGCCAATTTCAAAACGGAGGTTTCAGTGGAAGATTACGCTGTGTTCTGCTCAGCTTCCCAGGGGCACGAGACCCATGTTCCTTTTTCGGTAGATTTCCTCTCTCCTAGGTAAGGTGTACAGTGTGCAGAGTCTCCTAGGTCAGTCGAGTCAGTTGGGGTAGAGTCTAATTCGAGCTTAGTCAGCCCGTCCACATCTGCGGCGTACCCCGTGATGCGTCATCCTAAGTCCTGTTGCATCCCTACGGTTTTGATGATGTCTCACACTATAAATCAATCTTCTATCTCTAGATTAATTCATGTTTCATCATGTTAATGAGTGCTATTCATATGGTTGTCAGATAATATGCTCTACTTGACTCTATCTACACTCTGTCTGCATAGTCTAAACAGTGGTGGGTCGACCCCTCCTTGCTGATGAGTCGACCCCTCAGTACATTAATCATCTTAGTCAGTCCATTCACTGGCCTTTCTATTCAAGTCCATACAACAGGACTGTAGCCTGTTTATCTGAAAGTCTATACATCCGGAAAGGGGCCATGTCTATACATTCTTCCATTGAAATCATTCAAAGTCTTTACATCGGCTTGATTGAGTAAGTCTGTACAGCATGCCTTGTTGTTCATAGCCTTTAAAGTCTGTATATCAGCTTCGCATCTGCAAGTCTGTACATCGGCTTCAACTCTCCAAGTCTGTACATCGCCTTCAGACCTTCAAGTCTATACACTCCATGCTCATTCAAGTCTATACATCCACAATGTAGCTTCAAAGTCTGAACATTGTCTCACTCCGTCAAAGTCCATACATTCTCAGCTGAACCCCATGTCTATACAGTGGCCTCGAGCGTCTCAAGTCTACACACTGTCTTCGGCCTCAAAGTCTGTACAGTCGCTGCACTGTACAAGTCGATACACTGGCAGCCCTGCAGAAGTCTATACATTGGCTCAAACATTCCAACTCTGTACAATGTTCCTTCGAACACTCCAAGTCTATACAGTCTGCTTTCACGATTCAGAGTCTATACATCGTTCATCAAAGTCTGTACACTGCTCACCGTCTCACTAAGCGTCTCACTTGCTAGTCTATACATCGCTGTTGGGCATCAAAGTCTGTACAATGCTCACCGTCTCACTAAGCGTCTCACTTGCTAGTCTATACATCGCTGTTGGGCATCAAAGTCTGTACACTGCTCACCGTCTCACTAAGTGTCTCACTTGCTAGTCTATACATCGCTGTTGGGCATCAAAGTCTGTACACTGCATCGTCTCAACTTGCGTCTCACTGAGCATCCATTCACTGTAAAGTCTGTACAGACCTCATCGTCTTGAGAACGTCTCATGCCTTTACCAAAGTCTGTACATTGGCAGCCTTTTACCTACGTTGCACTTTGAAGTCTGTACATCGAGTGAGGTCTGGTTAAGTCTTTACATCGCATAGCTCTTCATATAGGAAGTCTATACACTGCTTGCAAGTGTTCAAGCCTATACAGCCTGCATGCTTCAAAACGCCAAGTCCATACATTGGCTTTGGGCTGAAGTCTATACATTGCTTTAGGCAAAGCAAGTCTGTACATCGCACAACTTTCATACTTTCATTCTATTGTCCATCCTGTTCAAAACGAAGTGTGTACACTCGTTGGCTAACTGTTGAAGTCTGTACACTCAGTTAACCTGCAAGTCTATACACTCTCTCATTTGAAACACTTGCTTAACTGCTGTTTCAATGTCTACACATTCGATGCCTTCAAGCATTGTTCTCTTTGAAGTCTATACATCATCGTCTATACATTGAAGTCCATACAGTGCACACTGTTGCACTTCAAGTCCATACACTGAGCTCGCTGAAAAGTCTCAACTCTATACACTCTCACACTGTGACACACTTGCCTATTTGGCATCCTTGAGTGTATACACTCGAAGGGCCTCATACACTTCACAGAAGTCCACACATTTCATCCTTTGTGCTAATGCATTCTTCAGCTAGTCTATACACTGAGTTTTCTTGAAGTCTCACAAGTCTATACACTCCCTCAGTGTACACACTTGCTTAATCTGATATCCTAAAGTCTATACATTCGTATCTGACTGAACTAACTAATCATAGTTCTTTGTCTCAGCCTGCAGGTGATACAGGTCAATGATTAGGCACGTGAACCAAGGATGATACCTGGCACGTGATCCGAGAAGGCTCTGGAAAGGGAGGGAACGAAACTCCCTCGTGTGAAGGCCTAAAACTCAGGTCGAAAGCCATATAAAAGGTGCCCTCTGCGAAGAGATGGAGTGAACTGGAGAAAAAGCCTAAGAGCAGAATTCCTGAGCAGAAGAAGAAAAGAGAGAGAGCCTCCACATTCCAGAAAGAAGATAGAGAGAAAAGATTAGAGAGCAGTCCTGTGAGAGAAAAGTCTGAGTGAGAGAGAAAAGTCTATTTGCTTCTTCGGAAGCTACATTTTGTATTTGATTTTTCTGAAACGATTTGTGTTCATCGTTGTTCTTGTTTACATTTCTGTTTTGCTTTTATTTCTTCATATATCTGATCTCGAGTTGTTACCCTTCGGTGTTTGGAGGAAGGGAGTGTTACTCCGGTTTCCCTCTGGGCTGCAGAGGAAGAGAGATCGTAGATCTCTAGTTTTGCTAGTGACGGGTTGTCATTAGCAGGTTCCCTCCGGGTTGGAGGAAGGGAGAGCTATCTCCGGTTCTGCTCTAGCTGGTAGCTGGAACAGGTTTCAAGCTCTGTGGGTAGTAGAGTTTGGTTGAGGGATTTGTTTCCTTTGGTTATTCAAGCTGTGTGGCAGCACATTGTTCGCAGACTGAGTTTGCAGGTTTCTAGCATTGGCTAGTGGAATCCTTACTCTAGTTGGAGTAAGGGGTGGATGTAGATTGTGGACTACAATCGAACCACCTTAAAATCTCTTGTCTCCTCTGTGGTTTGCTGCAATCGTTGATGCTCTCTATCTGCTTGGCAATGTGCTTGTGTGTGGACGGCCTCTTCCAATCGCATCCTATTACTCTGCTTTAGTTTCTCACTGCATTAGCTATTTTGTTTAGCTATATTCGGTAGGGTGATTTTCGAAGTAGTGATTTTTCGCTGAAGTTGTTCAAATCGGGAGTGATCTATTCATCCCCCCCTTCTATATCACTCTTGCTGCGCTAACATTTGGTATCAGAGCAGGTTCGCATCATGTGGGCGAACGGTCAGGGAAATGCTAATGGTCCTAGAAGCTTCCTGGCTGAAGGTCAATCCATTAGTCGCCCTCCATTTTTTGATGGTAATAATTATCTGTTTTGGAAGAACAGGATGGAAGTGTTTATTAGAGCACAGAGCCACAAGCTGTGGAGGGTAATCACGGTTGGCCCATATGATCTGCCACCGAACGAGGATGCGTGGACAGATGACCATGTCAAGCTATCTTCACTCAACTGGACGGCGCTGAACATCATCCAGTGTGCTGTTCACCCAGAGGAATATGCCCGTATATCTGCCTACAGGACTGCCAAGCGAATGTGGGATGAGCTGCAATTAATCTACGAAGGTACAGCTCAAGTTAAAGCCTCGAAGGTAAACCTCTACACCTCTAAGTATGAACTGTTTAGGATGAATGCAGAGGAGAATATTACTGAAATGTATGCCAGGTTGTCCCTCATCACGAACACACTTAAGGGGCTAGGGAAGGATCTAGCTGAGGCAGACATAGTCAGGAAAATTCTTAGATCCTTATCCCCAGCATGGCACACTAAGGCCATCGTGATTGAAGAGTCAAAAGATCTGACGACCTTGACAGTGAATGAACTCATAGGATCCCTCATGACCTATGAGATGAATTTCAAAGGAGGTGGTGAAGGAAGTGATAGGAAGGCTAAGAATGTAGCACTCAAGGCATCTCGCAACAAGAGTAGCAGTAGCAGTAGCAGCAGCAACAGAAGTAGCGGTGAGTCTGATGGCTTCTCAGATCTTGACCAGAAGGAGCAGACAATGCTCACACGTCAGTTCAGTAAATTTTTAAGGAGAAAGGGGAAGACCTTTAGGAGAAAAAAGCCATACTCTTTTAACAAGAATGTTGAATCTACCAATTATAGGGATAGAAATCCTAAGAGACTGACCTGTTATCATTGTAACAAACAGGGACACATGAAAGGTGAATGCCCAGATCTTCAGAAGAAGGGTCCCTACTTCCAGAAGAAGAACACAAAAGTGCAGAAGAAGAAGAAGCCGCAGGCGATGGTATGCACATGGAGCGAGGAGGAAGAAGATCCTGAAGATACTTCCTCAGAGGAGCATGAAGAAGGAATTTGCCTTATGGCAAACAGTGAAGAGGAGGTAACCAATGTTTTTGAATATTTTACGATTGATGACTGGGAAGATGCTTATGCTGAGTTATTAGATAAGTTCAATTCTCTTAGTAAAGAGCATAGGGTTCTGAAAAGAAAATTTAATACTAATGTTGAAGAACAAACCCAGGTCTGTGAGGAAAATCAGAAACTAAAAGAGCAACTAGAAGAAATGACCTCACTAAGAAAAGAAAATGATAAGCTCAAGGGAGAAAACCAAGAAAGTCAAAAACAGCTCAATGAACTCAAAATAAGAATCGAAGAAAGCTTGAATGAAAGTAGAGTGAACTCAGAAAAATATGAAGCTGTTAAGGAAGTCAATGGTGAACTTCTAAAAAATTCTGAGTCCCTTCAAAAGGAGCTGGAAGACAAACAGAAAGTCTTGGAAAAGTTTGTCCAAGGAAAATCCAGTCTGGATGCAATACTGGGGGCTAGGGTTAATTTCAATAAGGAGGGTCTAGGCTATGACCCATCTAACAAAAGACCCTTACAATTCAAAAGCATTACCTTCTGCCCAGAGAAGGGAAAAGAAAAGCTGGACACACCATCCAGCTCAAACAGCAGTAAGGGAACTCAAGGTCAGAAGGAAAGTTCTAAAAATAGTGCTGATCAACATTTTAAAATGGGAATGAATTTTATGAAAAATTTCACTAAGCCCACAAATCAGAACATAAATGATAAATGGATCAAGCAAGGGGATCAGAAGAAAAGATGGAAGTACTATAATCAAATGGGTCCAAAGAGGACCTACTGGAGAAATGATCATCATCTTCAAAAATCTGCTGATCAACAAACTTACAGGAGATATTCTAGAAATGGCAAGCCTAATGAATGGAATAAAACTTACTTTTCCAGATCAGTCGGCTATAATTTCAATAAAACAGAAGTAAAGGTGCCAGAGAAAACAATGTTGAAGCAAATCTGGATTCCTAAACATTTGATCAGTGAATTGAACAATGTCTTTGGACCCAATTCATCTTGGGTTCCAAATCACTTTGCTTGACTTTGTTGTGTAGGTCGGCCTGGCAGCTGAAGACAACAAGTGGTACCTTGACATTGGCTGCTCCAGGCACATGACAGGTGACCGATCCAAGTTCAGCAAGATAGAGATGAAGGTAGGGGGTCTGGTCAAGTTTGGAGGAAAGAACAAAGGTAAGATTATTGGAGTTGGTACAATGGGTAAGTTTTCCATAAACTCCATTGAAAAAGTTCTACTTATGGAAGGTCTTTAACACAACCTGATTAGCATTAGTCAGTTATGTGACAAGGGTCACAGGGTTGTATTTGATGATAATTCATGCAAAATCTTTGAAATAAATTCTGATGTGGTTAAATTTGTAGCCAATAGGATTAATAATGTCTACATAGTAGACTTAGATGAGGAATCTGAATCTAATATTTGTTTCTCTGCCAATTCTGAAAATGATGTTTTTGAATGGCATAGACGTCTAGGTCATGCTAGCTTTACTACTTTAAATAAATTGGTCAAGCATGATTTAGTTAGAGGCATGCCTAGAATTAAATTCAATTCGATATCAAAATCATGTGATGCCTGTGCTCTAGGCAAACAGACCAGAAACTCTTTTAAATTAAGATCTGAGCCATTGTCCTCTAGACCAATGGAACTTCTCCATATGGACCTTTTCGGTCCCACTAGAACTCAGAGTCTTAATGGAAACAGGTTTGGCTATGTCATCATAGATGACTTCTCTAGATATTCATGGATATTCTTCTTAGCAAATAAAAGTGATGCATTTCAAAAGTTTAATCTATTTTTCAATAAGGTCAAACAAGAAGGGAAACACAAGATCTGTACTATTCAATCTGATCATGGAGGTGAGTTTGAAAACTCCATGTTTTCTGATCTTTGTGAAAGAGAGGGACTAACTCACAGGTTTTCTTCTCCCAGGACACCTGAATAGAATGGGATTGTAGAGAGAAGAAATAGAACTGTGGTGGAGATGGCTCGAACCATGCTGATTGAAAGTAAGCTACCTAGAATGTTTTGGGCAGAAGCGGCCAATACAGCAACTTACATAATCAACAGGGCCATGGTAAGACCCATTCACAAGAAAACACCCTATGAGCTTCTAAAAGGTAAGAAACCAAACTTGTTTCATTTCAGAATTTTTGGAGCAAAATATTTTATTCACAATAATGACAAGAAAAATTTAGACAAGTTTGAAGCTAAAAGCTCCCCTGGAATATTTTTGGGATATTCAGAAGTGTCTAGGGCATATAGAGTCTTCAACATAACAGACAAAAAGGTTGAAGAGTCTCCACACATTATTTTCAGTGAAAAGAAAGGTGTGTCTAACATTGAAAATTTTGACAGGGACTCCAATCATGATGGGGAATTCCTATAAGACCAAGAAGAAGAGAAGACTCAGCCGAGTGGAACAACAAATCCCCTCAATCAGGAAGAGCCAAGAGAAACAGGTGAGTCTTCAACCAATGTTAGATTTCTTAAAGACCATCCGATAGATAATGTCATAGGCAATCCTGAAGATCCTCTTCGGACTAGGTCTCATTTTAGGAATGCGAATAATGAAGACTTAATTGCTTTAGTCTCACAAATTGAACCCAAATCAATAGAAGAGGCCTTGGCTGATCAAGCTTGGGTCAATGCCATGAGTGAGGAATTAGGCCAGTTCGAAAGAAATAATGTCTGGGAACTTGTTCCAAGACCAGATAATGTTAATATCATAGGAACTAAGTGGGTGTTCAAAAATAAAATGAATGAAGATGGAGTCATCTCAAGGAATAAGGCCAGATTAGTAGCCAAGGGCTACTGTCAGGAATTTGGTGTAGATTTCAATGAATTCTATGCACCTGTTGCTAGGATGGAGGCTATAAGACTGTTGCTTGCTTTTGCATACTCAAAGAACATAAAACTCCAACAAATGGATGTTAAAAGTCCTTTTTAAAATGGAGTCATTAAGGAAGAAGTTTTTGTTGAACAACCCCCTGGATTTCAATTTTCTCCTCAACCTGACCAAGTTTTCAGGTTAAACAAAGCCTTGTATGGTCTAAAGCAGGCTCCAAGAGCATGGTATGAAAGATTGACTGAATTTCTGATCAGCAAGGGCTACAAAAGAGGTAAGGTTGATCAAACTCTATTTACCAAGGGTACAAATAGAGATCTCATCATAGTTCAGGTATATGTAGATGACATAGTATTTGGATCAACTAAGCATGAACTATGTGATGAATTTTCTAAAATGATGTCTGCTGAATTTGAAATGAGTTTGGTTGGTGAACTAAAATACTTTCTTGGCTTGCAGGTACAGCAGCTAGAGGATGGGTGCTTCATCAACCAGACCAAATACACATTGGAACTGTTCAAGAGGTTTGGTATGGAAAACCTAAAGCACATTACAACACCCATGGGTACCAATACCTCACTGGATGCAGATGAGACAGGTAAAGAAGTAAATGTCAAACTTTATCGAGGTATGATTGGATCTCTTCTTTACTTGACAGCTTCTAGACCTGATATACAATTTAGTGTAGGAATGTGTGCAAGGGATCAGTCTAGACCTACTGAATTACATTTAGCTACAGTGAAAAGAATTTTCAGATATTTGTCAACTACTCATTCTCTTGGTTTATGGTTTCCTGCATCACACACATTTAACTTAGTTGCATACACAGATGCTGATTATGCAGGCTGTAAACTAGACAGAAAAAGCACTAGTGGTCATTGTGAATTTTTGGGTGGGTGTTTAGTGTCTTGGGACTCCAAGAAACAACATTCTGTGGCCCTCTCCACTGCAGAAGCTGAATATGTAGCTGCAGGGAGTTGTGGAACATAAGTCATATGGATTAAACACCAGCTTCAGGACTACCAAGTAGACCTGGGGTGCACACCTATCTATTGTGATAACACAAGTGCCATTAATCTTGTCAAAAATCCTGTTTTGCATTCACGCACCAAACACATAGAGATAAGGCATCATTTCATAAGAGATGAGGTTTCTAAAAGCAATTTTGAACTGATTCATGTAGGCACAGATAATCAGATTGTTGACATCTTCACTAAACCTTTGGATAATGAAAAATTCGCAACACTGAGAAGAGAATTAGGCTTATACAAACTGTGAAGTCTGTTCTTTTTGTGAGGGGGAGTTCTGTCTATCTGTTGGTTAGCTTTCAGGACTGCTTTGAGTGAGGGGGAGCTGATTAAGCTGTGAGAGGAAGAGTTCTTTGACAGATTCAAAAAGTTTGACCAGATATGTGTCTTTGCTGAGTTTCATGATAGATCTAGTGTGGTTCTCTCAGACAGTAGAATGTCACTTAATTCTTAAGTCTATAAGTTAGTGATTCTAAAATCCAGTCAGAATCTTTCCTTTAGTATTCTTTCAGAGATTTGGATTAATTGTAAAAGGTATATCTTCCTACATTGTTAATAATTCTGGTTCAGGTCAAAACTTGTATGTCTTGATATCTGACCCAATCAGCTTGAAATCTAGACTTCAAGACTCACTTCAAGAAATAGTCCTTCTGGTATTGCTTTCAATCATTCTATCTCTTCAACACAAGGGCTTAACTGAACAAACATATCTTGTTTTGAGCACTGAGAAACTGGGAGTTTCATCAATGAAATGAATATTTCTCCTATGTCATGAGGTGTCAAATGCTTAAAAAAGAATGAGAAGACATGACAGAGCAATGGTGACTTGCTGGTGAGTAACTGGGGACTCTGGCCTCTAATCAAGGTGTGTTCTCAAGTCAAAAGCCACAGTTACTAACTCTATTCCTTAATAAAAAAAACAAAGGAAGTAATGAGGTACTCACCCTGAGTAACTGGGGATTCAGGCCTCTAATCAAGATGTATCTCTAATGTCAAAAGAGTGAATCACCAACTTACTCATTGATCTTCTTGAAAATCATCTCAAAAATTCCTTGTTGTTGTGCAACTAATGGATTGCTTGTCCTCAATACCTTGAGAACA
The DNA here is from genome assembly GCA_022559845.1 of Amorphophallus konjac. Lineage (NCBI taxonomy): Eukaryota > Viridiplantae > Streptophyta > Magnoliopsida > Alismatales > Araceae > Amorphophallus > Amorphophallus konjac. Next base: position 23,087,143 of record CM040119.1, on the reverse strand, counting down.
CCTCTCTGAATTTGTCTCTTGATGTCTTGTAGAATAGTTGAATGCTCAGCTATATCAGGCCATACTTGTTAACTCCTACTCTAAATCATACACTTTGTATGTTGATAAACCTTTCTATCATTCTCTGTCTCTATTGTGTACTGGGGTTTACAGAATCTTCACTTGAGTTTAGAACCTCACTTATTCTCTTAAGACCTACTCATGACTTTCTACACTAAGCAGTTACTGCCCTTCGTCCTCATGTTCCCAGCACTTTCATATATTCTGCATTTCCTTTTGCTGATGTCAAAGGGGGAGAGAAGTTTAGCAATATCAGTAGATCGGATCATGAGTTTAGGGGGAGAATTGTTCTTGAGCCAAGGAAATAACTTGTCTTGTGAGGAAAAGAGCTGAGAGTGAGTTGTGGGGGAGTGGTTTTTGAGAAAGAAAGAATTCTGTAGTAGCAGTTAATTTGTCTGTGCTTGCACTTGCTTTGAATTTGCCTTGTTTGTTGAAGCTGTAGTTAATTGCTTGATATGCCATGATATTGCTTGATTCATAGTGTTGCCATCATCAAAAAGGGGGAGATTGTTGCATCCCTACGGTTTTGATGATGTCTCACACTATAAATCAATCTTTTATCTCTAGATTAATTCATGTTTCATCATGTTAATGAGTGCTATTCATATGGTTGTCAGATAATATGCTCTACTTGGCTCTGTCTACACTTTGTCTGCATAGTCTGAACAGTGGTGGGTCGACCCCTCCTTGCTACTGAGTCGACCCCTCAGTACATTAATCATCTTAGTCAGTCCATTCACTGGCCTTTCTATTCAAGTCCATACAACAGGACTGTAGCCTGTTTATCTGAAAGTCTATACATCCGGAAAGGGGCCATGTCTATACATTCTTCCGTTGAAATCATTCAAAGTCTTTACATCGGCTTGATTGAGTAAGTCTGTACATCATGCCTTGTTGTTCATAGCCTTTAAAGTCTGTACATCAGCTTCGCATCTGCAAGTCTGTACATCGGCTTCAACTCTCCAAGTCTGTACATCACCTTCAGACCTTCAAGTCTATACACTCCATGCTCATTCAAGTCTATACATCCACAATGTAGCTTCAAAGTCTGAACATTGTCTCACTCCGTCAAAGTCCATACATTCTCAGCTGAACCCCATGTCTATACAGTGGCCTCGAGCGTCTCAAGTCTACACACTGTCTTCGGCCTCAAAGTCTGTACAGTCGCTACACTGTACAAGTCGATACACTGGCAGCCCTGCAGAAGTCTATACATTGGCTCAAACATTCCAACTCTGTACAATGGTCCTTCGAACACTCCAAGTCTATACAGTCTGCTTTCACGATTCAGAGTCTATACATCGTTCATCAAAGTATGTACACTGCTCACCGTCTCACTAAGCATCTCACTTGCTAGTCTATACATCGCTGTTGGGCATCAAAGTCTGTACACTGCTCACCGTCTCACTAAGCGTCTCACTTGCTAGTCTATACATCGCTGTTGGGCATCAAAGTCTGTACACTGCTCACCGTCTCACTAAGCGTCTCACTTGCTAGACTATACATCGCTGTTGGGCATCAAAGTCTGTACACTGCATCGTCTCAACTTGCATCTCACTGAGCATCCATTCACTATAAAGTCTGTACAGACCTCATCGTCTTGAGAACGTCTCATGCCTTTACCAAAGTCTGTACATTGGCAGCCTTTTACCTACGTTGCACTTTGAAGTCTGTACATCGAGTGAGGTCTGGTTAAGTCTTTACATCGCATAGCTCTTCATATAGGAAGTCTATACACTGCTTGCAAGTGTTCAAGCCTATACAGCCTGCATGCTTCAAAACGCCAAGTCCATACATTGGCTTTGGGCTGAAGTCTATACATTGCTTTAGGCAGAGCAAGTCTGTACATCGCACAACTTTCATACTTTCATTCTATTGTGCATCCTCTTCAAAATGAAGTGTGTACACTCGTTGGCTAACTGTTGAAGTCTGTACACTCAGTTAACCTGCAAGTCTATACACTCTCTCATTTGAAACACTTGCTTAACTGCTGTTTCAATGTCTACACATTCGATGCCTTCAAGCATTGTTCTCTTCGAAGTCTATACATCATCGTCTATACGTTGAAGTCCATACAGTGCATAATGTTGCACTTCAAGTCCATACACTGAGCTCGCTGAAAAGCCTCAACTCTATACACTCTCACACTGTGACACACTTGCCTATTTGGCTTCCCTGAGTCTATACACTCGAAGGTTCTCATACACTTCACAGAAGTCCACACATTTCATCCTTTGTGCTAATGCATTCTTCAGCTAGTCTATACACTGAGTTTGCTTGAAGTCTCACAAGTCTATACACTCCCTCAGTGTACACACTTGCTTAATCTGATATCCTAAAGTCTATACATTCGTATCTGACTGAACTAACTAATCACAGTTCTTTGTCTCAGCCTGCAGGTGATACAGGTCAATGATTAGGCACGTGAACCAAGGATGATACCTGGCACGTGATCCGAGAAGGCTCTGGAAAGGGAGGGAACGAGACTCCCTCGTATGAAGGCCTGAAACTCAGGTCGAAAGCCATATAAAAGGTGCCCTCTGCGAAGAGATGGAGTGAACTGGAGAAAAAGCCTAAGATCAGAATTCCTGAGCAGAAGAAGAAAAGAGAGAGAGCCTCCACATTCCAGAAAGAAGATAGAGAGAAAAGATTAGAGAGCAGTCCTGTGAGAGAAAAGTCTGAGTGAGAGAGAAGAGTCTATTTGCTTCTTCGGAAGCTACATTTTGTATTTGATTTTTCTGAAACAATTTGTGTTCATCGTTGTTCTTGTTTACATTTCTGTTTTTCCCTTTATTTCTTCATATATCTGATCTCGAGTTGTTACCCTCCGGTGTTTGGAGGAAGGGAGTGTTACTCCAATTTCCCTCTGGGCTGCAGAGGAAGAGAGATCGTAGATCTCTAGTTTTACTAGTGATGGGTTGTCATTAGCAGGTTCCCTCCGGGTTGGAGGAAGGGAGAGCTATCTCCGGTTCTGCTCTAGCTGGTAGCTGGAACAGGTTTCAAGCTCTGTGGGTAGCAGAGTTTGGTTGAGGGATTTGTTTCCTTTGGTTATTCAAGCTGTGTGGCAGTACATTGTTCGCAGACTGAGTCTGCAGGTTTCTAGCATTGGCTAGTGGAATCCTTACTCTAGTTGGAGTAAGGGGTGGATGTAGATTGTGGACTACAATCGAACCACCTTAAAATCTCTTGTCTCCTCTGTGGTTTGCTGCAATCGTTGATGCTCTCTATCTGCTTGGCAATGTGCTTGTGTGTGGACGGCCTCTTCCAATCGCATCCTATTACTCAGCTTTAGTTTCTCACTGCATTAGCTATTTTGTATAGCTATATTTGGTAGGGTGATTTTCGAAGTAGTGATTTTCCGCTGAAGTTGTTCAAATCGGGAGTGATCTATTCATCCCCCCTTCTATATCACTCTTGCTGCACTAACAAGTCCATCCCTGATAGGTTTTTGCAAGATTTGGCCGAGAGGTGCCATGCCCTCCTTAAGTGCCCAGAGTTCGTAGAGACCGCAATTGTTTTAAAAGATGACGAGGAATTAGAAGGGGTATGGAGTAATGACGGGTTAGGGGTATATGAAATTGTGAATGAGAAGGATCCTGCTGATGATGAGGAAAGCGATGTGGATGACACTGCTGATCTGTACGCACAAGGTTTGAAGAGGTTTGACGAACCGTCCTCGGCAGTGGATGAACCCACTAAGGAAGTTAATCTTGGAACCGAGGAGGACCCCGGGCCCATACTTATTTCTGCTAATCTCCCTCCTCGGGTTGAAGAGGAGCTCATCAAGGTTTTGAGGGAGTACATCGATTCTTTTGCCTGGTCCTACGAGGACATGCCGGGTCTTGACCCCACATTGGTTGAACATCGATTGATTCTTAAACCAGGGGCAACACCTGTTAAATAGAAAGTAAGAAGATTCCACCCATAGATGGCCTTAAGAATTAAGGAAGAAGTTGACAAATTGCATAAGGCCAAATTTATTAGAGTTGTTCTATATCCACAATGGGTGGCAAACATAGTCCCGGTAATGAAAAAGGATGGTAAAATTCAGATTTGTATCGATTTCATGGACTTAAATAAGGCATGTCCGAAAGATGATTTCCTGCTTTCTCACATTGATGTATTGGTAGATAACACAACTGGATATGCAGCCCTCTCGTTCATGGATGGTTATTCCGGATATAATCAAATCCGTCTGGCTCCTGAGGATCGAGAGAAGACCTCGTTCACCACGGCCTGGGGCACGTACTGCTATGTCATTATGCCATTTGGATTAAAGAATGCAGGTGCCACTTATCAGCGGGCAATGATGGCTATCTTCCACGATATGATGCATGCCTACTTAGAAGCTTACGTGGATGATATTTTGGTAAAGTCGAGGTCTCAAGAAGAACACTCCGCCATTCTAGCCAAAGTGTTGCAAAGGGCTAGGGAATATAAATTAAAGATGAATCCAAAGAAATGCGTGTTTGGAGTTGCATCAGGGAAGCTACTCGGGTTTATAGTTAGTAAACGGGGGATTCAGATCGATCCGAATAAAGCAAAGGCCGTTATGGAAATGCCGCCGCCTAAGAACATCACTGAACTCCGAGGCTTGATTGGGCGCCTATAATTTATTAGGAGATTCATTTCTCAACACTCGCAGAGATGCCGCCCATTCTATGAATTGTTAAAGGTGGGAGCAAACTTTGAATGGAATAAACAATGCCAAAAGGCCTATGAAGAGCTTAAGGTTTATCTTTCTAATCCCCCGATTCTGCAACCACCCGTCCCTGGGAAACCCATGATCCTATACATTTCTGTGATTGAGGACTCCCTAGGAGCTATCCTGGCTCAATTAGATGATGAAGGAAGGGAAAGGGCAGCATACTACCTTTCAAGGTTGTTTAATCCCGCTGAATCCAAGTATGCTACCATGGAGAAGACTTGTGCAGCGCTAGTGTGGGTAGCTCAGAAGCTCAACATTATTTTCTTGCCCATGAGGTTAGGCTGATCTCTAGAATGGACCCCATTCGTTATCTTTTAGAAAAACCTGTCATTTCTAACCGATTAGCTCGTTGGCAGAGCTTTCTTTCGCAATTCGACATCACCTTCGTCGTCCAGAAAGTGATCAAGGGATACGCCATTGCTAAGCATCTCGCTCATTCTCCCATCCCTCGCACTGATTCAATCCAGGACGAGTTCCTTGATGAACACTTGGCCGTAATCACTCATCTTCCCTTTTGATCTCTCCATTTTGATGGTGCTCTCAATTCCCAGGGTAGTGGAATCGGCACCGTTCTCCTTACTCCGGAAGGGGTAACCATCCCTATCGCTTATCAACTCTCATTTCCTGCCACGAATAATATAGCCGAGTATGAGGCTCTCCTTACCGGTCTGAAGCACGCCTACCTCTTGGGTGCGCGATACCTTAACATCATAGGAGACTCTCAGTTGGTGCTGCGTCAAGTTCTGTCAACTTACCGCACCCGTGACCCTAAGCTTAAGCCCTATAAGGATCTGGTCATGCTCTTGGCTAGGCAATTACGAAAGCTTATCTATATTCACACTCCTCGTTCTCAGAACATTTTGGCTGATGCCCTTGCATCACTTGCTTCTTCTCTTTCATTTCCCCTCAGTCATGCCACTGAGACCATTGTCGTCCAGCGGTTAGACGCTCCCTCTCTTCAGGATCCCTGGTTTGACAACCTTAGGAAATCTGTAGAAAGGAAGGCAGAAAGGGAAGAGGTAAAAGAAGTCTCATTAACTGAGCTTGAGGAGATCATAGAAGAAGAAGAGTTGCCGTGGTATTATGAGATTGAGCAATATTGTAGGGATGGTTCATTCCCAGAGATGGCAAACGCTGAGCAGCGAAAGGCCATTAGAAGAGTCACCGCAAGATACACGATTGTTGGTGGAGAATTGTATAGGCGAGCTCTCAATGGAGTTCTAATGAGGTGTCTAGATGACGATGAGGCTTGGAAGGTGGTAGAAGCAGCTCACTCCAGTGAGTGTGGAGGGCACGTAAATGGGCAAGCGTTGGTGAAGAAGATTCTTAGGCAGGACTATTACTGGCCAACCCTAGAGGAAGACTATTCCATCTATGTCCGTAGGTGCCTTTAATGCCAGCTCCATGCTGACAAGATCCATGCTCCTACTTCTTCTCTCCATCTTCTCTCTGCTCCTTGGCCATTTTCTATGTGGGCCTTTGATATCATCGGACCTCTCGGTGACCCGAATTCTGCAGTCAAGCAGAAGTCCTTCATCTTGACGGCTACGGAATACTTCACCAAGTGGGCGGAAGCTGAAGCCTATGCAGAAATCAAAGCCACCACAGTATGTCGCTTCATCATGAAGAATATCATCTCGCGGTTTGGAGTGCCAAGTGATTTCGTCAACGACAACGGGCCTCAATTCGTTTCTCAAGAAGTCAGGGACCTCTGTAAGAAGTTTAATATATCATTGCATCATTCATCACCGTACTACCCCCAAGGTAATGGCCAGGCTGAGGCCACGAACAAAACCCTTCTTAAAATCATCAAGAAAACATGCGAGTCACACAAATTTGCTGATTGGGCCGATAAACTGATAGAAGCTCTATGGGCTTATCGCACCTCCGTCTGTACTCCCACGGGGTAGACTCCTTTTTCTCTCACCTATGGGATGGAGGTGGTACTCCCGTACGAGATCTTGATCCCTTCCTTAAGGGTGCAGCTGGACAAAGAACTTAATCTCGACGAGCGTTGAGAGGCGTTGCTAGTCCAACTGGAACTCTTAGATGAGAAGAGGCTTAACGCTGCCAATCATGTTTCGATTTATCAAAAGCGCATCTCGCGGTATTTTCAAAAGAAGGTTATCGAACGAAAATTCCAAGTGGGTAATCTGGTTTTGAAACGCAAATTTATCAGGTCAGCAGGTCCGAGGTCTAAGCTGCAACCTAACTGGGAAGGGCCGTTTGTAATTAAGGAAGTCTATCCGGGTAACACATATCGTTTAATCAACGCGGAGGGTGAAGAATTACCAAACCCGTGGAATGGGCTGTATTTAAAACGCTTTTATCCATAGAGTCAAACCAGCAACGACTTGGTGGCAGGGTGCACCTTCACTTGATCACGAAAGGAAATCTCCGATTCCACAATTCACACACTACACTACCCCTCGTGGGTCGGTTTGTTTCTTTTGCATAAACACAATTTCTCCTTTGGCCATCCTCTGGAAAGGGTGAAAGTCCTTGTTTTTCCTTCTCTCTCAGCTGAAAATAGGGGCAAAGGGTGAATAAGGGGGCGAGAACTGATCTAGACCCCCCAATAAAAGAGGTCTCAAATAGGGGTAGTCCATTATGACCTTATTCCGCAAGAAAGGAAAGAAAGAAAAAAATAAAAAAAGGGGGCAAAGATCAAGGCTAAAAGCTCACCCAAAGCTCGCAGCTCTTAAAAAAGTTTGAAAGTCCCCAAATAACAAAACTAGGCACGACAAGAGTGGCAGTACAGTTTCCCCGCGGGACATTATGAGCCCGGTCGTATGCGTGCCTAGAGCGGAAGTAGGTTCGAGAATGGACATAAAGCCCCGGCGCAACAGACCAAATTCTTTGAAAAGGGGGGCGTCGTGAGAAGAACTCAAGCCCTAAAAACCTCTATACCTACCGCCAGCTTTCCTGCTAAATATGTTTTATTTTCCAAGGAATGGATCCTACCCCGGGTATGGCCTCGATAGAGACACCGTTAAAGCAAGGTTAGCACCGGCCACGGGCAGTCCTTTATATTGCACTTGATCCCGGGAGGCCCCTGGTGAGATGGGAGGTTCCCTGTCGTCAGGTCTAAGCTGGTTTCAAAATCCACAAAAAAATCAAAAATTTTAAAACTCAAAAAAATCAAATATTTCAAAATATCAAAAAAAGAATCAAATATTTCAAAATTCAAAAAAAATCAAATATTTCTAAAACTAAAAAAAATCAAATATTTCAAAATATCAAAAAGAATCAAATATTTCAAAACTCAAAAAAATCAAATATTTCAAAACTAAAAAAAAAGTCAAATACTTCAAAATCTAAAAAATCAAATATTTCAAAATGCAAAAAAAGTCCAATATTTCAAAGCTAAAAAAAAAATCAAATATGTTCAAAACCCAAAACAAAATCAAATAATTTTGAAACCCAAACAAAAATCAGATATTTTCAAAATTTCCAAAAGATTTTCTTGATTTGCATTCATAGCATCTATTGCATTCATTTGACATTTGTTATTTGCCTATTTAATAAGGCTTACCCCCTTGACCAAAGATCAAGAGATTGTCATTTCCTAACTTGTTATAGGCAAGGGGTTAAGCCTAAAACAGATTTAATCTGTTTTCTGTATTTGTGAGTGTGCAGGGGTAGGTTGAAGCTGGAAAGTGCAGGTGGCTCGTGACCATGTGAATGTTAAAGATCTTATCCCAACCTATGCAAGCACATCACAGTCCAAAGCTTAAACTCAATCCAATCATCAATTTTATTCATTCGATATATCAGCTTTCTAGACACAAGTCCTATCCATCATCATGATGTAAAAGAAAATCACTCAGTCCTCTGCTGGGCATCCCCGCGGGGACGTATCTCTCTCAGCTCTCTAACATAGGCTTGGCGCGTCACCGGGATCTCTGCAACCTCTGCTGGTAGGGTAAGCACCCTGCTCACCTCCCACATGATCAAGGCACTCCTGACTGCCTGCTCATCCTCCTCTGTACCGATCCTCCTCGCGTGTAGTGCGGGAAGGTGGGGTAGTGCTAGTAGAACTATCCGGGGTAGTCCAACCTGTAGGTAGCACCGGTGCGGGCTGTACATCGCCAGTGTGGTGTCGCTCACGAGCCTCAAGTCCAAGCCTGGCCTCCTGGGAACTCTGACAGTGGTGTCACGGAGGAAGCCCGGGTGCGTCACGAATCGATCCAGGGGCAGCCTGTTGATGTACAGTCGCCACTCATCCCTGGTCTTCATCTCTGCTATCCTGCACTCTACCTGCGGAGAGAATCCGAACGTGCCACCTATGAAGAAGAGGGGGTGGCTCCCAAAGATCCTGCTAGCTGAAGTGACATCCTCCTTATAGATGAATTTCATCCTAACACCCATCCAACACTCTAGAAGGATCATAGAGCCAAACAGGGGACCTCCTAAGGCTGCTGAGGTAAGGCCCTCGTACAAATAAGCAAGGATGGCCTAGGAGATGGAAAGTCCCTGCCATAGGCCACTAATAGTACTAAGAAGGGGCATCTCTAGAACGTGGTCAACTAAAGGAAACAAGATGGCCCCGCACAAGCAAATGGACGCAGCCTTAGCTATGGCTTCATCCCACCCACACTTGTTTTTGCAATGCTCCACTACCCACTGGCTAAGAGGAAGAAGGTGAATCTGACGTGGGCCTACAAAAGTGTGGACCTCCCTGCTATCTGATATGAACCCTCCCAAGATGAGTCTAGGATCTATGGGGGCAACAGTATGACACACTAAGTCTTCCCCTCCCACCTGGGACCTGGGTAAAGAGAAGTAGGTCTTTACCTCCTCTAGTAGGATAGTGGCCTCAAATGATGGGAAGATGAATGTATGGGTTTGAGGATGCCAAATTTCAACTAAGGCTGAGATGCTGTGCCAATCATGGGAAAGCTTTGGGTAGTTCTGACATAACACTAGGAGAGGTTGTAAGTGCCAAGATCTCAGGATGGATGTCACTCCTAGGGGCAAGGCGCGGACCATGGGAGCCAACCACTTCAAGGTGGAGTACCGCCTCGTGCCAGGAAGAAGCCGAGGTTGGGAGAAAGGAGATGGAAGAAAGAGAGGAAGAAGAGCATGTAAGTAAATGAAAGAGAATTGAATTGAATGAAATCGTGATTAACTTACCTCTCTAAGAGGGCTCGAGCTCAGATGTCGCGGGATCGCGATTAGCCGTTGGAGCACCTCCTGCTCTTTCCTGGCCGACTTTGACCCTTCGAAAGATGCTCCCTCCATGGAACTCCCCTCTAGGGCCCTCTTCATGAGGATTTGGTGGTGAATATCAAAGATTTCAAAGCTTAGAAGGAGGAGGGTGTGTGAATCATGAATTTAGGCTCCCCTCCCTCTTATAGGGCTTGTTAGGAAGCCTAGGCCTCTTGAGATTGGGTTGGATAAGTCTAGGACGGGTTGAGATGAGGTTTGGATAGGTTTAAGGCAGTTTACCCTCGGGTTGAGGACTCTCCAGGAGAGTCCCCTTCAGGTTCGTAGGATACCCATTTGGACGGTCTTACGATAGACCGCCCATCCCCTTGCGCGGTCCGTAACAGACCGTTTATCATCCTCCAAGGTGCTCGAGGGCAAGAATTTAGGCGGCCTTACCTAGACCGTTCTTCATCTTACGCGGTTTATAGTAAACCGTTCAGAATTTAGCACGGTTAGCGTAAAACCGTTCGTTTCTCCTTGGAACGGCCTATTATGGACCGTGTATTGCTTTGAGCGGCCCACTGAGAATCGTTCATCTGATCTGAAGCCCTTTGTCAACCTGTCCAACTAGTAGTCATGGCGTCTCTCATCTCACTCATTTGGCACTCTCATCTCACTCATTTGGCATCTCTCGTCTCACTCATTTGGCGCTCTCGTCTCACTCATTTGGCGTCCCTCATCTCACTCATTTGGCGTCTCTCATTTCACTCATTTGACGTCACTCATCTCACTCTCTCTCACTCAGAGTCGGCGTCCCTCTCTGTCTCACTCGTGGTCGTGTCGCGTCACACTCGTAGTCGTGCCTCACCCGTAGTCGTCGTCTCACTCACGCACTCGTATCGAGTCAGTAGTCGCATTCATCCATTCATTCATACATTCATCCATATACCCACAAAATCAAAACAAAAGCATGCATATCACTATCATATCATATCATGTACAAAAGTCGGGCCAAGCACAAAGTCAAGCCAAGCACAAAGTCAAGCCTGTCCCTCTCCCTGGCCCCCATCGCTGTCCCCGAATCCCTCGTGCCTCTTTGGTGGAGGCATTGCTGAAACAGCCTCGTCACGCTGACGTCGCCGGCGCCGCTCCTCCTCCTCATTCCTCCGGTGGCCGGAGGAACCTGTGAAGTAACTCCTAACAGAGCCATGAGTGGTGTGGCTGCCGCTCGGAGTTGCTCGGCTGCGCTCCCGACTCACCTCTCTCATGCCCGCCACCATGCCCTCCAGTCTGGCAGCCTGTACCCGGGCTTGCTCCGCCTCAGTCCAGTAACACTCCGCCTCATCCCGGTAGCGCTCCGCCTCGGTCGCTCTGGCTCGAAGTCGCTCCGTCTCAGCCCGGTAGCGCTCTGCCTCGACCGTGCTGGCTCGAAGTCGCTCCCGCTCAGCCTGCAGAAGCGCCGTCTCCAGCGCATCTGCTGGTCGGCTCTGTGCTGCCTCCTCCCGTACACGGGCCACCTCCTCCCGAGCCGCTGCCCAGCTCTGCTCTAGCTCAGTCCTAAGGCGGGTCAGCTCGGACGTCTGTGTGAACGTGTCACATACACATTTTTAAAAGGAAAGAAAATAACAATTAAGGGTGGATAATTATGCTAGAATATGAGGGATATGAAGAAAAAGGGGATGAGCATGAGATGCTCTATGGAGGGTGATCACCAGAGGGGTTACCTCAAAATATCAAAGGAGTGATCGCATGTACCTTGTGTTGAACGGGTGAGATTGGAGATTCTTCCTTCCTCCTTCTATCGGTCGGCCGACAAAGGGGGTTTATAGCTTGATTACCCTTGCAGAAAACACACAAAATAAACAAAGATATGGATTAGCCAAGTGTGTAGTATCAATGTTCTAATAATATAGAATCAAACAGATTAGGCATGAACACACCTTGTGTGTTTTGGTTTTAAAACCCCTAAGAGGAGTAACAAGGTATGGGGAATATGAATGCAATGCAAAGCTAAAACAATATATGGTATGGTGATAGCGGAGAACTAGAAGAAAGAGTGCGTATGATGCCCCAAAAATGCTAAGAGGAGGAATCCCTGCTGCTGTGTGTGCAGCAGTAAAGGGAAAGAACAAGGGGCGCTGCAGCTGCAGGATGAAGAACCGTGGGATGAAGAAACGCCGCTCGTGGGAAGGAGAACGCCTGAGGGAGCTCGCCCGTGGAGGAAGCTTGGAGGAAAAAAACCTAAAAAACAATGAAACACTCTTCTCTCTGTTAGCTCTATCTGTGTTCTCTTCCGTTCTCTCTTTTTTTCCTCCCGTTCTCTTCTTTCTTCTTCTTCGCGCGAGGGAGATTCAAGGGGGGTATTTATAGCCAATTTTTTTTTGCATTAATAGGATTAAAACAAGGTAATGAATCTCTAATAAGGAACCTTCTTCCCAATCGAACACAAGGTGTAAAATGGGGAAAGGATCATTACAGGAAAGAAGCAGGCGAAATGGAGATGGAAGTGAAAATGACGACCTGACTAGGGGCGTCAATTGAAATGACGGCAGTCATACCGTCGTCAATTCCTGAATGTAACTATAGAAATAAAGAACTTTTCTTATTTAAAAATTGTCAAATGACGCCTGTTTGAATGGGCGTTAAATAATCAACGCCCGTCCATAGGACGTCAATTCTTTGAGTTTTATTTTCGTTAGAATTTGTAAAATCCAGGAATCGACGATCGTTTGAATGGTCGTCCATTTATTAAAACACGCCCTTTTCCAGGTCGTCAATTAAGTGATGCCCTCCCCACAGGCGTTAATTTCAATTATTAAACTAAAAAGCCAAGAAATCATAATTAAACATGGAGAAATTAGAAAAACTTCATATTAAGCCAATATTGAAGTCCACTTTGGGGCGTCACATGGTGACAGGAAATTTACTCAACATAGCATCGATTTTGGCATGTCTACAGCTACCCCGCCTTGGCGTCTGCTTTGCAAGGGAGTGACACGGAAAGAAGCGAAAGTGTAACGAGCGGAATGAAGTGAGAACGAACTAATAAGTAGATGCCAAGGTGTGATGTGACACGCCTCCGACACTAAGCATTGGAAATCTTTCCAGAATTCTAAATGAAACAACTTTGGATGATTACAAGGAAGCAATGATTAGCTGGATGAAGGACCTAATCTTAAAGAACTAAATGTGCACGAGGGCACGGAAGGAAAGGCACCATTGGAGAGCGGTTACCAGCCAATGTGGACGTGCTACAACCAAGGTGGATTTGTAGAAAAATAAAATGAATTGAGATAAAGACCATCGAACAAATACTTTCAAGGAACCAGCCTGAGCGACTTCAAGGAGAATAAAGTACTTGACTTGGAATGGAATATCTCATGTCAACTCCATTATGAGCGAGTGGCCTTCATTATTGGCGTAATATGAGGATTTTCATTATTAAAGCTCAAAGTCCTACATGATGCATGCTAGGCTAAAAGAAAAATTAAAACAAACTAAAAATAGAAGATAATCAAGGATAATATTGCTAAACCATCGAGATTTGGTCAAGAATCCAGATCTCTAAGCTGACACTAAGCTGAAGCCCGTTTATCCACGTATAAACTCAGAAAGTGGAACCATCGTCCCAAACCTTAGATGATTCAACGGCCTATCCGTGTGATCAAGATTGGCCTGGAATTATCACTGTTTTGATGGAGGGGAACTCAAATTCCAGGTTCATCAGAACCACAAGGTCCTTGATATGTTATAATAGCGTAAATTTCATATAGTAAGAATGCTTACAGGGGAGATACAAGGATGGAATGATGTTACCGATGGGAGAAATCCAATCGTTTCAGGATCCGCGTAATCTGCGCTTTTCTATGCTCAAAAATTATTAGCTCAGTAAAGAATCATCAGCTTAATAAAGATCATAAGCTCAATAAGCTCAAAGTATGATCATAAGTGCATGACATAATAAACTTCATCAAGATACAATAGCACTTAAGTTCATCAAGAATCATCATGCTGTAAGGCAATTCAAAAGTGTAAGCTCAAGAAATGATGACCCTGTGCAGAGGCGTCAAAATAATAAATGACGACGGTCATAAGGACGTTAATTAAGATTACCATTACACTCGGAATCGGACTGAAACTGACGCCCTCAAGAGAGGCGTTGAATAAATGACGACACTGACAATGTCGCTACTCAAAGAAATGACGCCACGCCATATGTCGTCAATTAGCCATCTTAATGGCGCTCCGTTCCCTGCTCGGGATCAAACCTCCATCGACTGAATTCTCACTCGAACACAAACTGATATTCTAAACGGCTAGCCAGAGCTCTGAATCACTATAAAAGGTGATGCATCCTCTGCTATATCAAAGTCATCAGAACAACTGAATGCTGCAGAAATCGAGCCTTCAACATCAAACCAAAACAGAGACCGGAGGGACCTCTCCATTAATCGAAAGAAGATGGATAGGATGCTGATGCAGGGATCTTCAAAGAAGTCTAGGATGAGCTTTCCTAGGATTTCTGAAGTTGCAGGCCATGTTAGCGGGAGGATAGCCAAAGGCCAAGTAAGTCTATTTTTAATTTAAGGCTTTTATTTCATCCTTCTTCTTCCCTTTTTTTTTTCAAAAATTCTGATTACATTCTCTTCTTCTTCTTTTCTTCTTTTTATATTTTTCAGGACTACCCAAATGTACCAGGACCAAGGAGGTTCCTAAGGATTAAGTGGCTTCCCTTACTCCTCTCTAAACTTTCTTTAGACATGAGATCTTTTCTTAGTCGATGGCACCTTCTAGGCCTTATAACCCATGCTATCCATTATGATGAAATCCACTTAGATTGGGCCTCCATAGGAGCATTAATAGAATTATGGCACCCAAACACTCATACTTTCCTCTTTCCTACCTTTGAAGCCACCATTCTCTTAGAGGAAGTAGAGATGCTTCTTGGATTAAGAAAGATGAAGCAAGGAGAAGAGTCAAAGATGGCTAGTATGACTAAACCAATAAATGCTCATGACATGCTTACTAGCCTCATACCAAACCCAAATCTAGTGAACCAAATCAAAGCCCACAAAGGAATCAATCTTTTGAAATTAGCTTCATGGGTATACAAGAACATGGACAAAGCCCAAGAGGAAGAAGATTTGTTGGAGAGAGTAATGAAAGGCTTTGTTATATGCATAGTAGGAGCTCTCCTCTTCCCTTCAATAGAAGACCACTTAGAAGAATGCCACTTAAGCACCATAGCTAGCGTATGGGAAGGCAAAAGAATAGGACCGGCAACCTATATCATGGACTCACATTGGCTTCCTTGGGGCGGCCTCTCTATGGGTCAATGCTACTCCTTTCTTGTTGGGTAGACTTCCACCTAAAGTTTGACCCATGCCAAGAAACTCAACCGGCCTCAAAGATCTTCTCAAAAAGCCCTCTTCGATATATGGCGGATTCTCTAGGCCTATGTGAGAGAGTGACTAATCGGGTGCCAAAGCTTAAGAAAAGAAGTGAATGGAGGGACTACTTCAAGACAATGCCCAAGAGCGGCTTCACTTGCACACCGGGGTTTCTAAAGACCCAAGAACTTTGCTCAAGACTCTCCTCCGGCATAGAGCTTCGATTGATCGGCGGGAACGACTTCGTCCTCTATAATGCTCATCGGTGCCTCCCACAGCTTGGATTACCTCGGCACACTCTTGAAGAACCTTCTCATCTTCCACCACTTAAGAGGAGGGAACTAGGCTCAAGTGGAGATCAAGAAGAAGTCAAAACAATCATGGCTCAATGGAAGGTGGGACTTCTCCACAGGTCGAAGACATATGTTGAAGAAGAAGAGAACAAATGCAAATCTTATGTAATAGCACTTAGGAAAATAAGGCCCACAGTGGCTTAGTGAATGTAACAATGATTCTTATCAAATGAAATAAAAGGATTTTTCCTTTAATTGAGCCAAAATAACATGTTACACATGATCTTGTCTTCTAATTCAATGATTCTGTCTGATAAAATGAAGCCTCGGGCTCTCTATTCTGATACGCGCCCTCAATAATGGCGTCAATTCCTCAACCCGCGTCTTAGCACATGTCGTCATTTCTTTTAATCAATTTCCTTAAAAAATAGAATAAAACCATAATTGACGCTTATTCAAACAGGCGTCTATTAATTCGCGCCTCAAGGCAAGACGTTAATCACTTTAAATTCCTTAAAATATTTTCAAAATAATTCCTCAATTTCAAAAAAATGACGCCTTTATACACGTCGTTGCTTAACGAATGGATGCCTGCTCACAAGGTCGTCAATTATAAATAGTAATAATGACGATCGATCACATCAATCACCTTCCCATTAATGCGCCTGACTTCGGTTACAAGTTCCCATGCAAATATAAATGATGGCTAGCCTCGGGTCGTCAAATCATGAAACCACGCCTCACCTCATACCGTCAATTAGTATAACGGCGACCTCACTTTGGGCGTCAATTCTTTTTGACCGTTAAACCCCTTTTCCCTCCTTCTTCTCCTTCCTTCGTCTCCTTTCTTTCCTTTCCCTCACAAACCCTAACCGAGCCCCCCCTCTCTCTAACCCATCTCTCTCTCTCTCTACTCTCCCTCCACTCTGAAACAATGGCTGGAGGTGCTCTCAAGTGGCAGAGGGTCACCGCCCCGGAGGTGGTGGACCTGGGCGATGAGCAAGCTGTGGAGGAAGTCCCTCCCGTGGCGGCCGAAGATGTTCCACCGACCGAGGGAGCTCCGACGGTGGAGCATGGCGACGCAATCGAAGAAGAAGAGGGTGAAGATGAAGGCGAAGACGACGGTGGTGAGGATGATGATGAAGATGACGGTGGTGAGGAAGAAGAAGAGGAAGAAGATGAAGGAGAAGAAGAAGAAGGAGGGGAAGAAGAGGGAGGAGAAGAAGAAGGTGAGCCACCGGCGGCGGCGGCGGTCCTATGTCTCGGCCAACCACGACGACCACGGCGACCCCGGCAACCACTCCGGGGAGGGCTTCTAACGCCCGAACGAAGCAAGGTAGGTGCCCTACCCAAAGCCTCATTATTTATTTATTTATTTAATTTTTTATTTCCATCAATTTCCATAGCCCTCGATGAAGGGAAAACCAGTGACACAGTCAAATGACGCCCCAGTGGGTGCCGTCAATTAAAACAACGACCCTCCATGGGTCGTCAATTTAAATTATTTTTATTTTTTGAAAATGATAATTCATGAAACCACGCCCTGCAGTATGTCGTCATTTAAAAATTTATCATGCTTATTCATCATTTGCTGTTAATTTTCATGCCATTTCTTTTATTTATAATTCTGTTTCATTTTATTTCATGTACTGGTAGATTAAAATCCACAGAAAACAACGCCCCCCACCGGGACGTTAATTCATCAAACGACGACCAAGGGGTGGTCTTCAATTAAAAACACCTTCACGATCATGGTATAGGAGAGAAACTTACTTGTAAAACAACGTCCCCCATAGGGGCGTCACTTAAACAAATAACGACCCAATGGTTGGTCGTCAAATTAAAAGTATCACAATTATCATTTTAAAATTGGAAATTAACTTCAAAATAGCGCCCCCCACAGGGGTGTTACTTAAACAAACAACGACCCAGGGGTGGTCGTCAATTCGAATTACGCATGAAATCACCAAAAAACCCAGTTTGAAACAACGCCTCCCTTAGGGGCGTCAATTGAACAAGTCACGACCTAGGATGGGTCGTCAATTATAATAGAGGGTAAATTGAAACAACCAATGAATAACCACATGATAAACTTATATAAAAAATAAGTGAAAATGTTCTTTTGTTGTTTGCAGGGGTTGATGAGGACTCAGATATCCTGGGTCCAAGTTCGGGCAGCTTACTACGGGCTTCCAGACTTCCAGCGGGACATGGTACATGCCATGGGGTTCGGACCCTTTCTTAGCATAGAGCCTATGAGACCTGACCTACCCCTGATCCAGGTGCTTAGGGAGAGATGGGATAGGACTAGCCGGGCATTCCTGATACCATGGGGTCATATGGTTCCTAGCCTAGAGGATGTTGCTAGGATCACCGGGCTGAGGGTGGACGGCGAGGCTGTGAGCGGGATCACCCTACCTAACTACAGTGAGCTGACCCAAAGGTTGCTAGGGTTAGAGACAGTCTATGAGACGCCGAGTGAGTGTAGGACCATCTACCGCACCGATCTTACCATTGCTATGGGGTTGGGTGACTCTAGGTAGAGGTCGAGGGAGTCTCTAGAGAAGTTTTCACAGAGGTTGATTGATGGGGCTAGGGCTGCCTATTGCCAGGACCCAGCAGACAGAGAGAGAGCAGATCAAGATTTGAGGAGGTTTCTATTCCTGATGCTCGGGAGGTTATTACTCGGCACGAAGGGCGACATTATCAACTGTCGCTTCCTAGGGATTCTTGAGGATCCAGAGGGCGTCTGCAGATACGCCTGGGGAGCAGCGTTGCTGGCGCACCTGATGGCTGACTTGTCCATAGGGACAGGTCGAGAGACGACCGTCAGCGGCCTCTCACCTTTTCTTTAGGTATGCATCTTTATTTTTATTTTTCTTTTAAATGTATGTGAATGCTTTATTAATGCAATGCATGGATGCTGATATGGAGCCACCTATACATGCCGATGGGGCGTGTCGACCCTCGACCTGGAGATGAGGGATCCTTCCCTCTAGCATGGCGTTGGCTGACTATCATGACAGGAGCGCCACTCGCCTACGAGCTGCGAGTTCTACGGAGGGAGTTCCGTGACTACCCTACCTCACTGGTATGCATGCTAAACACGATGCAAATTTTTATTTTATGAAATATGTATGAAATGATGGGATATGATGATGCATGCTTGTGAATACAGGTGGCGTGGAGACCCTATGAGGGGATGACCGACGAGGGCCAGCCCTAGGTCGTAGCGGGCCGACCTCGCTTTGGGCACGAGCTTTGGGTTCATTGCCTGAACGAGATTGAGCCGTTACGGCTTAGGCTGGTGATGAGGACCCTCGGCCTACGCCAGGAGTGGATCGAGGTAGGAGAGCCCCGAGGGGTAGGCAAGAAGACACGCGGTCACACGAAGGTGATCGACTGGAGAGCTCGGTTCCTTGACCAGTACGCCGACTGGCAGCATGGAGGGACCCGAGTCACTCACAGGCGACAGACAGCTCCGAGTACCTCTGACGCTACTGGGAGGTTTATGCCGGTCGACCCCAGATGAGGGTCTTAGGGGTATGTATGAATGCACTTATTTTTAATTTCTTTTCTACAAATTATATGTCTATTATGCGACTGATATGTGGGATGAATGCAGGATGCACGGGACATAGCGGCGATGGACATGCAAGCCCATCTCCACAGCTTAGAGGCCCAGTTGGCTACCACGCGGGCAGACCTAGAGACCCTGGTGAGTGTTTAAATTATCTATATGCAAATGATTTCCTGAATTATTGATGATTATCCACTGACAATCTCAATGAATGCAGCGTTCCTAACAGGGAGCGGCGATGAAAGAGATAGGAGGAGCCTCCAGCTCCAGAGGGCCTAGTGCAGAGACGACTGCACTAGCGGAGCAACTAGCTGGAGCGGTGGCACGGGCCGAGGCAGCAGAGCGTGACCTCGCCACATGGGTAAACTTAAACTCAAACTTTTAGCTTTGCATTTAATTACATGTTATTATGTGTTGATGAAAATTTGTGTTTTACAGACTGAGGAGCTCCGAGCCTCACTCGCCTGCATCGAGGCAGGACATCGCGCGATGACTACCCGGGTGAGTTAACAAAGATTTTATTTCATTTGCTTATTTCATGAATTATTGAATTAAATGTGTAACTGATGATTTGTTTAATTGGTTACAGACTTCCGAGTTACAGGCGGCACTTACCCAGGCTGCACTAGCTGGTACGGAGTTGACCATCCGTGATCAGCGAGTCACGGAGCTGGAGAGGGCCTTGAGGCGGCGAGAGGATCTACCTCAGGACGTGGCAGAGCTGAGAGTCACCCTCGAGATGGAGCGCAGGGAGCGTGCTCGGGAGCGAGAGGAGCGTGCAGCATGCGAGCGGGAGCTCGCAGACTTGAGGACTCAGCTAGTCATCACTCAGGAGCGGCTACGGGCAACCGAGGAGAGCCTCCAGCGAGGCCGGGACCGAGCGAGAGCTGCGGGGTACACGTTAACCAGTTCCACCTTCGTAGCGGGTTCCTCTCTTCGACAGAGGAGCGAGGCAGAGGAGCAGGCTCGAGCTCCAGCTACTTCCCGGGGGTCCATGCCCCCTCCACGAGCGCCTCGTCGGGACGACGATGGTGAGGTAGAGAGTAGGAGAGAGGAGGGTGGAGGCGAGAGTTGAGAGACTTACTTGTACCCCTCCACCCTCACACCTGTACTCAGATATACATTGATATATATATGAAATTAAAAATTTTTTGTTACCTGAGTTACTTTGAGCACTTGTGGACTTGTGTACTTGTCTTGTTTCCACTTTTCTTTTCGTTCTTGTTCGTTCGTTCTTGCCCTACGCCTGTAGTTCACACTTAAACAAACAGATTAAGCCATCTGTCTGGCTTGGCCCCTTGCTCAATAAGCAAGGGGTTGTCTCTTCTTTGACCTTGTTGACGGGTCAAGGGGCCAAGCCTCTAATTAATAAAGACGGATGAAAATATATAAGGGTATGCAACATGCAAGCAAGCAAATGTCAGCTTTAAAATAAAAGATGTCCACATGAGAATGTAATCAAACACATGAGATGAGCAGCAGCAGGCTTGATTTTCTGTTATTTTCATTTTTTATTATATTTTGAAAATGACGCCCTCGCAAACAGGCGCTGATTGTGAAATTAACGCCAAAGTGTGAGGCGTTTATTTAGAAACAACATTTTTTAATTATTTTTTTATTTTTATTATGAAAAATGACGACATAGGAAAAGCCGTGAATTTGTTAAATGACGCCTCTTGAAAGGGCGCGAATTAAAAGATCATTTTTATTTATGTTTAGTTTTTTTATTTTTTTTGGAAATGACGACCCTAGAGGAGTCGTGTATCATGAAAAAGACGCCTTCCAGAAGGGCGTTATTTTTAAGGAAAACAATTTTTTTTTGCTTCTTTTGATGGGACTGGACACAGCATGGCCTTAAACCTTACACAATCACCATCTTCAATTCATTAATCTTTCTTTAAAGGTTTAACAAAGGGTCAACGTGCTTAAATACTTGTGCTTTTACTCATATTCTCTTATGGCCCATCCTTCTTAGTCGGTCTTCGCCATGCTTTGAGCTTATAACCCACCATGGAGGGAGAAGAGAAGAATAAGTTAAGGAAGCTCACGGGAGGTTTCCGGGAATGGGGAAACTTTCCTTCCCTGTCCTAATACCAGTTGGGATTCGGTCTTCGGCTTAGGGAAATTTTGTTGCTCTTTTTGCCCTTATTCATACATGCTTACGACCAGGGTTTTCCCTGCGGTGACTTTGCCCTCTTGACATGCTTTTTTGGGAACTTTCTTTTCTTTTCTTTTCTTTTTCTTTTCTTCTTTAACAGATAGAAACCTAATTGTACTTGGGCTTTAAGTATTTCGTTCCCTTTTGGGCCCTGACTTCCACCTACTAGGGCAGCGGACAGGTTCGGTTAGTATTCCTTGACTCGTACTCCCTCTAGTGAGCCGAAGAGGAGAGAATAGGTAAGGTTCGTACACTCTTAGTTTGGGTCTGTACTTTCCTTGAATTCTGGGCCGCTCGAGATTAAAACTAAAGCGTGTAGTGTGTGCGGTAGTTAACCCCAGAGTTAAACCATCAATACTGAAGAATGAATTAAGGATTTTAATTTTTCAGGCTCGCGGCCTATGTACCGTACTAGTCTGCGAAGATTTTGATTTTTGTTTTATTTTGTTTTATTTTTCTTTTCTTATTTGTTTTGATTTTCTCTTTCTTTTACTTTTACTTTTTACTTTTTCTGATTTTTTCTCTCTTAGGGGTAGTATTTCTTCAAATAAAAACCATTCCAGGGGTGAGCCAACTCTTCACCTTCAGCATTAGTTAATTTGTAGGCGTTACCAGGATAAACCTCTTTTATGACGAAAGGCCCTTCCCAGTTAGGTTGAAGTTTTGAACGAGGTCCTCCAGGTTTTACGAAGATTCTTTTAATTACCATTTCACAGATTTTGAATTTTCTCTCAATTACTTTCTTTTGGTAAAAACGTGAAAGCCTATTTTGATAAATACATGCATGCTCGGCGGCGGCCAAACACTTCTCGTCTAGGAGTTCCAACTGAGCAAGGAGAGATTCGCGACGCTCATTAATGTGGAGCTCCTTGTCCAATTGTACTCGTAGAGAAGGGATAAGAATCTCGTAAGGGACTACCGCCTCCATTCCATAGGTAAGGGCGAAAGGGGTTTGCCCGGTAGGGGTACGAATGGAAGTGCGATAGGCCCAAAGAGGTTCAACCAATTTTCCTGGACAATCCGCAAATTTAGTAGCCTTACATGTTTTCTTAATAATATTGATCAAAGTTTTGTTAGTTGCCTCTGCTTGGCCATTGCCCTGCGGATAATAAGGAGATGAATGGTGCAATGCAATGTTATACCTGTTGCAGAGGTTTTTTTTTAATCCAAAAAGCCCTACCTAAGGGCAGATGGGGGGGCCATCAGCCACTAGGGGGTGAATTTTATTATTGAATAGGATGAATAAAGATTACATCTGTCGGATGCTGGACATACCCAGCTTATCCATTCGAGCCTCTCCCTTTATAATAGGGGGTAATTCATTGTAGGAGAGAAAAACATTACATTTGGAGGAGCAGGCTAAGGAGGCCAGTAGATCCGCTACTTTATTTCCTTCTCTGTAAGTGTGAACAATCTTGTCAAAATGAGTAGTAGATCTCCAGATGTCTCTTGCATAAGAAAGAATTGACCATGGACATTGGTAATCTTTATTAATAACTCGAACAAGAACTTGGGAATCACATTCAATATAAGCTGGGTGGTCTGAAATAGTATGCAAATAATGAATTCCATCAATAAGAGCTCTTGCCTCTGCTACCAGGCTGTTGGCCTGACTATAGAAGTGGGAGAATGCTAGGAGGACATTTCCATTATGATCTCTGATGACACCACCTCCTCCAGAGGTTCCATCGGACTTGCAAGCCCCATCAGTATTTAGTTTTAAGAATGGCCAAGGGGGAGATACCCATTTAATTACTTTCAGCTGAGCACCAATTGAACTTGAGGCAGAGATCCCTAGTGAATCAAGAATCCTCCGTTTGCTAATATCATGCTCTTTGTAAGATGCACTTGTGCAGGCCTGCTTCACTTTTGGAATAATTTGGTGGAGAATACGGCTTTTGGATATAGTACTGCCTTCATATCTCGCAGAGTTCCTAGCTCTCCAAATATCCCAGCAACCAAAGCCAATCACTGCTTGGATTAGGAGCCCATGAGCTGAATTCACCTTTATGTGGCAAGCAGCATTTGAAATGAAGGATGTGACAGTATTTCCTTCCAATGGCAGCCCCATAGATTGGAAGTAAGACCATATATGAGATGCTAATTCACTGTGAATAAAAATATGATTTATGCTTTCCCCCTGATGGGCCTGACAGTAGGAACATTTAGAGCACATTTGGATACCCAGACGTTGGACATTTGTGTCAACAGGGAGGCTGTTATGTAGAATTTTCCATAGATGAACTGAAATTTTGGTTGGAAGCCATGGAGACCAAAGCCTTGGCCATTGAGTGAATGGCTGATTGAAGGTAGTTTCAGAAAGTACTTTGTAAGTGGAAGCCACCCAGCAATGTCCTGTGGAGGATAGACTCCATGCTGGGAGGTCAGTATCAGGGGTGAGAGTGGTGTGAATAATTGCTGTTTTAAGATTAACAGGCATAAATCTGTCCATTAAATCTGTTTCCTCTCTTGGGGAGTGCAGCAGGAACTCATTAACAGTAATGTTTGAATTTGGGATACTGTTGGGAGGTACAAAATCAGATAGACAGTTCTTTCCAATCCAGTTATCATACCAAAAATTAGTGTGCTTCCCATCTCCAATGATG
Organism: Amorphophallus konjac; assembly: GCA_022559845.1. Lineage (NCBI taxonomy): Eukaryota > Viridiplantae > Streptophyta > Magnoliopsida > Alismatales > Araceae > Amorphophallus > Amorphophallus konjac. The sequence continues at coordinate 23,063,197 of CM040119.1, read as the reverse complement.
ATCTTTTGAAATTGTAGAACAATCTGTTTTGCCTTGATCCAACTTCGTCTGGCAGGTCCAGCCATATTATTAAAATTAACATCTCTCAAGTGGCGCTGCCCAATATACTTAGCTCTGAAGAAAGTTGCCCACAAGGAGTTAGAATGCAATGCTTGCCATAACATCTTAACTCTTAGAGCAATGTCCAACTGCCTGAGAGACATAATTCCAAGGCCTCCCTGAGATATAGGTCTGCAGATTATGTCCCAGGATCTCCAATGTCTTTTGTTCCCATTCGGTGAGGAGCCCCAGAAAAAATTTGCAAAAGACTGCTCCAGCAGGTGGTGAGTACCAGAGTGAAGAGGTGCAGTGGATAGGGAATAAATAGGAATTGAGGTGAGAACATGCTTTATCAAAGTCAACTTAGCACCTTGTGATAGGAGACTGGATTTCCAACCATAGATCCTCTTTTGAATGGAGTGAATGATACCTGCATAATGCACTTTTTTGCTGCGGCCTAGAACCAGAGGAAATCCAAGATATTTGAGTGGGAAACTGTGTCTGGTGAAACCAGTTAGCCTGGATATCCGATGGACAGTGGGATCATTTGTCTTAGGGTGTAAGAGAAAACCACTCTTACTGGTATTGATAAGCTGACCTGATCCCCGTTCATAAGTTTTGAGCAGCTTCAGTAAATACCTGACAGATGCAAGGCTAGCCTTACTAAATATCAAAGTGTCATCTGCAAATAATAGATGGGAAACAGTGGGACACCTCCGAGGCCCTTGAAAACTTTCAATTCGTCTATTTAACTGAGCTTCTTTTAAAGATCTGCTCAAACTTTCCTCAGCAATAATAAATAAGGATGGGGCAACCGGTTCTGAAGCTCCCGAAACTCATGAGAGATGAATTGTGGCCCATTATCGGTGACGATGGTACTTGGGATGCCGAACCTTGCGATGATATTCTTCATTATAAATTTATAGACGGTTGACGCTTTTATCTCCACGTAAGCTTCTGCTTCCGCCCACTTGGTGAAGTATTCCGTGGCCGTGAGTATAAATGACTTTGATTTTGTGAGGAGGTTCGGATCACCAAGGGGTCCAATGATATCGAAAGCCCACATGGAGAAAGGCCATGGGGAGGACATAGGATGGAGTGAAGAAGCAGGAGAGTGAATTTTATCGGCGTGCAGTTGGCACTTAACACACTTTCGAACATAGATGGAACAATCCTCTTCTAGAGTGGGCCAATAGAAACCTAGCCTAAGGATTTTCTTAGCAAGCATCTGGCTATTGACATGACCACCACACACTCCCGAATGTGCCTCTTTCACGACTTTCTAAGATTCATCATCATCTAGGCACCTTAATAAAACTCCGGTGAGACCTCTTCTGTAGAGCACACCTCCAACTAGGGTGTATCGCTGAGCAACTCTACGAATGGCTTTTGTTGAATCCCATAGTTTGTGCTTGGTTTCAATGATATCAAAACGATTATGTTTGTGTGTGTATGTGGTTCATTGAGCAACATATTTTATATCTTGATTTGATGAGTTGAAAGATGGCGTCAATGTTTACTCTTGAAAGCCATGTGAACTCTCGGTGTTTAAGGAACTAATGTTATATTTATGTTGGTTTGTAGGAACAACTTCATGGCTCATACTTGGAATCTTAAGGAGTCCATCAATGAAGCTCTTCTTCTTAAAGGGAGTTAACTCTGTTCATGTTTGAAAGTTATATGAATGATTTGTATTTAAGGATCTCATGCCTTGAATATTTTGATTTGCAGGATCAAAATCCATGATTCATGTTTGAAACTCAAAGGAGTGCATCAATGAAGATCTTATTGAAAAAGGGAGTTGACTCACTCATTGCATTGCATTGATTCTTCTACATTTCATTCATTTCATCTAATAGCTTTTCAAAGTCTTGGTTGGATATTTTCATGCGTTTTCTTCACAAGATTTTTAGACCTGAAATATTCATACAAGACTTCATGAGAGTTGGTTCCATATTACTCATGCATTGGATGAATGATTGGTCATGTGTACTATGCTCTAAAAGCTTGAGTTAATGACTTTCTGTGTGAAAGAATTGCATGAAGATGGCCTTACTGAAGATGGCTTCATTTGGGTCTCAATCAAGGAGATTGTGTTCATTTAACACACCTTTCTAATTGAATGATAGTGACATATCATTCATAGAGTTATTGTGATTTCAATGTATGGATGTTTCAAAAAGATCCCTTGTTTGTATCAATGCTCCTCTTGAGATAATGCTTCATGAATGTTAGCTTTTAATCAACAAGAATGCCATTTGAATGAATGTGGTTCCATGATATTATGCATGCTTTTCATTTGACATATTTGTTAACACTTGTGTGATGAAACATTTTGTTGTTGAAGATTTGGTTGCCTTGTGACTGAATGGTTAAGCTCCTATGTCATTTTATTTGATTAAGTGAGAGATTCATGTTCATCATATCAAAATCTTGTCAAATGGTGAATATGTTTCTGATGGTTGAATTGAGAAGTCAATTACATGCTTGAATGTGTTTCATGATGTATTTTTATGTTAACTAGTTCAAAGAGTTGATGCTTGGTTCACGAGTTTTGATTATCATCTAACTTCTTGGTTTATCATGTTTTTACAGGTTCAAGGATGGTTTTTAAACCCTCTCATGTCAAGTGGATGATGGTAACATCTAACCATTGCTATGCTAAGTTCCGAGTCGTTTTCATGAACATCTTTCATGAGGTTGCATTGCATTGGAAGTGTTTTATATATCCTTAAAATGAGATTTTTGAGCCTTTACAATGTGCTTAATATTTTCTCATAAATCTTGTTGAAATGCGATTTTAGCCCCGATTAAGTGCCGAAAAAATTCCCAAAAATCAAGAATTAATTACCATGAATTCCACAAAGTATTAAGGCCATCTAAACCACACGAATGCGGTTTTAGCCTCTGATACCAATTGTTGATCAAGATAAAGGCACAAACATAGGTAGTTTCAATTCTCGAAGAGAGAGAGCCTCAAAGATAGCATTTGTTGATCATGATACCATTTGTTGGTTGAACTCATTTTGACATTTATACAACATGAAGTGTTCAGAATGTGCATTTCAAAATGAACTGTGCCAATTGTTGAAAAGTATTGATTTGATCAAGATGATATCATGAATGACCTACATACATGCTGAAAATGTCAAATATGCAAATATGGAAATTAGCACTGAATATGCACTATGTGCATGCTAATCATGCAAGTTATGAAGCTATGCCCATGATGACTTCTATCCTTCAAATGTAAGGTTTATGCTCAGAATTAGACTCAAGGGGAATGCATGAATATTCAAGCACACAAGCACAATCGTCATGCACACAAATATTATATATAGTAACTCCTCCTATATGAGGCACGGGTTAACAAAAGGGCACGTGATTTAAATTCAAGAATGTAAGGCATGAAGCATAACTAAGAGATTTGTGCATACACAACTAGGAGTAATACATAAACTATGAGTGTAGGCAAATTCATAAAAGACATACATCACAAAAATGCCCATGTGAAATATGAGGCAATGACTAATGAGCTTCAAAACATATGGATTTTCAGATTTTCTAAAGAACACTAGAAGGTAATTTCCTCTCTACACTTTCACTTTAGATTCTTGACTTTCGGTAGCTTCGCACAACCCCGATTTTGTTTCTTTTAATAGACTTCACCTTTCGGCGCGAGTTTCCTCATATGTCTCAATGGGGATTCCCGGCTACTTGGATTCGTCACACATATGGATTTTTGTTTCTCCTTTCGACACAAGTTTCCTCCTTTGTTTTAGGGGAGATTCCTGGTTACTCGGATACACATACCACTTATTGAATTTTTGTGGGGTAGGTAACTTTTTCCTCACGATTACTCTTTAATGTCCATGTAGAGATTCAAGTTCCCTTTAGAGTGTTGGAAAGAATTTCTTAAATCCTTATCAATGAAAGTCATTGAATTCATTATGTGCAAGAGTGTGGGGGTAAATTTTTATTTTGCATGTATAAAATGAATTCGACAAGACATAGATATGATTCCCCCTAAATGTATGCACGGTCAGAATCAAATCCTCCCCCTTAATATATGGCATGTATCACATATGAATAAAATCACTGCATTGTTATTTATCAAGGAGGTGACGTCTTAGAAAGATCAAGAAATGCTTTCATAGGGTAAATACTTACAAGCATGCAAGGATTCATGAAACATACATGCAAACATTCACGAGTCAAGATATGCGATTATCATGAAATATATGCATATGCTCTATATGCATGAATATGCAATATGCATCTTTTTGTCATTTTATATGCATAGTATGTATATGCAAAAATGTCAATGCATTATTTTTATGCAAGTTTTCAGTATTTGTAATGACTTGAGCATTTAAGAAAAGCATGAAGTAGGTGAATGCATGAGATAGATTTTCAATGAATTTGGCACTGAATCATGAGCATTTTATTTCAGATTTCATCATGAAAAGCCATATCCCTTAGAACTCAAATGTTCAACCATGATCATTCAACGATAATATTTCATGAGACATAAGCTTCAGTTTGAACATGATACGCCCTGCATGTGTGAATATGCAAATAACCAAGTGTCCAACAGATTTCACACAAAATTTGGCAAATGAGCAAGATAAGTGTTTGAACATCTATTGACAAGAGTAGATTTCTAAACATGTCAAACAACTTATCAATTTAGCAAATCAATCACACATGGTCAATGAGCTTTAAAATAAGTCATGGTCAACATTCAATACCAATTGTTGTATTTGATCAAGCAATTCCACAGTTCAAAAATTTTGACCTTTTGAAACAAGAAGGTTTTTAAAATTCAATTTGAAAGCACATGCAAATCAAAGGCAAATTGATTTCATTCAAAACACATGGTTCCTTATAAGCCAAATAATTTAATTTCTGAATTTTGGTACTAGGCGGAGAACATAGGTCCGAAGACCACCATCACGCTTAATGGAAGTATCCAGTTGAACGTAGTCCAACTTTCTCTAACCACCATTTGATATACCAAATATTCATCAATTGTAGACATGTATGGCTTGTGAAGAATTTTGAGCAAAACATGAGAACATACAAAAATCTCATTCCAACACATCAAAACCATCAAGTTTGACAATGAAGGAGCAAAGTTGGAGTTTTACCATATGAGTGTGCCTTGTTCCATTTTACTGGAACCCCTTTCATTCTTAATTTACCTCAAGGCACACTTGCATCCACAATAATTCATTCAACAGATTTGGGCACCAAAGCCTTTTTGGGTCCCTGGAGGTTGGTAGCATTGCCACCAAATGCTTTCTTGCTTTTCATTGCTACAACATCATCATTCTTCATGATCCTCCAATTCTCAATAGCATGTCTATGATTTCCATAATAAAGGCATTGAGGAGAAGCAGTTTTACCAAGAGACTTCCTTTTAGGAGTAAACAAATTTTCAAATTCATTCCATCTTCTATTTTCAAAAGGTCTAGATTTAACAAAATTAGACATAGCATGCATTGTAGAAGCATGGAAGTTTTCTATTTTCAAAGACCAACACTCTCTCATAAGATGTCCGTACTTCCCACAATGAAAGCAACCAGGAGATGTGGGTCTACGGAATGACTTTCCATTGTTTGTATGAGTGTTTATGAACAAGTTTCTCTTATAGGATGAAGACCCTTGAGCATTGGAAGCATGTTCAGTTCTGAATTTTCTTTGAAAGTTCAACTTAGCATTCATGACACGATAATCATCATTTTGTTTGACAAAGCAATCATTCATGACATGGCCAAGTTTGTGACAATAAAAGCATGGGACATTTTTCTTTTTGCATGCAAGTTTGTCATCCTCTTTCATGACCACACAATCATCCATCACATGACCAAACATGTCACAATAGAAGCATTCAACATTCAACTTTGATTTTTGAGATCTATTTGATATGGAAGGCTTTTTGTTGAGATTTTTCTTTTTATCAAGCCATTCCCAGAGATTTTCACTTGAGCAACGGGAGGAGGTGTTTTGGAGGTGCTAGGAATGTCGGAGACATGAACAAAAGATGTCATCATTTTTGATTCAAAGGATTTTTTGTTGACCGGGATGTAACCAAGACCCTCTTTTTGAAAGTTCACCCAGACATCTAGCATTTTGTCTAAGTTCTCCTATCCCTTGACAAATCTAGACAAGTCATTTTTCAAATCATTTGTCTCTATTTCACATGCAAGGATTTTCTCATTAAGCAGGTAATTCACAGATTCCAAGTTTTCATTCTCTTTCAAGATTTCCTTATTTTCATCATTCATGGCATAGAGTTTTTCAGTTAAGTTTTCAAGAACTTTCTCAATTTCAACAACCTTTGAAATCTTAACAAGTAATTGTTCATTCTTAGATTTCAACAAGAAATTTTCTTGTTCAAGCTTATCAAAGCATTTCAATCTTCCCTCAAGTAAGGAATTCTGAATTAACATGGCACCATTTTTCTTTTTAAGATCTTCATTTTCATTCATGATGCTTTTGCTATCAATTTCAGAATCAAGTAGCTTTTCAAACATTTTATCATCATCAGACAAAGAAGCTAGCTTGTTCTTAAGATATTCTTCATTTTTCTCAAGCATGGAGATTTTAGACATGAGGAATGTATTTTGCTCACGCAGCTCATCACACTCATTTTCAATTTGAAAAGATGTGTTAAGTTTTCTAGCCATTTCAACATCTTCATTCAAACAGGAAATCTCTTCTGAAAATAATTCAATTTTTGATTCAAGAGATTCATTTTATTCTTGCAGATGTTCAATTTTTGACTCCAAGATTTTACAGTTCTCACATGAGAAATTAGCATGCCCATTCTCATTAATCTTCCTTTTCAAGGTTTTATTTTCAGATTTGAGTTTTTTACATTTATCATACAGCGTAGCATATGCCATTTGCCATTCCTAACTAGAGAGTTCTTCGGATTCAGAATGTACCTCATCATAATTTTCTTCATTGAGTTGATCATCATTGTCGGCCATGAGATAATTTTGTCCTTCCATCTCTTGAGCTTTGATCAGCTGATCCATAAGCTCCTTTGCCGTTCTACAAGAAGAAACAAATGGAAACATATGAGTATCAATGGCACTTTTCAATAAATTTAAGACAATGACATTTTCATGGTTCTTCAATTTATCTTGACTAGACCACTTGGTCTCATCTAGAGGCAATATGTGAGGACCATCATAAATCAACTTTCAAAGATTAGGATTAATTGAATTGATCAGTCCACACATTTTACCTATCCATGAAGTAACATCAGAACCATTAAGAATAGGGAGGCAATTCATCGACATGTGCTCAATAGAAAAATTCATGCTTGTAGAATGCACTAGGATCACTCTGTAGATCGTGAGATCTAGGGTCAACAGAGCCTTGCTCTGATACCAATTGTTGGGTCCCGTAGTGCAAGAACACGGATCTAGAGGGGGGGGTGAAAAGATCTGTGTTCTTGCACTACGGGACCCAACAGCTTTCTTTTCTTCAGCCGTGGCCTCCTCGGGATAGGATTGATCCTGGCAATACTTAACAATCTTGTAATACCACGGCTTTTCTTCATCATTCAATTCTTCTTCTAAATCCAATAGCATGACCTCCTTATTCTCAATGATTCCTCCTTGCTTAACCTTCCTAAGCACCTCCTCCTTAACACTAAGGAAAGCTGGATCCTTGATAGCAGGAGTGAGCCGCTTGTGAACAATGATAGAATGGGAATCCCTTTCGGGAAGGAAAACCAAAGAAGATGCAAGAGAAGCGAGAGCATCAGCTAAAATGTTATGATCACGAGGAACGTGAACGGAGATTAATTTGGTGAAAAGCTTGGTATAAGAAGAAGTCAATTCCTGATAGGGTTTGAGTTTAGGATTGAGCGTACGACACTTGGTGAGCACTTGGCGAAGAATAAGCTGACTATCACCTACAATCCGCAATTGGGTAACACCAAATTGATGAGCGGTCTCCAGTCCGGCCAGAAGAGCCTCATACTCAGCTATATTATTTGTAACGGGAAATGCAAGCTGAGAGGCGAGCGGAATAGTGATACCCTCTGGTGATAGAAGAATAATGCCAATCCATTTTCCTTTTGAATTCAAAGCTCCATCAAAATGTAACATCCACATCGAATCGGATTGATTGACGGACATTAGTTCCTCATCCGAAAACTCTGAGCGAACAGGGTCAAATCTAGGGAGAGGGTGATGAGCAAGATGTTCTGCTATGGCATAGCCTTTAATCACTTTTTGCTGAATGTAGATGATATCGAATTGAGAAAGGAAGCTTTGCCATCGTGCTAATCAGTCAGTGAGAACGGATTTTTCAAGAAGGAACTTGATTGGATTCATACGGGCAATGAGATGAACTTCGTGAGCTAAGAAATAATGCTTGAGTTTCTGAACTACCCAGACTAAAGCAGCACAAGTCTTTTCTATAGCTGAGTACCTCTGCTCACAGGGGTTGAGTAGCTTTGACAAGTAGTAGGCTGCCCTTTCTTTTCCTTCTTCGTCAACTTGGGCTAGGACAGCGCCTACATAGTCATCTAGGACGGAAATGTAAAGAACAAGCGGTTTGCCTGGAACTGGCGGCCTCAGGACAGGAGGATTTGAGAGATAATCCTTCAATCCGTCAAAAACTGCCTGACATTTGTCATCCCAAATAAACTTGACTCCCGGCTTAGTAAGCTCGTAGAACGGCCTACATCTTTGTGAATGTTGGGAGACAAATCGGCGAATAAATTGTAACCTCCCGATCAATCATCGAACTTCTTTCAAATTCCTGGGAGGCGGTATTTCCCTTATGGCCTTCACCTTGTTGGGATCAATCTCGATACCCCTCTTACTTACGATGAATCCAAGCAACTTCCCTGATGAAACACCAAATATGCACTTCTTGGGATTCATTTTTAGCTGATACTCCCGTGCTCTTTGCAAGACTTTAGTTAGAACAGTGGGATGCTCAATCCTTGTTCTTGATTTTACTACCAGATCATCAACGTACACCTCTTTATAAATGTGGATTATATCATGAAAAATTGCCATCATAGCCCTTTGATAGGTGGCTCCAGCATTCTTAAGTCCAAAGGGCATGACCACATAGCAATAAGTCCCCCATGTTATAGTGAACGACATTTTCTCTTGATCCTCTTCAGCCAAGCAAATCTGATTATAACCTGAAAAGCCATCCATGAAGGAGAGAGTCTCATATCCTGTCGTATTGTCAATTAAAACATCAATATGAGGGAGGGGGAAGTCATCTTTAGGACACGCGCGATTGAGGTCCCGAAAGTCTATACAAATTTGCACCTTTCCATCTTTCTTCATGACTGGGATGATGTTAGCCACCCAATTGGGATAGAGGACAACTCTGACGAATCTAGCCTTGTGGAGCTTATCGACCTCTTCTTTCATTTTCAATGCCATATTAGGGTGGAAACGTCTCAACCGCAGTTTTATCGGAATAGACCCTGGCTTAAGCGTAAGTCGATGTTCAACGAGCGCAGGGTCTAGTCCAGGCATATCTTCATAACTCCATGCAAACGTGTCCTTGTATTCTTGAAGAACCAAAATGAGCACCTCCTCTTCGGAGGACGGCAAATTCTTACTAATGAGGACAATCCTAGGGTCTTCTTCAGTACCCAGATTTATTTCTTTGGTAGGCTCTTCTACTGAGGCTGATGGCTCATCAAATCTTCTCAAGCCACTAGCAAAAGTGTCAGCCTCGTCCTCATATTCTTCATAACCTTCCTCCCCTTCTTCAATAGGTCTTCATCATTCATGATCTCATAAACACCAAAGCCCTCATTAAAAACACAAGTATCCTCATATTCTACTTCCGGCAGGATAATTGGATTCTCCACAAACTTGGGAATGGCTAGACATGCCCGGCATCTGATGGCTAACTCTAACAAGAACCTACGGGGAATCTGCTTACCCTTGGATCTTTTATGTGAAGCTACCCCAAGAGTCTTAAAATTAGAAGAATAAGAGCAACTAGCCTGATCACTAGAATTCAAAGATGAAGGAGGCGAGGAAAAGATGGGTACAGAAGGAAATACAGATGAAGACCCCTCACCGGAGGGGTAGGGAAGGTCCCCTATTGAATCCTGGAAGAGTAGCCCCTGGGTCGGGACACACTCATGAAGAAGATAGGAGGTCTCCTCAATGGAGATGAAAGATTGGAAAGTTTGAATTTTGGCATTTTTTTTCATTTTCATTTTCAAGAAGAAGGCAATGAGAGGGAGAAAGAGGAGGTGGTGTTAAGGTTGACAGATTGACAAAAGATGGAGTAAATGATGACCCACGCGGGGGTGTGATGGAGAGTTTAGAGAATTGCTCGAGGAGCAAGGGAGGAGTCAGAGGAGAAACTTGAAGTGAATTTGGAGAAAAGGTTATCAAGACCGCGGGCGGTCTAGGGATATCTGAGCAAAATATTTGATTAAACAAGCGGGCAACAATCATTGGATGAATGGATTTAATAGAGAAAAGGCCGGCCCACAGCCTATCCACGTTGTAGCCTTCCTCGAACGGCACATCAGGCTCCCCAGTATCTGTGTAATTGCTTAGAAGCTGCCTCTTGTCCGTGATTGCTGCTGGCTTCTCAATTAATTCATGAATCAATGGTGGCCATTCCGGATCGGTTGGCATAAACAATCGGCTCAGAGCAATAGTGATATCATTCATGTCAAACCACCTATACCAATCACATTCGGGGTCATCCATCTTTCTTCTTTTATCTGGCCGTAAGGACTATAGGGCTTTGTATGTAACCAGTGGGGCTACGTGACGAGCAAACTGCCGTGCATGTACATCTTGACAATCCATCATGGAAGTGACTAGAGTGGTTCGCTCATCATTATGAGTGCCTCCTTTCATAAAGTGTGTTTGTAGGGTCCATGTAAGGGGCTGTCGATCTGTCTTGAGAGTGGAAGTCATGACGGCCCATGGCTCATTTTTAACTTTGCTTGGCCCTTTGTACCCTAGGCCACCTCGGGGAATCATCTTTTGTTGCCTGACAGGCTTGACTCTCCCTTGAATGTTAACACCTAGGCCTTTACCAGTTCTATATCCCATTTTCATCAGAATGTTCCATCCTGGCGTGTTCATCAAACCCTTTTTCTTCTTGCCTTTGGGTGGCTATGGTGGCATTTGAGTGATAGGAGGGATTGGAGGAGATGACCTTACCAAGTCTTGCCACAGATCGGCAACATCCAAAACTGAGAGCAAAGGCCTATTGGAAGGCCACATAGAGGGCACTGATGTTGCGGAATGTATATCTTCTGTCGGCAGAATGGGCATACTAGTGACTTTGATAATGCACCCTTTGTTCAGAAATTTTATGCATTGATGATTTGTTGAAGGCACAGCATCAAGCTCTTGAATGTAAGGGCGACCCAAAATGCCATTGAATGTCGGGTCCATGTCCAGAATATGAAAATCTGCTGTGACTGAGACTGGACCCAAACCAACTTTTAGAGTGATCATTCCTAAAGGCGGCTTCCTGATGTTGTCATAGGCTGTAACAGTGATTGTAGAAGGCCGGATTTGACTCTCCGGAATGCCACACATTTTCAGGGTACTTGGTGGTAAAACATTAATGGATGCCCCAGTATCCACCAAACATTGTTTCACTGCCACCTTGTTAATGTCAATAGTAATGCACAGTGCATATTTTCTAGCTGGCTGCGGAGCCAATTCATGTTCATAAAAAGTGATGGCCGGTTGATTGCTGGCTGGACTTAAAACTGTAGTGACTTGTTCAACTGGGATGTCTTCGTTTACCATTACCTTCTGCAGATATTGCTTCAAAGCCTGCTGATGTGTAGTAGATCTTTTGATCAATTCCTGAATGGAAATTCGGGCCGGCGTTCTGTCCAAATGCTTTACTAAGTCATACTCCGTGCCCGGTGTGGACTCTTGTTCCTGTTCTCCTTATTCTTGTATCGGCTCCTGCTCCCGCTAGGGAAACACTCGATGGAACATCTGTCCACTACGGAGCACCATTGTTTTTCAAGCCTCTGTCAGGGCTAGGGTAGGTGAAGGGGCAGAGGAGGTAGAGGGAATGGTGTGTGGCGTGTTGGGTGCTGGTGCAGGATTGGCAGGAGGAGCAGTTCTTATAAGAGGCCTTGCCGACTGGGGGTTATCGGAATGTGGTGACGGTGATCGGGTGACAAGGAGGGGCCTTGAAAGCATGATGGTGGACGGGGTAGATTGTGGCGAAACAGGAGGGGTGATGACTGCCGACGAGGGGAGGATAAGGAGAGGTCTATTTGGTGGAGGATTTTGGGGTGAAGGAGGTTGGTGTAAAATAAGGGACCGCGAAGGAGTAGGGTTAGGATTTAATGGCCCTGGAGTGCTGGAACGTATAAGGGGGCGTGGCGTTTGGGAAGGGGGTACAGGCTGAAGCCTTCTTAGCAATTGTGGTGGTTGCGGTTGACTGGAGTTTTGATTAATAGCCCCGACAGAGGCGTTTTCCTTATGCCAATCCTGCCCTCTCTCCACTTCATGGATTGAGGTGACAAGGTTTACTTGTTGATTTTGAACCGGGTGCTCCGGTAGTGGATTATTGACAATCCCCATATTTGGTTGGGGTGCAGGAGCCTGCTGTTGCTGGGGAACTTGTTGTTACTAACCTTGTTGCGGGTGCTACTGAGCCGATGGTTGCCGAGGAGGCCTTTGAGCCTTTAGAGTAGCAATAACCCTCCTCATCTCATCCCAATCAATATCACCTTGATCATTCATATCATGTATGTAATCCTTGAAATGAAAAAAATGATCGATGTTGTGCCCCGGCTGCCGATGGAAGATGCAATATCGGGAGGTGTCTACATGTTGCGGCCATATCGTTCTTTCTTTAGGCAGGGTGAGCAGGTTGGCGGCCATGAGGGCATTGAAAATGTCTAATAGGCTTTCAGGCAAGGGAGGGTAGTGCGCTCTTCGAGGACCCAATGGCCTTCTTGATTGTTGCAGTTGTTGCGGTGCATAATTGGCTGGCGGGGGCATTTGGTGGTACTGTGCGAGTTGATTCTGTGGAGTAAAGTGGGGTTGTTGTTGAGGAGGTGGAAGAGGCCGTAAGGTTTGAGGAGGGTTATTGTTTGGCTGGTGGACTTGGTTTTGGAAGGTGGGCTGTTATGGTGGCGGCCCTTGGTTTGGAGGGTAGGGAAAGGGTGTGGAATTACCGAACACGCTCACCTGCTCATTAGTAACAGTGCCTTCAGCGGTCGCACCAGTATTACCGATATTAACGTTCCTCTTTATTACCTTTGGCCTAGGTTCAAACATGCCCATAATAGGTGAATCTTTCATCTGAGTTTGTATGTATCTAGCTCTTTCATAGAGCTCTTCCATAGTGCTCAACTTCTTCATGGCTAAAATATGACGGAACTGCGGAGTGGAGTTTGATATAATCATCTTCACTTGTTCCGTTTCTGACAGTGTGTCCTTTAACTTCTCGGCCATAGCTCTCCACCTATCAGCAAATAAAATGAAGTCCTCCTCGGGCTTCATCTTTTCGGCAACCAGATCAGTAACAGACAAAGAGGGACCCACACGGTCCTTGTACTTCTGCAGAAACTTTTGTTGAACTACATCAAAATCACCGGCATCCGCCGGCTCCAGAGAATAAAACCATTCTAGTGCCGGGCCATTTAAAGACAGTCTAAAGAGATAGGCCAGAGAAGTCTTGTTATCTTGCCAGAATGATGCCTCATACAAGAAGTCTTTCAAGGGGATGTGCGGAATACCCGTTCCATTGTACCGTCAGAAATTCGGCATTTCAGACGGGGGTAGGTGAAAAACTGGCAGAGTGGGAAGCAAAATTTCGGGAGCGACCTTGGATGCAGTAACCTTCTTGAGATGCTCCTCCATACTAGCCATCATTTGGAGGAGTATAGTGTGGTTATCGGACTCGGTTGGGGCCGGACGGAAAGAGTATTGGTTCGTCATAGGCCTTCTCAAAATTTGAGAAATAGGAGGTTGTTGAGGCCTAGTAATGGAGTGACTTGCCGGTTGGGCTGGCGTAGTCATAACATGAGTTGATGGGCGCGAGGGCACCCTAGGTGCGACCGCCTGGTCATTGGGAGAACTAGCAGAGTGGCCACCCATGGCCTGGGGAGGGTTAGAAGATGACGGGATAGACTTTCCCTTCAGAGCGGCTTGGGCCGCCTGGCGCTGGGAATCATCTAGGTGAGCAAGAACTTTGAGAACTTCGTTGAAGTTGAAAGAAGGGGGAACATCCCCTGAAGTATTTTGAGTGGTAGGTTGAGCTTGGGAAGAAGGCTCAACCTCCAAAGAAGTGGTGTCCACCATGTGGACTTGAGTGGAAGAAGAAATATAGTTTCCCTCGTGGTAGACAGGATCCTGAGAGGGAATCTCATAAAACGGGTCAGAGTGACCCTCCTCATAACCATCATAAGTATACCCGTAGTTGGCCATATTGATGATTTTACCTGAACGGAGTTTCATGCTTAAAGAAGAAGAAATAGGTTTCCAACAAACAAGTATACCCAAGAGATATTACCTTATCAAACAAAATAAACACTCAAGTTGTAATGAGCCCAAAGTTTTAAGGTTTTCTTTAAAGATTAAGGTGAATTTTGCAATAAGTTCTCTCCTTTCAATGTGGGTCCTAGTTGAAAATTTGGGTATAATCTCCAGATATCTAGGTTCTTTCTCTCTCCTTACCAACGTATGGGTCAACTATACTCCGGGTGCTTCAATGGTACAACCTGCCCAGCGTCCATGAGGGAATCCACGGGTGTGGGGACTTACGGAGGCTTGGTTCAGGAATTTCCAGTCCAATGAGACGGAATGCTCAAAGGAGGGTCCTTCCTTTACCAAGAGGGGGTGTGATTCCTAAAAGTGTGGGGAGAGGAGGTCTCCCAAACCGAATGCCCTAAATGCAGCCTAATGCAGGCAATATCAAGCAGGTGATATGAGAATCAGTCAAATGAACAGCAGTAAGCAGGGGTTCTGTGGGCACAGAACAAAATGACGACCTGGATAAGGTCGCTATATCAACAAGAGATGACTGAGTGTCAGTCGCTAGTTACAGTGAACAGTGCAAACATATAGCAATCAAGATGAAATAGCGCCTTAAAGTGAGGCGCTTCCTATGGAAATGACGCCTGTGTGCAGGGGCGTCAGATAACAGTAACCAAACTTAAAATGATGAAAAAAGTAAAGATAATCAAAATAACGCCTTTCAGTAAGACGCTGTATCAGTAAGAGACGCCTCTAGGAGGGGCGTCAAAATGCAATAATCAGAAAGATGACGCCTTGGTATGAGGCGTTATATTAAGAAATGACGCCTTTGAGAGGGGCGTTAATTAAAAAAATGATGGAAATGCTCGCAATAAAAAATGAAAACAGCGCCTGTTCGAACGGTCGCTGTATGTGGAAGTGACGGCGGTATGAAGGGCGTTATTCAGTTCCAGAGAACCGTTAACCCTGATGACAAACAGAAATCAATTTATTTTCTAATAAAAATGATATGGATAGTACGCAAATTGGCTAATCCAGTGGGAGGTGTGCACGTGGTGCACAAAGGGAGTGTGCTACGTGGAGCACAAAGGAGGGGCACACGAGGGCGCCGAAGGAGGGGGCACGCGAGGGCGCCAAAGGGAGGGGTAATCAAACTAAAACAAAAAAGGGTCCCACTGTGATCGCCAATTTGTGAACGTGTCACATACACATTTTTAAAAGGAAAGAAAATAACAATTAAGGGTGGATAATTATGCTAGAATATGAGGGATATGAAGAGAAAGCGGATGAGCATGAGATGCTCTATGGAGGGTGATCGCCAGAGGGGTTACCTCAAAATATCAAAGGAGTGATCGCATGTACCTTGTGTTGAGCAGGTGAGATTGGAGATTCTTCCTTCCTCCTTCTATCGGCCGACCGACAAAGGGGGTTTATAGCTTGATTACCCTTGCAGAAAACACACAAAATAAACAAAGATATGGATTAGCCAAGTGTGTAGTATCAATGTTCTAATAATATAGAATCAAACAGATTAGGCATGAACATACCTTGTGTGTTTTGGTTTTAAAACCCCTAAGAGGAGTAACAAGGTATGGGGAATATGAATGCAATGCAAAGCTAAAACAATATATGGTATGGTGATAGCAGAGAACTAGAAGAAAGAGTGCGTATGATGCCCAAAAAATGCTAAGAGGAGGAATCCCTGCTACTGTGTATGCAGCAGTAAAGGGAAAGAACAAGGGGCGCTGCAGCTGCAGGATGAAGAACCGTGGGATGAAGAAATGCCGCTCGTGGGAAGGTGAACACCTGAGGGAGCTCACCCGTGGAGGAAGCTTGGAGGAAAAAAACTTGCAAAACAATGAAACACTCTTCTCTCTGTTAGCTCTATCTGTGTTCTCTTCCGTTCTCTCTTTTTTTCCTCATGTTCTCTTCTTTCTTCTTCTTCGCGCGAGGGAGATTCAAGGGGGGTATTTATAGCCAAAAATCCTTGCATTAATAGGATTAAAACAAGGTAATGAATCTCTAATAAGCAACCTTCTTCCCAATCGAACACAAGGTGTAAAATGGGGAAATGATCATTACAGGAAAGAAGTAGGCGAAAGGGAGACGGAAGTGAAAATGACGACCTGACTAGGGGCGTCAATTGAAATGACGGCAGTCATACCGTCGTCAATTCTTGAATGTAACTATAGAAATAAAGAACTTTCCTTATTTAAAAATTGTCAAATGACGCCTATTTGAACGGGCGTTAAATAATCAACGCCCGTCCATAGGACGTCAATTCTTTGAGTTTTATTTTCGTTAGAATTGGTAAAATCCAGGAATCGACGACCGTTTGAATGGTCGTCCATTTATTAAAACATGCCATTTACCAGGTCGTCAATTAAGTGACACCCTCCCCACAGGCGTTAATTTCAATTATTAAACTAAAAAGCCAAGAAATCACAATTAAACAAGGAGAAATTAGAAAAACTTCATATTAAGCCAATATTGAAGTCCACTTTGGGGAGTCACATGGTGACAGGAAATTTACTCAACATAGTATCGATTTTGGCGTGTCTACAGTCTGCTTGCACATATCATTGTCATTCAATTACATTTCATACATATCATAAGCATAAATAACAAAGAGGAAGTGTAGTGATTTACGTACCCTCTCAGTGAGCGCCACCTCGGCCGCCTTGGCCCGCGCTACCATCCTGGTGAAGTCGGCCTCCCGCTCGGTCCGATCCACAGGAGTCTGGGTAGAAGAAGAAGAAGGATCGTCGGCCCCCTGTCTCTGGGCCCCCTCAGCACGCTGCATCCAAAACTCCAGGTCAGTCACATGTATAATCATAATCATAAGTATTTGCATAATTTAAAGAGTTTAGGGTTTAGAAAACTCACCAGTAATGCCAGGGCCTGTCGGGCCTCGTCCCGCTCCCTGATGGTGGAGTGCAGGTGCCCCTGCAGCTCCGCTAGCCATCCCTCAGGGTCAGTCTGCATTTAGAAGTTCATATGTCAGTGCATCATATAATCATCATAAGCATAATAGATAGAGTTTGAGTTTAGAAGTCGTACCGGTCGGTGGGCACCCTGGAACACCTGGTCTCGGTAGTGTCTGGCGTACGCGGTGTAGTACGCAGAGTCGCTCTCCGCTCGGGCGGTCACCACTCGCCCCTGAGCTGTCCAGTTGGCCACCGGTGCAGCGTTCCTCGTCGACCAATCAAATGCTGCCGCTAAGCCCCGGGTAGTCCTCGTCACTCACTCCCCCGCCTTCTCAGGCGCTGGGAACTCCACCGCGGGCTGATGGACCCCGATGGTTCTCATCACCGACCTGTAGTGCAGTGGCTCCACCACATTCACGCAGTGAAGCCACACACCTCGTCCGGCGAAGGCAAGGGCGCCGACCACCCAAGGCTGACCCTCCTCTGCGTAAGGTTTCCACCGTACCTGCGAGAATAGGAAGTCGTATCAGCATCATTAAAGAATTGCATTTAATTAGAGAGTCTGAGTTTAGAAGCATACCGAGGCAAACGGTAGAGCGTCCAGGTCGTCCTGCAGCTCTCGGACCTGACGTCTCAGGTCCATGGTCTCCCGAGGTGTTGTCCACCTCCGTGCGATCGGCAGGAGCCCAAGACGGGTCTCCTCGCCTCCGCCCAACCCGCGTAGGCATACGTAGGCCCACACCTACATCATAGCATTGTGTCAGCACTTAGGAAACATATAGAATTGCATAATTAAGTCTAGGGTAAGAGTCGTACCTGGAGTAAGGGGGAGAAGCCCCCGAGCATCGTCCGACGAGCCGTCGAACTCAATGTGTCAAAGAGGAAGGTGAGGACTGCTGCTCCCCACGCGTAGTCGCCTACGTGGCTCAGCTCCTCGAGGAAATGAAGGAACTGGCAGCTCATCACGTCCGCTCTGGTGGAGAAGAGGAGTCGCCTGAACATCAGCATCAAGAACCACCTCAGCACTCTGTCCGCCTCCGCTCCCGGTCCTGCAGCTACCCACGACCGCGCCAGCTCCACCAACCGCTGCAAGTGCTCCTTTGGCTGCTCGCCAACTGCAACTCCCGCTCGTCGTAATCCCAGGCTGTCCTAGAGACTAGCCCGGGGTAGGAGGGTCGACTGCCTCTCAGGGCGCCGTAGCTCTAAGCCCAGCAATCCCCGAGCCATCGCCCGGTAGTCGGGAAAGGTAGTCCCGCTAACCGGTGACCCGTGCACTCGCAGGCCAGTGAGCCTGGCCACGTCCTCCAACGTGGGGACCATATGCCCCCACGGGAAAAGGAACGTCCGACTCACTGGGTCCCAGCAGTCGTGCAGGGTGTAGAGCAGAGCTACGTCGAATCGACACACCTCGATGCTCAGGAATGGGGCGAACCCCATGGCAGCCAACCGCTCCCTCTGGAAGTCCGACAGTTCTAAGTACACTCCACGGACATGTAACCACGAGGTGCGGGTCCTATGCTTTCCCTGCATTCATTCATTCATTTTAGATGCATTTTAGTAATTTATTTAAGCACTTTGTTTCATATAAATAAAATCATCAAGGTTTGAATCTCTGTCAGAAGAGCGGTTCCCCACAGACCGCTCGTCCCTTGAACGGTCCCACGTGCACCGTTTTACTCCTCAGGTTCTGGTTTTGAACGGGCTGGCACGGGCCGTCGTTATCTTGAACGGGTGACCATGCACCGTTCTTCCCTCAGGCTTCTTAGGTTCAAACAGCCACTCCTGGGCCGCAGGAAGGTTGGGTGGTCCTATGGGGACCACATTGTTCTTTGTTGATTGAGTGTTGAACGGACCAATGTGGCCCGTTTGTTGTTTGTACGGTGACCCCCTCACCGTCCTTATTTGGTTCGGTTCTATTGTGGTGTGAATTTGAATGGCCTCTCCCAAGCCGTATGAGTTTGAGCGGTCCGATGTTGGCCGCGTGTTTTGGTTTCTGCGGTTTCTATTCAACCGCTCCACCGTCGTCTTCCCCGACGATGGTGGCGGTTCCCCACCGGCGGGGAGGCCACCATGCCCCCCCAAACCGGCCCTTAAGCCCTCTAATCCCACTTTAACTAACATGCATGGCTCGAAACTGAAGAAAAATGGAATGGGGAGGGTTTAGTGCACCTACCTCGGGGTCCCTCGGCCTCTTGGCCGGCCTCTCCACCGGTGTGGCTGCTCCGGCATCTTCGTCTCCAAGCATAGTCATCTCCGGCCCTTCTCCGGCGTTGGGCGGTGGCGGGAGTGCGTCTCCCCCGGCCGTGGACGTCGTCGGCACCTTCGCCGGCGGTGGTCCGTCGGTACTCGCGGTCGTGACGGCGGCCGGCGGTGGCGGCGAGGTCTCTCCTTCTTCGGCAATCCCGGGGCATCGGGCTTGGTGCTTATGGCGCATGGAGGACGAGAGGGGGGGGTTTGAGAAGAGAGAGAGTTGAGGGGGAGTGGAGAGAGGAGTTGGGAATGGGCTCGGTGCCCTTCGTTCTCCCTTCCACCGTCGGTTACGGTGGAGGGAGTCGAAGGGTTTTACTTTTCGAGGTTGCAGAGGATGTGCGGTCTAGCGATAGACTGTCCTTCGTTTGTGCGGTTGGAGATTGACCGTTTATCTTCAACGGTAAGCTTTTTAAGTCAATTCAAATTCTATGATATATACGGCTCTCCCCTAACCATTCTTCTTTGGGCGGTTGGTCCTTAACCGTTCATGTTTGAAGTTGTTTGACTCCCTATATCTGCACTCAGTGTTCAATTGATGAATTTTGATATTATTGCAAATATTGTTAACAAATTTGTGTGCAGCATCCAAAACTTTCACTTGTCGTTTCACCTACACAGGTAAGTCAGGTATGGCTTTCTACCCCGTCTCCCTTATTGCATTATTATATGGTACTATATTATATTATCTCGAGAACCAGTTGGTTATCTACGTGTTCCAGGATCTGATGTTCCCCTTCAACAAAAACGATGATGATCCAGGTTCACGTGTTTAATCTTCAGATAGGCCGTTAGGTTGGGATGTCACGGGGAGGATGGTTCTATCCTGCACGCTGTGGTTGCGGATGGTATCTTGACTTTGATTATCCCAACATAGCAATATTATTCTCGAGTATGTTATATTTTAATCTCTCTTTGCACTCGTTTTAACGATTTCTTTTATTTTAGCCTGGCATGCATCATACGCATATTTTTGAGCTTTCATGACCCATGGTTTGCCTGTAGAATGTCCTATCAGTGATGGTTAGCTGTGCGTTCAATGTTTGAGTAAGAGGAACTAATTCCACTCCGAGTTGGAAGGTTCTCTTTGGTCAATTCGCTTGGTTTGGTTGATTGAGAGGTCCCCGTCTGGAGCTTTAACTTGTTTTCTTTACTTTTTCTGCCTGCTTTTGGCCCCCTCATTGGACCGCGGGATTGTGTCCCCCATGAGGTTGGTCTTGTTGATTTATCTCGTTAGTTTAGTTCCTCCAGACTGGTGTCGCTTTTGGTTTAATCATTCCTTGTGTTTGGTTCAGAGTTTTCCCGAAGATTCTCATCTCTTGTTAGTAAAAACGGGTGTCGTTTTACCTTAACGCCCGCTTTTTCGATCCACTCCGCTGCATTTCTGCTCCATCTCCATGTTCCATGTCACTTCCGCTTCGCCTCCGCTCGCTCCCCTGCAAAGAGGACGTTAAGGAGGGGCATCTGTTGACACCCATTTTTTTACCGATAAGTTGAGTCGTTTCTCTTACTCCCATTTGTTGATGTCTCGAGTTGTTCATCACTCGTTGGGGCTATTTTCAGGCATGTTTTGGGCCAGTTTTGTGGGTTGCCTCCCTCCTTGGTTAGGTCCAAGTTAATACAGGGCTTAACGGGCCTTGGTTTTGGTTTATTGGGCTTTTCTATGAGTTTCAATGCCTATGTGCATGAACGATTCTTCCCTGGCTGCTCAATCCATGTGCGGTTGAATATGGGCCGTCCATATATTTTGGAGTGTTTTGGGTAATTTTTTGAATTCTCACCGACAAGCTTTTATGCGGTCCTAATCTGGCCGTTCAACTTAATGAACGGACTATTGGAGACCGCTCATCTCTCAGAGTCCTGCGCTTAAGAGTTTTCTCAGATAATTATCTAATTATCTTATCTATTTTGATTTTCCACCGACAAGACTAGAACGGTTTGTCTTTGGCCGCTCTTCGTTTGAATAGTCTCATATGAGCCGTTCATCTCTGAGAGTCCAACGGCGAAGGTTTCGGTCAGTTCAACGGATAATTTGGATTATTAATAATTTATTTTGAATTTCCACCGACAGGGTTGGATGGCCAGTAGATGGCCGCCCATCCAGTTGAGCGGTCTATCGTAAGACCGTTCATCCCGTCGATTGTTGAATTTTAACCGATTTCCTCCCTTTTTTCCGTGGTTAAACCCTCAACTTTATCCTTGGTTTTCTCCGTGGATTCTCAACCAAATCGGATGAGATTTGATCCTAACGAAAGCTGAGGATATTATCTTCACTTTATCTTTTGATATCTCAGATTAATATCCACTAGAAACCCTAATTTCGAGGCTGGCTTTCTAGGCTCTATAAATAGACCCGAAATGCCGGACTTGAAAAAAAGGGGGAGATTTTCGGTCGACGGTGAAGCCCTGCCGCATTCTTGAGCGACCTAGCACCAAGGAGGGAGGCTTTCTATGTCCATACAAGCCCGGGTTCAGGGAGTAGTCGAGTTTTGAGTATTTTATGTTTGATTGATTTTTGTCACCTTTTTCATTGCATGCATTACTTTTACTACTTTCTCCCCACATTCTTCTTCATTCTCATCACCATGCACACATCCACCTGCGTTTTTGACACCCTAGGGGTTTAAAATCCCCCAGGTATCCCCTTTTCCACTTAGTCATGTTCATTCCTTATTGTTTTAACATTTACTACACCATCCAGTTCTAATCTAGGTTGTTTCTTTGTATTTTTACGTTGTTTTGCAGGTCAGCAATCCTTAGCACAAGGCCCATCCCCTCTGGCCGACTGGAGAGGGTGGAGGTTGGACCCCTTTGCGACTTCTGGCTTGGTGGTCTCGCACGGTTCTACACAGGCCGTTCGAGGAGACGTGCGGTCCAGTTTGCACCCTCCATCTTCTTCCTGCGGTCGAGAAAGAGCTGTTGAACTCCCAGGAGCGCTTCATCCCGCACCCTCCGCAGCGTCCTTAGGCGGTCTATCGTAAGACTGTGCATCCTATAGGCGGTTTTCTCTGAACCGCTCATCTTCCCAGCGCTGCAACCAGGCGAGTGTCTCTTCCTCTTTCCAAGGCATGGCGTGTCCATCACGTTCGGCGCTTTGGTGGCGATCACGGTTTGTTACACTTCCCCTTTTCCTCTATCTTCATTTGTTCCTCATGTGGAGGTGGTAGAGTAGACACTTGGGAAGACATTTAGAAGGAACGGATTCGGGTGGAGAAAATATATCTACATCGGTGAGACCAGTTCTTAAAGGGGTGGAGAGTAAGCCATTATATGCAAACCTGAAACATACCGTGAGCAACATATATGGTTCAAAGCTAATGAAATCCGAGATCATCAACAGAGTTCAAAAAACAACTACATCTAAGATTTAATAGAAATGAACCAAAGGTGCATATCATGGCAGTGTTTAACCTTCCCTTGTCTTATATATCCATATTCAGTAACTACAACGGGAATAACACAAAAAAATGAGTATTGAGGCTAAACAATCATGACTAAAGCATGGAATTTTATGAGTTCAAAAAATTTAATTTTCAATATCTTTTGAATTTGAAGGCACATGACTCATATTTTACGAGCAATCAAGTCTAGGATATGCCTCCAAGCCGTAAGAATACACGTTGTTTAGACGCCAGTATTACTAGGTATTTGGCAAGATTGACGGTTATACTTTATAATGAACAGAGATAGCAAAGTCATGTCATGACATATCCAATCTCATTTCTGTGATGAGAAGATATATTTCTCAGCAATTATGCCAGTGCTCTGCCTAGAGTCCAAATATAATTAAGACAGAGATAACATGGGCACATCATGACATATCATTCGTCACTTGATTTGATGACGTGACCTATTTCTCCGTGCAACAATATCATTGCTCTGTCAAATTGATTTCCAAGAATTCCAGCTCATCAAGATGTTTAGAAACAATACTAAGCTCTAGAGTATCACCAAGATTGTCATGATGTTTGGATTTTCAGATATCAGGATAGTCAAGCAAAGCACAATATGCAATCTCTAGTTAAGGTCTATTAAAACCACAGAACATAGATGATTTCAGAATAAATATTTTTGAACTTCAAGGAAATCAATAAATCTGAACCATTTTCATTGGATGGACAATCATCAGGGCATATAATAGAAAGCTCTTATACCGTAGTTCTGCCAGTGAAGTGCAGATTGCAAGAGGTTAAGAGAATCAACAAAACTCCCCCTAAAGATATGCAATGGATGCACGAAAGAGTTATATTTGCAAGCAAGTTGAATGACAAATGAGATTGACCTAGTCACTCTGAAGGTGGCAGAAATGAAATGTATGACCCAACCCATGGTTGTACGCTTATTAAATGCAACAGAATGAATATGAAATATATGCAAGAATGCGTCAAAGAGATAACTCCCCCTTACTATATGGCCTATATGCGATAGTGACGCATGGTACTTGGCGGAGGTGAAACCTTACGTATATTGAGTGCTTCTAGGCAAGCATAACTTGCCCTTCCATACATCAACATTTGATATACCATGGCCATGCAAGAATGATGCTACACCAACCATGCAAGGCATCGTGAACATGAATTCAATATTTATTATGCATCATGACTACATGGAATGCGACACCATATGTAAAACGACATATATATATATATATATATATATAAACAATGCATGGACACAAATATGCAAAAACACACAACTAAATTGAACAAAATCATCATTTCAATTTTTATTGGCCTGAGGTCGGCAAAGACCAAGCTCCCTTCCGAGTGTTGAAAACCTGTCATTACACAAGGGCTTGGTTAAAATATCAGCAATTTAATTTTGAGTATCAAAAAAATGCAATTCAAAATTTTTCTTACCGACCTCATCTCTAATAAAGTGATGCCTAATCTCAATATGCTTAGTCCTAGAGTGCTGGACTGGATTTTTTACAAGGTTGATAGCACTAGTGTTATCACACAGAATCGGGACACAACCAAGATCACTAAGTAGTCTTGGAGTTGGTGTTTAATCCACAACACTTTGGTGCCGCAGCTCCCCGTATCAACATATTCTGCCTCTGCAGTTGAGAGGGCAACCGAGTGTTGTTTCTTAGAGGCCCAAGAAACTAAGCACCCGCCCAGAAACTGGCAGCAGCCACGAGTACTTTTACGATCCAGCTTGCATCCAGCATAGTCCACATCAGAATAAGATATAAGAGATAAATGACGGATACCATAATCCCAAATCTTGAGTG
The DNA here is from genome assembly GCA_022559845.1 of Amorphophallus konjac. Taxonomy (NCBI): domain Eukaryota; kingdom Viridiplantae; phylum Streptophyta; class Magnoliopsida; order Alismatales; family Araceae; genus Amorphophallus; species Amorphophallus konjac. The sequence goes on along the minus strand of CM040119.1, from coordinate 23,038,259 downwards.
CCGGTAAGATATCTAAGGATACGTTTAACGGTAGTCAAGTGTGATTCTCTAGGACTAGCTTAAAATCTAGCACAAAGACATACAATAAACTGGATATCTGGTCGGGATGCAGTCAAGTAAAGCAAAGAGCCGATCATACCTCTATAGATCTTTGCATCCACTAATTTACCATTTTCATCCGAATCCAGTGATGTTGTGGTGCTCATAGGAGTTACAATGATTTTATTGTTCATCATGTCAAATCTTTTCAGCAGCTCCTTGATGTATTTGTCTTGACTTATGAAGCACCCATCTTCTCCTTGGTTGACCTGCAAACCGAGAAAGAATTGAAGTTCTCCCATTAGACTCATCTCAAATTCGCTAGTCATGAGGTTAACAAATTCCTCACACATTTCAGATTTAGTAGAACCAAACACAATATCATCAACGTAGATTTGAACAATCAAGATGTTCTTACCTTGGTTCTTGGTGAAAAGTGTTTGATCTACCTTACCTCGTGTGTACCCTTTTTCAATGAGGAACGAGCTTAGTCTCTCATACCAAGCTCTTGGTGTTTGTTTAAGTCCATAAAGCGCCCTGTCTAGCTTGTATACTAAATCTGCATGGTTAGAATTCTCAAAGCCAGGGGGCTACTCAACATAGACTTCTTCTTTGATCAAGCCATTGAAGAAAGTACTTTTTACATCCATTTGATACAACTTTATTCTAAGGAAGCATGCAAAAGCAAATAAAATTTTGATGGCTTCAAGTTTAGCAACTGGGGCATAAGATTCATCAAAGTCTACCCCAAACTCTTGATTATACCCTTGAGTCACCAATCTAGCATTGTTTCTTATTATCTTACCATCCTCACTTAGTTTGTTCCTAAAAATCCATTTAGTGCCTATGATAGATTGTGATGATAGTCTAGGAACAAGATGCCAAACTTTATTTCTTTCAAACTGGTTTAACTCGTCTTGCATTGAATTTATCCAGTTTTCATCTTTTAATACTTCATCAATATTTTTAGGTTCAAGCTGAGAGACAAGAGCAAGTTGATCTAATTCTTCCACAATTCTAAAATGTGACATTGTTCTAGGTGGGTCATTCAAGCTACCAATGACATTTTCTAAAGGATGATCCTTAAGAATTCTAATGTTTGTATAATCAGTACCTTCTCCTGGAGTTTGATCCCTTACATTGCTTGATTCAGCTAGGTCACCATCTTCTTTTATTTCTTCTTGTGGAGGATCACTCTTGTCCTCCATGCTTAGAAATTCCCCATCTTCATCATTTTTCCTGCAAGAGTTATCATTGTTAGAATCATCATGATATTCATCAAAGGAAACATGGGGTGATTCTTACACAGTTTGACTCTTAATGTTATAAATTCTATAAGCCCTTGATCTATCAAAATATCCAAGAAATATGCCTTCATCGCTCTTGGGCTCGAATTTATCTAAATCTCTTTTGTCATTATTGTGGATGAAGCATTTAGATCCAAATACTTTCATGTGTGTGAGAGAAGGCTTTTTACCTTTCAGCAACTCATAAGGAGTCTTTTTGGTGTGTGGCCTTACCATAGAGCGGTTGATAATATAACATGCCGAGTTTATCGCTTTAGCCCAAAATTTTCTTAGAAGTTGCCGTTCGACAAGCATGGTTCTTGCCATCTCTATGAGAGTTCGGTTTCTTCTTTCAACTACACCGTTTTGCTCTGGGGTTCTTGGTGAAGAAAACCGGTGTGAAATGCCTTCAGCCCTGCAAAGATTATAGAAGTCAACATTTTAAAATTCACCACCATGATCAGATTGAATGTTGGAGATTTTGAACTCACCGTCTTGCTTTATCTTCATATAGAGTGCTTGAAACTCATCAAAAGCATCATTTTTATGTGTGAGAAAGAAAACCCATGTGAACCTAGAGTAATCATCCACCAAGACATATCCATATTTTCTACCACTTAAACTAGCAGTTCTGGTTAGACCAAACAAATCCATATGAATCAGCTCAAGTGGTTTAGATGACATGTTTGCAGATCTAGCCTTGAAGGATTTTCTTGTTTGTTTACCTAGGGAACATGCATCACACAATTTATTTTCTTGTTTAAAAGAAAGTTCAGGCAACCCATTCACCATTGAATGCTTTAACAGTTTATGTAAGATATTGTAGCTATCATGTCCTAGTCTACGATGCCATAACCATGTAAGTTCAGATTTTGGTGCAGCAAGACAAAAATTTAAATGAGCAAGATCATTTAAGTCAATCATGTAAACATTGTTGACTCTCTTACCAGAAAATTTTATCTTGTCAGATTTTGGTTCAAGGATTCTACATTCATGAGAGTCAAACAGCACTTTGTGACCTTTATCACACAATTGACTTATACTAAGCAGGTTGTATTTCAAACCTTCAACTAGTAGCACGTTACAAATGGAGTTGGAGAAATTCTTACCTACATTGCCTGTTCCAATGATTTTTCCCATGTTGTTCCCTCCAAATGTGACATATCCTCCTTCCTTTTCTTCCAAGAGACAAAATTTTGATTTGTCTCCAGTCATGTATCTTGAACAGCCGCTATTAAGGTACCACCTGTTATGCATGGCTACAAGACACTCCTGCATAATGTAGATTATGAAAAATCCACTTTTAAGACAAAAATAATAATAAGAAGAAGAATGGAGACAATGATAAAAAGGGAGTGTGAGGGAGCACGTGGTGCTAATAAGGAGTGTGATCGCCAGAGGGGTTACCTCAAGAAGAAAGAAGATGATCGCGAATACCTGGTGAAGATGAAGATGCGGGATGGATGCAGATTCCTTCCTCCTCCTTCTACCGGCCGGCCGATGAAGGGGGTTTTCCTCTTGATTACCCTTAAACAAAGAACAAACAAAAAAAAGAAGGGATTAGCCAAACGTGAGTGTAGTATCAATCCAAAAGAACAATAGGATGATGAAAGTGAAGCATAAAGTGTGCACCTTTTAGTTGTTTTAAAACCCCTAATAGAATTAGGGAAGGGAGAAGATGCAAAGCTAATGCAAGTAAAAATATGTGATGAGATGACAATAAGACGAACTCCCTGCTGTTCCTGACAACAGTAAAGGGAACCACACGGATGTTGGCAGCAGGAGGAAGAGGATGACCGCTGGAAGAGCAGAAGACCTCACAAGGAAGGAGAGAAACTATGGTTTTCTCCTCTCTACACAAGTAACGCTAACGAACCAATAGTTTCTGCTAATTCTAACTCTCTGCTCTGCTTGCTCTGCTTCTCTTTTTTTTCTCTCTAACTCCTCCTTCCTGCATCCAACCTTTTGCGAGCTCAACCCAGGGGGCTAATTATAGGGTGCAAAACCGTATTCTAATGGGATAAGAACAAGCAATGATCATTAATGGCAAGGACTCTAGTTCCCCAATCGAGCAAGGTGATTAATCAAGGTAGGGAACTCTCCAGGAAAGCTGTGTTCAAACCGGATACGGAAGGGTGAGAGACGACCCCCAGAAGGGCGTTAATTAAAATTGACGACCCGATTCAAGGCGTTAATTCAAAACACGACTGGGACAAAGGCGTCAATTCCTGGATTCAATTTTAGTAATAAAAACCTTCCTCATTTGAAAATTGTAAAATAACGCCTGAGAGAAAGGCGTTAATCAAAAACACGCCCTAAGGAAGGACGTTAATTCTTTTGATTTCAATTTGGGTGGGACTCGTAAAATACCAGAAATTGACGCCCTTAACAACAGTCGTCCTTTCTTTAAAACGCGCCTAAGGCTAGGTCGTTAATTAAAACACGCCTTAGATAACGTCGTTAATTACAAAAATGCAAAGAAAACCGTAAAAACACACAAAAATAGAAAAAGCTTCATATTATGAAAATATTGAAGTTCACTTTGGGGCGTTAATATGGTGACATGAAATTTAGTCAATACAGTATCAATTTTGGCGTGTCTACAGCTGCCCCGCCTTGGCGTCTGCTTTGCAAGGGAGTGAGACGAAATGAAGCGAAAGTGCAATGAAGTGGAATGACGTGGAATGAACTGATAAGTAGATGCCAAGGTGTGATGTGACACGCCTCAGACACTAAGCATTAGAAATTTTTCCGAGATTCTGAGTGAGACAACTCCGGGTGATTCCAAGAAAACATCAATTTACTGGATGAAGGAGACTATACTAAGAAAATAAAATGTGCGCGTGGGCACGATAGGGAGGCACCATTGGAGAGCGATTACCAGCCAATGTGGACGTGCTACAACCAAGGTGGATTTGTAGAAAAATAAAGAGAATTGAGATGAATACCCCGCAAAGGGACATTTTTCGAAGAACTAGCCTGAGCGGCTTCAGAGAGAATAAAGTACTCAATTTGGAGTGGAATATCTCATGTCAACTCAATCGAGAGCGAGTGACCTTCATTATTGCCATAATATGAAGATTTTCAGCACGAAGCTCAAAGTCCTACATGATGCATGCTGGGCTAAAAGAAAAATTAAAACAAACTAAAGATAGAAAATAATCAAGGATAATATTGTTAAGCCATCTAGATTTGGTCAAGAATCCAAATTTCTGAGCTAACACTAAGCCGCAGCCTGTTTGTCCGCGCATCAACTCAGAAAGTGGAACCATCGTCCCAAGCCTTTAACGACTCAACGGCCTATCCGTGTGATCAAGACTTTCCTAGAATTATCACCGTTTTTGATGAAGGGGAACTCAAATTTCAGGTTCATCAGAACCACAAGGTCCTTGATATGCTATAATAGCGTAGATACCATATAGTAACAATGCTTACAGGAAAGAAATACAAGAATGGGATGATGATGCTCCCATGAGTGATCCAAACGCCTCGAAACCTGCACTCCTCTGCACTTGAAAATTCATTAGGCCTCTCAAAGCATGAAGTGATCAGAAATAATCCTCAATTCAAAGCAAGACATGATCATAAGTGCTTAATCACAAATAACTCCAATTAAAAGATAGCACTTAAGTTCATCAAAAATGCACAGAGCAACCAAACATGCAAGCCAAACAAATAACGATTGGGGGTAGGGGCGTCAAAATTATAAGAGACGACTGACATCAGGGCGTCAAAATATAAAAAACGTCTATCATCAAGGTGTTAATTCATTTGGGAGCTCAAGAAGAAGACGACCCTTCGGAAGGCGTTAAATAAACAACGACTTTGGTCAAGTCGTCAATTCAACAATTGACGCCCTGAACACTGTCGTCAATTATCTGGAATTCCAAAAACCATGCCTCCGATTCTGAGTCAAAAGCTAACCCCAGTTCTAGTTCTAATTGTAATCGTAATCAACCCTGCAGCTTCGAGCGATCTCAAAACCCTCCAGACTTCTATAAAAAGGAAGAAACTCCCTTAGATTAATCAAATAACTCGTCCAACCTCTGTTTCTTTTCACAGGTACTGCTACAGTTGCCTTTCTGCCTGCAGACGGCCATTGAAATAACCTTAGAAGATGGAGAGGGCAATCAAGAGATCAAAGATCTCTACTCCCAAGCTGTCTGAAATCAACGGGCATATTAGCAGTAGAATCGCATTGAACCAGGTATGCGAATTAATCTATTCTCATGTTCTCATACCGTCACCATCCTTCTGTTCTGCATTCATCCTTTTCTCTGTTCTTTTCCTTTTTCCACAGGATTATCCCAATGTTCCTGGTGCAAGGAGGTTCACAAAAATCAAGTGGCTGCCTCTCTTACTCTCCAAATTTTCTTCAGACATGAGGGTCTACTTATCTAGATGGCACCTCTTGGGCCTAGTCACCCATGCCAAACATTATGATCAAATTTATCTTGATTGGGCAGCTATAGGAGCTTTAGCTGAGATATGGCATCCTTCCACCCATACATTCTTATTCTCAACCTTTGAAGCCACAATTCTATTAGAGGAATTAGAGATGATCTTGGGCTTAAAGAAGATGAAACAAGGAGAGGAGGAAAAGATGACCATCATGCCAAGGCAAATTTCTTCACATGAGCTATTAACGAATCTAATTCCCAGCCCAAACTTAGTGAACCAAATCAAAGCTACCAAGGGAATCAATCTCCTAAAACTTGCTTCATGGGTCTACAAAAGATCCGACCAAGCCAAAGAAGATGATGAAGTGGAGCGAGTAGCAAAGGCTTTTGTAGTGTGCTTGGCGGGAGCGATCTTATTTCCATCCATGGAGGACTTCTTGGAAGAATCCCAATTAAGTGCAATAATGAGCTTATGGGAAGGAGAGAGAGCGGGACCGGCGATTCTTGCCTATCTCTATAGCGGACTCACCTCGGCGGCGATGGGAAGACCAATCTATGGGTGCATGCTAGCACTATCTAGTTGGATAGATCTCCACTTCAAGTTTGATCCATGTGAGGAGGCCCAACAACCCTCAAGAATCTTCTCAAAAAGCCCACTTTCTTACATGACCGGCTCATTGGGAATAAGCAATAGAGTGGTGAACCGGATTCCTCAAGTCAAGAAAAGAGTGGAATGGAGAGAACACTTCAAAGTGATGCCAAAGAACTTCTTCACATGCGCCCCGGGATTACTCAAAGCTCAAGAACTCCGCGCACGATTCTCCCCCGGGACGGACCTTAGACTCATAGGTGCTTTAGAATTCATGCTATATAACTCATACCGATGCCTTCCTCAACTTGGGCTCCCACGGCGAATATTCGAGGATCCATCTCATCTCCCTCCTATCAAGGCAAGGGATATTGGCAGCAATGAAGATGGGGAAGAGTGCACAACAATCCAAGTCTGTGGAAAATCTGCAAGACCCATCAACCTGTAGAGAACTTGGAAGAAGACAGAGATCAATGGAAATCTTATGTAACAGCCTTGAGGAACCTGAGGCCCAAAATGGCTCATTAGATGCAATGTAATCTTCCTTTTCGATAAATCAATAATAATATTCTGATTGAGCCATAACGCAATATTTCTGATCAATTATTCCAATAATCTGTGATTCTGTTGCAAATAACGACTCAGATAATGACGTCAACTCCAAAGTGACGCCTCAGTATATGTCGTTTCTCATTAACCAGTTCTGAAAATTGACGCCTTCACCCATAGGCGTTAACTGAACCACGACTCAAGACAAGGCGTTGATTTGATTCAAATTCCAAAAGGTATTCGTTAAAGACCCAAAAGTAACGCCTTCAGGTAAGCCACGTTTCATGTAAACCACGCCTTCAGCAACGTCGTTAATCAAAAATAGTAATCATTATTCCCATCATGCCAATCAATTCCCATTAAATGCCTCTGACGACGTCTGCCGTTCCCCATACTAAAAGAAGTCACGCCCCAGAGCACGTCGTTAACCATGGAAGAGACGCCCTCATCCAGTTGTCCTTTTAACAATACCCGGCTTGGACGGGGTCGTTAATTCTTTTTGACCGTTCAACTTAGCTTTCCCTCCTTTCTTCTTCTTCCTTCGTCTCTTTCCTCTTTCTCTCTTCTCTCCCACTGCAACCCTAACCGCGAAAACCCTCCCCCATCTCTCTCATTTTCTTTCTCTATCTCTCTCTCCTCTACACCCTAGCCATGGCCGGTGGTCTCAAACGTCAAAGGGTTTCGGCCCCGGAGGCGGTGGACCTGGAAGGCTAGCACAGCCGTGGAGGAGGAGCACGCCGTGGAGGAAGCTCCACCGGCGGCGGCCGAGGAGGCTCCGGTGGCGGAGGCCGGCAACGAGGAAGAACGGATCGAAGGAGAAGAAGAGAATGAAGGATAAGAAGAAGGCGATGAAGGTGGTGAGGACGAAGAAGGAGAAGACGAAGAGGAAGGAGATGAAGAAGAAGGTGGAGAAGAAGAAACCCCGGCAGTGGTCGTGCCTCGCCGTGGCCAACTCCGACGGCCACGACAGCCACGGCCCGAACTCCGGGGAGAATTGGCCGGACCCAAACGACAGAAGGTAAGCCCCCCGACCCCCTTTTCCATTTTTTATTTTTTATTTCTATTTTTGTTATCCATAGCTCTCGGGCGAGAGAACCAGTGACCCAGAAAGAAGACGCCCCCAGGGATGTCGTGATTTAAGAAGAAGACGCCCAACCCTGGGTCGTCAATTCATTTTATTTTCTGAAAAATAACTGATCTCCATGATAACACGCCCTGCAGCATGTCGTTAATTTGATTTTACCATGTTTTAATCGCCATGCTATTATCTTTCATGCTTTTTTCAATTATTTATTTTTTGCCTCGATTTATCTCGCATGCTGTTTTTATTTTATTTTCAAAGAAACCCTGAAAAACAACGCCCCCCATCGGGGCGTCAATTCAACAGATAACGACCACAGGGGTGGTCGTCAGTTTAAATAATTCCAGAATATATTTCTAGGCCCCAAAAACTCTTATTAAGAAAAACGTCCCACTCAGAGGCGTTACTTAAGCAAATGACGACCCAGGGGATGGGCGTCAATTAAAAAAAACTTTTGAGAATTTAGAAATTAATTTCAAAACCACGCCTCCCACAGGGGCGTCTCTTAGATAAACAACGACCCTGGCTGGGTCGTTAATTCAACAGGCACACAGATTCATCAAAAACCCATTTAGAAATAACGCCACACTCGGGGCGTTAATCAAGCGAAGCCACGACCCAAGATTGGTCGTTAATTAAATCAAACAGCAAAATCTCAACCAAGGCAATTAAACGAATTTACACATGAAATTAACACTAAAAAATTCTCTCTTTTATGCATGCAGGGGTTGATGAGGACACGCATCTCATGGGTCCAGGTCCGGGCAGCGTACCACGGCCTCCCCGAGTTTCAGAGAGCTAGAGTAGATGCCATGGGGTTCGGGGCCTTCCTTAGCATTGAGCCAGTCAGGCCAGACCTACCACTTATCCAAGTTTTGAGGGTGAGATGGGATAGGACCAGCCGGGCTTTCCTCATGCCATGGGGGCATATGATTCCTACCCTAGAGGATGTAGCTAGGATCACAGGGTTGAGGGTAGACGGTGAGGCTGTGAGCGGGTTCACCTACCCGGACTACACTGAGCTTACCCAGAGACTGCTAGGGTTAGAGATGGTCTATGAGACACCCAGCGAGTGCAGGACTATCTTCCGCACCGACCTGACCACAGTGATGGGCTTAGGGGATGCTAGACATAGGTCTGGGGAGACCTTAGAGCAGTTTTCTCGGAGGTTGACCGACGGGGCTAGGGCAGCCTATTGCCAGGACCCAGCCGACAGGGAGAGGGTGGACAGAGATCTGAGGAGGTTTCTATTCTTGCTGCTCGGGAGGCTATTGCTCGGCACGAAGGGCGACGTCATCAACTACCGGTTCCTAGGGATACTCGAGGACCTGGAGGGAGTCGACAGATACGCCTGGGGATCGGCACTGCTGGCGCACCTACTAGCCGACCTATCCACGGGGACGGGACAAGAGACGACTGTCAGCGGCTTCTCACCTTTTCTTCAGGTATGCACCTTTTCTATTTTTTGAATGTTTGAATGTATATGCATATGAATGTTTTGCTAATATGATGCATGAATGCAGGTTTGGAGCCACATATACATGCCCATGGGGCGCGTCGACCCACGGCCTGGAGGTGAGGGAGCTTTCCCTCTGGCGCGACGCTGGCTGCCGGTGGTGTTCGGGGCCCCACTCTCTTACGAGCTGTGGGTGTTACGGAGAGAGTTCCGAGACTTCCCTCCTTCGCTGGTATGCATGATGAATGTTATGCATTTTTTTTTCTTTTTTTCTTTTTTTTCTTTCTTTCATGTTTATTTGAATTTATTATGATTATGATGGGATGATGATGATATGCATGTATGGATGCAGGTGAGGTGGAGGCCCTATGAGGGGATGACCGACGAGGGCCAGCCGTGGGTCGTAGCGGGCCGACCTCGTTTTGGGCATGAGCTTTGGGTTCATTGCCTGAGCGAGATCGAGCCGTTACGGCTTAGGTTGGTGATGAGGACCCTGGGCCTACACCAGGAGTGGGTAGAAGTTGGAGAGCCATGAGGGATCGGAAGAAGACGCGCGGTCGCACGAAGGCGATCGACTGGAGGGTGCGGTTCGAGGACCAATACGCTGACTGGCGGCGAGGCGGGACCCGAGTCACCTCCCAGGTGACTGACAACTCTTAGTACCTCCGGCGCTACTGGGAGGTTTACACCGGCCGACCCCAGATGAGGGTCCTAGGGGTATGTATGAATGCACTTATTTCTGAATTGAATGCAAATGCTTATGTATCTATCATGTGACTAATATGTAATGGATGCAGGATGCACGAGACATAGCAGCGATGGATGCCCAGGCCCACCTACACAGCCTGGAGGACCAGCTGGCCACCACACGGGCGGACCTTGAGACCCTGGTGAGTGTTAAATTTATTTCTATATGCAAATGAAATTTTTTTTTCATGAATTACTGATGATGAGCCACTGACAATCTCAATGAATGCAGCGCACCCAGCAGGGAGCAGCAGGGAGAGATACGGGGGAGGCCTCCAGCTCGAGGGGGCCCAGCGCAAAGGCGACTGCACTAGCAGAGCAGCTAGCAGCGGCAGTGGCACGGGCCGAGACGGCAGAGCGCGACCTCGCCACACGGGTAAAACCAAAACTCAGACCTCATTCAATTATTGATTATTATCATTATGCTGATGAAAACTATGTTTTGCAGACTGAGGAGCTTCGAGCCGCTCTTACTTGCGTCTGCGAGGGACAGCAGGCGATGGCCGCGCAGGTGAGTTTTATTTTTAACCATGCATTTATTTCATAAATTGCTAAATTATTGTATTAAATGTGGAACTGATGGCTTATTTTCCTGTTTGCAGACCACTCAGTTACAGGCGGCACGTACCCAGGCTGCCCTGGCTGGGGCAGAGTTGGCGATCCGTGAGCAGCGCGTCACGGAGCTAGAGCTGTCTTTGAGGCGACGGGAGGAGGTGCCTCAGGACATGGCGGAGCTGCGGGTTGCTCTTGAGCTGGAGCGGAGGGAGCGTGCTCGAGAGCGAGCAGAGCACCTGGCGGACCCTGACCGTCACCACGAGCTACAGAAGTCAGAGCGTGCCCGGTACCAGGAGCAGGTGGCAGCGCGCGAGAGTGAGCTGGCAGACTTGAGGACCCAGCTAGCTGTTACCCAGGAGCGTCTACGAGCGTCTGAGGAGCGTCTTCAGCGAGGGCGGGAGCGGGCGCGAGCTGCAGGGTACAGCTTCACCAGCTCTACCTTCGTGGCGGGTTCCTCTCTTCGAGAGAGGAGCGAGGCAGGGGGCCAGGTTTGAGTTCCAGCTTTGTTCACGGGGGCCCATGCCCCCTCCACCAGCGCCACCTCGGGATGGCGAGGACGAGGTAGAGAGTAGGAGAGAGGAGGGTGGAGGTGAGAGCTGAGAGAGACTTACTTGTACTCCTCCACCCTCACACCTGTACTCAGATATTTATGATGCACATATATATATGAGATTAAAATTTTTGTTACCTGAGCACTTGTGTAGTTGTGTACTTTTGCTGTTCTTTGCTTTTGCTTCGCTTTGTCCTGTACCTGCAGCTGTGGTTCACACTTGAACAAACAGGTTAATTCATCTGTTCGACTTGACCCCTTGCTCAATAAGCAAGGGATGTCTTTGCTTTTGACCTTGATAGCGGGTCAAGGGGCCAAGCCCTTAATCAATAAGGCAAATGAAATAACCAATGAAGGGAAATGCAACATGCAAGCACACATATGCAAACAATAATCAGAGATGTCCATGCAGAAATGCAAGCATACATCATGAAAGGATAAATCACCAATTCTTTTTTTTTTCAAAAAAAAGATGACTTAGATAAATTCGTCATTCATGTAAAAGACGCCCCCGGTGACGGTCGTTAATTCCGGAAAAGAGTTTGAATTTTGTTGAAAGACGACCTATCTAAAGGCGTTAATTGAAAAAGATGACTTTCACTCAGGCGTTAATTGAATAAAAGGCGCCTTACTAAGAGGCGTTAATTTTTTTTGTCTTTCAAAATTTAGGTTGCCAAAGCTACCAAGGCACTGGGTCCTACACGGCCATCATTGAGGATTCATTGACCTTTCTTGATTAATCAAAAGGGGGTCGACGTGCTAGTGATTAAACTTATACGCAAGATTTTGCACGGTGCAATCTCCTAGGTCCGTCTTGACCATCATGCTGGATTATGACTTACCACAAAGAAAGAGATGGAAGCAGATATAAGGAAGCCCATAAGGGATTCTGAAAAGCTCGAGGTAAAACTACCTCCTCTACCCTGTGCCTGTTGGGATTCGGTCTTTGGCATAGGAAAATTTTAGTTGCCTTTTGCCTCTTTCATACTGCATGCATACGCCCAAGGTTTTCCTTGCGGAGACTTTGCCCTCTTGACATGCTTTTCTTTTCACGATTTTCACTTTCACTTTGAAACTGATTTGTATTGATGAAAAAACTAATTGTACTTGGGCTTTCGCGGCATTTTTGTTCCCTTTTGGGCCCTGACTTCCACCTACTAAGGCGACGGATAGGCTTGGCGGGTCTACCCCAAGACCTTCCTTCCTCCCTTATGGGCCGACCAGGAAAAGAACGGGTTTTGTCTTCACCTTTAGTCAGGTTTTGACTTTCCATCGGATTTTGCACCGCTTGAGCTCAAGGTTAAAGCGTGTAGTGTGTGCGGGTGTCGACCCCATTTTAAGTTAACAAGACTGATGAATGAATACTGAACTTTGCCCTTTCAGACTTTGCGTCCTGGTACTCCATGGCAACAAGAATTTTTTTTGAATTTTGGGAAATTTCTATTTTGTTTGAGTTTTTTTGAAAATTTCTATTTTTTTGTATTTTGGAAAATTCGATTTTTTTTTTAGATTAGGGGTAGTATTTCTTAAGGTACAGACCATTCCAAGGGTGAGCTAGCTCTTCTCCTTCAGCATTAATCAATTTGTAAGCATTGCCAGGATAAGCATCTTTTATAACAAATGGTCCTTCCCAGTTTGGTTGGAGTTTTGAACGAGGCCCACCAGGTTTTACAAAAACTCTTTTAATTACCATCTCACCGATTTTGAATTTCCTCTCAATTACTTTCTTTTGATAAAAACGTGAAAGCCTATTTTGATAAACGCGTGCATGCTCAGCGGCGACCAGACGCTTCTCATCTAGGAGTTCCAACTGGGCAATGAGTGAATCGCGACGCTCGTCAATAGAGAGTTCCTTGTCCAATTGTACTCGCAGAGATGGAATGAGAATCTCATAAGGGACTACTGCCTCCATTCCATAAGTAAGGGCGAAAGGGGTTTGCCCAGTGGGGGTACGAATGGAAGTGCGATAGGCCCAGAGAGCTTCAACCAGCTTGTCTGGCCAATCCGAAAATTTATTAGCCTCACATGTCTTTTTAACAATTTTGATCAAGGTTTTATTAGTTGCCTCTGCTTGGCCATTGCCTTGCAGATAATAGGGAGAAGAATGATGCAATGCAATGTTATACCTGCTGCAGAGATCCTTGAGCTCTTGAGAGATGAATTGGGGGCCATTGTCGGTGATGATGGTACTCGGGATGCCGAATCTTGCGATGATGTTCTTCATTATAAACCTGCAGACGGTTGACGCTTTAATCTCCACGTAAGCTTCCGCTTCTGCCCACTTGGTGAAGTACTCCGTTGCCGTGAGGATGAATGATTTTTGCTTTGTGAGGAGGTTTGAGTCACCAAGAGGTCCAATTATGTCAAAGGCCCACGTGGAGAACGGCCATGGGGAGGACATATGATGGAGTGAAGAAGCAGGAGAATGAATCTTGTCGGCGTACAGTTGGCATTTAACACACCTTCGAACATAGATGGAGCAATCCTCTTCTAGAGTTGGCCAATAGAAGCCTAGTCTAAGGATCTTCTTAGCTAGCATCTGGCTATTCACATGACCACCACACACTCCTGAATACGCCTCTTCCACGACCTTCCAAGATTCATCATCGTCGAGGCATCTTAATAAAACACCCGTGAGCCCTCTTCTATAGAGCACACCTCCAACCAAAACATAACGCTGAGCCACTCTTCTAATGGCTTTCTTCTCTTCTGTAGTGGCTTCCTCGGGATAGGACTGATCATTGCAATATCTGGCAATCTCATAATACCAAGGTTTCTCTTCATCAGCCAACTCTTCTTCCCAATCTAACAACATGACCTCTTTGCTTTTAAGAGCTTCACTCCGCCTGACCTTCTCGAGCACCTTGTCCCTAATGTCGAGGAATGCACGATCTTTAATAGCTGGAGTGTCACGCTGATGGATGAGAGGAACGTGAAAATCTCGTTGGGGAGGAAAGACTAAAGCAGAGGCCAAAGAGGCAAGAGCGTCAGCTAAGATGTTCTGGCTTCGAGGGACATGGACGAAGATCAACTTGGTGAAGAGTTTGGCATATGCTGAAGCAAGTTCCTGGTAAGGCTTGAGTTTAGGATTGATAGTGCGGCACTTGACAAGCACCTGGCGTAGAATGAGCTGACTGTCACCCACAATTCGTAATTGGGTAACACCATATTTATGAGCGGTTTGAAGACCGGCCAAAATGGCCTCATACTCAGCTATATTGTTCGTGACAGGGAAAGTGAGCTGAGCAGCAAATGGGATGGTGACCCCTTCTGGTGTTAAAAGAACCATGCCGATCCCTCTTCCTTGGGAATTTAGAGCCCCATCAAAATGTAATGTCCACATAGGATCGTGGGGTTGATTAATGGACATTAGTTCTTCATCTGGAAACTCTGAATTGACAGGATCAAATCGAGGGAGAGGGTGGTGAGCAAGATGTTCGGCGATGGCATAACCTTTGATTGCTTTCTGTTGAATGTAAGTGATGTCAAATTGAGAGAGAAAACTTTGCCAGCGTGCCAATCGGCCGGTAAGGACAGATTTTTCAAGAAGGAATTTAATCGGATTCATGCGAGCAAGGAGGTGAACCTCGTGAGCTAAGAAATAATGTTTTAACTTTTGAACTACCCAGACTAAAGCAGCACAAGTCTTCTCCATGGCTGAGTACCTCTGCTCACAAGGATTGAGAAGTTTAGACAAGTAGTATGCTGCCCTCTCCTTCCCTTCTTCATCCACTTGAGCTAGGACAGCACCTACAGAGTCATCCAGGACAGAAACATAGAGGATAAGTGGTTTGCCCAGAATTGGCGGCCTCAGGACAGGAGGATTGGCAAGATAATCCTTCAATCCGTCAAAAGCTGCCTGACATTTGTCATCCCAATTAAACTTGACCCCTGGCTTAGTAAACTCGTAAAACGGCCTGCATCTTTGTGAGTGCTGGGAGACGAAGCGGTGAATAAATTACAACTTCCCGATTAATCCTCGAACTTCCTTCAAATTCTTGGGAGGGGGCATATCCCTGATGGCCTTTGCCTTATTGGGATCAACTTCAATTCCTCTTTTGCTGACAATAAACCCAAGTAACTTCCCTGATGAAACACCAAATACACACTTCTTGGGGTTCATTTTCAACTGATATTCTCGTGATCTTTGCAAGACTTTAGCTAAAACCCCATGATGCTCAATCCTTGTTCTTGATTTTACTACCAGGTCATCCACATACACCTCAATATAAATATGAATCATATCATGAAAAATTGCCATCATAACCCTCTGATAGGTGGCTCCAGCATTCTTGAGACCAAAAGGCATGACCACATAGCAGTAAATACCCCATGGTGTAGTGAATGACGTTTTCTCTTGATCTTCTTCAGCCAGGCGAATCTGATTATAACCCGAAAAGCCATCCATAAAGGAGAGAGTCTCAAATCCTGCCGTATTATCAATCAAAACATCAATATGAGGGAGGGGGAAGTCATCTTTAGGACACGCACGGTTCCCGAAAGTATATGCAAATGCGAACCTTTCCATCTTTCTTCATGACCGGGACGATGTTAGCCACCCAGTTCTGATAGAGGACAACTCTAACAAATCTAGCCTTATGAAGCTTGTCGACCTCTTCTTTCATCCTTAAAGTCATGTTAAGGTGGAAACGTCTCAACCGTTGTTTGATCGGGATAGACCCTGGCTTAAGTGTAAGCCGATGTTCAACGAGCGCAGGGTCTAATCCAGGCATATCTTCATAACTCCACGCAAACGTGTCCTTGTATTCTTGAAGTACCAAAATAAGCGCCTCCTCTTCGGCAGGCGGCAAATTCTTGCTGATGAGGACAATCCTAGGGTCTTCCTCCGTACCCAAATTTATTTCTTTGGTAGGTTCCTCTACTGAGACTGATGGTTCATCAAATCTTCTCATGCCACTGGCAAAGGCATCAGCCTCGTCCTCATATTCTTCATAACTTTCATCCCCCTCTTCAATAGGGTCTTCATCATTCATAATTTCATAGACACCCAAACCCTCATAAGAAACATCAGTATCCTCGTATTCTAGCTCTGGCAGGATGATCAGATTCTCTAGAAATTCGGGGAGAGTTGAGCAAGCCTGGCACCTTCTGGCTAACTCCAACAAAAATCTGCGGGGAATCTGCTTACCCCTGGATTTCTTATGTGGAACTATCCCATGAATTTTATTATTGGAGGAGGAAGAGCAACTAGCTTGATTGAAGGAAGGAGGTGAAAAAGTGGATACAGGAGGTGATACAGATGAGGACCCCTCGCAGGAGGGGTGGAAAAGGTTTATTAATGAATCTTGGAAGAGCGGCCCCTGGGTCGGGGCACACTCAGAGAGGAGATAAGAGGTCTCCTCAACAGAGATGGAGGATGAAAAAGTTGGAATTTTGGCATTTTTTTCATTTTTATCTTTATCTTCATTTTTATTTTCCTTTTCTAGAAGAAAGCAATGTAAAGGGAGAATATCAGGAGGAGTGGAGATTGAAAGATTGGAGAAAGATTGAATCAAAGACGACCCATGCGGGAGTGTGATGGAGAGTTTGGAAAATTGCTCGAGGAGCAAGGGAGGAATCGGGAGAGAAACTTGTAATGAATATGGAGAAAAGCTGATCATAATTGGCGGCGGTCTTGGCACGCGAGAGAACAATTGAGAATGTAGAGAGGAAAGAATAGACGGATGCATAGAAGTGAGAGAGAAGAGGCCGGCCCACAGCCTGTCTATTGTACAACCTTCTTCATATGGAACATCTGGCTCTCCAGTGTCAGTGTAGTCACTCAGCAACTGCCTCTTATTTGTAATCACAGCCGGCTTCTCAATCAATTCGTGTATTAGTGGCGACCATTCTGGATCAGTCGGCATGAAGAAACGGCTTAAGTCAATAGTGATGTCATTCATATCAAACCATCTATACCAGTCGCATTCTGGATCATTCATTTTCCTCCTCTTATCAGGCCTTAGAGATTCCAGGGCTTTGTATGTAACCAGTGGAGCAATATGTCGAGCAAACTGTCTAGCATGAACATCTTGACAGTCTAACATGGAAGTGACTATTGTAGTCTGCTCATTATCTTGGATGCCACCTTTAATAAAATGTGTCTGCAATGTCCAAGTGAGCGGTTGGCGATCTGTCTTCAAAGTGGAGGTCATAACTGCTGCCCATGGTTCTTCTTCATTCTTGCTTGGTTCTTTATAGCCTAGGCCGCCCCGTGCAATCAATCTTTGTGGCTTGACAGGCTTAGTTCTGCCCTGAAAATTGACACCCAGGCCTTTGCCAACCTGGTACCCCATTCTCATCAGAATATTCCAAAATGGGGTATTCATTGTGTTCTTCTTCTTCTTCCCCTTGGAAGTTAGGGGTGTCATGGCAACTGTTGTAACTGTCTCGGGTGGCATCGGCCGTGAGTGAGGGATATCTAATACTGATAGCAACGGCTTGTTGGAAGGCCAAATAGAAGGAACTGATGTTGCTAGGTGTATGTCTTCATCCGGCAGAATCGACATGCTAGTCACTTTGATAATACGGCCCTTGTGTGGAAACTTGAGGCATTGATGATTTGTAGAGGGCACTGCATCTAGCTGTTGAATATAGGGGCGACCCAAGATGGCATTGAATGTTGGATCCATGTCCAAGATGTGAAAATCGACTGTGATTGTTGCTGGACCCAGACTAACCTTTAATGTTATCATGCCCAGAGGAGGCTTCTTAGTATTGTCATATGTTGTGACTGTTATGGTAGATGGCCAAATCTGATTTTCTGGAATGCCGCACATCTTCAAAGTGGTGGGCGGTAATACATTGATGGATGCCCCTGTTTCCACCAAACATTGTTTTACTGCCACTTTATTTATGTCAACTGTAATACACAGGCATGTTCATGAAAAGTAATTGCCGGCTGGCTGCTAGCGGGCGTTAACACCGTGGTTATCTGCTCGACCGGAATGTCCTCGTTGACCATAACTTTCTGCAGATATTCCTTTAAAGCCAATTGATGAGTGGTTGACCTCTTAATAAATTCTAAAATAGAGATTCTTGTTGGAATTCAGTCAAGATGCTTCAGTAAATCATATTGAGTGCTTGGAATAGACTCTTGCTCTTGCTCTTGTTCATTGGGCCCCTGCGTGGGCTCCTGCTCTCTCTGGGGAAAGATACGCTGGAACATCCATCCATTGCGGAGCGGTGCCATGGTTTGACGCGCCTCTGTCGGGGCATGGATGGAGGGAGGATTGGAAGATGAAGAAGGAACATTAATGTTGACAAGTGGTGGAGAAGCGTTCGAAGAAGAAGTCGGCGAGGAATTCGATAAGGCAGCCCCCGTAGGAGGCGTAGGAGTAGGAAGGGGTGCCCGAGTGTGGGAAGTGCTAACAGATTGAACAAGGAGGGTTCGGGGTATAAATGGTGGTTGAGCTGATGGTGGAGGTGCCCTTGCCGACGGAGGAGTGATGGTGGTGGATGTAACCGATGCTGGTGACGGGCGAATGAGGAGTGGCCTAGATGGTGATGGCGAAGGATTGTTAGCGGATGATGGAGTTTGCTGCGTCGGAGGCTGTGGTCATGGTGGACGGGTAAGGAGAGACCGGGTTGGCAAGGATGAGGAATTAATGGGGACAGATGGGTTGACGGGGTGCAAAAGGGGGCGACTTAATTGAGAGGTAGAAGAAGAAGGAAGCGTGCGCAAAAGGTGTGGAGGTTGATTTGAATTATGATTGAATGCCCCGACAGAGGCGTTTTCTTCGTGCCATCCCTGCCCTCTCTCTACTTCATGGAGAGACGTGACCGGGTTCACATGCTGATTTGCTTGGTGCTCCGGCAATGGGTTGTGGACAATCCCCATATCGTCCTGAGGTGCTGGAGCTTGCTGTTGTACTGGTGGAGCTGGTTGCTGCGGCTGCTGAGCCTGCTGTTACCGAGGAGGCCTTCTTACTTTCATAGCAGCGATGAACTGTCTCATCTCGTCCCAATTAATACCACCCTGATCATTTAAATCATGGATGTAGTCCTTGAAGTGAAAGCAATGGTCAATATTGTGACCAGGGGAGCGGTGGAAAACACAATAGCGGGACGTGTCAACATTAGCGGGCCACGTTGTCCTTTCTTTTGGTAACATGAGTAAATTAGCAGCCATCAGGGCGTTAAATATATCTGGGAGACTTTCTGGGAATGGCGGATAATGGGCCCTTTTGGGGCGAAGTGGTCTCCTTTGCTGTTGTTGTTGCGGGCCATAGTTGGTGGGTGGCGGTACTTGGTGGTACTGTTGTGGAGCTGAGGGGTCTGCATGTGGCGTTTGGTTTTGTGGAGGAGCAAGGGAAGGTTGAGGAGCAAATTGGTGTTGTGGGAATGAGTGGAAGATGGTGTTTTGTTGTGGAGGTGGCGGAGGTCGTGGGTTAGATTGGCGAAAAGGTGTGGGATTGCCGACCACGCCAACTTGCTCATTGATGACGGTGCCCTCAGTCGTGGGCCCGCTATTGTTGACATTTGTATTTTTCTTGACCAACCGTGGTTTCGGTTCGAACATGCCCATGATGGGCGAATCCTTCATCTGAGTTTGAATATATCGAGCTCTTTCATAGAGCTCCTCCATGGTGGTCAATCTGTTCATGGCTAATATATGCCGGAACTGAGGGGTTGCATTTGAAATAATCATCTTAACCTTCTCTGGTTCTGACAAAGTATCTTTCAATTTCTCGGCCATTGATCGCCATCTATCAGCAAAAATGATGAAGTCCTCCTCGGGCTTCATTTTCTCTGCAACCAAGTCTGTAACAGATAAGGAGGGTCCAACCCGGTCCCTATACTTCTGCAAGAATTTCCTTTGAACCACATCAAAATTGCTAGCATCTGTCGGATCCAGGGAATAGAACCACTCGAGGGCTGGCCCCTCTAAAGATCTTCTAAACAAATAAGCCAATGAGGCTTTGTTGCCCTGCCAAAAGGATGTTTCATACATAAAATCCTTCAGATGAATAAATGGATTGCCAGTTCCATTGTATCGCCGAAAATTCGGCATCTCAGAAGGTGGTAAGTGAAAAACTGGCAATGTGGGCAAAGAGATCTCTGGAGCATTCTTGGCAGCAGTAACCTTGTTGAGTTGTTCTTCCATGCTAGCCAATTTCTGAAGGAGTAAAGCACTAGTATCTAACTCAACTGGGGCCGGGTTTTGAATGAAGGAATTTGGCATAGGCGTCCTTAGAATTTGGGGAGGTTGAAGGAATGGAGGCCTAGCCGCAGAATAGCTTACCTGTTGGGCCGGCATGGCCGCACCGGGCGTCGGTGGACAAGAGGGGGGTTTGTGCAAGACCGCCTGGTCATTAACAATGTGATGACCACTCGCGGCCGGAGGGGGATTGGAAGATGAAGAGGGAACAGATTTCCCTTTCAAAGCGGCCTGAACTGCCTGCCGCTGGGAATCGTCCAACTGAGATAGAGTGTGAATCAAATCATTGACATTGAAGGATGGGGAGGTGTTCCCCAATGTGTTCTGATTGGAGGGTAAAGCTTGAGATGAGGGTTCAACCTCTTGAGTCGTGGTGTCGACCACATGAACTTGAGGATAATGAGAATGAGGAGGAGGGTAATTTCCCTCATGATAGATGGAATCTTGGAGAGGGACCTCATAAGATTGACCAAAAATATTCTCATCCATATCATCATAAGAGTACCCGTAGCTCGCCATGTTGATGATTTTACCTGGACGGAGTTGCATGCTTAAGAAGAGAGAACGCTTTATGAAGGAATTATCACACAACAATCACTCAATCGAATCCAGTGTAAGCAACTTAACCCAACCAAGTTTATGCAGTCAAGTTGAGATGAACGCAAGATTTTAGTGTTTTGTTTGAGATTAGAGTGGATTAATTGCAGAATAATTCACTCCTCTTTGCAAAAGTGAAGCGTAGTTTAGATCCATATGTAGCCTCCGGGTCAACTAGGTTCCCTCTCTCTTCTCACCAACGATAGGCTCTCTAAACTCCGGGTACTTCAAGGGTACAACCAGCCCGACATCCGTGAGGGAATCCACGGGTGCAGGAACTTACGGAGGTCTTGGAAAAGGGATTCCCGGTCCAAAGAGACGGAATGCTCAATGGAGGGTTATCCCGATTCCAAGAGAGGTGTGTGGAATCCTAGTGTAGAGAGAGGATGTCTCTCAACCCAATGCCATAAAATGCAGAATAATATAAGCAGATCACACCAATATAATCAAATGATGAATCCAGCATGAATAAACACAGGAAGCAAGTCTCTGTGAACGCAGAGGAAAGAGACGACTCTGAAGCAGTCGCTACTAATAGAAGAGACGACAGCGCGGCTGTCGTGAATCACTATGAGGCGCTCACAGACAGTGCAAAACCGCGCCTTAGTGTGAGGCGCTATATGTGAAAAGGACGCCTCTGACAGAGGGCGTCAAATGTGAGTGGTGCACACGATCAAAAATAAGAACACGCCTTGATGTAAGGCGCTAATCAATAAAAGGACGCCTGAAAAGAAAGGTGTGAATTCACAGACAGAGTAAAAAACCAAGAGATGCAATGAAGGACGCCTTGGCAGAAGGTGTTAAACAGAAAAAAGACGCCCTGGATCAAGGCGTTAACTCAAAAAGCACCTTTATAGAAGGCGTTAATTTAGGAAAATCACTGGACTGGCTGATCCCGAAGTGTGCAGTGTGCACAGTGGAGGGTGTCCGTAGGGCACAAGGGAGGGGTACTGTGGGTACCAAAGGGAAAGGGCACACGTGGGTGCCAAAGGGGAAAGGGCACACGTGGGTGCCAATAGGAAAGGGGTAATCAACAGAAAAATAGTGGATGTCCCACCGTGATCACCAATTTGTAGATTATGGAAAATCCACTTTTAAGACAAAAATAATAATAAGAAGAAGAATGGAGACAATGATAAAAAGGGAGTGTGAGAGAGCACGTGGTGCTAATAAGGAGTGTGATCGCCAGAGGGGTTACCTCAAGAAGAAAGAAGATGATCGCGAATACCTGGTGAAGATGAAGATGCGGGATGGATGCAGATTCCTTCCTCCTCCTTCTACCGGCCGGCCGATGAAGGGGGTTTTCCTCTTGATTACCCTTAAACAAAGAACAAACAAAAAGAAGAAGGGATTAGCCAAACGTGAGTGTAGTATCAATCCAAAAGAACAATAGGATGATGAAAGTGAAGCATAAAGTGTGCACCTTTTAGTTGTTTTAAAACCCCTAATAGAATTAGGGAAGGGAGAAGATGCAAAGCTAATGCAAGTAAAAATATGTAATGAGATGACAATAAGATGAACTCCCTGCTGTTCCTGACAACAGTAAAGGGAACCACACGGATGTTGGCAGCAGGAGGAAGAGGATGACCGCTGGAAGAGTAGAAGACTTCACAAGGAAGGAGAGAAACTATGGTTTTCTCCTCTCTACATAAGTAACGCTAACGAACCAATAGTTCTGCTAATTCTAACTCTCTGCTCTGCTTGCTCTGCTTCTCTTTTTTTTCTCTCTAACTCCTCCTTCCTGCATCCAACCTTTTGCGAGCTAAACCCAGGAGGCTAATTATAGGGTGCAAAACCGTATTCTAATGAGATAAGAACATGCAATGATCATTAATGGCAAGGACTCTAGTTCCCCAATCGAGCAAGGTGATTAATCAAGGTAGGGAACTCTCCAGGAAATCTGTGTTCAAACCAGATACGGAAGGGTGATAGACGTCCCCCAGAAGGGCGTTAATTAAAATTGACGACCCGATTCAAGGCGTTAATTCAAAACACGACTGGGACAAAGGCGTCAATTCCTAGATTCAATTTTAGTAATAAAAACCTTCCTCATTTGAAAATTGTAAAATAACACCTGAGAGAAAGGCGTTAATCAAAAACACGCCCTAAGGAAGGACGTTAATTCTTTTGATTTCAATTTGGGTGGGATTCGTAAAATACCAGAAATGGACGCCCTTAACAACAGTCGTCCTTTCTTTAAAACACGCCTAAGGCTAGGTCGTTAATTAAAACACGCCTTAGATAACGTCGTTAATTACAAAAATGCAAAGAAAATCGTAAAAACACACACAAAAATAGAAAAAGCTTCATATTATGAAAATATTGAAGTTCACTTTGGGGTGTTAATATGGTGACACGAAATTTAGTCAATACAGTATCAATTTTGGCGTGTCTACACACAAGTAATTAAGTAATGGTGTTTGGAACCCAACCAAATTTGGGTCCCATCAAACTCTTCAGATTTTCAAAACATGAAACCATTTCCTTTGGAATCCAAACCTTCCTAGCATTCATGTTTTGTTTGCTTAGAGCAGGGATTTGATTTTTCTTTTCAGCTTTGACATTCACTTTTTGTTTAGAAGCTCTTTGTTGGATTTTGTGGAAGTTTGAGGATGTTTGCTTCTTAAACCATTTAGGCCGTTGGTTGGTTTTAGGTTGAAAGTGATTGTTTTGCAACTTAGGATATTGAAACTTATAAGATTGATGAACACATGAATCACAATTTTCCCGAAAGTAGGGTGGTGTTGGCCTATATGAATGTGCAATCCAGTTATGGTGATATCTGGAAGATTGAGCATGCAATGGCCAAGGAAGTGTTGACCTATGCTACGGAGAAGGTCGACCTTTCTTAGGCTTTTGGACAGACTTTTTGAGAATTTCAGTGACTGTCTCTTCAATCTTTTCTTTCCCTTTCTCCTTTTGTTTTTGCTAATTTTGTGTGGGAGTTGTGTTTGAGGTGGATGCTTCGGAAGATGAAACAAATGTGAATGTTTTTAGCCCAAATGGCCTTTTATTTGGTTGATCAAAACCCAACCCATCTTTGTTGTGGTTCATTCTAGTTCCTAGCAATGCATCTAGGTTTTATCTTCCATCCACAAACTTTTCTAAAGATTGTTATTTATCCTTCAACTCTTTTTGTAGGTTTTCAATATTTTGAAGAAGTTGAATGTTGACTTGTTTGACAGCTTCATACTTCTCATTACTCAATTTGCTGTCCTTTTCATAAGTTTGTATTTTGAGCTTCATGCTATCGATCTCATTTCTCAAAATCTCATTTTCAGTTTCCAAGTCAGCCACTTCTTTTCTTCATTCCTCCAAGTTCTCAATCATTTTTTTAAGATCTTCAATTTCAGTTTCAAGTAGAGCATTCTTATCATTCATATCATGATCATGCACAAAGAAGTTAATTTTCTTTTTCAATGATTTATTCTCCTTTTTGTACATGTCATATTTTTCCATGAGCTGTATATATGCTTCCTCCCAATCATCAAGTGTGTAATTTTCAAATGGAGAGTTTACCTCAGTTTCTTCGTCACCTTTGGCCATGAGGCAGAGATCTTCTTTTTCTTTGTCCGAGGAGCTAGTTCCACTATCATTTTCTTCCTCGTCACTCCAGGTGGACACCATGGCCTTGTTCTTCTTCTTGCCCTTCCATTTGTCAGCCTTTTTGAATCTGTCAGGACAATTAGCCTTGAAATGCCCTGGTTTGTTGCAAGAATAACAAATGATTTTGTCAGATTTCTTAAAGTTTTTAGAATTAGATTTGAAACAATTTCTTACCTTTGACATTTCTCTCATGAAGCTCTTACCTTCCTTTCTCAGAAATTTTCTGAACTTACGTGTGAGCATGGCTACGTCATCCTCATCTCGCTCACTTGTCGAATCCTCACCTTCATCAGAAGTGCCTTGACTGCTGGATCCTGCTTTAAGAGATAGGGCCTTTTTCTTAGGCACTTCAGCCTCTTTGTTCTTAAGGTTGATCTCATAGGTCATCAATGACCCAATGAGTTCATCTACCTTGGTAGTTGCGAGATCTCTCGATTCTTCAACCACAGTAGCCTTTGTGTGCCATGTGGGAGTCAATGATCTGAGAATCTTTCTCACAATTTCCTGTTCTGAGTATTTCTTTCCCAAATCAGTTAGACTATTAGTAAGCACAGTTAACCGAGCATACATATTCTGAATTGACTCATCAGGCTTCATGCGGAACATTTCATATTCAGAAACTAAAATGTTGACTTTTATTTCTCGTACCTGAGAGGTTCCTTCTTAAATTACCTCTAGCTTGTCCCATATCTATTTTGCCGTTGCGCAGGTAGCAACTCTTGAGAATTCTACTAGATGGAGTGAGCATTGCATGATGTGTTTAGCACTCCAGTTGACAGTGGATTGTCTTATTTATTCTTTGGTCCACAAATCCTCATTATCCGTAAGCTCATACGGACCTTTGCTGATCACTCGCCAAAGTTCGTAGTCTTGGGCGCGAATGAACACCTGCATGCGATGTTTCCAATATGGATAATTAGTTCCAGTAAAGTAAGAAGGCCTATTCACAGAATGTCCTTCAGGTAGAAAACCCTTGGACGCTGATCCACTAACTCCCTCAAGGTCGTTGGACCCCATAATGAGAGATTAGGCTCTGATACCACTTGTTGAGTAGTGGATGGCGGATCGAGAGGGGAGGGGTGAATAAATCTGCCCCTCTTTTCGCAATGCAACCCTCTGTATAGCTAGATAAAATAAATCACAGCGGAATATAACTAGCTTATCGAAGAACACTATGATTTGCTTGGCAAGATGAGCAACTAATATATCGATTTGAACCTAAGCATGCATCTAGAACGAAGCAATCACATAAACAAACCACAACACATCGGATTTTAAGGTGGTTCGGACTGAATCCCCAGTCCTACGTCCACCCCTCACCAAATCCGGTGAGGCTCCACTAGTGCCACACACTGAACCGCAAATCGGAAAAACCTCCGATTGCCTTCCTACTAACTACCGGTAGGGATGTCAATCACCGCAGATCGGAGAACTTTCGATTGCCTTCCTACTAACCACCGGTAGGGATGATCTTCAGTTTCGATTGTTTGAAAGAAATGGAAAGAGAACAAATAGAAATCACTCAAACAAGATATAGAATATGCTCAAAGTAAAAAGATCTTGTATGAGTTGCAGGAGCTTGAATCTGATGTTTCGATGGTGTCTTCTTCCTTGAGAGATGATCTTCCTTGAAAGATGATCTTCCTTGAGTTGATGAAGAAGACTATGGATGTAGCTTTGATTTTCCCTTTGATCTCCTTGAGTTGATGAAGAGTTTGATGCATTTTAGATCACCCTTGAGAGCCTTGATTGCTTCTTGCTTCCTTACAGGTTGAGATAGCTTCAGATCTAGGCTTGAATCCCTTGGAATGAATGAAGATCTCTTCATGAAGTACTGTTCACGGCTACAGTACCATCTCCCTTGAACAGCCTCCACAAGCCTCCCTTGATCTCCTTTGATCCAAATGAAGCATTAGGGTTTCTAACCCTCTTGTATGTGTTTTATAGACTTTGGATGGTCAATAGAAGCCCCCCAGACTAGATCCACATTTTGTGGGTGATTGGATGACTTTAGGATTAAAGAAATCCATGGAGAATGGCCCTTCTCGAAGTGGATAACAAAGTCAACAATGAAGGCTCGGGGCTGGTGGTCGACCTGTGGCTTCTGGCGGTCGACTGCTACTGAGAAAACTGCAGACGAATGATCCCTGGAATTTTCAGTTGATCGCTACTGGGCTGGTGGTCGACCGCCACTAAGAGAGCTGCAGCTTGGAGGTTGTTGGCAGGGGCGGTCGATCACCCCGACCGCCAGCTGGGCAGACCCCGAGTTTTCCCGGGTCGGTCCGTTAACTACTTTAGCCCCGTCACTTAAGTTCTTTAGCACCCCATTCATGTCTGAAGTATCACCCTTGACAGTCTAGAAGGTGTCAACTGAGTCTTTGACTTTGGGTTCTCTTGGTTATGCTTCTTTGTGCATCGACCTTAACTGTCATTGAGCTTTCACTTTTGCCAACTCCACTCCATTCCTTGTCCATTCATTTGCATATCTGTCATGAACAAAACATCACGTATGTCAGTCATATAAGAGTGAAAAATAACAATGACGTATAGTGTTTAGCCATTATCAAAACCAAGAATGTCAAATAACTCAAATGACCACATGATGATGTCAAATGACCCAAGTGACCGCAAGATGACTCAAATGACCATAGGGGCACAACACTCTGATGGCCGGTGTGCACGGCGCATGGAGCGTGGTGTTGTTCATGATTGTAGTCTGGCTGTGTCCCTCAGGATCGGTGTTTTCGTAAGAATCGAGGTTCTCCGTGCTGGGGCTCTGACGACGTTGTCAGTTGGTTAAGGTGTTCTTCCCCTGTGACTTGGTGCTAGTCCTGAATTTTGAGGATGAAATTTCCTTAAGGGGGGAGGGCTGTAATACCCCATATTTTTTTTCGGATCACTTTAGTGGGTCTCGAAGTGTATTTTGTGTTTTACATGTGTTTTTCCCTGATGTGCGTTTGAAACTCTGTGCAGGGCAAACCGTGGCGTTCTCCGAATTCGGGACAGTACCACTACGTTGTGTTCCTCTCGAGGATCGCGAGGGTAATTTTTCATAATTTTTTGAATTTTTTGAATTTTTAGATTTTTCTATATATATTAACCCTTTTTCTCTCTCCCCCTCTCATTCTCTCTTTCTCACTCTCTCTCATCTCTTTCACTCCCCCTCTCCCCGGGCGGCCGACGATGGTGGAGAAGGGCGAGGCAGCGATGGCGGGAGGTGAGGAATGGGGAACGGGTCGAGGATCGAGGGCCGGTGGCACGTGGAAGCTCGGTCGCGGGTTCATGGAGCGGCGAGGGTTTCGGGGCGTTTTCTTCGTGGATCGGCGTCCACGGCGCGTCGTTTCTTCGGTGGAGGTAGGGAGATGGACCCCCAGCTCGTGCACTTCCTTTCTCGCGTGTTTTGTTGGCCGTGGTGAGCCGAGCGGGCGAATTTGGTGATTTTTGGGAAAAATCTATATTTTTGGGGTCGTGAGTCGATCCGCCGATCCATCGCGTTTTTGACTGATCCGAGGCCATAGATGCATGCTAGGGGCAATTTGGGGGCTTCCCCCTTGTTTTCCCCCTCTCCAGTGGCTGTATGGGGGCGTGGGACGATTTTTTGGTCGTTTCCCGCCGTTCCGCCGTCTGGACGGTGTGGCGGTCGTTCCAGTGACCGCCACAGGGTGTGACGCCCCAAGGTGGGTGCATCATAACCTACTGTTTTTCCAACTGGGTGGTCCGTGGGCCTGACGGTCCCACGATAGACCGCCAGGGCGTGTGACGCGCCTAGGTTGGACCGTCAGAGTGACGATCCGACCGTTGGTAGTCGACCGGTGTGGTTTTGACCGTCGGGGGGTCAAGGCCTCTGACGCACCCAAGGTGGAGCGTCAGAGCCTTGTGACGCCCCTGTGAGGGAGCGTCAGAGAGGACGCGTCCCCACCTTCTAACGCACCCGTGTTGGAGCGTTAGAGTCTGTGACGCCCTGGGCGGTGTGCGTCACGGTTGGTTTCTGCTCGTCTTTTGACGCACCAGGCTAGGCACGTCAAAGACTGTGACGCACCAAGACTGGTGCGTTACTGCCGATTTTGCATCGAGTGTCTGACGCTCCTGAGTTGGATCGTCAGGGTGCTGTGACGGCCCAAAGATAGACCGCCAGGCACTGTGTTATGCCGAAGTGGTTCTTCGTGCTTGCCACGATCGTTTCGTGTGGTGTGGATCCCTGGTTGACCCGGTTGTGACCGAATGGTCGACTTGCGGTCTCTTGGATGTCCCAGACACCCCGAGAGTTTCGTGTCCATATTTTGAGGGTGTCAGGAGGACCGTGCTACCTCGTTTAGCGTGCCCATGGGTTTGAGGGTCTGGGTGACTCCTCGTGTTTCGGGCTTTCGTGTTACGTTTAATCGAGTCACCATGTATCGGTGTGTGTACGGTGGGGTCTCCCCCGCATGTCATGAATTTTTCTGGAAGATGATTCCCGAGTGGTCCATGTGTTTGGCCTTGGACTGCGAGTCCAGTTATCGGCGTGGCGGCTTGTGCGCTGCCCTGGGAATCATGCTTCTGTGCTTTCCGCGTGGGCCATGTTGAACCTCGTGCATAACCATGTCTTAAGGAGTTTTGATGATGAACTAAATACCATGTGACTGCCCTCCATGTAAACCATTTGCATGTGTTGTTGTGGATTTGAAATAAACTAAGTAAACTCCATTTTGTATGAATGGACTAGTGTATGTCACGGCCAACTGATTTGATGAAGTTAACTGACAAGTAATTGATATGCTTACAGGAGCTAGTGAGAAAGAATAGACTCCGACTGAACTGGGTGAAACTCTTCTAACTCTTCCCTATTTGATTCACTTAATGGTTGTGAAGCAGGATTTTAAGTGTGAAAACAAGTGAAAAATGAGAGATAGACTTCAATGTTTTGAAATTTAGAGATATGGAAGACTAACTTCCAGTATGCAATGTGACAGGTGTGCTGAACAAGCATTGAATATAAAGAACAATTGGAAACCTTCCAATTGGATCTTCCTATGCTTGTGGACCCACACAAGCATCTCAAGTGTGAATTGAAGGGTAAGTTGCTTTGGTTGAATGGTAGGAGGAGGTTAATTGTGAGAAATGGATGGACATCTCTCAAGGTGATTCCCTAACTATTTCTAGTTGGTATATCCATGGTTTGGGGTACTTTATACCCATTTCTCTCTTGCAAGCATTCATATTCATTGTTTTATTCTCTTTGTATTACCCCTTACATGTTTTATTTAGTTTGCATTATGTCAGGAAAAGTGTCGACCCCATGGGTCGACACTTTGTCCATGGGTCTGGTTTTCTTAACCGGCCCACTTATGTCTTCGAACGTGGGGATAAAAAGTCGACCGCAAGGGTCGACCTTTTTATCACCAGGTTCTGTCTGGGTTCATTTTTCAGAACCCTGGACATAAGTGTCGACCCATAAGGTCGACACTTATTCTGGGACTTTCTGTCGTGGCTTGTTTCCTTGCCACAGGTAGAAAGTGTCGACCCCAAGGGTCGACACTTTTTACACTGTGTTCTGTTCGAGCCATGTTCTGTTTAGCCCGATCGCGAGTGTCGACCTCTAAGGTCGACACTTTTCGGCGACCGGAAAAATCACCGGTTCGCGCAGCGGCGGGTGCCCTATGATGGGGACATCAGCGACAACCAGCTCACTTTGTGTTTGCATTTATATCCTTTTGTATTTGTATGTACGCCCTTGTGATATATGCGTACACAATAGTAGGTCTTAGTGGGTTTATTTGCAAAAGGCCATTGGGTTTCTTTGCAAATATGCTTGTAGGCCCTGCAGGGGCCCCCTCCCTCCTCCTTATTGGTCCACATGGACTCTTGGGTCCAAGGTGGCTGGTCCATGGTCCAAATTTGGACTTGGACCATGAATTAAATAAAGAAGACAATTCCAAATTGTCCTCTTTAAGGGGGGGGCGGACCTATTAGTTTATTTGGGTTTAATGTGGTGTTCACACCACATCTCAACCCTCCATTCTTCAACCCTTGATCCAAGGGCTCATATTAGATTAGAACCCTTTCATATAAATACTTGTATTTTCTTATGGAAAGAATTAATGAAGAAGAAATTAGCATTTTGCCTCCTTGAAGCTTGTGCCCCTCTCCCCTCTCTCCCTGGTGTTCTTCCACCTCCAGCCCAGTTATAGAGTGAGATCCCTCCCCTCTTGATCCCCTCCAACTTCTGAAGCAGCTCCGGTGATCGCCGCCGACGCGTCTTCACCAACGAATTCGGTTTTCTGTCCACTCTGGACAGACCTCTCTTCTCCGAATTGTCCCTCTCTCTTCCCTAATCTTCTGAAGCTCCAATTTTCAGGGTTGGTTCCCCTCTTGAACCCTTACCTCCAAAAGAAATTTCAGGCAAAAATTCGTCCTTTAGATATTTTTAGATTTTCGTCCAAGTTCAAATTTCAGTTCTGTCCAGGTTCTGTCTACTGTTCAACAGTTCTGAGTCTACCTTGTTCGACCCATGTTTTGAATTTTTTTTAGGCTCTAAAAATTACTGAGACTTCTGTCCACATATGTCTACCACCATGAATTTTCTTAATTTTTGATAAGGTCTCTAGGTATTTTTCAAAATTCGTACCAGTTCCTGTGAGCAATTTTTCCACAGTGTCCCAGATCCGACCCAGGTCCACTCAAAAAATCCCATAAAATCCATTTCCCATCCAAATCAAAAACCAAAAATAGTCCCGGTTTTCTATCTCAGAGATCTTCAACTTTTCTGAAGAACTCATCTCCATATTCCAAGGTCCTCCCACCGGTCAACGGTGATTTTCAGAGAAGTCAGAACCTGCCCCTGCAGTTCTGGCCTGTTTACAGCAAGGGTGTAAATTCCATAAGTCAGATATACGTATCCGATTATTTTTTCTGAAGGCCCCTACGTCGAAGTATTTGGAGTCCTCTTTCCAACGGCGCTGAGCTCGTTGCATTCCGACGACGGGGTTGATCACAGCAGCCGATCTCTCCGGACAGCGCGCGAGAAGACAGCAAGTGCAGACTTGTGGCCGGTTTCCCGCGAGCGTCGTCCGAGGGCCGCCCGGCGTCCGGCGGTCGTTCCAGCAACTCGCCATCCTAGGGGAGCGCTTCCCAAGTGTACCCACACCATAGGAGGCATCAGGTCCCACACGACCCCTCCGGTCCACACGTGGGCCCCACTAGCACGAGTACGCGCGAAGCCGAAGCCGTGCCCGGAAACCGCCCGTCAACCCGGAATTGGTCCTCCCGGGCCCCCTTGTGTCGCCCGTTACCTCCCTGCGTGGAGTGGGCTTACTTGTATTGCTGTAATCTTAATGTATTAAGTTCCCGGGAGTACGAGTTTCGGCCGGGTGCCATCTTCGCCACGCCGAGCGCGTGGAGGTATCGTATTCGCTCCTTGCTTGGCATTCCGCTTATTTCCATATATGCTTGTTTATGCCGCTGCTAGAGAGCATGTGCAGGGTTACCTAGCTCGCTTTTAATTTATCATATCACTGCTGCGAGTGAGAGAGTGACCGTCCCGTGACCCGATCCGGGCACAATTGAGAGCCGACCACCCTAGCTCACAGCCGGTTTCTCAACCGCGCACATCCGACGCTTCCCTCGTTAAGGGACGATCGCGAGCTTGTCGTGTCCTTGGTCCCGTCCCACATCAATTTGGTATCAGAGCGAGTTTGAGTCTAGGGTGTCAAAAAGTAAAAAAAAAAAAGAGTGTCATTTACGTCTAGTCATCAGTCGGTCTAAGTCGTGTTTAGGATCATCATATTTTTAAAACAACAAAAAGAGTCATTTTTGGGTCGCATACATCCCTTTACTCGGTATATAAAAAGGTGTTGTCCGACCGTTAGGTTACTCCTATCGGGAAGGCCGCACACTTGTGCGAGTGACCTTCGGGTCAATTATCTCCGCCGCGTACCGAGTTTTGGTTAAGTCTAGGCGCATCATTTTGCATTAGTGTGTTTTGCTTTAGTCGGTGTCTTCTAGTCGGTGTGTTTGCATGCCCACTCGTCGGGGTACTCAGTACTCACCCCCACCCCCACCTATGGCCAACCCACGGGATACCTCGGGAGACTTCCACTCCCTACAAGAGGCGATGATGGCCATTATGACTAGGTTGGACCAATCCGATGCTAACTTTCGGACCTTCTCCGAGAATATGGATGGTCGCCTTAGGGCCATGGAGGGACGCAT
This sequence comes from Amorphophallus konjac, assembly GCA_022559845.1. NCBI lineage: Eukaryota > Viridiplantae > Streptophyta > Magnoliopsida > Alismatales > Araceae > Amorphophallus > Amorphophallus konjac. The sequence goes on along the minus strand of CM040119.1, from coordinate 23,005,457 downwards.
GGAAAACTCCGATAGGTCAGTCCAAGACCTCGTTGGGCGGTTAGATAGGATGTCACACGGGGACCCTCCTGGGGCAGCCCAAGGTCCACCCGCACCTCCTCCCGCGGGGGCCCAAGTCCCACCCGCTCCCATGGCCCAAGTCCAGACCGCTCCCTCGGCCCAAAACCAGCCACCACTGGTTCCTCCACCCGCCCCTCCTCGGGTTCCCCAACTACCACACTGTGACCTTGGTCTCGAGGACTATGGGTCCGACAATGCCTACGAGGGGTATGGTCAACGCCGTCGTGGTTTTCAGCCACAACGAGATGAGGATGATGATAGGGTCCTTAAGACCGTGCGAGCGGACCCTCCCGCTTTTTACGGGTCTTTGGATCCGAAAGTCTACCTAGATTGGGAGTTTGGCATGGACCGTTATTTTGAATGGTATGATATGTCGGAGCGTCGAAGGGTCCGATTTGCCACCATGAAACTCATGGGGTAGGCACAAACCTATTGGAAGAATGTGGAGAGCCTGCTACTTCAGCGGCTAGAACCCCCGATTGACACATGGGCCGAGATGAAGAATAAACTTCGGCAAAAGTACCTCCCTCCCACATACCGCCAGCGACTCATCGATAGATGGCAAAGTCTTAGCCAGGGAGACCGGTCTGTCTCCGAATACATCGCGGAGTTTGATGAGTACTTTCTACGATGTGGTGTCACGGAGGAGAGTACCATGCCCGTGTCCCGCTTTCGACGTGGTTTGCGGCCACACTACCAGTATGAGCTTTTCCGCCGCAATGCCAAGACGTTGGAAGAGGCATATCAGGTTGCTCTCGAGATGGAGCAATTTGAGGGAGAGTTCGAGTCTAGCCATCGGTTGGGCCCCACCCCTCTCCGTAGTACCGAGCCCCGTCACTCTATAGGCCCACATCAGCGGCCTCCCATGGCTCGACCTCAGGAGCCCACCCGTCAGGTGCACTTCGCTCCACGGCCTCGCCCTCCTCCACCCCGGGATCTATTTCCATCCCAACCACCGGCACCCTTTGCCCGTCCCCCAGCTCCTATAGCCCGTCCTCTGGCACCGGCACCCCCTCCACTCTTGTCCAAGGCACCTACACCTCCCCCATTGTTGCCTACACCCCCTACCCGGCGGGATGATAAGGGTAAGGCCCCTCTTATCGGGGAGAGTAGTCGATCACGAATACAGTGTTTCCACTGTCACGGGTATGGCCACATTGCTAGTGAGTGTCCCGCTCGCACCACCCTAGTCTTAGGTGTTGGAGGATCCGCACCTCCCGAGCTTGAGCATGTCGATTACGAGGCCGACGAGGCACTGGCCGATGAATACTATGCCATGGGGGAAGAGCTGGGCGACCCTTCTGCCGCTCAGGATGTCGCCACCTAGTGGGTTTGATGCTACCACCTTAGTCTAGAGTCGTGCATGAGTCAGTGTGCTTTCTTTGTGTGGTTTGTTTGTGTGGTGATTTTGAGTCGATTGTTTGCATGGTTTGCATTCGTGTGTCAGTGCATGGTGAGTCTGCATGTGTCTTGTGCAAGCTCGTGTCGTTCCCGAATGAGTGTGAAGCGAGTCGATTCACTTGACGAGTATGGGATCGGTTTACTTCTATACCCGGATCAGTCACCTATAGGGACTCAGCAGTGATTCCTAGTGAGTCTTTGAGCTGTTTCCTTCCGTTGAGAGTGCCCCTTCGGAGTGACCACCTTTGGCCATAGCAGTACGCATATCGAGTATATGTGGAATGAGCAGGTGCCGATCACTTGGAGTGGAGCATACCCGCGCTACTTGGCACGGTGACGGATCCGCCGGAGACCTGAGCAGCCGCACCCTTTACTCGACGGGGTCGAGTTCCTCCCACCCGGGGAGAATTGATGGGGACATCAGCGACAACCAGCTCACTTTGTGTTTGCATGTATGTCCTTTTGTATTTGTATGTACGCCCTTGTGATATATGCGTACACAATAGTAGGTCTTAGTGGGTTTATTTGCAAAAGGCCATTGGGTTTCTTTGCAAATATGCTTGTAGGCCCTGCAGGGGCCCCCTCCCTCCTCCTTATTGGTCCACATGGACTCTTGGGTCCAAGGTGGCTGGTCCATGGTCCAAATTTGGACTTGGACCATGAATTAAATAAAGAAGACAATTCCAAATTGTCCTCTTTAAGGGGGGGGGCGGACCTATTAGTTTATTTGGGTTTAATGTGGTGTTCACACCACATCTCAACCCTCCATTCTTCAACCCTTGATCCAAGGGCTCATATTAGATTAGAACCCTTTCATATAAATACTTGTATTTTCTTATGGAAAGAATTAATGAAGAAGAAATTAGCATTTTGCCTCCTTGAAGCTTGTGCCCCTCTCCCCTCTCTCCCTGGTGTTCTTCCACCTCCAGCCCAGTTATAGAGTGAGATCCCTCCCCTCTTGATCCCCTCCAACTTCTGAAGCAGCTCCGGTGATCGCCGCCGCCGCCGTCTCGCCGCCGACGCGTCTTCACCAACGAATTCGGTTTTCTGTCCACTCTGGACAGACCTCTCTTCTCCGAATTGTCCCTCTCTCTTCCCTAATCTTATGAAGCTCCAATTTTCAGGGTTGGTTCCCCTCTTGAACCCTTACCTCCACAAAAAATGTCAGGCAAAAATTCGTCCTTTAGATATTTTTAGATTTTCGTCCAAGTTCAAATTTCAGTTCTGTCCAGGTTCTGTCTACTGTTCAACAGTTCTGAGTCTACCTTGTTCGACCCATGTTTTGAATTTTGTTTGGGCTCTAAAAATTACTGAGATTTCTGTCCACATATGTCTACCACCATGAATTTTCTTAATTTTTGATAAGGTCTCTAGGTATTTTTCAAAATTCGTACCAGTTCCTGTGAGCAATTTTTCCACAGTGTCCCAGATCCGACCCAGGTCCACTCAAAAAATCCCATAAAATCCATTTCCTATCCAAATAAAAAACCAAAAATAGTCCCGGTTTTCTATCTCAGAGATCTTCAACTTTTCTGAAGAACTCATCTCCATATTCCAAGGTCCTCCCACCGGTCAACGGTGATTTTCAGAGAAGTCAGAACCTGCCCCTGCAGTTCTGGCCTGTTTACAGCAAGGGTGTAAATTCCATAAGTCAGATATACATATCTGATTATTTTTTCTGAAGGCCCCTACGTCGAAGTATTTGGAGTCCTCTTTCCAACGGCGCCGAGCTCGTTGCATTCTGACGACGGGGTTGATCACAGCAGCCGATCTCGCCGGACAGCGCGCGAGAAGACAGCAAGTGCAGACTTGTGGCCGGTTTCCCGCGAGCATCGTCCGAGGGCCGCCCGGCGTCCGGCGGTCGTTCCAGCAACTCGCCATCCTAGAGGAGCGCTTCCCAAGTGTACCCACACCATAGGAGGCATCAGGTCCCACACGACCCCTCCGGTCCACACGTGGGCCCCACTAGCACGAGTACGCGCGAAGCCGAAGCCGTGCCCGGAAACCGCCCGTCAACCCGGAATTGGTCCTCCCGGGCCCCCTTGTGTCGCCCGTTACCTCCCTGCGTGGAGTGGGCTTACTTGTATTGCTGTAATCTTAATGTATTAAGTTCCCGGGAGTACGAGTTTCGGCCGGGTGCCATCTTCGCCACGCCGAGCGCGTGGAGGTATCGTATTCGCTCCTTGCTTGGCATTCCGCTTATTTCCATATATGCTTGTTTATGCCGCTGCTAGAGAGCATGTGTAGGGTTACTAGCTCGCTTTTAATTTATCATATCACTGCTGCGAGTGAGAGAGTGACCGTCCCGTGACCCGATCCGGGCACAATTGAGAGCCGACCACCCTAGCTCACAGCCGGTTTCTCAACCGCGCACATCCGACGCTTCCTTCGTTAAGGGACGATCGCGAGCTTGTCGTGTCCTTGGTCCCATCCCGCATCACCCTAGCTCGATCTACTCCCTTAGTGCCCCCTTGTGATTGGTCCTAGGAGGATAATGTCCTCCACGTGTCCCCTTCATACCAGGTGGTATATATGTTATGTGATAGGGTTCCTTGAAAGAGAAGAAATAGAGGATGAGAATGCATCGAATGTGAAATTCATTTTTGAGGTTTTGTGAGGAATGAGGCCGGAGATGTGATGAAGCTTGTACCCAGGTCGTGCTAAGCTCGAATCAAGGTTGAAGAAGATCATCTTCCACCTCCTAGAAGCTGTCTTGTTGAGGAAGAAGGTTGTACCATCTCCAAGCCACCCAATGCGTAGAAAATGATTCAAGGAGAAGAAGAAAGGGTCTGAAGTTCATTCTCCTCCTTCCTTCAGAGATGAACTTGTTGAAGCATCAATCTTCATATTCCTTCCAAAGTTCAGTCCGCCTCAGTCATTAAAGAAGCCAAGGCCACCGTCCTCCATTCAGGAGTTCTCTCAACCCATCCTTGCTTTTACTTGCTGCAGTTTAGTGCTTAGTTGATGTCCAGTGAGATTGCCTTGAAGATTTGTCGCTATTGAGCTTGCAAATGTATATTCGTGTCCATCTTTTAAACTGAAGAAAACTGTGTGTGTGTTCAGAGCGGTGTCTCCGAGTGTGGATTGACTGTTGGGTGCATTCCCCATCTTGGTGTGTGTGTGTGGCGCTGAGCACTGTGTTGAGGGTCCGCCCTCGTGTGTGTGTGTGTAGTTTGCAGTCGTCGAGCAGCGTGTGGTGTATTGGGGTTCATCCCCGTGTGCTACCTCGTGTAGCGTTTTAGTGAAGCCTCACCGAGGTGGTGAGGGGTGGATGTAGGGTACCCGTCGTGGTCCCGAACCACCTAAAAAATCCTTGTGTATGTGTGTTTGGTTGAGTGTTTGTTCCTTATCTTCTACCATCATTCACAGGATGGATTGTTGATCATCTTGCACATTGATGCCAAATTTGTTAACTTATACTGCTAGTTCAAATTGCCATCTTTCCGTGTGTGATCTTGTCACTTGCATGTTCGGTGAGGTTTAATTGAGGAGCTTTCAAGTCCTTCTTATTTGGTCGTAATTTTTAGAGAGGGATCTATTCACCCCCCTCTAGATCCGTGCCACTACACTGTAGGACCCAACTGGCCATGTGTGTGGCCTTGGACTGCGAGTCCAGTTGCCCAGCCTGGGGCTGGATGGTTCCTGCTTTTTCCAGAGAGTGGGATCTGATTTGGCGGCCTATGAGCTGCCTTGGTAACCGTACTTCCGCGTTTTGTGCGTGGCCGAGTGTGTGGCCCGTGGACTGTGAGTCCTGTTTCTTCTCCGACCGTGGTCACTGTGCAACGGTGCTGGTACGTGGGATGGTCCCCGTACTTCGTCAGGTTCAGACGTTATTTTTCGTTGACTTGAGAGTCTACTCCTTCAGTGACCCTCCACTAGTCGTAGCCTGCCTGCACGCGTGTGGACCTACCAGGGAGTGGTGGAGAGGCTACCCTGAGGATAATTTTTAGACTGGTTTCCGTCGGTCCCCTCGTATGTAGCCAGAGTCTGGCTCAAGGGGAAAACCAGTTAGAGGCCAGACCTAGGATGCATGGTCTGTGTGTGCACATGTGGTTGGGGGCAGTTGGACACACGCTGATGAGCGTGAGCCCAGCTAGTCACTTGCTTTGTGGTTACTTGTTCGGTGTTAGTGCCTCTCGTAGGCGCTACCACGTCAGGCAGTTCACCTGCGGTGCGGTGTAAGTCGTCAGGGGATGCTACTGACTGTGCTTCTAGTGGGAGGTACTCCTGTCGAGTCGGGAGTGATAGACCGTCAGCTCCTGTGACTTCGACCTTCATGTTTTGGTCGTGTTGACTGTTGAGTTTCGATTGTTTCGCCGTGGCACATGCTTTGATTTTCGTGCTGTGAGACTAGTGCTAATAGCTTTACCGAGGTTGCGTCTTGTTGTGCGGTACCCGCGACCGGACGGTCGGGGTTGCACCTTGGACATCGTGTCCAGGTTGGCCGTTTCCTAGGAGACAGGCCTCTATGGCAGGGTTGCCGTGGGTTTTTACTTCGATAAGTGGTGCTAGTGTGGTCCGGTTCCCGACTGTGAGATCAGGACTTCTCTTTCTCCTTGACCGGTATAGTAGGCGTAGTTGTAGTGCCGAGTTTTGACCGGCCACCAGGTTTACTGCTCCTGTTGTTACTATTCCTACTGTTACAGTTGTTCTTGTAGTTACAGCTTTCCGTGCTCCGCGGGATCCCTACTGGGCTAGTGACAGGAGGCTCACCCCTGCTTTTCAGGTGTGACGGTTCGTCCTCAAGGTTCGAGGTTGCGGTTCAGAGGTTCTTAGTTCCCAGCTCACCGGGCCGAGTGTTCACTCGGCATGTGGTAGGTTTTACTATTTTAGATTGTACTTTCTGTTGGACAGGACTCTGCTGTTGTAGTAGTTGTTTATTTATTTATTTCTGTTAATTGTTGAATTGTCCTGTCTTATTTCCTATTTCTTTGTGCCTCCACACTCCTTTTAGCCCTTCTGAGCCCTCTCGGTTCGTGGGCGGCGGTTCGAGTCTCAGGTTATCGGGCCTTCCCGATAATCAGATTCTCGGGTCGTTACAAAGTACGTAACCACAGAACAAGGACTAGCTGGGGTCGCACTCGTCAGTGCGTGTCCGACGCCCCCAACCATGTGTGCACACACAGACCATGCGCTCTAGGTCAGATCCTCTAGCTAGTTTTTCCCATCAAGTCCGAACTCAGGCTGCAAAGATGAGGGGCCCAATGGTAAATAACCTAAAAATCGTCACACTAAGAAAAGCTCTCCACCACTCCCAAGTGGGTCCGCACACGCGTGCGCAGGAACACTCCGACTAGTGGGGAAGGTCACCAAAAGGTGAGAACTTGTCGAAGAAGCGGAAAGCCACCGGAACACCACCGGTCCGTACGTAACTCACCGTACGCATGTAGCACTACACGATGCGGCTATGGATATAACATAGCACCCTAGAATCTCTGACTGGGTGACTACTCAGTGGATAGCCGGTGAAACCGGCACAGACGGGAACCACCAATGCACAGAATGCGGAAAAGCCGAACCACGGGCTGACAGGTTCTGGGCGACCAACTCACTGGCCGTCCATAGCTCTGGGCGGCCACACAGGTGGCTGCCACCCTGATGCATGGGCGGCCAACTCCCTCGCCGCCCAATAGCCTGGGCGGCCAAAGGGCTGGCCACCCAGTAGCCTAGGCGGCCCAACCAGTGGCCGCCTAGACACCTGGGCGGTTAGGAATTTGGCTGCCCAGTAGGGCATCACCCTGGGCAGACTTCACTCTGGCGACCCAGCACCCCTAGGTGGCCAGAACCTTGGCCACCCCACTGGCTGATCCCAGAACAGGGTCCCCTCCGGGGACTACCCTCGAAGGCTCATTCCCTCGCTTGACAGGCCCACATTGCGCACGAAAACTTCAGGCACGCATGGGGATTCACCCCCGACCGCAATGCCACACACAAAAATTGATTTCTTCGAATCGATCCGATCTCACACCCATAAACATGGAATTTCCCCAAAAAGTGGTAAACCCCACTCTCTTGCTCAAAACACTATTGAATGCAGTGAAAAACACTGGAATGTGGCGAAGGTCCACCCTCCTACCTCTTGCGAAGTAAACCACCGCAAAACTACCTCAATCGCGAGAGACGAACCCCAGACACGCGGGTGCGCCACGCCACGCCACCACCTCCGGCTCCTCATGATCGTCCCTGCCGCTCACGACCGTACCGTCACCCGGTCGGCCGCCAGAGAGGTGGTGCGAGAGAAGGGGGAGAAGACGGGAGGGTGAGAGAGTGAGGTTGAGAGAATGAGGGAGAGACGGTGTGGAAGGGGGGTGGAGAGGGGGATTTATGTAGCCCATTTAAGAGTAGCCGAACTAGGTCCGTCAGGACCAAATAAGGCCCAGCTCATCCAAGTGACAGCCCCGCAGGGCCCACTTAGGATAAAAAGTCTAATAAGATTACTCGGGATCAAACCCTTCCTCGGCGGCCATTAGGCTCGGAAGGCCCGAACGTCGGTCAGAACGGAGGAAGACCCATGCCCGAGTTATCCCCTCACCAGGATAGAGGCAAGTGCTCAGCGCCTACTCCGACCCATCTTCATCCGAGCTATGCCTATCGTCCGGATAGGGTTGACACCCTTCATTCTTGGGTTTAACCGATGATTGCTTATCCATGCTGCCGTTAAGGACCCTTTATGAGCAGGAGTTTATGAGGATAAGGGACCCCTGACTCCTCAAGACTATAAAGATCCCACGATGAGGACATAAAGAGCCCACGTTGAGGATGTAACTCTCATCCGAAACACCTCAGCTTATGGGACTCATGAGGCTTGTGCACTATTTAAACCTGGGACTCCCTCCCGTGGAAGGTAAGGCCCAACATACGTCTAAAACTCCCTGAGCAGGAACCACTTCACCACCTTGGTGTAGAGAGATCTCGTGCATCTCTATCCTCCTCCCTTCATAGCTTCCACCATTGCACTACTGACTTAAGCATCGGAGGGTTTACCCCAGGGAACCATCCCTGGGCCCCCTGATCCGTTTCACTTTCTTGCAGTTCACTATTCGGTGATCATCCCCTAGCTCAGGTCCAGCACAAGATCACGCCTCTTCATCTGGCGCCGTCTGTGGGAAACGACCAAAGAGCCAGTATGGTGCGAAGAAGTTCAGGGAGGAGATCTGCCGGTGACATGGGAAAGGCCATGGTGGCGGCAGGAGAAGGCCCCTCTCAAGCCTCACAAAACCCTCCCTCCAACGCCGACACCCCAGCCGATGAACTACCCCCTCCTCCCGCAGTGGCAGGGCTACCACTCAACGATGGCGCTGACGCTTTCCAAGCCCTCAACGCAAAACTGGACATCCTCGTGGAACTCATGAGGACCTAGGCGTCCAGGGATGGAAGGTCACGCGCCCCTCCGGAGATCCCTTCCCGCGAGAACGCGTCTCAGCACACCACCGGAGGCCGCTTCACCCTCCGAGGCCGGCAGATTATCCGTAACAGGTCAGGAGGACCTTCACAAGCCCCTCCCCCGGAGCAAGAGGCCTCCTCCACGTTGAAGATGGGAAGACCTATGGCACGCCGTCCAAACCCAGAGACCGAAGCTCCCGGAGAGCACCTAGGAAGTCCCACCAGCCCCACAACGCGGCGACAGCCGGAGTTATCCCTCCGACTGCGCGAATTCGAGAGGCGTTTCACAGAGCAGGAGCGCGCCCTACGCACCTTGCAAAATGTCTCTCCGGCAGAGGACGAGGAAAAATCCCCATTCTCTGATCACATCTTGAAGGCAGAGGTATCTCCCAGAACCTCCATTCCGACCTTCAAGTCCTACGACGGCCAAGGCGACCCGACCGACCACTTCGACAGCTTCGACGCCCTGATGACCCTTCACGGAGCGTCTGACACCATCAAGTGCCGAGCCTTTATGACCACCTTGGTCCAAGGTGCCCAAGCATGGTTCCGGTCCCTCGCCCCCAGATCCATCCGGGATTTCAAGCAATTCAGGTGAATATTCAAGGAGAGTTTCGCCGGTAGCGGCCCCCCAAGGTCGGTAGCAGGGCTATTGGCTCTCAAGCAGGCGCAAGGGGAGAAACTCCGAGCTTACATCAACCGATTCAAGTCGGAAGCCCTAAGAATCCCCTGCCTGGATGTAACCTTGGCCATAACCGCGCTAACCGGGGGCACCCAGGATGAGAACCTCCGCCGCGAACTTGTCCTCCACCCTCCCTCGACCCTTGCCGAGCTAGTGACTCTAGCTTTGCGCCACGCCGACTGCGAAGAAGTACTCAGCGCATGCCGAGGCGCAACCGGCTTGGGTCGGGAGGGGGACAAGAAGCGGGCACTCGAGTCAAGCTCGGGCCAAGGAAAAAGGTGAAACCGAGACGGAGAGCACAAGGAGCCATCCCAGAAGTACGAGCGGTACACTCCCTTAATCGCTCCGGTGTACAAGATATATGAAGACATCAAAGGCTAGGGCCTTCTCCGCCAACCCGAGCCAATGAGGTCGAAAAACCGCAATAGCAGAAAGCATTGCCTGTTCCACAGTGACCACGGGCATCATACCGGCGATTGCCACCAGCTCCAGGATGAGATCGAGCACCTTGCCCGCCAGGGACACCTATCCCAGATCGTGGCTGGGCGTGAGGAGGACCTAGGCGCCCCAGAGGAAATCGACAACGCCCCTCGCGGGGTTCACATCAACGTCATCACTGGAGGAGCTACATTAGGAGGGGGATAGTAGCGGAGGAAGGAAGCGTCATGCTGAGCGGGCGAGCAGAGCCATCGAGCCTCCCAATGCCCCGCCAAGTGAGCCCCAGGTCATAGTCTTATCCGACCAAGATCTGGAAGGGCTGACCACCCCGTATGACGACGCCCTAGTCATATCGGCCACAATAAACCATTGTAACGTAGATAAAATTCTAGTTGACAATGGAAGTGCCCCTGATGTATTATCTTACGAATGTTTCCTTAAGATGGGGGAGAATCCGTCTAAACTCCGCCCGATCCGAACCCCCCTTTGCGGGTTCAATGGCCATGCCACTTATCCCGAGGGAGCACTAAGCCTGCCGGCTACTCTCGACACCCCACCTAAAACCGTTACGGTCATGGTGGACTTCATAGTGATCAAGGGAATGATAGCATACAACGCAATCTTCGGCCGAGGGATCCTTAGCCGAACGAAAGCGGTGCCTTCTACCTATCACCAAAAGATGAAGTTCCCCACCAAAAATGGGATGGGGGAAGTCTGAGGTAACCAGGCGATGGCCAGAAGGTGCTATAATATCTCGGTAGAAGCCACAAGGCCGGACGTGAAGAACAAGGGTCCCCGGGAAGTCGAGGAAAAACCCGCAACCTCCGAGCCTAGAGGCGAGCTGCTAACAGTTTTCCTAAACAACGACCCGACCCTAGGAGTAAAGATTGGAGCTGACCTACCGTCTGAGGTTCAGCAGCAATACAAAAAAATTCTTTCCGTGTATACCCGAGTCTTTGCATGGTCTGATGATCAACTCCCTGGAATACCGGAAGAGACGGTAATGCATACGCTCAACCTCGACCCGACCGTGAAGCCCGTACAACAACGTAGAAGGAAGCACGCGCCAGAGAAGCAGGCGATCATCAAGGAGCAAGTCACCAAGGGGCAAAAGACTGGTCTTTTTAGATCGGTCCTATACCCGACGTGGTTGGCTAACGTCGTCCTGGTGCCAAAAGCTTCGGGAAAGTGGCGAATGTGCGTGGACTTCACTGACATGAACAAGACCACACCAAAGGACTGCTATCCGTTACCGAGCATCGACCAACTGGTTGATTCAACCTCGGGCAACAAAATACTCAGTTTCCTGGACGTCTATTCAGGTTACCACCAGATCAGAATGGATCCAGGAGACGTCGAGAAGACCGCCTTTATTACCGACTTCGGCCTATACTGCTACACCCGGATCCCTTTCGGGTTGAAGAACGCTGGAGCCACGTACCAGAGGCTGGTCAATCACATGTTCGAAGGACAGCTCGACCGGAACATCGAGGTCTAGATTGACGACATGCTCGTCAAGACCCCCAAGGCTGAGGATCACTTCACCGACCTAGCTGAGACCTTCAACACCCTCCTGAGGTACAATATGAAGCTCAATCCCACCAAGTGTGCCTTCGGAGTAAGATCCGGGAAGTTCCTGGATTTTTTAGTCACCCAGCGTGGGATCGAGGCCAAACCCGACAAGGTCCAGGCCATCCTGGACATGCACCCACCCACCTGCATCAAAGACGTTCAATGCCTTACTGGGCGCATTGCCGCGCTCAGCAGGTTCCTATCCCGTTCGGCTGAACGATGCCTACCCTTCTTCAAACTGTTGACGGGGCCCAAATTGGCATCTGCTTTGATCGCATGGGACGAGGAATGCCAAAGTGCTTTCACTGAGCTAAAAGAGTTCCTGACTTCGCCCCTGGTGCTTTCCAAGCCTGTCCCAGGTGAATCCCTGCATCTCTATCTCTCGGCAACCTCATCTACAGTTAGCTCAGTCCTGGTCAGAAATGACTCAAGAGTCGAGAGACCGGTCTACTACACCAGCAATGTGCTCAATGAGGCTAAAATAAGGTACCCCGCAACCGAGAAACTTGTGCTAGCGTTAGGGGTGGGCACGGTTTGGTTTGATTTGGTTTGAAGAGAAATTTTCTCAAACCAAATCGAACCGAATTAAGGCTTCAACCCGAACCAAACCAAACCAAACCAAACTAGTTTGAAACCAAACCAAATCAAACCGAATTAATTCGGTTTGGTTCGGTTTGATTCGGTTTGAACCATATTCATCTCCCATTTTATAAATTAGTTGGATTCAAACAACATTAGAGAAAGGTAGGGTAAAAGAATTTCTACCAAATAAAGTAAATATTAAAAAAATAACATATAAAATTGTAACCTGTAAGAACAAGCTCCATAATATTTTCACATAAGAAATTAAGAAGTTCGGTTACAGTAAAATAGAAGGTGATTTAAAACCTATTTCATAAAGTCGAAAACCCCATTAGAATGGTGAGAATTGGACCTTTTAAATTCGGATTTATAGTTACATATACATTTATATTAATTTGATAAAAATATTCTTAAATTCGGGTTATTCGGTTCGGTTTGGTTTTGTTCGGTTTCTTGAACTTCAAAACCAAACCAAACTAAATTTTTTAATACGGTTCAGTTTGAACCCAAACCAAAAATTTTTAAATTTCAACCCAAACCAAACCGAACCAAATCGTTCGGTTCGGTTTGGTTTTCGGGTTGAACCCGAATAATGCTCACCCCTAGCTAGCGTTGGTTACCTCGGCTAAGTGCCTCCGACCCTATTTTCAAGGGCATTCCATCACCATGCTGACCGGCGAACCTTTGAAGAGGATCCTCGCTCACCCTGAAGCCTCGGGATGCCTCGTCAAATGGGCCATCATGCTCAAGGACTACGATATATCATACCGGCCTCACTCGGCTATCAAAGGTCAAGCGCTCGTTGACTTCATCGTCGAGAGCACTATCCCGACCAAAGAAAAATCTCTGTCTGCGCCTGGGCCAACCTTGGAACTGTTCATCGACGGATCCTCCAACTCGGCCGGAAGCGGCGCTGGAATCCTCCTAAAGTCCCCCGAAGGAGCAGAGCTAAAATACGCCTTGATGTTCAACTTCCAGGTGTCCAACAACGTCTCTGAGTACGAAGCCCTTATCTCGGGAGCCCGCATGGCCAGACGACTGGGGGCTGAGCGAGTCAGAATTCACACTGACTCCCAACTAGTTGCTAGCCATGTCAACGACGATTACGAAGCTCGAGAAGCACCGATGATCAAATACCTCCAGCTGGTCAGAGCCGTGGCACAACAGTTCGAGAGTTTTGAGATAGTTCGAATAGCTCGGGAAGAAAACTCCCGAGTGGACGCCCTCTCTCGGCTGGCCTCCTCTCTTGACCCCGAGGGTACTCGATCGGTCCTTCTCGAAGAGCTAGAGCGATCGAGCAGCGATTCAGAGCTCCTGGCTGTTGACCATGCCCCCCTAAGTGACTGGCGCACCCCCTACTTGTTGTGGCTCCAAGACTCTCAAGAGCCTCCCGACCCATGGGAAGCCCGAAGATTGAAGTACCAAGCTCGGTGATTCGTCGTTCTGGATAGCACTCTCTACCGAAGATCCTTCTTCGGTCCTCTCCTGAAGTGCCTCAATACTGAAGAAGCCAACCGAGCAATTCAAGAAGTTCACGAAGGCCTGTGCGGAGCGCATTTGGAAGGAAGGTCACTCGCCGGAATCTTGCTACGGCAAGGTTATTGGTGGCCCACTCTGTAGCGCGACTGCTCGACCTACGTGCAGCACTGCGACCGATGCCATCGATTTGACCACTTGGTCCATCAGCCGGTAACGAAGCTCGTTACCCTAGCCGAGCCATATCCTTTCGCTCGCTGGGGAATCGACATCCTCGAACCGTTCCCCACGGCTCAAGCCCAGAAGAAGTTCATCATCATTGCCATCGACTACTTCACCAAATGGATCGAGGCCGAAGCCACAGCAAGAATCACCGAGATAGTCGTCTGCAGTTTCATCTGGAAATCGATCATCTGTCGCTACGGCATCCCCTGAGTGATAGTGAGCGATAATGGTCGGCGATTTGATTCTCATTATTTCGAGACAAATGCACCGACCTAAACATTCGCAATCACTTCACCTCGGTCGCCCACCCTCAGGCTAACGGGCTGGTCAAAAATGCCAACAAGACTATCTTAAAAGGCATCAAGACCAGGCTCAGCAAAGCCAAGGGCAGTTGGCTTGAGGAATTGCCGAACGTACTTTGGTCACATAGAACGACTCTCAGAACGGCAACCGGTGAAAGCCCCTTTCAGTTGGTGTACAGCGCCGAGGCCGTTATCCCATTGAAGATTGCCAATCCCTCCCTCCGAGTCATCTGTTTCTCGCACGAGGCAAACGACCAGAAATTGCTCGAAAACCTCGACCTAGCAGATGAGCTCCGAGAGATTGCTAGCATCTGAGCAATGGAATATCAACGCCACCTCACTCGATACTACAATGCCAAAGTCTGAGATAGACACTTTCAACCGGGAGATTTTGTCCTCGGGAAAGCCGAAGCCTCTCGACCACTTGAGGCGGCGGGCAAGCTATCCCCTAATTGGGAAGGCCCCTACCGAGTGGTCGAAACGCTCGGGAAAGGAGCATACCGGCTATCCACGATGGAAGGAGAACCCATCCCTTGGACCTGGAACGCGACTACACTACGCAAGTTCTATTTCTGAACGCCGAGCATTGTGTAAGCAATATGGAAATGAAACAAAAGCCTCCTTTCCTTTATTCAAACAACTTGCTTGTACATCAGAAAGGCCGAAGCCAAGAAAATACATGTCAAAAAAACAAAAAATCCATCTGGCGTCGCCGTATGAGCCCATTGCTTGGCTGACTTGGTTGACCTTTCTGCGTCCAGCCATTGACTCTGCCTTATGCAGAAACTGGCTCGGATAAAGGGTAGTCGACCCCGTTGGCTCGGGTAGCTCGGAACAAAGGTGACAGAGGGATTAGGAAGGAGAAGGCTACCTTCCAAGTTGACAGAGATGGAGGAAGGGGAAGAGGGAACGCATATGAAGGCATCCTCCCCACCAATCTGCCAACTCTTTGGAAGGCAGAGAGTGCAGGCACCCTCCGAAGAGTGAAAGAAATGATGGGAAGAGCAGAAGAGGGAAAAAGAAACTAGCAGAGCTGGAGGAGGAGGCAGGGGAAAGCTCGGAATGTAGGGAGCTTAATTATCTTCCTCCTCCCCTCCATGAAGCGAGCAGGAAGGGACGGGAGGCAGGGATGCCTGATGCCCCCATCCGTCCACCATCTTGCCCCCCCGCAAGCGCCGCCAAAACTGATAAAAAGAAGATGACGTGCCTCCGCACATCGAACCCTCTTTAAATTAGTCCACCGGCCGTCGAACCCTCTTTAAACCCGAAGCAGCAAGGACTCTCAGCCCCCCCGTCATCGGTAGCTTCATCTTCCGGAGCATCTTCCATGCTTCAAATATAATGGCACAATTCTACGTGAAGAGAGAATGGGGAAAGACTGTTGGGGAAAACCCTAAGCGGTGGAGAGGAAGGGACGCCCTTCAGACCTTTTATAGGCGAAGGGAGGCTATTTACCTTAAATGATTCTCCCCTTGAAAACACGCCAAAGGGACCTCTCCCTACGAACGGTCACCTCAAACTTCTTGTTTCCGCCCCAGCGGGACACACGAAGCGGCAAAACATTCAAAGTATGAGAGAACGTAAAGACACCCTGTCAGACGCTCACCCAACCATCAGGCGAGATCCATGCAGAAAGTATCGACACTTTCCAACTACTATAGATACGCTGAACAAAATACGTCAATGGCGATACGAAATAGTTAAGTCTTCATCATAATGCTATTGCCTTACTTTTTTCCTATACAACAAAGAAAGTTTTCCTTCAAAAAAGTAAAAGACATGCAAAAAGAGAAAGCAAAGCAGATACATTAGGCCTCTGGCCCACCCTGAAGCTCAGAAGTGGAAGGCTCAGACGGTCTACCCCCGGCACCCTCGGCGACGGCCGACCCTGGCACTGACCCCATCGGCGTGGGAACTACCACGGTTGCACGCCCTCCCGAGGCATCCGGAGTTGGCGACCCCTCAGATGAAGAGCCCCCCTGATCTTCTTCCCCCGACGCAGAGGAATTGGAGGATGACAAGTCCGAGTCATATCATTGCCCGGACGGGAAATTGATTGTCTCAGACGCCTGCTCCTCGGCATAAGAGATGGCCTGGTCGTAGCCTTGTTTAAACCCCTTGCGGATGCCTCGGCGAAGCGCTGACCCATAGTAGGGGAGGGCAGCCTCCTTAAGGTCGACCCGGTAGGCCTCTGAGCATTTGTACTGCTCGAGTGCCTCCGCCCCGGCCGATCCCACCCTACCAACGAGCTCGGCCTTCTCCCGCTCCACCTCGGCTAACCTCCGCTCGACCTCAGCCGTCTGCTTCTCGGCCTCTGCCGCCTGCTCCTCCGCCTCAGCCCGATCAGCCACGGCCTCCCACCGAAGGCGCTCGGCTTCCTCTGCTCTGTCCACCAGCTCGGCACGCTCGGCCTCCCACCGGCCATCTAGCTCGATGCGAGCAAAGTGCTCCTCTTCAAGAAGCCTACTCTTCCTCTCAAGCGATTCGCGGGCCCTAGCTAGTTGCTCGAACAATGCCCGATCCTCCTCTTGGCTCGCCTGCGCCAGCTCCCTAACTGAGGAAAACTCACGTCGAAGCCCATCACGCTCCTCGGAGAGCCGAGCCATCTTCCTGTCAGACCCACCAAGTGTCCGGGCCAGGTTCGCCCGCTCTGACTCAAAAACGAGCATAAGCTTCTGCCAAAGTGGCCCCCATCTGGGCCAGGACCAAGCCACCCTCCATAATCGTCTTGAGGACCACGGGCGGGGAGTGCTACCTGTCTCCCCCCTTCACCTTCGCGGCTATACCGTGACATACTTGATACAGAGGGCCCTGGATGACGAGCCTTTCCAAGGCTGCCAGAATAGAGTCCCCCTCTTCGGTCGGCGTCCCGCCGGACAGCCCAGATCGAGTCGCGGCTTCGTGCGCCCCTCGTGCCTTGGTCGGTCGGGGCTGCGACGCTTTTTCTTGCGACCCCCCAGCCTAGACCAGTTCGACACCTGCACCGCCACCTGGAGCGTCGCCCGCCTCAGTCAACGCCCCAATCTCGGCCGTGGTCCCAGCGTCACCTACCTCGTCTACGGCCCCCTCGGCTCCTACCGAGGGGAGAGCCGGGCCAGCATCGCTGCAAATCGCAGAAGCAGCCTCGGCCCCCTCGGCTCCGACCAAGGGGGGAGCCGAGCCAGCATCGTCGCCGACCGCAGGAGCAGCCCCAGCCTCCTCAGCCCCCTCTTGCTCGACAGGTGGGAGAGCTCACCCAGTAGGGTCGGCCCCATCATGTTCGGTGGAAAGGTGAGCCGTAGCAAGGTCGCCTTCGACTGCGAGAATGACCCCGGCCTTCTTGGCCCGCTTCATGGCCTTCACGGCGGCCCGGATCATGCCCTCGACGGGATCCTTGCGCTTGGACCCCCGCGGCCCGGAAGATTCACCCCGGGCCGCCCCCTTGCCCTTATCTCTGGCTCGGGAGCGACCCGTGGGAGCAGCCGAGTCATCACCGAGATCGATCACCTCTGCGGTCTCCTCCAAAGCCGGCCACCTGGTGTCTGCACAGAAGAAAGATATGATCAGGAAAAGGAGATGGTCTCAACATCCAGAGAAGAAACTAATTCGTGGCAACCGAACCTGCCGACTGCAGCCGCGCAAGAAGACATCGCTCAATGTTCTCCGGAGTAACCAGCTCCTCCGTGACTGACGACGCTTCAGCAAAATGATCGCGTACTCCTCCACGTCCGGAGAAAACTCATCCTGCCACGGAGGAATGTTCGGATGAAAATTGGGGATTATGGGACATCTCCAAGCCTCCTCCACCGAGAGGATCCCCACCAAGAAGAACTGAGTTTTCCACCCCTTGTGCAAAGAATCCTTCGCGGCCAAGGAAATACTGCTCCTATTCTGCCTCGCCTCGATGAAATAGAAGCCCTTCCCGGCCCAGGGATGCGCCTTCAACTCAAAAAAATAGTGAAAGAGGTCCAAGGAAGGAGGAACTCCGCATTGACGACAGAGGATGTGAAAGGCAGAAAAAAGAAGATAAGAGTTGGCTACCAACTATACGGGTGCCAAATGAAAGAAATTGAGAAGTTTGAGAATAAAGGGCTCGAAGGGAAGGCGGAACCGACCCTTCCACGACAGTATAAAGGTGCAGATATGGCCCGTACGAGAGTCCAAGCTCGACTCGTGCGGGGCAGCTGTGGCGAAGACAAACTTGTGGGGGAGATGAAACTGGTTCTCCAACAATTTCACCTCTGCCTCCCCAAGTTCGCTGCAGTTTGGAGCAGCCGCCCTCACCGCAGGCTCACCCTCCCACTCTTCGACATCCGGACGCTGATCCACCATGGAATCCAGAGAGGAACTTGAAGAAAGATGCTCCCAGGACCCCGAAGACTCTGGAGGAAGGGGAAGCTATCGGACTACCTCTGCAGTTATCTCCGCCAACTCCGCGAACGCCGCTGCAAGCCTCTGCTCTTCCGTCGTGTCCCCACGATGCATCAAAGAGCCACAAAAGCAAGCGCGAAGGAGAGCCAAACCCTCAAAACGGAGGGAGTCTGGAGCGACGACAAGCGCGCAACGCCTATATTCCCAAGCGGAAGGCGGCGCGTCGTTCTGACCTCCGAGAAAAGGGGGCCCCTTCAGTTCAAATCCATCAGGATCATCATTATTATGGGCCCAGGTGACCACGACACATGACTTACTAACACCGCCAGATCTCCACCCACCTGAGCCACGCTGGTCCAAAACCCTAAACGGCTACTCTTCCGAGCTTACTAAAGCTAGGGAGTAGGAGGGGGACAAGTGGAGAGGGGGATTTCTATAGCCCATTTAAGAGCAGCCGAACTAGGTCCATCAGGACCAAACAAGGCCCAACTCATCCAAGTGACAGACCCGCATGGCCCACTTAGGATAAAAAGCCCAAAAAGATTACTCAGGATCAAACCCTTCCTTGGTAGCCCTTAGACTCGGAAGGCCCAAACGTTGGTCAGAACGGAGGAAGACCCATGCCCGAGTTATACCCTCATCGAGATAGAGGCAAGCGCTCAGCACCTACTCCGACCCATCTTCATCCGAGCTATGCCTATCACCCGGATAGAGTTGGCACCCTTCATGCTTGGGTTTAACCGACGATTGCTTATCCACGCTACCGTTAAGGACCCTTTATGAGCAGGAGTTTACGAGGATAAGGGACCCCTGACTCCTTAAGGCTATAAAGATCCCACGATGAGGACATAAAGAGCCCACGTTGAGGATGTAACTCCCGCCCGAAACTCCCCAGCTTACGGGACTCAAGAGGCTTGTGCACTATTTAAACCTGGGACTCCCTCCCGTGGAAGGTAAGACCCAACATACGCCTAAAACTCCCTGAGCAGGAACCACTTCACCACCTTGTGTAGAGAGATCTCGTGCATCTCTTTTCTCCTCCCTTCATAGCTTCCACCATTGCTCTACTGACTTAGGCATCGGAGGGTTTACCCCAGGGAACCATCCCTAGGCCCCCTAATCTGTTTCCCTTTCTTGCAGTTCACTATTCGGTGATCATCCCCCAGCTCAAGTCCATCGCGAGATCATGCCTCATCAGGATGTTTTAATTAGGTTTTTAATTTTTTTCTTTTTTTTGAAAACTCATATTAACCCCGAAAATTCCTGAAAAATAAGACCTGATGTAGAAAAATTCTGGGAAAAAGTAAGGCCGCTCAACTCGCTGCCACGTACCCAAAATGACCCATAAAAGCACCATTCGGGGGTCCGAAAATCCTTATTAAAGTTCAAAACCCACTCGGACATGATCCACGACTCATTGAAAGAGATCCAAAAAACCTGGCACGTGACATGTATGGTCTTGGGAGAAGTGCCCAAAAGTACTAGTGTCAATGGGAGTTTGTAATGACAAGGTGTGGCATTGCACCGAAGTACTTGCTAACGTGTTAATCTATGACATTCACTTCTACATGAAAATTCATGACTCTACATTACATTATTGTACTTGCGTGCTTGTTACGGCCAAATACATGAAAGTTCTTGTTATACATTTGTTCTATCTCTTGTTTTCCTCTTTGTTTATCTCATCTCATCATTTTGGTTGGCTATAGTTAAATGCCTCTTTACGTTGTTTATTTTGCTCATTTTACTCGTTAGCATGAAAGATCTTATTAATTGATTAATCGCTTTAAGATTTCTTGGCATAGAGATATAATTCCTACTGAGCTCTCGCTCACCCAGTTTTCCCAATCTTTTTCAGGTAGCTCTGATGAGGACATTCAATTCGATGGGGAAGGGTGAGAGTAAACCTTGGAGCGTCCAGCTAGCAGTCTTAGCGTCTTCAGTCCTATTATCGTAGCTTATGTCTATGTGGAATTATGAGTCGTCGAAAATGTTAAAGTTGTTTAGTGAGATGTCTATTATCTTTTATCAAAGTTTAAAAGAGTCGATGTAATAGACGTTTCTTGGAATTTATAAATGGAAGTTTGAATTTTATGATAGGTTGTGTACTTGCCTCTTATCTTTGATGGCTATTATTTTGCTCTGATTGACATGAATGTTATAACTGATGCGTTCCAATTTTTCGCATCGGGACGTGATAGTTTTGTGGTATCAGAGCCTAGGTTTTCTTTAGACCCTAGGTTTCTAGAAGTGTCATTAGAATATGTGACATTGATAGTGTCTTAATATCAAACCAAGTGAGATGGGTTAGAGACTTGGGTTAAGTTAATTAATAAAAGAACCCTAAAGAAATTACGTAAAGCGTTCTTAATCCTTTCTCTACACTTGTAGGTTTCGACTAGTTCCTTCGATGGCAGCGGAGCACGCTCAATGGAGAGAGATGCATCAAACGGTGCAGGGCCTGACCCAGGCTTTGTAGTAGGTGGCATAGGGCGCAGCTCATCACGACACTGGTGACCTGCATCAGAATTTTCTTCGCATGAATCCCTAGAGGTTTAGTGGTTCTCCAAACCCGGACGAGGCCGAGCACTAGGTCAAGGAGATGGACCGCATCTTCTATGTCATGCAGTGCAGCGAGCAAGAGCGAGTGCTGTTGGTGACCTTCTAGTTAGAAAGAGATGCCCGCAGTTGGTGGGAGTCGGTGGAGCCAACTTTGGCAAATGGCCCAGTGACGTGGGAGGAGTTTCTTGAGCATTTCAATAGCAAGTATTTATCCGACCGAGTGTAGGAGAAGAAAGTTGCCGAGTTTGCTTTGTTGCGGCAGAGGAATCCATCTGTGGCTAAGTATGAGGTGCAGTTCCCCCGATTATCTTGATATGCGCCGCACTTAGTCTATTCTGAGAAGGTGAAGGCGAAGCGTTTCCTGAACGGTTTGAAGCTGCAGTATATCAACCAGTTGGCCCCGTTAGATATTCACAACTATGTTGAGATTGTGCGAAAGGCACAGGTGTTGGAGGATACTATGGAAATGATCGACCGAATTAAGGGAAGGGATAAGAGAAGGGAGCAAGCTACTAGCTCAGGGAATTTTAAGCCGACTTTTGGCAAGAAGAGGCCTAATGATAGGCCGAGTTTTTCCAAAGATAAGAGACCGAAGGAGAATAATAAGAAGACTATACCGGCTACCCCATCTAAGGTAGTCTGCAAGCATTGTGACAAGCCAGGCCACAAAATGGAGGAGTGCTGGCGGAAGTTAGCCGCATGCCTGAGGTGTGGGAGTAGGGACCATCGGATCCCTAAATGTCCGCTCATTACTGATCAAGCTCCACCCGAGAAGCAGCAAGGGAATCCGAAGCGTCAGGGCAGGCTCCAAGCCCTTCATGAAGTTGAGACCAATGAGGAGGGTGGTGTAGTTGAAGGTACCTTACTGTTCTTTCCATGCCAGCTTTTGTTCTTTTCGACACCAGAGCTACTCATTCATTTATTTCTCATAACTTTGCCAATTCTCTGTCTGTGAAACCTATATTGATGGAACCTCACCTTATAATTACTATCCCTATTGGATCGGGATCAGAGATCAAGTACTTTTATCCTTCTAGTGAGGTTTTGATTAATGGTTATAATTTGCATGTTGATATGGTGTGTATGGAAATGGGAGGCTATGATGTGATCTTAGGAGATGATTTGTTAGCTAGGCATGGTGCTAGCGTTTATTGTAAGTCAGGATCAATGTATTTTTTTGGGCACCCTGAGCTTTTCTTTTCTGGCAGTAAGCATTCTAAGTCTGTGCCACTTATTTCGGCACTTCGGGCTGATAAGTTGTTGAAGAAGAGGTGTCAGGCGTTCTTGGCATTGGTCACTTTGACCGATAGGAAGGAGTTGGAGTTGAAGGATATTCATGTTGTCTGAGCTTTCCCTAATATGTTTCTTGAGGAATTGCCAGGTCTTCCCCCCAGAAAGGGAGGTGGTTTTCTCTATCGATTTAATTCCTTGTGCTACACCAGTTTCCAAGGATCCTTACCGTATGTCCCCTGCTGAGTTGAAGGAGTTAAAGGAGTAGTTGCAAGAGCTGTTGGAGAAAGGTTTCATTCGTTCGAGTACATCCCCATGGGGTGCTCCTATTCTTTTTGTTAGAAAGAAGGATGGATCATTAAGGCTATGCATAAATTATCGCCAATTGAACTAGTTCGCTGTTAAAAACAAGTACCCATTACCAAGGATTGGCGAGTTGTTTGATCAGATAGCTGGAGCTCAGTATTTCTCAAAGATTGATCTCAGATCGGGGTATCATCAATTGAGGATCAAGGATGAGGATATCTTCAAGACGACGTTTAGGAGCAGGTATGGGCATTTTGAATTTGTTATAATACCTTTTGGACTAACAAATGCTCCTGCAGCTTTCATGCAGTTGATGACCAGTGTGTTCCGATCCTACCTAGATCAGTGGGTCATAGTATTTATTGATGATATTCTTATATACTCCAAAAGCAAGGAGGAGCATGAGGAGCATCTGAAGATGGCTTTACAGATAATAAGAGATCATCGGCTGTACGCCAAGTTTAGTAAGTGTGAATTCTGGTTGCAAGAAGTCTCTTTTCTATGTCATATAATTTCCAAGGATGGTATTACAATAGACCCTTCCAAGGTTGAGGTGGTGAGAAATTGGGAGAGGCCTATGAGTGTGACTGGGGTCAAAAGTTTCTTAGGCTTAGCTGGTTATTATAGAAGGTTTATCAAGGATTTCTCCAAGATTGTGGCTCCCTTGACTAGATTGACCCATAAGGAGAATCGTTATGAGTGGTCAGAGGATTGTGAGAAGAGTTTTCAGACTTTGAAGGAATGTTTGACCAGTGCCCCTGTGCTTGCCTTACCTTCGGGAGAAGGAGGATCTGAGGTTTATACGGATGCATCGGGAATTGGTTTTGGTTGTGTGTTGATGCAGTGAGGGAAAGTGATTGCTTATTCCTCTAGATAACTAAGGAAGCATGAAGAGAATTATCCTGTCCGTGATTTGGAACTTGCTACGGTTGTTTTTGATTTAAAGATATGGAGACACTATTTACATGGGGAATCTTTTGTCATATATTCGGATCACAAGGGTCTGACGTATTTATTTTCCCAAAAGGAACTTAATATGAGATAGAGAAGGTGGCTCGAGTACTTGAAAGACTTTGATTTCTCCATCGAGTACCATCTAGGGAAGGGAAATGTTGTGGCTGATGGTTTGAGCGGTAACCCGATGGCCAGGTTGTCATGTTTAATGCCCCAAGAATGGTGGATGTTGGAGCAACTAGCAAGTATAGAGCTTAATATTGAAGAGAAGGGAGATCGGTTTATGATTGCCCATGTTAAGCTTCAATCGGATTTGCTTTCTGAAATCAAGGAGCTTCAAGGTAGTTATCCATTGTTTGTCGAGATTAAGGAAAGTTTGAGTAATTGTCCAGATTTTCGACTAGCTAAGGATGGTAGATTGCTTTTTCGTGGGAGAACTTGTGTTCCCAATTTTGTCGAGATAAAGAGCAAGATTCTAGAAGAAGCCAATCAGTCCAAGTACACTATTCACCCTAGAGCAATGAAGATGTATAGAGATTTGAAGAGGACCTTTTGGTGGCTGGATATGAAGAGAGAAGTGGCCGAGTTTGTAAGCAGATGCTTGGTATGTCGGCAAGTCAAGGCCGAGCATTTTTGGCCTACTGGGAAACTAAAGCCCCTTGAAGTACCGTAATGGAAGTGGGAGAGTATCGGCATGGATTTCATCATGGGCTTACCAAGGACTCGTGGTGGCTTTGATGCTATTTGGGTAACTATGGATCGACTGCCTAAGTCCGCGTACTTCTTGCCCGTTAAATCAAAATTGTTGTGTCATGGACAACGGATCTAGAGGGGAGGGGTGAATAGATCTGCCCCTCTTTTCACAATACAACCCTCTATAAGCCTAGTTAAAAATAATTGTAGCGGAATACAACTAGCTTAGCGATGTATAAAACGATTTACTTAGAAATATGATTTCACAATATAGAGATTGAACCTAAGCATGCATCTAAAACATAACAATCGTACAATCAAACCACAACACAAAGGATTTTAAGGTGGTTCGGACTGAATTTCCAGTCCTACGTCCACCCCTCACCAAATCCGGTGAGGCTTCACTAGTGAAGGACACCAAACCACAAATCCGAGAACCACCGATTGCCTTCCTACTAACCACCCGTAGGGACGTGTTGACACCCGGAAAATGAACAGGGGTGGAAGCATGATTGAAAAGAAGATCTGACCAACAGCGAAAGACTGAGGCTGATGTCCGAGCTCGTCGCCATTCGAGTGACGATATTGATAAGATAAAACCCTGTCTACGGACTGATAAAACCCTGTCTACGGACTGATAAAACCCTGTCTACGGACTGATAAATCCCTGTCTACGGACTGATAGAACCCTGTCTACGGACTGATAGAACCCTATCTACGGACTGATAAAACCCTGTCTACGGACTGATAAATCCCTATCTACGGACTGATAGAACCCTGTCTACGGACTGATAGAACCCTGTCTAAGGACTGATAAAACCCTGTCTACGGACTGATAAAACCCTATCTACGGACTGATAAATCCCTGTCTACGGACTGATAGAACCCTGTCTACGGACTGATAGAACCCTATCTACGGACTGATAAAACCCTGTCTACGGACTGATAAATCCCTGTCTACGGATTGATAGAACCCTATCTACGGACTGATAGAACCCTGTCTGCGGATTGATGAAAATTGCAATCGTGACGTCAATACAAGATATTTCAGAAATGATAGACCATTTGGGATGATGATACATTTGAAGAAACCCTAAGTGGGCCTATATGAAGATGGTGCCCAAAGCCCATGTTGAAGCCCAGATATGACGCCAGAGATCAAGGTTGAGCGCGCCGGGAAGCATGCCTCAGGCGCGCCGTGAAGATGCCTGTCGAGAAGGAAGAGGGAAGGGGTTATAAAAACCCCTCCCTTCGATAGAGATAAAGGGGGGGACAACATCAGAGAGAGAAAAAATCAGAGGGCTCCGGGATCGATCGACTGGAGAGAAAAAAAAGGCTGAAGGAAAAAAAGAGAGAAAGCCAGATAGAGAAAGGGGATCGTTCTGAGAGAAAGAGCCACCCCTCCCCTTTCGATCAACAGAGAGGAAATAGAAGAGAAGAAGAAGGAGAGCTCCAGGTGGGCACCGGGGAGGGAGAGGAGTCAATGCTCCTCCCTCCCCTCCATGTTTTCTTTCTTTCTTTATCTGATGTAATATGGCGAGTTCTATCTCGATCTAGCAACTGTAGCCGGAGTTCCGGCCTTGATTTTAGATTTCTGCTTTACATTTTGCCTTTCGTGGTCGGTGTAATATCTTTTATATGCAATGCAATGAAGCATCAAGATGACCCGTCTGGGTATTGATGGATCAACATACCGATCTACGTCCGTCTGTCTCTCAATGTATATGGCCTTCGTCTGAGAAGAGCACAGATCATTTTCTTTGGTTTTAGAAGCCGATCGCTTGGGTTCATTCCTTGAAGGGGGACGAGGGTAAGACTCCTAACCCCATCCAATGGGTTACTGAGTCTTGTTCTCTCTTTCCCCCCCGATCTCGATACCTGTTTTTTTATATATATCTATGATCTGGGTTTTCTGAGGAGCCCTTCCCCTTTGGCGGTTCAGGAGCCAGAGATATCAGTTTTCTGGTTTCCTGGGCTGCCCATCTCTCATGAATAACGATCTGATCTCAGGCTCTCCATCCTAAACATTGGATGCTTAGGGCCTGAAGTTATATGGTTCACAGCCCTTCATTCTCCATGGGTTTAATGTCACTGGATTCTTCTGGAGGGGTCGGAGGGCAGTCATCTCCCGATTCCCCCAAATGGCCTGCAACAGAGGGCAAAATCCTCAACAGGATCAGGTGGTAGTCTGATCTCCTCCGTTTGATTCATTCAGCCAAAACCCTTGGCACTCTTCTGATAGAAGTCCCCATGAAGTTCCTCCCTTGCACCTCTGGCCCGGCATTGATTTGGGTCTGAAATCCTCAGAAAATACCAAAACAGAGCATCGTTCCTGAGCTCTGGAAATCCTGAGATTCTCCTGCGTTTCACCCCCTCGGCGTGCTAGCTTCCCCGCCGAGAACCATAAGGCCGAGATGCTTTCCCCATCTTTTAGCTAAACGACAACCCAGTTGGTTATCAAACGCTTTCCTCGTGAGGCCATGCATGCAAGGCTCCAGGCGTACAAACTCCCGGCGTGGCCAGAAGCACGCCGGGAAGCCCTCTGCCGAGAACCCTTCTGCCTTCATAACCACCCTCACACCTTTTGCCCAATATTGAAGCTGCCCCTCTCGGCGCCTCCCTTCCCGGCGCGCCCATGAGCCCGCCGAGAAGCCCCAGGCCGAGAGGCCTTGTCTCCCTTTGGCCAGCCCAAATCCTAGGCCGAGAACCCCCCTGCCGATAGCCATTCACCCCTTTTTGCCCAAGCCTTGATGCTGCCCCTCTCGGCGCCCCCCCCCCCCTTCTCGGCGCGCTCAGGTGCAGGCCGAGAGCCTCCACGCCGAGAGGGTCTTTCCTCCCTCTTTTGGCCGCCGAGAGCCTTCACTTGGCCGCCGAAAACCTCTTTGGCCAGCCCAACCGCCAGGCCGAGAGCCCCTCTCCATCCATCAAATGCCAGGCCGAGAGCCCCATTTTGTCCAAACCAAAGGCCAAGCCGAGATCCCTTCTTCAGTCAGATGAAACCCACTCAGAGGCCCACCTCTGCACCACTCTTCTATAGACTTCTTAATCTCCCCCTTTCACCTGTTTAAGGAGATATTTATAAACCATCACATGTGTCTTGATGAGATACAATAAATGGGGAAGATCTCCCCTACAGCTTCTGTCCCAAATCCGGATCTCACCGATGCCTTACGAACCTAAAGAACCATGTCATTATGTGTGTTCTGATGGGTTCCGAGGGAATATTGATCAAATAATATGACGGCAAGAGATGTCCCCGGGCCCGGTGCCCATCTTTGTTCGGTCGTCGTCCTGGCTCCCCGTGGATGATGACCTATTCTTCCTTGGCATAATCCAAGTTCAGGGGACATGCTGCCGAAATTTACATATCCCCACCAATCGAATGTGGTATTCTCCTCTAACCCCGCTGGCCCACGGAGTTATGCCCTTGCGTGATCTCTGATGGCCCTCCGAAGGGGGATATTAATAAGACATCGCACTCGTACCGGGTGTGTTACATCAGGCCGGTCCCCATCCGGATTCCGGGTTATGTCTATACATATACCCGATCTTTTGCGGAGCCCACCCTGCCGCTGCATGGGTGGTTTCCTATTCCCCACTTGACATCATCCAAGATGGTGGGAATATGCCGGCAGGTTCCCCCCCCGTAATTAATAAACCCCTGTTCCGTTCAAACACGTTTAACGTCTTGTAAACAGATGAACTTTGTCTCCTTTGAGCATACGGCTTTACCGCTGTATTCCTCCTACCTCTAGCGTTTAATCAAGGGTTGTCTTCCTTAGGGAGGATGTAATTAACGTCATAGCGTTCAGGGTATGACGGACTACTAGTCCAGACACGATCACTCACAATCGACTGACCAAGTCAGATCGAGCGCACAATAAGAATCGTCACCACGGTGACTGGCACGCCAATAAATCAATAGATAAATGAATAGGATACGTGCGAGAAAAAATCCGCGTCAAACAAGTCTGGCACGCCCGGTGGGACTGCAGTCTCCCTTCATCTTTGCGCTAAGGTAGGAGGTCCAGCGGGCCCCCCCCTCAATTTCTGATTCTGTGTACTTTCCTTATTTTCAGGAATCTACAATGACAGCCGGAATCATGTCCGTTTGCTTCGGCCAGCAGTCGATCGACATGCACGTGCGAGAAGGCTACCTGGCGGTACCCCTCGCGTTCGGATCAATGTCGCCCGCCGTCGGGCTGCCCAATTGTCTGGGCCTTATCTTCACCGACCTGCTGCAGGTCGACAACAACAAGCAAGGCGCCGCTTCAAGTGCCCCGATAAGGGCTGCTGATGAGAAGGCTAGCTTACCAGAGAAGACGGCCTCGACAGCCGTCGCCTGCTATGTGCACCATGTTCAAAGGAGGGACGTGGTCTCCACTGCTGCCCAGAAGGGAAAAACAACCAACCGGAGGAGCCGGTATGCTGCTGCTGATCGTCGTCTTTCAAATTCTGGGAAGACAATGATGATGGGCGATGTTAGGGTGAACCTCGACGGTCGCCCCCGAGAAGTCCGGCCGGACAGGATTGTCCCGACCATCCAGATTGACAACAAGTTCCAAGTTCTGGCCACCAAGAAGGCCAACTGGGAAGCTGATGGGAGGAAGCCACTGGCGCCCAAGCCAGCAAGATATAAGCAGATATGGCAACCGAAGAAGATGCAGAGCTGGGCTCCAGCTCAAGATGGGGAGAAGGTTACCAATGATGCTGTTACCCACTTCAGGGCGGGAAGCTGAAGAAGAAAGGGAAAAGGAACAGGAAATACTATTGCTGCTCACCCCAGAGCCTGGGGTAGGAGAGATGAAAGAAATGATGGAGAAAGAAAACTGACTGCTGCTCGCCCCATGATGAGGGGTAGAAGACCTGGAAAGAAAGAAGACCTTGCTGTCACCCACCCCAGGGCCGGGGGCAGAAGATGGCAGAGAAAGAACCATGATGTTGCTGCCAACTGCTGCCAGAATGGCGATGCGGGAATGTGTGAACCAGCCATGGTTGCCGTCCCAAGAAGATCGAGGGCCTGCGCCAGACAGGCTGACATCTTCAGATATTCCAAGGCCGAGCATTTGAATGCTCAGATAACAAGACTGGCCTATCAGCAAAGAAGCCAGGAAAGACTGATGTTCCAACCTGAGCCGCAAAGGCACAACTCTGAAGAAATGAAGCAAGTGGTTCAGGACTACTTCCACTACCTTGGGAACTCCGCCCTCGGTCAACAAAGATTATCCCGTGCCTTGGGTACCGTGGATGAGGAAGAAGAAGATATCCCTCAAGAAATGATGTACGGAGTCTCTTCCTCCGATTCAAATGATTATGAAGAAGGCCTCAGGGCCGGACATGATGAAGAAGACCTGCACGGGAAAGAAGCCAAAGAAAGAATATCGGTCTTTGACCGGCTCAGATATCCTAGCCAAATAAAAAGAAAGGTCTACAGGCAGAGAGGAAAGATGCAAATCTTCGCCTGCAATATGGCTGGACTGGCCAGGGGGCAAGATATATTACCAACTCAGCCAGATGAATTGCTCAGGCTGGCAACTAGACCTGGTCCTGTCACCAGAAGAGGCCAGGCAGCAAAAGATAAAATCAAAATTGATGATGAAGCCCGCAGGGTTACCACTATGACAGTTAATGTGGTGACAGCGGAAGATGGGGATAACCCCTTTGTTGATGATGCTGAAGGGACATCTGAAGATATACAAATTCCATCAACCATGGATCCCGTGATCCAGATGATGTTCAGAAGATACCAACAGGAGATCAATGCTCTCCGAAGATAGCTCAATGAGAGACCGGAAGCTACATCAGTCTCGAAACAAGCTGAACCTGCGGGGCAGACATCCAGCTCCACAGAAACAACTATCCTGGCTAATCCTCTCTTAGCTGATAAGGGCAAAGCACCAAGCCAACCTGTTCCACAGCAAACAGTAGCTCAGCCCTCTGTGTCTCAGACGCAGCCTACCGCGCCCATCTTGCGCGCCACTGTGATGACAACTCCTCACAGCCAGCAACAAGCTCACTTCTTCCCAGAAGAGATAGATCCAGCTGTAGCCCACAAGCAGATGATTGAAAGAATTGTGGAAATGAAGCTGTCAGAGAAGACTGGAGATGATACTAGTGCCTATGATGTGTACAAGGTGCTGTATCCCCCCCAGTATGCTGCCAAAAGACTACCTCCAGGCGTCAGCAAGCCGCCAAAGTTTGAGAAGTTCAATGGCCAGGGCTCCCCCAGGGAGCATATAGCCTACTATACTACAATCATGGGCGACCTAGCAGTCGATGAAGCCTATCTGCTCAAGTTCTTTGGCTCGTCCCTCACTGGGTTAGCCTTTGAATGGTATTCAAGCTTGTCAGCAGGGTCAGTGGTTGATTGGCCCGATATGCAGAGAAAATTCCGCGACAGGTTTCATGTCACGGAAAGGGAAATCACAATAGCAGAACTGTATGCTACCAGGCAGAAACAGGATGAAACTGCGCTAGAGTACATCAAAAGATGGAGGAATCTAGCCATGAGATGCAGGAGACCTCCTCATCAGGAGGATGCAGTGCAGATATGCAAGCAGAACCTCAGGAGGGAGGTACTGGAAAAAATGATCGGTGCAGATGTCAAAACATTTGACCGACTGAACAATATAGTGGCGGAGGTCGAGACGTTCTTGTCCAAACGTCCGACCGTCAATACTCCCGCCATGCCAAAAGGTAAATCCAACGATCGGCGGCCGTCACACTCTGAGGCCAACACCGTCGATTTTAGAACCTTTGAGCAACAAAAAGGGAAGAAAGGGGCAGATGAAGCTCCCCCGATGGCAGATACAGCAGAAAGAAGAGACAAGGTCTCTCTAAGGGACAGGATGAGAAGGGCTTACTCTTTTCCCAAGGATAAGACTGCAGCATTATTTAACTGGGCATATAAGTTCAATAAGGTAACATTGCCTGAACCGAAGAAGCCCGAAGATGCAGAAAAGAAAGATGATCCGATGTTCTGTCCATTTCACCGGGTGTTGGGGCACCCAATTGAAGACTGTTATGTCTTCAAAGATATCATGGAAGGAATGGTCAAGAAGGGTGAACTGCAGCTGGGAGATTACCAGGTGAAGCCGCCTCGGCCACATGAGCTTCCGCCCTGGAGGGTGGCCGCCAATATGATCTCAATCTATCAACAGCTGCCTAAGGAAGCCGCTGAAGAATGCACCAGGCACACCTATGAAGCCTGCCTCCTCACCCCATTGAGAGATCAGGAAGGATGGCAGACGGTACCCGCAAAAAACAAAAAGAAGACTCCCGCAGTCAAAACCAACGGAGCAGTTATCCGGGGTGTCACCCCAAGGCCTGAGTCGCCTCCAATAAAGCCAATATGGCCTACAGTTGAGACCGGACCAGTCACCCGGATCCATACTCGCAACCGGAGGAGACAAACTCCCCTCCCTGCACATAAAGAAGAAAGCCCTGCGACCAGGCGTCTGCAGCAATATATTAATGAGCTTGATGAGTATGAGCAGAAAAAGCCGAAACACCTGTTGGTGAAAGACTGTATACTCTGGGAGCAGCTCGAAGAATTGAAAATTGAAGAGCAGCCGGAGGCAGAACAAAGAAAAGATGAGACTGAGTCCTTCTGGGGGCAGGAACTAGCAAAGCCAACTTCCCAGAAAAAGAAGAGACGGCCTAAGGCCAAAAAGGGAAAGAAGGTCACGACAGTACAATGCAATACTCTGTCGGTACTCTTTTCTCTGCCCGGGGAGGATGATGAACAAGAAGCATCAGATGTCCAGCTAGAAGCCAATCATGCTGAGGCCTCTACCTCAGCCCATGCAACACGTTCTGGGAGAAAATGGGGGCGTCCGCCACCAGCCAACCATAATATTATGTTCAGAGGGGAGCAACCCTATCAAATCCCAAAACCAGAGGTGCGCGGTGTCCAGGTTCCTCCCCCTGCCAGCTTGTACCAAGGAAAAGATAAAGCAGAAGGAGCCCCTTCATTCCTGGAGTTCCTGTCCAGCTTAGAAAACGAGCAGCCGTCTCATACTGCTCCAGCTAAAAGTGATAAATGCCAGCAGACAGCAACTGGAAAGCAGAAGCAGCATAAAGAAAATGAAGAAAATAGCCCTCTAGCAAAGACAGGGGCAGTCATTACAGAAGAAGCCCTCCGGGAGACCGATGAAGAAAATGAAACTGGGACTGGGCAGCAAAGGCCACAGGCACCACATGAACCTCCAAGACCCCGGTGGGCAGAGGAGATGAGGCTGTCTAATGTTCGGGTTGGCAGTCGAATCATGAAAATGTTGAAGAAGCTCCCCACCAGATTCTCCATCTGGGAGATACTCTCTCTGAGTGAAGAGGCCCACCAAGCAATTGTGGATGCCCTGCAGTCGCCTGCACAATATGAAGCACTCTTAACGGAAGTGAGTTCAGGGCCATCAGTCACGTTCACAGAAGATGATATGCTGATCCCAAATGCCAGTCACAACAGGCCGTTGTATATGAGGGGCTCCCTGAACTGTCAGTCGCTGAGCAGGATACTGATAGATCCCGGGGCTGCTGTAAATATTCTCCCGTATCGCATCTATCAGAAATACTACTTTGATCTGCAGCTTACCAAGGTCAGAGACATGAAGATTGCTGGGTTCAACCAGAAATGTGAAACACCTCTCGGGGTGGCTGATTTCAACCTCACATTGGGCGACCTCACTACCGTGGTACGATTCTATGTAATCGACTCCAACACCACGTATAAGGCCCTGTTGGGGAGACCGTGGCTGCATGAATATCAAATAGTGCCATCCACGCTACACCAATGCATAAAATACTGCCATGAAGGAAAGGAAGAAAGGGTGTTTGCAGACCTACACCCTTTTGAAGTGTTCGAATGCCTTATGCTCGATGCCTCCTACTACGCCGAGGTGTCACAAAAAGATGAAAAGAAAGAGGCTGTGATCAGCCAGAAGAAGCCGGCGACGAAGGCAAAAGATTGGTCTCCACCGCCACCCAGGGGCTATGTTGAAAATCATGAAGTAGCTCACATCTCTTATGCTGATGATTTTGCTCGGATCACCCCTCCTAGCATCCATTCAGATAGCACTGATCAAGAAATGAAAGAAAGGTGCATACAGGTGAAGGTCCCACGAGGTTTAATCAAACCCGTCGCCAGCCTAGAATACCAAATAGTGCTGCCACTGAAGACTATGGAAATCCCTCGCTTCTGCGAGCCACCTACCATATTCTACACCGGGGAGGCAGTCGAAGAAGATGATCGAGACTGCATGGTCCCTGAAGAAGCCACGAACCAGATGGTGCCGATTACAGGCCTGGAGTATACTACCCAGCAGGTTTCGCAGATGTTCTCCGAGATGCAAATGCCATCACTACAATCTGCAGCCCAGAAGAAAGCATTCAGGGAGCTATGGGATCCGCCTCGAGATAATAAGGAATTGAGGAAGATCACACAGCATCCGGGATTGCGTTATACCCTTCAAGAATATTATGAAGCCGAGGTGGATGTCATCTCTACCTTCTACCAGCATGGAGACTCCCCTGGGATAGGATATGATCAATATCCCTTTGAGGATGAAGAGATTATGTATCAAACCATAACAGACAATGAAGCCCAAGATGACCAGCCAGAAGCAGGGATGTCTGATAAAACTGAGAGGGGTCGGTGCTGGAAGGACCCGTCCTGCAAGGAGGATCTATTCCAGGCCGAAGCACAATTTGATACGGGAACCCCGGATGAAGACCAGATGGCCAAAGAACTGAGAGAATGCCTGGAATTTGAGCGCATTCTGGAAGAAGTCAGGGCTCTACAAAAAGACGACCTTTCAAGGGAACCTGCAACAGAAAGATCCTTAAGAGCGGAAGATTCCACTTTTGAATTCTCTTCTGAACCAGTCTCGTCCTCGGGGCAGACTGAACAGAATCCGATGGTATCGGCCTTATATGATAAGCCGACATCCGCTGATGAGCAGGATGACGATACAGAAGAACATGAAACTGAAGAGAATTATATCCCGGGAGGCTTTATTGATTTGCAAGAAGCCCCACCCGAAGTTGAGGACGGAGGCCAGGCCACCGTCGATGAGCTGATAGAAGTGAATCTGGGGTCAGCAGATGAGCCAAGGCCGACATTCCTCAGTGCACTGCTAGAGCCAGCTGCCAAAGAACAGTACATACAATTTCTGAAAGAGTTCCGAGACTGCTTTGCATGGACATATGATGAAATGCCGGGACTGAGCTCCGATGTGGCATAGCACCGATTGGCGATAAACCCGGGGGCAAGCCCTGTAAAGCAGCCTTCAAGGAGAATGCGTCCTGAACTGATAAATCAGATCAACAAAGAAGTCGACAAGCTGATTGATGTGGGCTTTGTTGAAGAAAACCAGTATGCTACATGGCTGGCCAACACAGTGCCCGTGAAAAAGAAAAATGGGCAGATCAGAATATGTGTAGACTTCAGGGACCTGAATAAGGCTTGCCCGAAGGATGATTTCCCAGTGCTAATCACTGAAGTAATGATCGATGCAACCACCGGCCATGAAGCCCTGTCATTCATGGATGGGTCATCTGGATATAACCAGATCTGGATTGCTGAAGAGGACAGAGTGCACACCGCATTCCGCACCCCGAAGGGGATATTTCATTATAAAAGAATGCCGTTCGGCCTCAAGAATGCCGGCGCTACCTATCAAAGAGCTATGACAAAGATCTTTGATGATTTACTCTTCAAAAAGGTAGAGTGCTATATTGATGACCTGGTGGTGAAAACCAGCAGAAAAGAAGATCATTTGCAGGATCTGAGAGTAGTATTCCAAAGGCTGCGCAAATATGAGCTCAAAATGAACCCTATGAAATGTGCCTTCAGCGTATCCAGTGGAAAATTCCTTGGGTTCATCGTCCATCACAGGGGCATTGAGATTGACCCATCCAAGATTAAAGCCATCCAGGAGCTCCCTCCACCAAGGAATCTCCACGAGCTGAGATCTTTACAAGGGCGTTTGGCCTACATCCGACGGTTCATATCAAATCTGTCGGGAAAATGCCACCCTTTTCACAGGCTCATGATGAAAGATGTGCCGTTCCTCTGGGACGATGGCTGTCAGGAAGCCTTTGAGAAACTGAAAGAATATCTCAAGACCCCTCCAGTGCTGGGGGCACCTATTAAGGGTAAACCCCTGATACTATACATTGCAGCCACACACTGTTCCCTGGGGGCAATGCTGGCACAGATAAATAAAGAGGGCAAAGAGCAGGCTCTATACTACCTGAGTAGGAGGCTGATCAGAACTGAGGAAAGTTACACCTATATAGAGAAGACATGCTTGGCACTAGTCTTTGCCGTCAAAAAGCTCCGGCACTACATGCTGTCACATGAAATCAGATTGATATCTGCGGCAGATCAACTCAAATACATACTGACTCAACCAGTACTGAAAGGCCGGTTGGGCAAATGGGCAGTAATTCTGATGGAATTTGATATCACATATATACCCCAGAGGGCAATAAAAGGACAGGCCGTGGCCGATTTCTTCGCAGAACATCCTGTGCCAGAGAATGATATGTTGGGGACTGAGTTACCCGACGATGAGACACTAGAAGCCTGTCAAGCTCAGTCAGCTATGTGGCAGCTATTCTTTGATGGAGCGTCTAGAACGGAGACGGATTCTGATGGAAAGACCAGAATACGGGCCGGAGCCGGTATTGTGTTGAGATCGCCAGATGGGGAGGTTGTGCATACTTCCTGTTCTATAAACAAGCCCTGCACTAATAATGAAGCCGAGTACGAAGCTCTGATAATCGGACTACATATAAGCCTCAACATGGGTATCCAGATGCTTCAGGTATTCGGGGATTCAATGTTGATAATAAAACAAATCCAAGGGGAGTTCGAAGTGCGGAAGCCGGAGTTGAACCCCTACCATCGAAAAGCTGTGCGCCTCATGGCGAAATTCTATCATATTGAACTCAAACATGTGGGCCGTGCACATAATGCCCAGGCTGATGCATTGGCAAAACTAGCCAGCTCAATAGCAGTCCCACCAGATGAAACACTGAACATTGTTGTTATAAATCGGCGGCAGGTCCCCAGCATGCTAGAAAGTTACCCCGAAGAAAATGAAGTTGCCACGATCAGTACAGAACATGCGTCTGATTGGAGACAACACCTGCTACAATGGTTTTTACATCAACAGCTGCCGTAGAAAAGAGAAGAAAAGATGAAACTTCTAAGGATCAAAGATTCTTATGAATTCAGAAATGGAACTCTGTTCCGAATAATGGCAGATGCACGCAAGAAGATTCTGCTCCGTTGCCTGTCCACTGAGGAAGCTTGGCAAGCGATGAAAGAAGTACATGCTGGGACAGCAGGTGCCCACCAGGCTGGCCCCAAGATGAAGATAGAAATCAAGAAGCTGGGCTACTATTGGCCCACTATGTTTGAAGACTGCTGCACATTTGCAAAGTCATGCCAGAAGTGTCAGGAGCATGCTGTTGTGCCTAGAAGGCCACCTACGATTCTGCACCCTACAGTCCCTAGCTGGCCGTTTGCACAATGGGGAACTGATGTAGTCGGCCCACTACCGACTTCCTCGGCCGGGCATAAGTATATACTGGCCATAACAGATTACTTCTCCCGATGGGCAGAGGCTATAGCACTAAGAGAAGTCACTGGTGAGCTGGTCGCCAAATTCATCAAGCAAAACATCATTTTTCGGTTCGGGATCCCCAGCCGAATAATATCTGACAACGGGAGTCATTTCAAAAATCAGAAAGTCTATCGGCTTGCCGAGAAATATAAGATCGAATGGAGGACTTCCACTCCTTACAATCCACAGGCAAATGGATTGGCAGAAGCTTTCAATAAGACTTTGTGCACCCTGCTGGCCAAAGTCGTCAGTGCCAGTAAGAGGGACTGGGAAGAAAAGATGTATGAAGCTCTGTGGGCGTACCGCACCATCTTCAAAACACCTACAGGGTGCTCACCATACTCCTTGGTATACGGCTCAGAGGCAGTAGTCCCACTAGAGCTGGAAGTCCCGTCACTCAGAGTGGCAGTCCAATACGACTTAGCCCATGGCGAACAAACCAATGCAGAAAGAAGATTAGAAGAATTGGCTGAATTGGAAGGGAAACACCTCCAAGCTCAGAAGAATATCCAAATGTATCAGGTCCGCATGGCCACTGCATTTAACAAACTCGTAAAAGGACGAGAATTTAAGAAAGGTGACCTCGTCATGGTCAAGAAAAAAGAAGTCATGGCGTCCAACCCAAAGGGAAAGCTAAATCCCAATTGGGAAGGTCCATATGTGATACAGAGGGTCTACGAAGGAGGGGCCTACATAGTTGTTAATCATCGAGGGGAGATCCAATTCTCACCACTCAACGGTAAACACCTGAAGCTGTATCATGCTGCACAGCTGATATTCCCCGAGTAATCGGGCAAGAGATACCCTTTTCTTGGCCTAACGGCGCTCCGCCCTAGCCGAACTACCCTTCCTTGGTCTAGTGGCACTCCGCCCTAGCCGAGATATCCTTTCCTTGGTCTAGTGGCACCCCGCCCTAGTCAAGATACTTCTGCCTTGGCCTAGTGGCACTCCGCCCGAGCCGAACTACCCTTCCTTGGTCTAGTGGCACTCCACCCTAGCCGAGATACCCTGTCCTTGGCCTGATGGCACTCCGCCCTGGCCGAACTACCCTTCCTTGGTCTAGTGGCACTCCGCCCTAGCCGAGATATTCTTTCCTTGGTATAGTGACACTCCGTCCTAACCAGGCTACCACTTATCGTGACCTTGTGTCGTCACGATCTGAACACCCTCTAAACAGGAAGGGGGGGGATTAAAAAAAAAAGAGAAGAGAGGAAATAAAAAATGGGGTTAAAAATAGAGATACCCCACCAGCCTTGTTCAGACATTCTGAACAGGGGCAAAAAATGGCCAAAACCCAGATGTGGTGAAAACCCGAAAGGGCACTGCAGGCAAAATCGGGTACCCCGCCGTGCGAAAACCCGAAAGGGCGCATGGGCAAAAGCAAGAGGGGGCTGGCTCTGGTGAAAACATGAAAGGGCGCTTGGGTCGGTAATGTGGTAACCACGAAGAAACCCGCACATCTCTTTACGTCCCGCCGTGATAAAACCCATCCAGTTTGGGCCTTACGTCTATCCTGGTAAAATTTATATAAAAATCCTTGCATTGGTATAAACCCAATACCGATGATGAAACCCGTTGCTGATTGATCGGCGCATTGCCCGATCAGTGATGAAATCTGTCCAGTTTAGACCTTACGTCTATCCTGGTGAAATTTATATAAAAATCCTTGCATTGGTATAAACCCAATACCAATGATGAAATCCGTTGCCGATCGATTGGCGCACTGCCCGATCAGTGATGAAACCTGTCCAGTTTAGACCTTACGTCTATCCTGATCAAACCTATATAAAAATCCTTGCATTGGTATAAACCCAATACCGATGATGAAACCCGTTGCTGATTGATCGGCGCATTGCCCGATCAGCGATGAAATCTGTCCAGCTTAGACCTTACGTCTATCCTGGTGAAATTTATATAAAAATCCTTGCATTGGTATAGACCCAATACCAACGATGAAACCCATTGCGGATTGATTGGCGCTTTGCCCGATCAGCGATGGAACCTGTCCAGTTTAGACCTTACGTCTATCCTGATGAGACCTATAAAAATCCTTGCATTGATGTTAGCACCCACGTCAATGATGATATATGCACAAGCTGCGCCTATCAGTTATAGAATCAAAGTTTCAATAAAAAAAAAAGAAGAAGAAGAGACAAAATGGGGTTAAAAATAGAGATACCCCGCTAGTCTTGTTCAGGCATTCTGAACGAGGGCAAAAATGGCCAAAACCCAGCTGTGGTGAAAACCCGAAAGGGCACTGCCGGCAAAATCGGGTACCCCGCCACGTGAAAATCCGAAAGGACACGTGGGCAAAAGCAAGAGGGGGCTGGCTCTGGTGATAACCCGAAAGGGCACTTGGGTCAGTAATATGGTAATTCAAAAAGGTCTCGTGCCAACCAGGCACGATACCTTCATCTGCCTTTGTTGGTAAAACCTTCCGTCGGTCATACGGCTCCATGCCCCACCGATGATAAAGCCTTTCTGGGACAGACCTTACGTTTGCCCTGGTGAAATCCACATACCCTCTTTCGCATGTCCCACCTGCAATAAACCCTACTCAGTTCGGACCTTTCGTCTATTCTGAGGAAACTTATAAATCCTTCTTACATCGATACAAACCCAATATCGATGATGAAATCAACTGTTGATCGATTGGCACTTCGCCCGATCAATGATAAACCCTACTCAGTTTAGACCTTTCGTCTATTCTGAGGAAACTTATAAATCCTTCTTACATCGATATAAACCCAATATCGATGATAAAATCAACTGTTGATCGATTGGCACCTCACCCGATCAATGATAAAACCCTACTCAGTCTAGACCTTTCGTCTATTCTGAGGAAACTTATGAAAATCCTTGCATCGGTATAAATCCAATATCGATGATGAAATCAACTGTTGATCGATTGGCACCTCGCCCGATCAATGATAAAACCCTACTCAGTTTAGACCTTTCGTCTATTCTGAGGAAATTTATGAACTCTTCTTACATCGATATAAACCCAATATCGATGATAAAACCAGTTATTGATCGACTGGCATTTTCGCCCGATCAATGATGAAACCCTATTCAGTCCAGGCCTTACGTCTATCTTGATGAAAACCACATATCCTATAATCGTCACACCTGTTATAACCTCTACCCAGTCTAGACTTTCCGTCTATTCTGATAAGGCCCTCTCTTTCACATTCCTGCAAATTGTCTCCCTCACAGCACATATTGCCAAGAGGGACGTTTGCCGCTACTAACA
Organism: Amorphophallus konjac; assembly: GCA_022559845.1. Lineage (NCBI taxonomy): Eukaryota > Viridiplantae > Streptophyta > Magnoliopsida > Alismatales > Araceae > Amorphophallus > Amorphophallus konjac. Next base: position 22,965,359 of record CM040119.1, on the reverse strand, counting down.
AAATCCGGTTTAAGCACCTCTTCGGATGCCGTCACGCGGTGGAGCGAGTTCCCCATCCTTTCTCTGAAGGGGTGGACGCTCTCCTGCCAGATACGCGCCATTCGCATGAGGGCTGGCTAAAACCAATACCCCACTTCCCTGAAGTGATAAAACCACATGGAAAAGAAGGTGGATACACATAAGGCAAAAATTTTCCTTTCATTAAGAAGTGAGTACATAAAGGGCCCCGAGGGGACATTGTATCACAAAAGAGCAAAAAAGGAGAAGAAGAAAAGAAAAAGAAAATGATTCATGACTGCCGGAAGATATCCTCGAATGCCAGAAGACCCACAGAAGGGGCGGCTCCTAGTTCATGAAGCCGAGCCTCCTCTTCCTGCAGTCAAACAGACTGATCTCGAAAGGATGCCACCCGCCTGATGTGACACAACCTCGGACTTAGTCAAACAAGCACATCTAAGCATCCAAATGGGCCTTAATGGACCACCGCTCTCTTCGTTGCACTCTATTCCCGGGGTGACTATGTGATACCAAGGGTGACTTATGGGAATGGACCCTTGCTGGTAGAGGGCCAGCAAGGCCAAGAATTGATTCCCCAAGGTTGGTTGCCCAATTCGATTGGGGCCGACAAAGTGCACTCGGGCACCGGGTCACACTAACCCACGGCGATCACTCTAAGTCATGGACTTGAGGATCGGGCGCTCCTCACGAATTCAGCGATGCATGAATCAAATATTGAGAGAGCTACACTAGGTGAGCAAGGAAGAGACACTTACTCGACCGGTTTGAAGAAACCGGTCCCGGTCGGAGACGAGGGCGAGCGGGGAGGCGGTGGTTCCCCACACGCCGCGGCGGTGTCGCTTGACCTGCCAAACCACTTACAAAACTACTCCTCTCGCAGGAGGGGGGACCTTGGGGTAGGGGTTAATATGATACATTCAAACACTACCACCACGCAGGGTGGGGCCTTCAGCCGGCCAAGCGGGGAGGGGTTGGTGGACCGAAACGAAGAGAAATGGGAACTAGGGAAGTTGCAGCTTCAATCTGGAATTCTGGACAGGGGGTCGCTGTGATGGCTATGCCGGGCTTGTCCGGACTCCAAATTGATCGAAACCAGATCCTGAAGCTTCCTGACTGGATGAGGTGGACTCCAGAATTTTTGGGGAAGCTCAGACGGTCGGAGGTGGCTGCACCAGCAATAGGAAGTAGCCTCCTCTGTCTAGCCGCAGGTACTATCTGGACTGTAACAGCAAGTTGCAGAAGTGACTGAGCGCCCTCCCGAGCTCCGATCAGCACGAAACCAGTGGCATCATCTTCATGGTCGAGGTAGCTTTCAGCAGGAGGTGACGGAGATGCATTCAGAGGTCGAGGATGGCCGGGGCACCCAGAAGAGTGGGTACTGGTCGGAGTAGACAGCAGAAAATAGAACTAGATAGATCAGGGGAGAAAATTCGTAACTTCTTCCTCTGGTGGCCGAACGGGGTTCTGTTTCTTGATCTTGAAAGATGACCGGTAGAGGAAGAACTTTGATGAAGGGGCTTCAGCCTGAATCCAATGGGGTTTGTCGTGGCAGAAGGATCTTCCACGCTTTGGTCCAGGATGAAGACCTCTCTGCGCACTGTTGGGAGAATGGCTCTATCTGGCAGCTCCGAGCTCCGATCGTGTTGATTCCACCTCGCCTGCGAAGTAGACTGGAAGGCCTTTCTAGAAAGGTAGGCCACGCCTTCTGAAGAACTAGGATGAATCCGTGGTTGACGCTGCAACAAGGGCTGTTCTGCAGATCTGCACAGCTCCAACCTACTAGAAGAAATGAGAGGGAGATGTGGCTTCTTTGGTGGAGGGAAATGGTAGGAATGACCTAAGGGAGAGTGGGGGCTCTTGTGGGGTGGAGAAGGGAGCTAATGGTGATGGGGAATGGGGTGGAGAATGGCTGGAAGCAAGTGCTAGCAGGTGGAGGAGGAAGAGCTACGAATTTGGGGAAGGTGGGTGAGAGGAGAAGGTGAGGGGGGCACAAGTGAGTGGAGGGAAGGGTGGATTTCAAATTCAAAAGGTCTTGGAAGGTGGGTGATTATGTTGGGAAGTGGAGTGCTTGCATTGGAATGGGGTAGATTTGGTTGGAAGGTGGAGGAAGGTGTTGGAATGGGGAGACTTCTACCTAGGAACTAGGGAGTGGAGTAATGGAGGCCATGGGGAAGTGGAGGGCATTAAAGGAGGTGGTTGGAGGTTGGAAGTGGATGGGAGGAGGGAGGAGAGAGAAGGAAATTCGGATTTGGGGTTGGAGGAGAGAGAAAGAGGGGTGAAATAGAGAGATTAAGAGGGGAATGGGTGGGGAATATCTCCCCTAGGGTCTCTCACCCAAAAACTAGAGGAATCACTCCAATTTGAACTCAAATGGCAAGTTTAACTCAAAAGGATGTAATCATTCATTAACTTCAAATGAGGGGAGTGGGGTCCTATATATAGGCAACCCACTCTTTACAATAAGTCCCTGACAAAATAAACAACTACAAATAACCAAGGGGGTTGGGAGTGCTAATGGGCCTAGTCCAACGAATGGGGCCCAATAGCTTACATTAGACATCATGATGATACCAAACATAGGAAAATAAGTGCTAGACTTAGGGAAATGACTCAAATAAAATGGAAATACATCAAAATGACTCAAAGGAAAACTACAAAATGGATAAGGGGCCTTAATAGAGTGAGGCCCAAACTCAACTAGCTCCCGAATGTGAAGAAGTGGACCCGAGCCAATGGGAGTCGTGGGTGATGCCTCCATCAAATCCCCTGGGCCGCAAAGAGCTCGACTCCGTCGAGTAAGGGTCCATCCGGCTAAGGTACCGCTCGAGGAGATCTGGATCCAATCGCTGTAGGTCCTCCCGACTTACCCATGAGTCTTCCAACGGAGGCCGATCCTTCCACCTGACGAGATAGCGCTCATAGACCTTGCTCCGGGTGGTAGTGACCTGCTCATCCAATATTTGTTCAATGCAATCACGCTGAGCTCTTTTGGCTAGTGGACTCTCCTCTCGGGTGGGTGCTCTCTCAAAGGAGGGAGTGGGCTCGATCTCCTCACTAGGTCTCACCGTGGGGCCCTTGTAAGACACTAAGTCGGCGACATTGAATGTAGGACTTACCCCATAATCCTCGGGGAGATCTAATTCATAAGCATTCGCACCAATACGCCTCAAGACCTGGAAGGGCCCAGTCCCACGTGGTCTCAACTTGGAGTTGGCTCCTGGGGAGAGCCTCTCCGTCCTTACCATCACAAAGTCACCCTCTTGGAACTCTAAGTGACGCCGGTGAGAGTCAGCCAACCTTTTATAAGCCTCATTTTTTATGCTAATGTGCTTGCGGATTTCCTCATGCAATTTTGTGAGTGCTGACCTTCTAGTGGTTATGGGTGGACCTGGACAACCATATATAGACCATTTATGCCATGATGCCATATGGACCTTGATGAGCCTTGGTGGGCCGGGGCAACCATATGTGGACTTATCATGCAATGTTGTCATGTAGACTTTGGTGGGCTTAGGTGGACCGGGGCAACCATATGTGAATCTATCATGCAAAGTGGTGATGCATGTCGGGGGACCCGGACATCCGTAGATGCCTTTGATATGCTTAAGACCCATGATGAATGAAGGTGGACCACTACATCCAAATTTGGACCACTCATGCTTTCTACTTGACATGTGGGTGATATGAATGAATGGACCCAACATAGTGTTCATGCCAAGGGGTGTGGAAAGCCTAGACACATGCATACTTTTCCCAAAAGTGACTTCCATGTGTATAGGGGTGGGACAACCTTTGAATTCCCATTGGAACGGATCGAATGGATCTAAGAAGGTGGTCATCATGGGGTGGGGCACAACTTTATTACCTAGGGATATGTGGCCCAAGGTCTTGGCTCCCAAGGTGTAACCCGGGTCATGGATGAGATTGGTTTGGCCCAATATGATGGGTGAGGGTAGGAAAGGGTGGGTGGTGGGTAAGATGGTTGGGTTACATGGGGAACTAGACTCCCATAGGAAGGGATCAAAGGGGTCGTAGAAAGGTCTTCCTAGAGGGAGGCACTCTATGTCTTCAAGGTTCCCAAATTGTGAGTCATCCTCCTCCAAGGTAAGTGGGCCAAGTTTTCTAGTGGGTTGGCCGAACAAAGTGTTTGGGATCTTAATGGGTGGGTATAGGAAGGGATCGAAGGGGTCATGGTAAGGGTCACCTAAGGAGAGGAACCCTAGGTCCTTTTGGTCCTCACAACCCCTTGATGGTGGATTCTCCTCCTCTAGTAAAGTGATCGGGCCAAAGTTTTTGGTGGGATGGTCGGCCATGAATGGAGGACTAGGCTTTCTACCCGAGATAAGAAGCTCTAAATCGAGGAGAAGGTTGGGCTCATCGGGTGTAGGGAGGAATAGAAGGAGGTCACTAGTGTAGCAACCAATGGTGCAAATCGAGGTGATAGACCCTATGCATAGGTGTAGGAGGCCAAGGCTCTTAGGTGGTTTGGCCATAGGGGTCAACATGCTAGTGAACTGAATTTGCCATGCTACGCCCTTAAGAAGATTCTCTAAGGTTTCCACTTGGTAGGATGTTTGGATTATGGTGTGATAGGAGTTAATGGGTGCAATGGGAATGTTTTTCTCCATGGGTGGGTAAACATAGGACACGATGGGGTGAAGTGGTCTCTCCTTTAGCCATCTAGCTAGGGGCCCATCTATGATTATAGTGCTATTTGTGAAGGCTTGTGGCTCTTGGGGGTCCAAGCTAGGGGACATTTGTGATTCTTCCTTACCACGGATATGAACTTGGGTTTCCTCAATGATGGGGATGGGTTCATCTACTCCCATGTGGATGGTTGTGGTCTCCTTTCTCAAGGGAATGGGAAGGTCTATTGGGGGTGGGGTGATGATGGTTGGTGCATGGTGTACCCGGGGTGGTGGGTGATGGGAAACTTTGGCTTGGATAGGGAGGGGAAGTAGTGGAAGCCTAGGACTTTGGACTTTTGGGGTAGGGAGTGGGAGATGGGTTGGTTGGGGTGGCTTGGGTTGATTGGTTTTGGGGGGAATGTCCTTTTTCGGGGACAAGGGAGGGGTGGTGGTGGGGACCAAGGGGTTTTGTGGGGTAGGGGTTTGGTGGGAGCTTCTGGATTGGAGGGTGGTGACAATCATGGGCCTAGGTGGAGGGGTGGACACGGTGTCCACTTGGTTTTGAATGGTGAGGGTTGGTTGAGTGGTGGTCATCATGGAGGGGATTGGGTCGATTAGGGTCTTGGATTGACCGGGTGGGGATGATGGAGTTGAAGTGCTCCTTGGACTTTGGTGATTTGAGTAGGAGGGAGAGGGTTGGAGAGTGTAGGGTTTTCTAAGCTCGGTCTTCATCTCATCCCAAGTGCTAATTGGAGCCTCCCTACGGATCTTTCTCAAACCTTCCACAACTAACCAATGAGTTTTAGCTTGTTTGGAGAGGTGTGCCTTGGCTAGCCTCATTCTCCTTTCTTCGTTCAAGGGGAAACTTTTAAAGAATTGGTCGAGAGAAATCTCCCAATCTAGGTAAAGACTTGGGCTATTGGATCCATCAAAGGGGGGGGGTTTTAATTTTCAAGTGTTCTAAAAATATGGTTTCTAGATTTCCCCAAAGGTCACTCTCATTTACTCTTGGTGCACGGTTATTTCCTTCAAGTCGGTCGAGTCGAGACATGATATCTTCAAGCCGATTAAGGACATTAGGTAGGGCTTCTATGATAGAGGTGTTGCTACCCACTTTGTTGGTAATGGAACTTTCATGAGGATTTGGGCTTCTTGGGAAAGTTGATGGGGATGGATATGACGGGTATGAAGCGGCCATTCTAGTGGACATGGGAGATGCAACTGAGGACTCTAAATGCATAAAAATGGCCTAGGACCAACTTGATAGAGATAAGTTGTGAACTTGCTCTAATACCACTTGATGTGACACAACCTCGGACTTAGTCAAACAAGCACATCTAAGCATCCAAATGGGCCTTAATGGGCCACCGCTCTCTTCGTTGCACTCTATTCCCGGGGTGACTATGTGATACCAAGGGTGACTTATGGGAATGGACCCTTGCTGGTAGAGGGCCAGCAAGGCCAAGAATTGATTCTCCAAGGTTGGTTGCCCAATTCGATTGGGGCCGACAAAGTGCACTCGGGCACCGGGTCACACTAACCCACGGCGATCACTCTAAGTCATGGACTTGAGGATCGGGCGCTCCTCACGAATTCAGCGATGCATGAATCAAATATTGAGAGAGCTACACTAGGTGAGCAAGGAAGAGACACTTACTCGACCGGTTTGAAGAAACCGGTCCCGGTCGGAGACGAGGGAGAGCGGGGAGGCGGTGGTTCCCCACACGCCGCGGCGGTGTCGCTTGACCTGCCAAACCACTTACAAAACTACTCCTCTCGCAGGAGGGGGGACCTTGGGGTAGGGGTTAATATGATACATTCAAACACTACCACCACGCAGGGTGGGGCCTTCAGCCGGCCAAGCGGGGAGGGGTTGGTGGACCGAAACGAAGAGAAATGGGAACTAGGGAAGTTGCAGCTTCAATATGGAATTCTGGACAGGGGGTCGCTGTGATGGCTATGCCGGGCTTGTCCGGACTCCAAATTGATCGAAACCAGATCCTGAAGCTTCCTGACTGGATGAGGTGGACTCCAGAATTTTTGGGGAAGCTCAGACGGTCGGAGGTGGCTGCACCAGCAACAGGAAGTAGCCTCCTCTGTCTGGCCTAAGGTACTATCTGGACTGTAACAGCAAGTTGCAGAAGTGACTGAGCACCCTCCCGAGCTCCGATCAGCATGAAACTAGTGGCATCATCTTCGTGGTCGAGGTAGCTTTCAGCAGGAGGTGACAGAGATGCATTCAGAGGTCGAGGATGGCCGGGGCACCCAGAAGAGTGGGTACTGGTCGGAGTAGATAGTAGAAAACAGAACTAGATAGATCGGGGGAGAAAATTCGTAACTTCTTCCTCCGGTGGCCGAACGGGGTTCTGTTTCTTGATCTTGAAAGATGACCGGTAGAGGAAGAACTTTGATGAAGGGGCTTCAGCCTGAATCCGCTGGGGTTTGTCGTGGCAGAAGGATCTTCCACGCTTTGGTCCAGGATGAAGACCTCTCTGCGCACTGTTGGGAGAATGGCTCTATCTGGCAGCTCCGAGCTCCGATCGTGTTGATTCCACCTCGCCTGCGAAGTAGACTGGAAGGCCTTTCCAGAAAGGTAGGCCACGCCTTCTGAAGAACTAGGATGAATCCGTGGTTGACGCTGCAACAAGGGCTGTTCTGCAGATCTGCACAGCTCCAACCTACTAGAAGAAATGAGAGGGAGATGTGGCTTCTTTGGTGGAGGGAAATGGTAGGAATGACCTAAGGGAGAGTGGGGGATCTTGTGGGGTGGAGAAGGGAGCTAATGGTGATGGGGAATGGGGTGGAGAATGGCTGGAAGCAAGTGCTAGCAGGTGGAGGAGGAAGAGCTACGAATTTGGGGAAGGTGGGTGAGAGGAGAAGGTGAGGGGGGCACAAGTGAGTGGAGGGAAGGGTGGATTTCAAATTCAAAAGGTCTTGGAAGGTGGGTGATTATGTTGGGAAGTGGAGTGCTTGCATTGGAATGGGGTAGATTTGGTTGGAAGGTGGAGGAAGGTGTTGGAATGGGGAGACTTCTACCTAGGAACTAGGGAGTGGAGTAATGGAGGCCATGGGGAAGTGGAGGGCATTAAAGGAGGTGGTTGGAGGTTGGAAGTGGATGGGAGGAGGGAGGAGAGAGAAGGAAATTCGGATTTGGGGTTGGAGGAGAGAGAAAGAGGGGTGAAATAGAGAGATTAAGAGGGGAATGGGTGGGGAATATCTCCCCTAGGGTCTCTCACCCAAAAACTAGAGGAATCACTCCAATTTGAACTCAAATGGCAAGTTTAACTCAAAAGGATGTAATCATTCATTAACTTCAAATGAGGGGAGTGGGGTCCTATATATAGGCAACCCACTCTTTACAATAAGTCCCTGACAAAATAAACAACTACAAATAACCAAGGGGGTTGGGAGTGCTAATGGGCCTAGTCCAACGAATGGGGCCCAATAGCTTACATTAGACATCATGATGATACCAAACATAGGAAAATAAGTGCTAGACTTAGGGAAATGACTCAAATAAAATGGAAATACATCAAAATGACTCAAAGGAAAACTACAAAATGGATAAGGGGCCTTAATAGAGTGAGGCCCAAACTCAACTAGCTCCCGAATGTGAAGAAGTGGACCCGAGCCAAAGGGAGTCGTGGGTGATGCCTCCATCACCGCCCCTCTAATAAAGCTGCTTCTTCCTCGAGTTGCAGTCGAGAAGTTGTCAGCTGTGGCAGCTCAGCTCGGAGATCAGACAGTTCAGCTTCCAGGATAGTTATCCGGTCGCGCACGAAATGCTCCCGCTCCGCCAAAGACTGCATTTGACACTGTCGCTCCTGAAAGATAGAGTTCATCTTTGCCAGCTCGGACTTGCACTCCATTCTTTGCAACTTCAAAGCTGCCAATCTGTTCGACATGATATGTGTCAAGAAATCCCGGCGATGAACAAATTTTAACAGCAAAAGAACCCGCTGGGCCCATATTTCTGTGGGACATCCCATCGCCTGTAAACCAGCGGTGAAGCGCCCGGCTATCTCCTTCAACTGTAAATAAGTTAGTCCAGGTTGGGACTCCACCAGCTGACGCAGCATGCCCAGATGTTGCCAAACAAAACTTTCAGGGGAAGTGAAGCCAGGCGAAGGAAGAGGAGCTACTTCAAAAGATACTTCACTGTCTATATCCACCCATAGGGTGATGTCCGGCTGCGAAGAAGAAGACGGCAGGTCCGCCGAAGCCACCAACTGAGCTCCACCCATAGCCTCTGAGGTGGCCGAGAAATCTTCCACCTCCATCTCCTCGGAGGCGGTCGTCGAGATATTCCCGGACGCAACTTCAGGCATCTCCTCCTCAGATTCTGAAGATACGGAAGCAGATTCCGTGGTCATTATAGGCGATACTCCCAATTCTGTAGCAGATACCTCTCCTTCTTCCATTTCGGTGCCCGCCCCCTGCAATGTCAGGGCTGCGGGGGCCACGATCTGAAGAGGCAAAGGTTCGCTCTCCATGACTGATACTGTGGGAACTGTTGATTCTGGAGCGATGGTCATCACTGCAGCTGGTATAAAGGTAGAACCCCTGGCTGGGTCCATTTCAGCTCTAAAATCCAAAGCTCTGATGAGAGTCGGGCCTTCCCCTGCATTCCGCAGGTCCAATGATGCTAAGTCTGTGGAGGACTGCACCCTCACCGGCACAGGGCGAATTATCTCAAGAATGGCTGCCGAAGCAGGAACGATAGCCAAGGTGCCGGATAAAGAGGCTTCAACGGCTGCACTCGTAGTCGGGAGGGCAACAATGGATTCCTGTAAACGAATCAATGCAGCGTCAAGCAGCAGATAAAGACGGGGAAAATGAAACCAGAAAGGGAAAAGACTCACTTCTAAAGTGATGCCAATATCCTCAAAAGGTTGCAGGGAGGAAGAAAGCTCCGCTGATGAGACCACAAAAGGGGGAGTTATATCTGCCTCGGTATCTAGAGTGGCAAACTCTTCTGGCAATTCTTCTCTAGAAGACGGCACCAGCAGCTTGGGGGGTGTAAATGATAAAACAATGGCGGTACATACGGATAGGGCCTCTAGTTTAGAGGCACCCTCCGTGTCACTCCCGCTGAAATCTGTTTCTTCTCCACCTGCCTCAGAAGTGGCCGCAGAGCTACCGGAGGAGATCTCTACTCTGTCCATGGGCGGTGCCATCAATGCTAACATCTGCTTGGAGGAGGACCGAGTAACTATGCGCCTTCCGGGAGCGGGGCCCCATTTCACCTGGGTCGTATAAACCTCCCGCGGCTGAGTAGTATCGCCAGCCGCTCCTGTAATCTCAGTCTCCTCCCCGGCCATCACTGTAAAGAAAAGCCTGTGAGAGGGACGATGAAAGATAATTGAAACAAACATAAAAGGATAAAAAGGAAATGCTTACCCTCCGCCTCACTAGTCGGCGTGGGAGAGGGCAACCTGGTCTCCACCTCGGAGGGCGCCGCAACTGGTTCTTGGGCTATGTAAAAAGGGGTGGTCAGATTTAAACACTCCTCTGAAATCCAGCAAGATAGAATGAAGAATGCAATGTCAGAATATTGATGTTACCCTGAACTGATGCCTGAGCGGCTTCCCTCCGAGTTTCAAACTCATCAAATGAGGGACTGTCAGGGAGAGGGGTCCCGGTGTCCATCACTACCGAAGCCGATTGTTGAGCCTGAGCTTTCTTGGCCTTCCTGGCCTTCCCAACTGCAGCCTTGACTGCGGAAGCCTTCCTCTTCTTGCTAGGAGGCAGGGGAGTAGTGGTCGGTGCTGCGGCAGGAATTTCAAAATAAGTGGGCTTCTCAGCCTGCGCAATAATCTTCCTGTAGAGCCCCTGCCGCTTTATGTCGGGCCGGTCTGTTAAGAACGGCAGAGATATGATGGGATCAATAGATACAAAATTCAGATGCTAAACAGAAAAACACTACAGTCAGAAAGGAAAAGATTATACCTGCTGGTCCATCATAAAATACAGAGAGCGGCCAGTACAGATAAGCTACCTCCTTGGAGCGGGAGGCAGCCTCCTTGATGAGCCAGCACACATCACCAAATAGCTGGCACTTCTCTACCAACGCTGCCAAATCATTATGGCCATGAAGGTCGAGGCAGCGAAACAAGTCGAGATGGTCCATGCCCCAGCCATCGACATAATGAAATGATATGAACAACGGCTTGTTCAAAATGCCAGCTATCGGGCTCTCTGCAGATAATCCATGCAAATTCAGCAGAATGAACAGCCAGGACGTTTGCTTATAGTACGTCTGAGTTCTATCCTCCCGACGCACAAACGTCCTATATGGATGAAATTTATCAACTGAACCCCTCCAATGAGCTACTGCCGGGAGCGGCTCTTCAACGGGGAATAGATACTGCTGCTCCTCCAAGCGAGCGCCCCCTACATGGCTCAGATGTTTCAGGTTCTGCATAAAGGTGTCCTCGTTGATGGCAGCAAAGACAGGAGCGAGCGGCTCGGAATTCTTTTCCTTCAGAGCTCGGCGCTGGGACAGATAGTTCTCTGCCTCCCTCGGGTTCTGCGAATAAAGCTTTCTCAGATGGGCCTCAGAAATTTCAAACACCGGCCCAGGCTGCTGTTTTAGGAAGGAGCGCTCTGCAACGTCCCAGAAGGTGCCTTTGCCGTCTCTATAAAAGCCGGTCCGGATATTCCACCATTTGATATATTCTGATGTTACCCGGGGAACACGGTTAGAAACAATGGGCACCCTGAAGATTGCGTCGTCATGACGATGATAGAAATCCCACCACAACCGGCCCTCGCCAACAATGAGGGACCCATGCTTGGCCCGACTGTCTAGGGGAAACTGGGCAGCTGAAGTTGGAATATGCTGGTCGTAGCCGAAGTTTCGCCCAAAGCGGAATGGATAGTACGGCTCCAACAGAAGCAGGCCACCCTTCCTATAAACCAAAACACTGGGCCGAATTGCCATGGCCCATCTCACCAGCTCCGGTTCCAGGATAGGCCGAGCAATGTTGACCCCGGAGATGGGGTGGATATATGTTTCTACCTCCTCCAGCTTGCATTCTCTCTGAGGATCAATCAAAGGAGCCGAACCTGCTGCCAAGCTCCAAAAATGTATGCTACCAGGAGCGTCCATCGGTACCTTTATCAGTCGGCCCCTGATTTTGAATAGCTGATCATAAAAGGGACCAGGCTCAGCGCTGGCAAATTCAATCATCCTGGGTGACACTGTATCCGCCTGCAAGGTTCTCGGAGCTAATTCGGGGAATATGCTGCAGACCCAGGCATTAAAGAAATGAAAAGGACTCACGGTCCTCAAAGAACGGGGAGTCCGATGTCTGTACAGGTCCCCCAAGGATTTGTATATCAAACACAGGGCCACTGGGCAGAGCGACAGCCTCATCCCCCATGCCATCTGACAAGCTGGATATATGACCTCTGGTTGAATGACTGTCTCGTCCCCTTGTGGAAGTGCAAAAGTGCACAGCCAGAATGTGAGATAGGCTGCACAGTGTGTGATAGGATCTACCCCTGCCGGGTTGGGACCACCTTTGCCCGCATGGCGCAATGAAGATGGCAATGCCGATTTATAGCGGGGAGCTCTTATCTGCTTGCTCGCGACAGGACCCATGGAGGGGAAATCTGCATATTTCAGGGGACCGGCGAAGAAATACTGAAGCCACTGCCTGATCCGGACCCTCAGTTTGATACCTTTCTCTCGAGGATGATAGCCTTTGGAAGATCCTCTACTATATGCTAGACAGATGGAGCGATAAACCTTCATCAAATATCGGTAAGAGAAGCCGAGGGAATACTTGCCTTCTCCATCAGAGCTGTCTTTCTCGGAGTCCGCCAAACAGACTTCTTCATACGGCTCGCCATCAATGGGCAGGCCGGAAAGCTGTGATAAGCTCCAAAGATCCAGAGATGTTTCCCCCTCCGCCGTATAGAAAGTGTTGAACAAAGGGCAGAACACCTCAAACATCCCACAGCACAGCCCCCGGGATATGGGATACCGGAATCTGGAAGCAAAGACACTGTGATACACTCCTGCTCTGATTAGCAGGGGGGCATACTCTAGCAGAACAAACTCTGTAAATTCCACTGCCCCCACTCGGAATAGGTGAGCGTCAGTGATCTTGGTGTCTCCAAACCAGCCGGCCGCCAGAAGATACTTAAACTGAATGACCGAGCAATTTAGCACGAAGGGCTCTTCGCGATATCCCCACTTTATAGGTGCCAAGAACATGCCGTAGCCGGGCTTCTCCCTATGAACTCGGCCGCTGACATTATCCCATCGGGCTGGTGTGAACTCAGGTGCCCGGATCAGCATTTTCTTCTCGGGTTCCAGCTCCGATATTCCAAGGATTGCACCCCAATCCCGCTTCTCTCCGGGAAGATAGATGGCCTGGCCACGATATACTGAGTCCTTCAGACTATCCCGTTCTGCAAGAATGGCAGCTTCGACTACGCGAGCTATCCGGTAGTCTCGCATGCCGCTCACTGTGAAAGTCCGTATGAACGGCATCAGATGTCGGTCCTTCGGAAAGTCTGGCCGATAGTTACTATCCCGCCTGAAGCATGTCTCGGACACCGTGGAATATACCCGGGCCGTCTGCACTGTGTCAGTTTCAGAATCAGACGATTCGTCAACTGAAGCTATTTTATCATATCCATAATCCAAGCTGTGCACGTTCAACCAATTCACTCTGGCCCGAGATATGTCTGGCTGGGCCGATGAGCTAGCTCCAACAGCTCCAGAGGATGTAGCAGCAGAGGCAGAAGCCATGGCTATGTCTGTGAACAAAAGAAGAAATGTGGATTAAAAGGCAGTCTTATAAGGATTGCAACATGATATTCTATGGAAATTTCGGCAGCATATCCCCTTATTCGGGATCTACCCAAAAGAATAGGGAGTCACCAACCAAGAGGGGGTGATCCCGGAAGCAAAGGGATCGAATCCCAAAATACGTCACCCAGACGGAAGACTCGCGGCGACGGCCGAGAGGGCGAAGGCTACTCGCGCCGAAGAAGAGGAAATGAGAAAAAGAAACTGAAGAGAGAGAGAGGCAAGTGGAGAATGAAGGAAAAAAGGGCGATCGGCGCCCTAAATAGGGCCCAGGCGATTGAGGTCTCGGTGCGGTGAAATGCGCGCCGAGAACCTCTCGGCCGAGAGCCCCCCGACGGCCATAAGGCGCGCCGAGAAGCCCCAGGCCGAGAGGCCCAGGCCGAGAAGTCCCAGGCCGAAAAGCTCCCCAGGCCGAGATCCCCCGGCGGCCAGAGGGCGCGCCGAGAAGGTCCTCAGGCCGAGAAGGTCCCCAGGCCGAGACCCTCTGCGGCCAGGGCGCGCCGAGAAGGTCCTCAGGCCGAGAAGGTCCCCAGGCCGAGACCCTCTGCGGCCAGGGCGCGCCGAGAAGCCTCCCAGGCCGATAACATCCCAGGCCGAGACACCCGCGCCGAGAAGCTTCGCGCCGGGAGATACTGTAGGCCGAAAAGCCCCAAATGCTGAAAATGATGACATAAATTATGAAGAGAAGAAACATCGATGTGCAGAATACTGTTACAGCAAGATGATCAGGTCTGAGGACTGAATTGAAGACAAATTGAGGAAGATACCCTCGAATAGTGAAAGACACCTGCAACCCCCGTGGCGCTTATTCTGCGCTTACGCCGCCCGCAGGTGGGGGGCATTTGTTGACACCCGGAAAATGAACAGGGGTGGAAGCATGATTGAAAAGAAGATCTGACCAACAGCGAAAGACTGAGGCTGATGTCCGAGCTCGTCGCCATTCGAGTGACGATATTGATAAGATAAAACCCTGTCTACGGACTGATAAAACCCTGTCTACGGACTGATAAAACCCTGTCTACGGACTGATACATCCCTGTCTACGGACTGATAGAACCCTGTCTACGGACTGATAGAACCCTGTCTACGGACTGATAAAACCCTGTCTACGGACTGATAGATCCCTGTCTACGGACTGATAGAACCCTGTCTACGGACTGATAGAACCCTGTCTACGGACTGATAAAACCCTGTCTACGGACTGATAAATCCCTGTCTACGGACTGATAGAACCCTGTCTACGGACTGATAGAACCCTGTCTACGGACTGATAAAACCCTGTCTACGGACTGATAAATCCCTGTCTACGGACTGATAGAACCCTATCTACGGACTGATAGAACCCTGTCTGCGGATTGATGAAAATTGCAATCGTGACGTCAATACAAGATATTTCAGAAATGATAGACCATTTGGGATGATGATACATTTGAAGAAACCCTAAGTGGGCCTATATGAAGATGGTGCCCAAAGCCCATGTCGAAGCCCAGATATGACGCCAGAGATCAAGGTTGAGCGCGCCGGGAAGCATGCCTCAGGCGCGCCGTGAAGATGCCTGCCGAGAAGGAAGAGGGAAGGGGTTATAAAAACCCCTCCCTTCGATAGAGATAAAGGGGGGGACAACATCGGAGAGAGAAAAAATTAGAGGGCTCCGGGATCGATCGACTGGAGAGAAAAAAAAGGCTGAAGGAAAAAAAGAGAGAAAGCCAGATAGAGAAAGGGGATCGTTCTGAGAGAAAGAGCCACCCCTCCCCTTTCGATCAACAGAGAGGAAATAGAAGAGAAGAAGAAGGAGAGCTCCAGGTGGGCACCGGGGAGGGAGAGGAGTCAATGCTCCTCCCTCCCCTCCATGTTTTCTTTCTTTCTTTATCTGATGTAATATGGCGAGTTCTATCTCGATCTAGCAACTGTAGCCGGAGTTCCGGCCTTGATTTTAGATTTCTGCTTTACATTTTGCCTTTCGTGGTCGGTGTAATATCTTTTATATGCAATGCAATGAAGCATCAAGATGACCCGTCTGGGTATTGATGGATCAACATACCGATCTACGTCCGTCTATCTCTCAATGTATATGGCCTTCGTCTGAGAAGAGCACAGATCATTTTCTTTGGGTTTAGAAGCCGATCGCCTGGGTTCATTCCTTGAAGGGGGATGAGGGTAAGACTCCTAACCCCATCCAATGGGTTACTGAGTCTTGTTCTCTCTTTCCCCCCCGATCTCGATACCCGTTTTTTTTTATATATATCTATGATCTGGGTTTTCTGAGGAGCCCTTCCCCTTTGGCGGTTCAGGAGCCAGAGATATCAGTTTTCTGGTTTCCTGGGCTGCCCATCTCTCATGAATAACGATCTGATCTCAGGCTCTCCATCCTAAACATTGGATGCTTAGGGCCTGAAGTTATATGGTTCACAGCCCTTCATTCTCCATGGGTTTAATGTCACTGGATTCTTCTGGAGGGGTCGGAGGGCAGTCATCTCCCGATTCCCCCAAATGGCCTGCAACAGAGGGCAAAATCCTCAACAGGATCAGGTGGTAGTCTGATCTCCTCCGTTTGATTCATTCAGCCAAAACCCTTGGCACTCTTCTGATAGAAGTCCCCATGAAGTTCCTCCCTTGCACCTCTGGCCCGGCATTGATTTGGGTCTGAAATCCTCAGAAAATACCAGAACAGAGCATCGTTCCTAAGCTCTGGAAATCCTGAGATTCTCCTGCGTTTCACCCCCTCGGCGTGCTAGCTTCCCCGCCGAGAACCATAAGGCCGAGATGCTTTCCCCGTCTTTTAGATAAACGACAACCCAGTTGGTTATCAAACGCTTTCCTCGTGAGGCCACGCATGCAAGGCTCCAGGCGTACAGACTCCCGGCGTGGCCAGAAGCACGCCGGGAAGCCCTCTGCCGAGAACCCTTCTGCCTTCATAACCACCCTCACACCTTTTGCCCAATATTGAAGCTGCCCCTCTCGGCGCCTCCCTTCCCGGCGCGCCCATGAGCCCGCCGAGAAGCCCCAGGCCGAGAGGCCTTGTCTCCCTTTGGCCAGCCCAAATCCCAGGCCGAGAACCCCCCTGCCGATAGCCATTCACCCCTTTTTGCCCAAGCCTTGATGCTGCCCCTCTCGGCGCCCCCCCCCCTTCTCGGCGCGCTCAGGTGCAGGCCGAGAGCCTCCACGCCGAGAGGGTCTTTCCTCCCTCTTTTGGCCGCCGAGAGCCCTCGGCCGAGAGCCTTCCCTTGGCCGCCGAAAACCTCTTTGGCCAGCCCAACCGCCAGGCCGAGAGCCCCTCTCCATCCATCAAATGCCAGGCCGAGAGCCCCATTTTGTCCAAACCAAAGGCCAAGCCGAGATCCCTTCTTCAGTCAGATGAAACCCACTCAGAGGCCCACCTCTGCACCACTCTTCTATAGACTTCTTAATCTCCCCCTTTCACCTGTTTAAGGAGATATTTATAAACCATCACATGTGTCTTGATGAGATACAATAAATGGGGAAGATCTCCCCTACAGCTTCTGTCCCAAATCCGGATCTCACCGATGCCTTACGAACCTAAAGAACCATGTCATTATATGTGTTCTGATGGGTTCCGAGGGAATATTGATCAAATAATATGACGGCAAGAGATGTCCCCGGGCCCGGTGCCCATCTTTGTTCGGTCGTCGTCCCGGCTCCCCGTGGATGATGACCTATTCTTCCTTGCAATAATCCAAGTTCAGGGGACATGCTGCCGAAATTTACATATCCCCACCAATCGAATGTGGTATTCTCCTCTAACCCCGCTGGCCCACGGAGTTATGCCCTTGCGTGATCTCTGATGGCCCTCCGAAGGGGGATATTAATAAGACATCGCACTCGTACCGGGTGTGTTACATCAGGCCGGTCCCCATCCGGATTCCGGGTTATGTCTATACATATACCCGATCTTTTGCGGAGCCCACCCTGCCGCTGCATGGGTGGTTTCCTATTCCCCACTTGACATCATCCAAGATGGTGGGAATATGCCGGCAGGTTCCCCCCCCCCGTAATTAATAAACCCCTGTTCCGTTCAAACATGTTTAACGTCTTGTAAACAGATGAACTTTGCCTCCTTTGAGCATACGGCTTTACCGCTGTATTCCTCCTACCTCTAGCGTTTAATCAAGGGTTGTCTTCCTTAGGGAGGACGTAATTAACGTCATAGCGTTCAGGGTATGACGGACTACTAGTCCAGACACGATCACTCACAATCAATTGACCAAGTCAGATCGAGCGCACAATAAGAATCGTCACCACGGTGACTGGCACGCCAATAAATCAATAGATAAATGAATAGGATACGTGCGAGATAAAATCCGCGTCAAACAGGATGTCAACACCATAGATCGGACAACCTCCGATTGCCTTCCTACTAACCACCGGTAGGGACGATTCTCAACTTCCAAGTGTTTGAGTGAAATAGAAAAAGAACAACTTATGAAAAACACTCAAACAAGATATAGAATATGCTTAAGAGAAAAGATATTGTCTGAGATTTGCTGGAGCTTGAATCTCTTGAGGATTCGATGAGAAGCTTCTTCCTAGAGTAGGTTGATTTCCTTCTTGGAATACGCTCCTTCTAGCTTCCTTTGATCACCCTTCTTGCCCTTGAGTGCTTCTAGCTTTGTTGGAGATTGCTTGGCTTCAGATCTGAGCTTGAATCACCTTGGATGGATGAAGAACTTCCTCCCGAAACACTGTTCACGTAGGTGCTACAGTACCTCGAAAATGGCCTCCCTTGATCTCCCTTGAAGCCTTGAAGTGATAGGGTTTCCAACCCCTCATGTGTTGGTTTTATAGACCTTGAATGGTCCTTGGACACCCCCCAGACGAGATCCACAAATCATGGGAGATTAGGTGAGTTTTGATTAAACAAATCCATGGAAAGGGGCTGGCCATGAGGTGGATTTCGAAGTCAAACATGGCTGCATCGGGGCTGGCGGTCGACCTGTGGCTTCTGGCGGTCGACCGCTACTGAGAAACACTATAGACGGATGGTCACTGGGAATTCTGGTCGACCGCTATGGGCTGGCAGTCGACCGCCAGCTGAAAGACATGCAGACTGGCGGATGCTGGCTGGGGAGGTCGACCGCCCCTGTGCTGGCGGTCGACCGCCAGCTGGGCTGATTCTGGGCTTGCCCGGGTCGGTCCGTTATCCACTTCAGCTCCGTCGTTCAACTCCATTAGCAGCCCATTCATGTCTGTAAATTCATCCTTGTTGGTCTAGGAAGTACCAACTGAATCTTTGTCTTTTGACTCTCATCTTGTGCAGTGGCCTTGGCTATTTGAATGAAGCTTGTAGTTGTTGTATAGACTTTGCATCAAGGCTTGGACGTGTAGACTTTGTGTGCATGTATGAACTCTGTACAGACTTTGCACCTTGAGCATGCATGAGCCTATACAGACTTGGTAACTTGATGCACAAACACAACAGAACGCAATGTATAGACTTTACGTGTGAAATGGCCGGCCAATGTATAGACTTGTGTTACAGCCATCAGCCAACGTACAGACTTGGAGTTGTGCTAGCAGCCAACGTACAGTCTTTATCTTGTGCAACGTACAGACTTTGTTTTGTGCATGCAGCCAACGTATAGACTTCATCTGCAGCAACGTATAGACTTCAAGTTGTGCTAGGCAGCCAACGTACAGACTTCATGTTCAGCAACGTACAGACTTTGTCCAACGTACAGACTTTGTCCATCATACAGACTTGGTCCAACGTATAGACTTTGTCAAACGTATAGACTTCGTCCAACGTATAGACTTCGTCCAATGTACAGAATTTTTCCAACGTATAGACTTTGTCCAACGTATAGACTTGGAATGCAGTGCACATGCCCGCAACCTGTTCGATGAAATGACAAACTGCTTAAACAGATACACAATGACATCATATGCAAACACAATGTGACTTATAGTAGTTGCTATCATCAAAACCATAATAGTAATCATGGTGCACATGTGTTCAACATTCTCCCCCTTTTTGATTATGGCAACACTGTGAGTCATTATATGGCAGAAATAGCCAAGATGGCAAAGTGTATGATATATGTAACATATGCAGCTCAAGATCCATGATAGTAATAGCATGTGAATGCAATTATGAATGCTGATATGAATGCTATGCAATTATGCAAACCCCATCACATACACATATGAGATGCAAAGTGAGCAATAGATTCTCCCCCCTTTGACTCTCCCCGTACACCATTCACACATCCCCCAATGACAACTCACAAAGCAAATATGCTCTCCCCTTTGACAACGCGATAACGCATAGCTCTTACAAAGGACTCACACAAAGAATTCTCCCCCTTTGCCAACAGCAAAAAGGAGGGATAAAGTCAAATGTCTGTGAGACCAGAGGAGAAAGAAGTTGAGAGCAAGCCATTATATGCAAACCTTAAACATACCGGGAGCAACATATATGGTTAAAAGCTAATAAAATCCGATATCATCAACAGAGTTCAAAAAGCATCTACATCTAAGATTTAATAGAAATGAACCAAAGGTGCATATCATGGCAGTGTTTAACCTTCCCTTGTCTTATATATCCATATTCAATAACTACAAAGGGAATAACACAAAAACTAGTATTGAGGCGAAACAATCATGACTAGAGCATGGAATTGTATGATTGTAGCATATTTTTATTTTCAATATCTTTAGTATTTGAAGGCACATGACTCATATTTTACGAGCAATCAAGTCTAGTACATGCCTCCTAGCCGTAAGAATACACGTTGTTTAGACGCCAGTATTCCTAGGTATATGGCAAGATTGACGGTTATGCTTCAGAATGAACAGAGATAGCAAATTCATGTCATGACATATCCAAACTCATTTCATTGATGAGAAGATATGTTTCTTAGCAATTATGCCATTGCTCTGCCTAGAGTCCAGATGAATTAAGACAGAGATAACAGAGGCACATCATGACATATCATTCGTCACTTGATTTGATGACGTGACATATTTCTCCGTGCAACACTATTATTGCTCTGCAAATTGATTTTCAAGAATTCCAGCTCATCAAGATGTTTAGAAACAATACTAATCTCTAGAGTATCACCAAGATTGTCATGAAGTCTGGATTTTCAGATTTCAGGGTAGTCATTCAAGACATAACATGCAGTCTTTAGTGAAAATCTATTAAAACTACAGAACATAGATGATTTCAAACAAGATATATCAGAACTACAAGGAAATCATTAAATCTGAACCATTTTCATTGAATGGACAATCATTAGGGCATATAATAGAAAGCTCTTACACCATATGTCCGTCTGTCTCATGAACTCAAACAAGACTGTAAGCCACTGAAGTGCAGTTTGCAAGAGATTAAGAGAATCAACAAAACTCCCCCTAAGGATATGCAATGGATACGCAAAGGGGTTATGTTTGCAATCAAGTGGAATGGCAAAAGAGGTTGACCTAGTCGCTCATGAAGGTAGTAGAAATGAAATGTATGACCCAACGCATGATTGTACACTTATTAAATGCCACAGAATGAATATGAAATATATGCATGAATGTTGCACAAGGACAACTCCCCCTTACTATATGGCCTATATGTGACATTGACACATGGTACTTGGCGGAGGTGAAGCCTCACGCATATTGAGTGCTTCGAGACAAGCATAACTTGCCCTTCCATACATCAACATTTGATATACTATGGCCATGCAAGAATGATGCGATACAAACCATGCAATGCATTAGGAACATAGATTCAACTTGATTATGCAACTACATGCAATGCGACACCATATACAAAAAGACATATTGACATATAAACAATGCATGAATACCAACGTGCAAAACACACAACTAATTGAACATTATCATCATTTCAAATTTTTATTTGCCTGAGGTCGGCAAAGACCAAGCTCCCTTCTGAGTGTTGAAAACCTATCATTACACAATGGCTTGGTGAAAATATCAGCAAGTTGATTTAGAGTATCAACAAAATGCAGTTCAAAATTTTTCTTACTGACCTTGTCTCTAATGAAGTGATGCCTAATCTCAATATGCTTAGTCCTAGAGTGCTGGACTGGATTTTTTGTAAGGTTGATAGCACTAGTGTTATCACACAGAATCGGGACACAACCAAGATCCACCAAGTAGTCTTGGAGTTGGTGTTTAATCCACAACACTTGGGTGCCACAGCTCCCCGCAGCAACATATTCTGCCTCCGCGGTTGAGAGGGCAACCGAGTGTTGTTTCTTGGAGGCCCAAGAAACTAAACACCCGCCTAGAAACTGGCAATAGCCACTAGTACTCTTACGATCCAGCTTGCATCCCGCATAATCCTCATCAGAATAAGATATAAGAGATAAATCACATGATGACGGATACCACAATCCCAAATCTTGAGTGCCGGTAAGATATCAAAGGATACGTTTGACGACAGTCAAATGAGATTCTCTAGGACTAGCTTGAAATCTAGCACAAATGCATACACTAAATTGGATATCTGGTCGGGATGCAGTCAAATAAAGCAAAGAACCAATCATACCTCTATAGACCTTTGCATCCACCAATTTACCATTATCATCCGAATCCAGTGAAGTTGAAGTGCTCATCGGAGTTGTAATGATTTTACTGTTTGCCATGTCAAATCTTTTTAGCAGCTCCTTGATGTATTTGGCTTGGCTTATGAAGCAACCATCTTCTCCTTGGTTGACCTGCAAACCGAGAAAGAATTGAAGTTCTCCCATTAGGCTCATCTCAAATTCGCTAGTCATGAGGTTAGCAAATTCCTCACACATTTCAGATTTTATAAAACCAAACACAATGTCATCAACATAAATTTGAACAATCAAGATGTTCTTACCTTACTTCTTGGTGAAAAGTGTTTGATCTACCTTACCTCGTGTGTACCCTTTTTCAATGAGGAACGAGCTTAGTCTCTCATACCAAGCTCTTGGTGCTTGCTTAAGTCCATAAAGCGCCATGTCTAGCTTGTATACAAAATCTGCATTGTTAGAATTCTCAAAGCCAGGGGGCTGCTCAACATAGACTTCTTCTTTGATCAAGCCATTCAAGAAAGCACTTTTGACATCCATTTGATACAGCTTTATTCTAAGGGAGCATGCAAAGGTAAGTAAAATTCTGATGGCTTCGAGTCTAGCAACTGTGGCATAAGATTCATCAAAATCTACCCCAAACTCTTGATTATACCCTTGAGCCACCAATCTTGCTTTGTTTCTTATTATCTTGCCATCCTCACTTAGTTTGTTCCTAAAGACCCATTTAGTGCCTATGACAGATTGTGATGAAGGTCTAGGAACAAGATGCCAGACTTTATTCCTTTCAAACTAGTTTAACTCGTCTTGCATTGAATTTATCCACTTTTCATCTTTTAATGCTTCATCAATGTTTTTGGGTTCAAGCTGAGAGACAAGAGCAAGTTGATCTAGTTCTTCCACAATTCTAAAATGTGACCTTGTTCTAGGTGGGTCATTCAAGCTGCCAATGACATTTTCCAATAGATGATCCTTAAGAATTCTAATATTTGTAGAATCATTACCTTCCCCTGGAGCTTGATCCCTTGCATTACTTGATTCAGCTAGGTCACCATCTTCTTTTATTTCTTCTTGTGGAGGATCGCTCTTGTCCTTCATGTTTAGAAATTTTCCATCTTCATCATTTTTCCTGCAAGAGTTATCATTGTTAGAATCATGATATTCATCAAAGGAAATATGGGGTGATTCTTCCACAGTTTGACTTTTGATATTATAAATTCTATAAGCCCTAGATCTATCAGAATATCCAAGGAATATACCTTCATCGCTCTTGGGCTCGAATTTATCTAAGTCTCTTTTGTCATTATTGTGGATGAAGCATTTAGATCCAAACACTTTCATATGTGAGAGAGAGGGCTTTTTACCTTTCAGTAACTCATAATGAGTCTTTTTGGTGTGTGGCCTTACCATAGAGCGGTTGATAATGTAACATGCCGAGTTTACCGCTTCAGCCCAAAACTTCATTGGAAGTTGCCATTTAGCAAGCATGGTTCTTGCCATCTCTACAAGTGTTCGATTTCTCCTTTCAACTACACCATTTTGCTCCGGTGTTCTTGGTGAAGAGAATCGGTGTGAAATGCCTTCAGCCCTACAAAGATTATAGAAGTCAGTGTTTTCAAATTCACCACCATGATCAGATTGAATCTTGGAGATCTTGAACTCACCGTCTTGCTTTATCTTCATGTAGAGCGCCTGAAACTCATCAAAGGCATCATTTTTATGTGTGAGAAAGAAAACCCATGTGAACCTAGAGAAGTCATCCACCAAGACATATCCATATTTTCTACCACTTAAACTAGCAGTTCTGGTTGGACCAAACAAGTCCATATGAATTAGCTCGAGTGGTTTGGATGATGTAATTTCAGATCTTCCCTTGAAAGATTTTCTTGTTTGTTTACCTAGGACACATGCATCACACAACTTGTTTTCTTGTTTAAATGATAATTCAGGCAACCCTTTCACCATTGAATGCTTTAACAATTTATGTAAGACATTGTAGCTAGCATGTCCTAGTCTATGATGTCATAACCAAGCAATTTTAGATTTCGGTGCAGCAAGACAAAGGTTTAAATAAGCAGGATCATCTAAGTCAATCATGTAAACATTATTGACTCTCTTACCAGAAAATTTTACCTTGTCAGATTTTGGTTCAAGGATTCTACATTCATGAGAGTCAAACATCACTTTGTGACCTTTATCACACAAATGACTTATACTAAGTAAGTTATATTTCAATCCTTCAACTAGCAGCACGTTACAAATGGAGTTGGAGAGATTCTTACCTACATTACCTGTTCTAATGATTTTTCCCTTGTTATTCCCTCCAAATGTGACGTATCCTCCTTCCTTTTCCTCCAAGAGATAAAATTTTGATTTGTCTCCAGTCATGTGTCTTGAACAGCCGCTATCAAGGTACCACCTGTTATACATGGCTACAAGACACTCCTGCACAAGTAATTAAGCAATTGTGTTTGGAACCCAACCAAATTTGGGTCCCATCAAACTCTTCAAATTTTCAAAACATGAAACCATTTCTTTTGGAATCCAAACCTTCCTAGCATTCATGAAGCAGGGATTTGGTTTTTCTTTTCAACATTGACATTCATTTTCTGTTTGGAGGCTCTTTGTTGGAATTTGTGAAAGTTTGATGAAGTTGGCTTCTTGACCCATTGTTGCCATTGGTTGTTCTTGGGTTGAAAATAATTGTTTTGCCACCTATGGGATTGATGAACACAGAAATCATAATTGTCCCAAAAATATGGTGATGCTGGCCTATATGAGTGTGCAATCCAATTGTGGTGAAATCTGGAAGGTTGAGCGGTCAATTGCCAAGGAGTTGTTGACCTATGCTGCGGGGAAGGTCGACCTTTCTTAAGCTTTTGGACAGTCTTTTTGGGAAGTTCAGTGACTGCCTCTTCAACCTTTTCTTTCCCTTTCTCCTTTTGTTTTTGCTGGTTTTGTGTAGGAGTTGTGTTTGAGGTTGAAGCTTCGGAAGATGAAACAAATGTGTATGTTTTTAGCCCAAATGACCTTTTGTTTGTTGGATCAAAACCCAACCCATCTTTGTTGTGGTTCATTCTAGTTCCTAGTAATGCATCTAGGTTTCTCTTCCATCCACAAATTTTTCTAAAGATTGTTGTTTGTCCTTTTACTCTTTTTGTAGATTTTCAATGTTTTGCAAAAGTTGAGTGTTGACATGTTTGACAGCTTCATACTTCTCATTGCTTAATTTGCTATCCTTTTCATAGGTTTGCATTTTGAGTTTCATGCTGTCAATCTCATTTCTCAAATTTTCATTTTTAGTTTCCAAGCCAGCCATTTCTTTTCTTCCTTCCTCTAAATTCTCAATCATTTTCTTAAGATCTTCAATTTCAGTTTCAAGTAAAACATTCTTATCATTCATATCATGATCATGCACAAATGAGTTAATTTTCTTTTTCAATGATTTATTCTCTTTTTTGTACATTTCATATTTTTCCATGAGTTGTATATATACATCCTCCCAATCATCAATTGTATAATCTTCAAATGGAGAATTTACCTCAGTTTCTTCATCACCTTTGGCCATAAGGCATAAATCTTCTTTTTCTTTGTCCGAGGAGCTAGTTCTGTCATCACTTTCCTCTTCATCGCTCCATGTGGACACCATGGCCTTATTCTTCTTCTTGCCCTTCCATTTGTCGGCTTTTCTAAATTTGTCGGGACAATCATTCTTGAATTGTCCTGGTTTATTGTAAGAATAGCAAATGATTTTATCATATTTCTTAGAGTTTTCAGAATTAGATTTGAAACCATTTCTTACCTTTGACCTTCCTCTCATGAAGCTCTTACCTTCCTTTCTCAGGAATTTTTTGAACTTACGTGTGAGCATGGCTACATCATCCTCATCCCGCTCACTTGCGGAATCCTCACCTTCATCCGAAGTGCCTTGACCGTTAGGTCCAGCTTTAAGAGCTAAGGACTTTTTCTTAGGTACTTCAGCTTCTTTGTTCTTAAGGTTGATCTCATAGGTCATTAATGAACCAATGAGTTCATCTACCTTAGTTGTTGTGAGATCTCTGGATTCTTCAACAACAGTAGCCTTTGTGTGCCATGCAGGAGTTAGTGATCTGAGAATCTTTCTTACAATTTTCTGTTCTGAATATTTCTTTCCCAAATCAGTCAAACTGTTAGTAAGCACAGTTAATCGAGCATACATATCTCGAATTGATTCATCAGGCTTCATGCGGAACATTTCGTATTCAGAAACTAAGATATTAGCTTTTGTTTCTCGTACCTGAGATGTTCCTTCGTAGATTACCTCTAACTTGTCCCACATTTGTTTTACAGTTGTGCAGGTCGCCACTCTTGAGAACTCTACTGGATGGAGTGAGCATTGCATGATGTGTTTGGCACTCCAGTTGACAGTGGATTGTCTTATTTGTTCTTTGGTCTACAAGTCCTCATTATCCGTAAGCTCATACGGACCTTTGCTGATCACTCGCCAAAGTTCATAGTCTTGAGCGCGAATGAACACCTACATGCGATGTTTCCAATAAGGATAGTTAGATCCAGTGAAATAAGGAGGTCTGTTCACAGAGTGTCCTTTAGGTAAATAACCCTTAGACGCTGATCAACTATTTCCCTCAAGGTCGTTGGACCCCATAATGAGAGATTAGGCTCTGATACCACTTGCTGTGTAGTGGACAGCGGATCTAGAGGGGAGGGGTGAATAGATCTGCCTCTCTTTTCGTAATACAACCCTCTATAAGGCTAGTTAAAAATAATTGCAGCGGAATACAACTAGCTTAGCGATGTATAAAATGATTTGCTTAGAAATATGATTTCATAATATAGAGATTGAACCTAAGCATGCATCTAAAACATATCAATCACACAATCAAACCACAACACAAAGGATTTTAAGGTGGTTCGGACTGAATTTCCAGTCCTACGTCCACCCCTCACCAAATCCGGTGAGGCTTCACTAGTGAAGCACACCAAACCGCAAATCGGAGAACCACCGATTGCCTTCCTACTAACCACCAGTAGGGATGTCAACACCGCAGATCGGACAACCTCCGATTACCTTCCTATTAACCACCGGTAGGGATGATTCTCAACTTCCAAGTGTTTGAGTGAAATAGAAAAAGAACAACTTATGAAAAACACTCAAACAAGATATAGAATATACATAAGAGAAAAGATCTTGTCTGAGATTTGCTGGAGCTTGAATCTCTTGAGGATTCGATGAGAAGCTTCTTCCTGGAGTAGCTTGATTTCCTTCTTAGAATACGCTCCTTCTATGATCACCCTTCTTGCCCTTGAGTGCTTCTAGCTTTGTTGGAGATTGCTTGGCTTCAGATCTGAGCTTAAATCACCTTGGATGAAGAACTTCCTCCCGAAACACTGTTCACGGAGGTGCTACAGTACCTCAAAAATGGCCTCCCTTGATCTCCCTTGAAGCCTTGAAGTGATAGGGTTTCCAACCACTCATGTGTTGGTTTTATAGACCTTGAATTGTCCTTGGACACCCCCAGACCAGATCCACAAATCATGGGAGATTAGGTGAGTTTTGATTAAACAAATCCATGGAAAGGGGCTGACCACGAGGTGGATTTTGAAGTCAAACATGGCTACATCGGGGCTGGCGATCGACCTATGGCTTCTAGCAGTCGACCGCTACTGAGAAACACTATAGACGGATGGTCACTGGGAATTCCGGTCGATCGCTACGGGCTGGCGGTCGATCGCCTGCTGAAAGACATGCAGACTGGCGGATGCTGGCTGGGGCGGTCGACCGCCCCTGTGCTGGCGGTCGATCGCCAGCTGGGCTGATTCTAGGCTTGCCCAGGTCGGTCCGTTATCCGCTTCAGCTCCGTCGTTCAACTCCATTAGCAGCCCGTTCATGTCTGTAACTTCATCCTTGTTGGTCTAGAAAGTACCAACTGAATCTTTGTCTTTTGACTCTCATCCTGTGCAGTGGCCTTGGCTATTTGAATGAAGCTTGTAGTTGTTGTATAGACTTTGCATCAAGGCTTGGACGTGTAGACTTTGTGTGCATGTATGAACTCTGTATAGACTTTGCACCTTGAGCATGCATGAGCCTGTACAGACTTGGTAACTTGATGCACGAACACAACAAAACGCAATGTATAGACTTTGCGTGTGAAATGGCCGGCCAATGTATAGACTTGTGTTGCAGCCATCAACCAACGTACAGACTTGGAGTTGTGCTAGCAGCCAACGTACAGACTTTATCTTGTGCAACGTACAGACTTTGTTTTGTGCATGCAGCCAACGTATAGACTTCATCTGCAGCAACGTATAGACTTCAAGTTGTGCTAGGCAGCCAACGTACAGACTTCATGTTCAGCAACGTACAGACTTTGTCCAACGTATAGACTTTGTCCATCATACAGACTTGGTCCAATGTATAGACTTTGTCCAACGTATAGACTTCGTCTAACGTATAGACTTCGTCCAATGTACAGACTTTGTCCAACGTATAGACTTTGTCCAACGTATAGACTTGGAATGCAGTGCACATGCCCGCAACCTGTTCGATGAAATGACAAACTGCTTAAACAGATACACAATGACATCATATGCAAACACAATGTGACTTATAGTAGTTGCTATCATCAAAACCATAATAGTAATCATGGTGCACATGTGTTCAACAAAAATGGATTGTGGATGTATTAGCTGCTCTATACAAGAAAGAAGTTGTGAGGCTGCACGATATTCCTGCATCGATTGTATCCGATAGGGACCCAAGATTCAGTTCTCATTTTTGGAAAGGATTGCAGGCATCTTTGAGAACTCGTCTGAATTTCAGTACAGCTTTTCATCCCCAAACTGATGGACAAACAGAGAGGACCAACCATACTATTAAAGACATGTTGGGAGCCTGTATGATTGACTTCGGAGGTGGTTGGCATGAGCATTTACCTCTAATTGAGTTTGCTTACAATAATAGTTACCAGTCTAGCATTTAGATGGCACCTTTCGAGACTTTGTATGGAAGGAGTTGCAGATCACCTCTGTGCTGGGAGAAGGTAGGTGAGAAGTAGTGGCTCAGACCGGATCTCATCTCTGAGACGTCCAAGAATATTTAGATTATCAGGAAGCATCTGCAAGTAGCTCAGCCCAGACAGAAGAGTTATGCTGATAATAGAAGAAGAGACTTGGAATTTCAAGTTGGTGAACATGTGTTCCTAAAAGTTTTGCCTATGAGAGGAGTCCGAAGATTTAGGATCAGGGGTAAGTTAAGTCCAAGATTTGTTGGCCCTTTCGAGATCTTAGAAAGAGTTGGAGAGGTTGCTTACAGGCCGGCATTACCACCCCAATTGTCTGGCATTCATAACGTCTTCCATGTATCGATGTTGAGGAGGTACGTGTATGATCCTTCGCACGTAATCCAGTACGCGGATTTACAGATACAAGAGGACTTATCCTATAAAGAGAAGCCCGTCATGATTATGGACCAGAAGCAACATCAACTCAAGAATTGGTCCATACCGATGGTTAAGGTCCAGTGGAATAAACGTGGAGTTGAGGAAGCCACGTGGGAATCAGACGAGACGATTAAGAAAAAGTATCCCAAATTATTTTCAGGTCAGTATTTGTAATTGTCCGTTGTTCCAATAAGTTAGATGAATTTGGGGATCAAATTCCTTAAAGTGGGAGAGGGTGTAGTAACTTGAAGTAAATAATAGATAAATTAATTACCTTCTCAATTGAAATTTTTTTAAGAAATAATAAAAATAAGAAAAATACATGTCCCTGTAGAGAAAAGAATTTCTAACAAAATTGTCAAAGTGGAAAACCCCAAAAGAAAATTCAAAATAGGCTTATTGGGCCAAATTAGGCTAGTTTTGGGTTAACTCGGAGTTAGGGAGAACCAACCCCCAATTAGCTTAATTAGACCCTAATTCGAGACCTAATGGGCTCAGATCGAACC
Organism: Amorphophallus konjac; assembly: GCA_022559845.1. Taxonomy (NCBI): domain Eukaryota; kingdom Viridiplantae; phylum Streptophyta; class Magnoliopsida; order Alismatales; family Araceae; genus Amorphophallus; species Amorphophallus konjac. Next base: position 22,935,410 of record CM040119.1, on the reverse strand, counting down.
TAAACCCTTGGCCCATCTAGGATAGATGTTTTCCCCTCGAAAACCATAACCCTAGAGCCTCTAATTTTGGATGGCAACGTTTGAATTGGTCAACCGTGATTCTCTCATGGGTTTTTCTCCCCGACTTTCCTAGATCAAAACCACGACCCCAGGGGCTCCATGAGCTCTATAAATTGGAGGCCAAGCCCCCCAAGAAACCCTATTTTGCTTGGGTAGCCGGTGATGTGCGAGATCGAAGAAGGATTCATCGAGTCGAGGCAAGGTCGTCTAGGGCTCCAGCGTCTGCGTCGTCCTCATTTTAAATCAATTAAGGTAGGTTTTCTCTCAGGCCAAATCTTCAACAAATTATATCATCATGTGCGTCTTTGAATGCTCTTTCCATTGATACCATTTTTCCTAATTTTAGTTCAGTATATCAATCGCAATTGGGTTTTGAGTCAGGGTGTGTCGGAGTTCACCGGAAGGCGAAGCTCTGTTCCAGATAACGGAACTCCATTGACCGCGACCTGGACCGTGGCCCCGTGATAGACCGCTATCATTCTGTTATGTGTTTTTGAAAAATGGTTCAAACATGACCTGATCGCTGCCCTCGACAGATCGCTACCATTTGGTCACGGCCCAGCCTAAATCGTGATCTGTGCTCGGGTTCCAGCAACCCAGCCTTTATTGTGTTTCTGATTTCTAAAAAGCTTTGGATAGATAGCCTATTTATGGTAACGAATAATACAAATGCACTTAAATGAATAGGGTTTCATGAAAGATAGTTAAATCTTGAATAAGTTCCATGCTCTTCTTTCCTTGCTACTTACTTCGTGTCCTTGTTACTTCATGAAAATAGTAATGGTAACTTGCTATTAACCTGTTAAACTTTGGAGATTTCTGCGGTTCATGACTTGCTAGCTTAATGTTATTTCATGCAAAGGTTTGTTTGCTTGAGGGTCATGCCACTCCGATGGTATCGACTTACCGTCACTACCGTTTTCCATGTTTTGAACCCAAATTCTTGGGATAGTGAGGACCCTCCGCCGGATATTCCTTCCGTCAGACTGGAACCTCTATCACAAGGCCTCCAAAAGACACCGCGAGCTGGGGATTCCTACTAAGACGCCGAGCAGGTTGTACCCTAAAACCCTGTAACTTCTAGAATCCACATCCTACTAGATGGGATGGGATTCAACTGGCTTTTGAGTGGGCGGTATGAGGTTGAGACCTAGTTTTGCCAAACTCTGTCCTGAACGTGGCCCTTTGAGAACCGCGACCACTAGATCACAGACGGCCGACTGACCGTGTTCTTCTTCTCTTGGGCCAGCATGCCAGTCTATCTCAGTCGACTGATAACCCATTTTCAGTCGACTGATATCCTGTTCAGTCGACTGATAACCCATTTTCGGTTGACTGATGTCTTGTTCAGTCGACTAATAACCTATTTCAGCTGCCTGATATCTGGTTCAGTCGACTGATATTGGCCTCTGTCGACTGATTTGCAGCCCTTTCAGCCATCCTCTAAATGCGGCCCTGTCTCGACCGCATCCTTGAGACAGCAGTAGGTCACTAGACCGCGTTATCATTCCCCGTGTGGTGAGTCGACACACTTGTCTAGTGTGTCGACACATGCCCCTTTTTGCACTTTCTGAAAGCGGACTTGCCCAGACCGCTTCTATGAGACCACGGTTCCATGTATACTCCTTGCCCAGTTTCTCGAACTTCATGTTTCTGGTGTTGCATTGCGAGATCTGAGCTTTGTTCAGGTTTTAGTCTCTTCAAGCTACTACCCTAATTTGTTCATGACCCCTTAATGTTATATTCCATCACTTGCTACAAATTACCTTGAATCTTAAGTCATATCCCTATGACTTATCTTTTGGTCTAATGAACTTGAATTCCTTCTAAGAAATTGTCTCTACTTTTAATTACTTGAGCTTACCCTTGGAATTCTTGGCCGATAATAATGAATGTCTAGATTTTACTTGGGATCTTGGATCCACCACTCAATGCCAACACATCATTAAGGGCCCGGTCTGGTCCTGGGAGGAGCACCTGAAAGTACTAGTGCCTATGGGAGTTTGTAATGATAAGGTGTGGCATTGCACCGAAGTACTTGCTAGCGTGTTAATCTATGGCATTCACTTCTACATGAAAATTCATGACTCTACATTACATGATTGTACTTGCATGCTTGTTACAGCCAAATACATGAAAGTTCTTGTTATACATTTGTTCTATCTCTTGCTGTCCTCTTTATTTATCTCATCTCATCATTTTGGTTGGCTATAGTTAAATGCCTCTTTACGTTGTTTATTTTGCTCATTTTTCTCATTAGCATGAAAGATCTTATTAATTGATTAATCACTTTAATATTGCCTGGTACAGAGATATAATTCCTACTGAGCTCTCGCTCACCCACTTTTTTTCAATCTTTTTCAGGTAGCTCTGATGAGGACATTCAATCTGATGGGGAAGGGTGAGAGTAAACCTTGGAGCGTCCAGCTAGCAGTCTTGGCGTCTTCAGTCCTGTTGTCGTAGCTTATGTCTATGTGGAATTATGAGTAGTCAGAAATGTTAAAGTTGTTTAGTGAGATGTCTATTGTCTTTTATCAAAGTTTAAAAGAGTCAATGTAATGGATGTTTCTTGGAATTTATAAATGGAAGTTTGAATTTTATGATCTCTTGTGTACTTGCCTCTTGTCTTTGATGGCTATTATTTTGCTCTGATTGACATGAATGTTATAATTGCTGTGTTCTGATTTTTCGCATCGGGGCGTGACAGTAACAGTCTTGTGGTATTACAATAAACTACTCCATACTTAATGGGTATGCAACTCTTGTCAATTGCAACCTTTTGCAATTCCCGACCATATTCAGCCTCTAGAACACTTGTGACCTTGTGGCAGCACAACAAATCACATAGTCTAGCTAGGTTAAACCCATTTGTTATGTTAAGAGAGTAGGCTTTCGACACAACTCTTGTGACAGCACAACAAAGCTATGCTAATCAGCCATTCCAAAGTTTGGCATACACCTTAGTCTAATTTGTTGTCCCCTTGTTATGAGGGCCTTGTGACAGTAGAACAAGCTTATATAGTCTAAGAACAGTTTACCCAGACCATGCCAATGGAAGACTACATGGGTAATTCTTATTGCCTCACGTTTAACAACCAAATATTAGATCGAAGGAGATTTCAGATTAAATTTGGTCTCATCAATAGAAGTGCTATATACATATAAACTTTGGAGTATCGTATATATATATATATATATATATACTTGAATAAGATATATGTACCTAGTAGCACATTCCATATATATCATACATATATACTATAATAGCAGCAATGTATGATCATGGACTCATCACCTAAGAACTGATTGCCAGAGCCAGTTTGTAATCCACAAAATTATGGCTAACACAAAGTAACCTAAGCATTAGATGCTCTTGCTAGATGTGAATACACCTTTTGAGGGTCATGCTGGGTGGTCTCCTCCTTTTCCTCGATTCGCTTCTTGATATTATAAGTAATATTTGAAATTAGGTACGTAGGACCACAAATATACATCAGATATATAAGAAATGTTGAACTAGTCAAGGGGAGTACAACATAGAAGGGAGATAAAATGTATAACTCAGATTTAATAAGAGAGCGAGAGCACCCAAGCCCCATAAATTACATCACATAAATAAAATTCACCATAACCATGATGATCACATGATAACTGAGTCCATGATCATCCAACCACACACAGACACATTACATGTATCTATTGGTAATTATCATATAACTACCGTAGAAATAACTTTTATTTCAAAAAATATAATAATTATTTTGAAATAATCAATAAAAACATTTAATTAAATAATTTTAGTTAAAATAAACCTTGTCTAACCAAATTTAGTCAAACATCATTCGTCGTTACTACATGGGCTCACAATACTAACATTAATTAAGCTAAATTAATTAACTTCTATTTATTAGATAATAAAAAGTATCCAAAAAAATTTAGAATTCCTTTTAACTAATTAACCAGAGGTCAAATAACGAAAAACCCATAACAAGGTGCTAAAATAATTTTAAAATTTGTAAAATTAATTTTCATAGTTTTTAGGACTTTTTCTAGATTTTAAACAATTTTAAATCCTTAGAAAACCCCAAAAAAATTGGGTAGGGGGGTCAGATCTGGCGCGGGTCGGATCCTGACCCGCTAGGTGACCCACGGGGTTTGTCTCCCCCACTCGCTAGCGGAGGGGGGCTAGGGTTTCCCCTAGCTGCAACTGCCCCGTAGGCCGGGGTGGGGGTGACCCCACAGGCGTTGGGACCTTCGCTGTCGGCCATCGATGGCACCGGCGATGCCGTCTGCCACCATCGGTGGCCCTGCTGGTGCAAGTAGCCCTCGCCCCCTTCCTCTTAAAATCTGATCGACAAAAAGTGCCACCATCACGCCTCCTCTGGTCACCATCAGCCATCGAGCACCACCGTTTATCACCGTGGAACCCACCGGATCATCACACCTCTGGGAATAATTTGGGGTTTGAAACATGCGCCAAACACAGAGATACAAATGATGGTGCTGGCGACTTCTTGACGGTCATTTGCCTCATCGACAGGTCAATCAATGCATTGAGGGGTGCATCTTGATCCTCTTGATTCCATAAGCGATTCCCAGACATCAATCATCAACAACTCATCTCATGAGCGACCCAGTGAAGTCGCAAACATAGAGACCCATGCAGAACGTGAATGATTAAATATACATAAAATAACGATTAAACGACGCCGATTTTGGAAATGCCAGCAACCTATCATGATTTGGGGATTGTTTCCCGCAGTGGAAGCACGATACTTCATGTGTATATCGTTGCGGGCGTTCAAAATAAAACAGAAAATGGTAAAACCCATGGAGGGAAGAATAGTTCATCTCTATTACGAGATTGAGAATCTCCCAAAAGCGTGGAGACAAATGAGTGGTCGATCCTAGAGTTACGATAGGTTTAGGTGTACGGCCTCTAGACGTATCCAAGTATACAATACATCTAGGAGCTATCAAGATGTACCAAGATCTGAAGAAGACTTATTGGTGGCCAAATATGAAGAGGGAGGTTACAAAATATGTAAGCCACTGTTTAACTTGTCAATAAGTCAAGGCAGAACATCTCAGGTCTACTGGCAAATTGAAGTCTCTGGATATACCAAAGTGGAAGTGGGAAAGCATTGGCATGGATTTCATTGTAGGACTACCGAAGACCCGAAGTGGTTTCAATGCAATTTGGGTTATTGTGGATAGATTAACTAAATTATCTCATATGTTACCTATCAAGAGTAAATGGACCGTTGATGTTTTAGCAACTTTATATATTAAATAAGTGGTTGACTTGCATGGCATTCCAATATCTATCATTTCTGACGAGATCCCATATTCACATCACATTTTTGGAAAGGATTTCAAGCTTCCTTGGGAATAAGATTGAATTTTAGCACTGCTTATCAGTACAAATGGTCAAACTGAAAGAACTAAGCAAATTATAGAGGATATGCTCAGGGGATGCATGATAGATTTTGGAGGTTGTTGGCATGAGCACTTACCTTTGATCGATTTTGCTTATAATAATAGTTATCAATCAAGTATTCAAATGACTCCATTTAAAGCTTTGTATGGCATGAATTGCAAATCACTTGTATGGTGGGAGGAGGTTGGCGAAAGGCAACTGATAGGCCCTGATATTGTTCAAGATATAAAACCACGATAGCACGAATACCGAGGTAGCTCACGAGCCGCCGAGACCATTCCCTCAAAAGAGAACACAAGAGACCTCCAGCCCCAGGCTAGGTGACTGGACTTACAGTCGAAAGCCACAAACATGGCCCACCCAGAAATCACAAAAGCATGATTCCCAAGGTAGCTCACAAGCCGCCATGCCGATTCCCGATCCTAGGGAAAGCGAGAAACCTTCAGCCCCAGGCTGGATGACTGGACTCGTAGTCCAAGGCCATACACTCGGCCCACTAGGGAACCATCTTCCGCAGAAACCCACGACATGCGGGGGAAACCCCACCGCACTCACACTGATACACGGTGACTCGGTCAAGCATAACACGAAAGCCCGAAACACACACACACACAGGGTCACCCAGACCCTCTTAATCCACGGCCACGCTAATAGAGGGAACACAGTACCTCCAGACACCCCAGAAACATAGACACGGAACTCACGGGGTGTCCGAGACACTCACGAGACCGATGGTTGACCACTGGGTAACAACTGGGTCGACCGGAGACCAACATGACGCTAAACGGCATGAAAACCAATAGGCGGCCTCCCCTAGACCGTCTAAGGCCAAGGCGGTCAAGCTTGGACTGCCAGGAGAAGAAAGTAGTCTCACATGGGTCGCAACTCCCAAAATCAATGGTCTACCGCCAGACCGTTCAAAGAATGAAACGGTCTACCGTTAGACCGCTCCAAGCAGAAGCAGCCTCCACCGGACTACAACGCTATGGGGAGATAACAAGGTTAAAACGGTCACTCTAGGACCGCAACCAGAAATGAGGCAGTCATCCCGTGACCGCAAAGTAAAAAGGCTCATTCAATAGTCAACACTCGCCCTCGGGGGTCGCGCTGACCTTCAGAGGGAAGACGGTCAGCCGATAGGCCGCCACTGGACCCAGGCGGTCCACACCAGACCGCAAAACACGCCAGATGGTCTATCGCACGACCGCCTAGCCAACCAACATAAGGGGCGAGTGTCAGCCAGACCATGACCGCCCATCCAGGAACACGGTCTGCCTTAGACTGCAAAGACAGGCGTAGTGGTCTGTCGTAGGACCGCAGCCCCAAAACATGGTTGGACGGACAAGTAACGGTCTCCCTGGGGATCACTTCACATATAGGCGGTTCCTGTTAGGACCATTTATATTCCGGCAACCCGAAAACGGCGAGTTCGGTGGAAAACTCCGTTCCATGCCCCATTCACGCCCACGTGAAAAGGAAACAAAGGGGAACCCTTCCCCAAGCCCCAAGGCATCCAAAGACGCCATCAAACTATGAAATAACGCGTTAAAATGCTAGATCCGGCTCACTCCCCAAAAACATAATTTTTCCCCAAAATGCTCAAATAAGCCCGCTCGGCTCACCACGGCCTACCAAAATCACGGAAAAGGAAGTACACGAGCTGGGGATCTATCTCCCTACCTCCACCGAAGATTTCACGCGCCGTGGACGTTGATCCACGAAGAAAATGCCACGAAACCCCACCGATATCCCACGCTCACGAACCGGCTTCACCTCGCCACCATGCCTCGATCCTCGCCCCGTCCATATCGCTCCTCGCCTCACGAGCACCGCCACCTCACCCTCGTCCATCTCCATCGGCCGCCCGGAGAGAAGAGAGGGGGAGAGGAGAGAACGTGAGAGAGAAGAGAGAGGGAAAGAGTGAGAGAATGAGAGGCGAGGAGAGAGAGAAAGAGGGGTGTATATATAGGAAAATTTGGTAATTATGAAAAATACCAAAAATAGGGGGAAAAAGCACCTCCATGGTCCTCAAAAAATGCACATCACAGTGGTAACGTCCCAAAGTCGGAGAACGCAACGGTTCACCCTACATGGGGTTCCGAAGGTCCGACAGATAAAAACACGAGTAAACCGCTAAACTCAACTCGGGACCCACGAAAATGATCCGAAACCCACGGATCCAGATCCAAGAAATATCTAAAAAACCCGGGACATTATAGCCCTCTCCCCTAAAGAAATTTCATCCTCGAAATTTGGAACTAGTACCAAGTCACATGGGAAGAACACTGAACCACCTGACAACGTTGCCAGAGCCCCAGCACAGAACATCTCGATTCTCACGAAAGACATAGATCCTAAGGGACACCACCAGACTATAATCACGAACGACACCTTGTTCTGCACGCCGCGTACACACACCGATCAACAGAGTAGGCATAATGTAAAAGCACAAGTATGGTATCACCTCAGTCACAACGAAAACCAATCATGGCACCGCTGCCACCATCTCGCTCATCGAGGAGACACCGTTCTCATCATGAGAAACAACTACCGATCCATCCTATGGTCGGCGGATAAAACACACATCAGCTTCACAACCAACTGACAGGTTTCACACCCTGCTCAAGGGAACAACCGATATAGAACCTCCATCAGCTCACACCTGGCAAGCCAAAGGCCAATAACCACACAGGACCAACTCTGTCAGAACACAAACTTCGACAAAGCCCAGGTCCCATTCGAAAAAAGGCACATCACGAAAATGACCACCAAAGGCCTCACCGATACACGGCTCTCTCTGTTCACGATGCACAACCAACAACATCTTCTATCTGTGAAAGACCACACGTCGGTCACAAACTGCTCGTCAACGGGAAACCCTCCTCTTGCTCAACTTCTTCCGTCTTTCTTGGTCCTACACCAGAATCGATAAACACAATCCAGACCTCGATAGGCCATCCACTGACTCACACACAGACAATTACCACATCTCGAGTTGAACTTCTCTCGAACACCGCATCCGATCTTGATCATCGCGCTAACTCAACCCTTGCAGGGGAGCACGATGAAATCAATGACAAGACTCAAGAGTCTTCGGTCATCACCTCACCCAACTCAGACTTATAGGGAAATCCTCTCGTGCTGGTCACAGACCAAGGATCACCACTCCAATGCCAACGTCCCATCAAGGACCTCCAACCACAGGCGTCACTCTCATGTCCTGTCTCATTGAAACCTTCGTCTTAATTAATCCAAGTGGACACTTGCCAATCCTGATTCCGCCCTCGCCACAGAGCCACGGGACACCACCGGAACAATTCATGGCACACGTCTCTTGGGGAGGAACGTGCCAACCAATCTTATGGCAACTTGGTCGCCAACGCCGCGACCAATGCACACAGGTCTTCAATGACACAGATTTTCATCACAGTTGGGTCCTGTCCTCCACAATCCGACACGACCATAACCTAAAGATGCTGTTGTGGTCGATCATACTGTTAGGCTCATGTGGGAATGAGATTTTGTTTTATTTATTTGGGTCGATCAACCAATTAATTAATCAATAATCAATTGATTAGTTGACTGCACAGGCGTGCCAGTCACATAAGTGACAGATTTATTATGCGCTCGATCTGACTTGGTCAGTCGATTGTGAGGTTCGTGTCGGGACCCAAAACCCGTCGTACCATAAATGATACGACGTTAATTACATCTCTCTAGAAGAGAGAAAACCCTTGATTAATCGCCAAAATAGAAAGGCCATGGGGCCAATGGAATATATATATAGAGATGTAATTGCATGCAAGCATACAACATAGTAGTGTTTATTTACTAGGCTGGCTCCCGGTACATGGCGGAGAACATAGGCCCGAGGGCCACCATCGCGCATAGTGAAGGCCTCCGGTCAGGCGTAACCTGACTTTCTGCCAGTCACCATTTGATATATTGGAGAGTCGGATCATACAAGCATGCATCCAGGTGATATATACATATATGCGTGCAGTAAGAGCATGATAGAAAATAGATTTAAATTAATCAGTATCTTTTTACCCGACCCGCGGTCAATTAGGTTGATCAATCCCTGTCATAGAAGACAAGGGTTGCCCCGGGAATGAGTGCGGGGTTAAACCGGTGCAAAAGGAAATGTTTCGTTTAAATCCGGCGTGGTTCAGCGTAGATATAGGCTAATACGGCACGGGGTAACGTAGGTAAAACGTTAAAACGGTGCGGTATGGGATGGATGAGCTAAACTGGCGTGGGTGGCTTGGGGCGCATCGGAATAGGGCACGCCGGGTAGATACCATTTGAAATTTTATTATTTTGAGTGTAGGGTTAAACCGGCGCGAGGGGGTACCACGCCGTATTAGGGCGCGCCGGATTAGGAGTGCGCCGGATTAAGCCATTTTCTTGCTATTTTCAATCCATTTGAGCTCCAGAGTTTTTTTGTTGGCCTCTTTAATGTTAATTGGGTTAATTAATCATTGAACTGGAGTCTTGGACTCTCTAAAAGATGAGTCATGAATTCGTGCGAGGTTCATACTCGAGCACAGAGGTTCATTCTTTCAAAAGTAGGCTTTATTTAGTGCAAATCACTAGGGTGACTTAGTGTTCAAAGCCTGGCAAAAATTGGGCAGCATCTCCCCATCCCTGAAGGTTTGCCGGGGAGAAGAGGGGACATACTCACGTAGCAGAGTAAGCCCCTAACAAGCTGGACGGCACAATGGCGGCCAGCAGACCCCAAGCGGATAGAAAACCCCGAGGACTAGCCTACGAGGGGCACCACTCTTCCGTGGGTTGGAACACGATCGGATGAGACGACCAATAAGGGAAGGAAAACCCTGAGGACTAGCCTACAAGGGGCACACGACCCATGGTCAAATCACAATCTGAAAAGGGACGACCGATAGGGAAGGGGTGCCCCGAGGACTAGAGTACGAGGGGCATACGACCCATGGCCACCACAATATCCCTAAGGATAGTGGATTTGATATTGGGCCAAAGCTCTGTTAATATCCGCCCGATGGCTCACGAAGATGCATGCCATGAAGAAACATGATCCTATGATCCACTGGCAATTCAGAAGCATCGATGAAGAATATCCCCTCTCCTCGTTCGTTCGTCTCCCCGAGAAAATAGTCACATGCAACGCGTGTATAGAATGCATTCGGCTGAAGGGAACAACTACAATTATATATGCATAAAGATGAGTCGGCTAGTTGACCGGTTAGCATGTTAACATGGGAGTTAGCAGATTGGAATGAGGGCTCCAGCAATTGAGAGAGACAACCCATTAAGCAGTCGATCTAGCAAGTATGAGGGCGATGATACCAAGGAACGATGGGCCCAAATTATGGGAGCGACCCTATTCTCCTTGGCCCATGACTAGGAACAAAGGGGGACAATGAAGGGTCAGTCTCGGGGTTTAACCAGAGAGTAACGGATGTATATCCCTCTGGTAATAAAACACTCAACCAAGACGGTGGGAACCTGATACAAGCATATCATCGGAAAATAACCCCGGGGAGAGGGGTGACGACATTAATGTTGCCCTGAGAAATGCTATGGCGTATTCGGTGCCGGAGAATCGGGTAATTACACACAAACTATAGGGAAGGGAGCACAATCAAATGGAAAACATAAGATCCCAATACACATCAATGATTTCATTCAAGCATTATATCATCCAACACACGGACTTCTCATTACATATGCCTTACATTGCATAACCGATGCTCTAACTAAAAATGAGAGGAATAGACGAAAACGAGAGGGAATGAAACATCATCGGGCTCATATCATTACCCGGAACATTATAGAATCCTACAGGTAGAGGTTTTCCGAGAGGAGAAAAAAAGGGAGCACATGTGAAGCTCCGCCACCCACCTCGGTTAGTGACAGCGGAAACAAAGTATCAGACAAAGGGGGGGACGTTTCCCCTTCGGCGTCGGGCTACTCCTGGTAGACAACAGGGATGAACTGCGAACAAAGGGACCCTCTCTGAGTCTCACTCCCCTGAACCCCTTTCTTCTTTCCCAAGCTTCTTCACTCTCGGACGATTCGCTTCTCTATTGGCTCTCTCTATTTCTTCTCCTTGTTCTCCCCCTTTAACTTGGTCGAACCATTTAACTTATATAGATGGGACTATTGCGGCGTGGAGAATGCGCGCCGGAGAAGGCTTCCTTTGGTCATTTTGGCGCGTCGAGAAGAGGGCCATTTTACATTTTGGCACGTCGGGGAAGAGGGCGCCAGAAAAGGGGGCGCGCCAGGGAAGGTAGCGCGCCGTATTAATCTCCTTCGTCACGTTTGTTCGACACGGGTCAGACGGTGGGCCCTAGACCGGCTCCAGGAGTTGACTTGGTCCTTCATCTCATCGCGACTTTGCAAAATCGCAACGAGAAGTATTGGTAAATCCTTTAGGCCACTAAATGGCCAATTCTGGAACCTTTTGTGCCTTCGGTTCAGACACTCAGGTTTTCCGCTGACATGGCCTTCGGCACTGTAATTTGTGCTACCGGGTCGGTTTCACTTGTATCTGTAGCTTTTTGATTGCTTCTTCGGGGATGGTCCCAAATATTCTTTCGATCTCCCGGGTCTTGCTTTAGCGGCTGTCCGTTGGAGCCGAGCATCTTTTCTTTTCTTTGGTCTCATCTTTTGTTCGGCTTCCACCATTCTTTTTCTTCTTTTCTTTCTTTTCTTCTTTGTCGGCACGAGAGCATCCGATCAGAACCTAAGACCTGCAGAAGTAGAAGTTAAAAAAAATTAGGAATATTTTTAGTGTCAACAAATGCCCCCCACCCGCGAGTGTTGTGAAAGAGGGATGAAAGAGCGGGACATGCGGGTGTAGCCCATAGCCCTTTTGAAAATATTGCACATGTCTTTTTATTATTCATTCTTCTTATTAATTCTATTTTCATTTATCATAATTCATTCATTTTTATTTCATCATTTATTTTTATTATCTCTTTTATAGCCTCATCCAAGCACGCAGGCATTCAACGACCGTAAGCATAAAACAGCTATATGTAGCATAGTTCCTTATAATAGGGATAGGATAAGGACATCGCCCAAGATTCACGGACATAGTGCGGCTCACGAAGTACAACTAAAGGAGATGTGCATACGTAAAGGGGACGTCGCGTAGAACATATGCATAGCATGAATCACAATTTACACTCAAGACTATTCCTCTATAGTGTGAAAGTGGGATTATACGGATAGTGAACCCTAGACATAGGGATGTACAGACGTCCTGAGTAACACTAGAGGATTACTATATCGCCTACACATACATTCGGGGCTCTCGGCTTTTGGTAGCTTCGCACAACCCCCTTTTATTCTTAATTTTGAACTTCACCGTTCGATGTGAGTTTCCTCATGTGTCTCAATGGGGATTCCCGGCTACTAGGATTCATCCTTTATTATGATACTATTGTGGATTTCACCGTTTGATGCGAGTCTCCTCATTTGTTTCGATGGGGATTCCCGGCTACTAGGATTCATCCTATATTATGATATTATTACGGATTCCACCGTTTGACGCGAGTCTCCTCATATGTCTCAATGGGGATTCCCGGCTACTAGGATTCATCCTTATTTTAATTGTGGAGTTTGCTGCACCATTTTCGCACGAGTCTCCTCATTTGTTTCAGTGGGATATCCCAGCTAGTTGGATTCACATTCCACTTACCATTATCATCATTTTTTTTATTTTTTTCATTGTTTTAATGGGGTAGGTAGCTTTTTTTCTCGCGATCACCCTTTACGCAAGTGTAGAGATTTAAGCGTCCGTGAAGTGTTAAGAAGAATTTATGACGTCCCTATGACTAAGGACCATTACTCATATTATGTGCGAAGTGTAGGAGTTTTGTCTAGGGTGTATTCAGTGAGTTATGCCAACGACATGGCTACGACTCTTCCCCTAATCGTATGCACTCGCTGAGAATTGACTTTTCATTCCTTAGTGTGTGTCGTGACGCACACATATCCTAAACCAGGACAACGCTATTGACGAAGGAAGTACGCGGCCTTAAAATTTTGAATGAAGTGTGTTAATACTATATTTCAGGCAGACATGCACGTGAGACAAACAAGCACATAAATCACATCATGATTATCATTTTTCTTCTTTTCTTTTTTCTTCTTTTTTCTTTTTCGTCTTTTTTTCTTCTTCTTTTCCTTTCTTTGCTCTTTTTTTTCATTCTTCTTTTTTTCCTTACTCTCTCTTTTTTTTCCTTTTTGTTTCTTTCTCTTTTTTCTTCATTTTTTTTCTCTACTTTTTTTGTTTCTTCTTTTTGTTTTCTCTTTTCTAAAGGGCTTAATGGGCATGCCCGCTGGTTGGTGATTCTGGCGTCGGGAGCCCGATGCCATGGCAGTGGAGAGAAGGTGTCATATGTGGTGATAAATCTGTAGAGGGAAGAATTCTAGTGTGAGAAGCTCCCATTCGAGTTTCCTCTGTTCTTTCCGCTGGAATCATAGAGGTGGCGGTGGGGGATCCTCCACCACCCACAGCTCCAACGTCTTCTTCCTCGGTGGCTCTGGCCTCTCCTCTGAACCCTCCTCCGCCTGGCCCTGCTATTCCCCGTCGCTCCTACGCCCAAACTCTCATGGAGGCTCGACTGGAACCGAGAATGTTCATTCCGGTTAAAGCTCCTGGATTCACAGATCTTGGTGAGCCAACGGTCTTCTTCTCCAAGGTGGACATCGAAGCATCACTGCAACCCCTCAAGAATGCCATTATAGCGAAATGCTCCTATGGTAGACCGGCTATTCCAGAGATCAAGCTTTGTCTGGCCCAGCGAATGTCCTTGGCGTCCGATTTCATTATTAGTAGGCTGAATTCTAGACATCTGTTATTGAGATTCCATAGCGAAGTGGATTTTATCAAGCTTCTCATCTAGAAGAACTTGTACATCAAAGGTTTCTTGTTTAGAGTTTTTCATTGGGCGCATGATTTCAATATCGAAGCTGACCCTGTCACTGCACCGGTCTGGATCGGTTTCCCTTCTTTACCTGCTAACTTGTACCATGAGGACTGTCTTCGATCCATAGCAGGGAATTTTGGTTTTGTTCTTAGAATCCATGACAAATCTTTAGCTATGTCTGAAACATCCGTAGCCCTGGTTTGTGTTGAAATGGACCTTACTGTGGCCCGCAAAGAACGTCTGTGGATTGACATGGACGGTATTGGTTTTTGGCAGAAGGTCAACTATCACAGGATTCCACATCTTTGTTCATCCTGCCATAAGATTGGACATACTGTTGATGATTGCAAGAAGAAGAAGCCAAACAAAGTTAATGTAAATCAACCTTTTCTCAATACTGGCCGGAGAAACCATACTTTAGTATTTAGACCCCAGAAATCTGGCATTTCTTCTGCTCGACCAAATGCCACTGAAGTTAATAGATTTGGAATTTTGGACCAGATAACAGAAGATGGGGAGCTGGATCACCTAGCCAAGGCTGGGCCTCTAGTTGATAATTCTACTGAAATTGCTTTTGGGGATATAAGCCTTGAGTCTCAGGAACCTTCATCTTCTACAATGGATATTGCTAATTCCACCTTCACCTGCTTGAAACAGCCTCCTGCTATGGAATCGAGGCTACATGCCATAGAACAAAAGAATATAACTGAGAGCCAGATGCTTCCTTCTTTTTCTCTCCCGGATAGTTCTACTACAACTTCTGCCAGTAATCACATTGGTAAAGACAAGATGGAAACTGTTGAGGATGCTGCAGTGCTCCCTTCACTCCAAATTGGTTATGATCCTCCCCTTGATAATTCTTCTAAGGGTCTATGTTCAGTTAAGAATGCTACATAATCTAGTGTGGGTGAACCTCCTACATTGAAGCAGCATTTTTCTAAAAATACACAGGAAGATCTTCAACAGCACTGCAGGAAAATTGCTAACCAGGCGGAGATTATTAATATCACCTCTGTTTTCAAAGAACACATAGGAGTTATCACTAGAGGTATGAAAAGGACTGGATCCATAGGTAATATCTACATTAAATCAAAGGATCCATGACTTTTATCATCTGGAATATTTGAGGGATTGGGAATGACCTCTCCATTGGTCGTGTTAAATTCTTAGTCAAGGAACATAATGTAGACTGCATTGTTATTTTAGAGCCTAAGATAAAGACTTCGCTATTGAATAATATATGTAAGAAGCTTGGTATGCATAAATGTCTAGCCAACCAGGTTGATAATGCTCATATTTGGATTATGTGGAAAGAGCCTTTAGAGTTCACTATTCTATGCCAAGATGATCAGCAAATTTCTTTGCTTCAGACAAATTCCAACCTGCCTGCTTTATCTACTTCTTTCATTTATGCAAAGTGTTGTGCCATTGAAAGACGTTCACTGTGGGCCTCTTTAACCCAAGTTCACTCCTTAATCTCTACACCATGGATCGTGGCTGGAGATTTTAATTTCATTATTGATGTTGATGAGAAGATTGGAGGGATTAATCCCAACTTGAGTTCTATGTCTAATTTTAAGGATTGCATTAATGATTGTGGTCTTTTTGATGTGGGCTTTATGGGATCCAAATTCACTTGGCATAACAATCAAAAAGGTGGAAAGGGCATATGGGCCAGACTTGACAGAGTTCTAATCAACTCTAATTGGCTGAACAGTTTTCCCATTACTGTGAATCATCTTTCAAGAGAGGCTTCTGATCATGCACCTCTCCTTGTTAAACTGGCTTTCTCTAGTAGCTTTAAGAGCAGATTCTTCTTCCAACACATGTGGACTACTCATGAACACTTTCTCCAAGCGGTTGACCTGAACTGGAAAACTAGTCCACTTTCTTCTTCTGCCATTTCCACATTATGCATTAAACTTAAAGCTATGAGAAATATGCTTCGGATATGGAACAAACAAGTCTTTGGTGATGTACACAACAATCTACTTGCAGTAGAGGATGAAGTTCTAAAGGCTGAACATATGTTTGATTCTGCTCCTAATTCTGTAAACCAGGAAATTCTAAATGCTGCTAAGTGCTCCCTTGCAGACCGAATTGTCCAACAAGAATTTTTTTGGAGGCAAAAGTCCAGAGTCCGATGGCTCAAGGAAGGTGATAGAAACACTAAATTCTTTCACCTGACTGCAGTAGCTAACAGAAGACACAATGTTATTAATCACCTTAGGAATGGGGCTGGTATTCTTACCTCTGATCAAATGGAGATGAAGACCATTGATGTGAATCACTTTCAAAAGGCTTTCACCTCTCAGCAACACACTATTTGCAATAATATTACAAACTGCATCCCCTAGTTGATAACAGCATCAGACAATGACTACCTTTGTGCAGTTCCTAATCCTAATGAAATTAAGGAAGCTATCTTTTCCATTTCTCCTGACAGTGCCCCCGGCCCTGATGGGTTTACTGGATATTTCTTTCAGAAAGCTTGGTCTGTTATTGAAAAAGAGGTGATTGCTGATATACAAGAATTTTTTGCCAAGCGCAGACCACTCCCTAGGGAGTTTACTGCCACACTTATTGCCCTAATTCCAAAGATTAACAATGCTACAGATATTGTTGACTTTAGACCTATTAGTTTGTGTAACTTTCATTATAAAATCATCTCCAAGGTCCTGTGCAAAAGACTTAGCAAATTCTTGCCATCCATGATCTCTAGAGAACAGTCTGTGTTTGTCAAAGGTAGGCATATAGTTGATAATATTGCCTTGGCTCAAGAGATGGCTCAGAACTTGGTGAAAAAGGTCAGAGGAGGCAATGTTACATGGCCAAGACATATGATAGAGTTGAATAGGATTTCCTTTTTGTGGTGCTGAAACGTTTTGGTTTTAGCAACACATTCATTGACCTTATTAAGCAAATGATTAATAACTGTTGGTTTTCAATTTCCATTAACGGAGATTCAGCTGGCTTTTATAAGTCCACCAGAGGACTCCATCAGGGTGATCCCATAGCCCCTTATCTGTTCATCCTTGCCCAGGATACTCTTAGCAGATATCTTCATAAAGCATCCATGGATGGGGAGATTGGATGGTATTTAGGGCTTCGCAGATGCCCTCCTATCTCTCACCTTCTTTTTGCAGATGATACTCTCATATTTGCTAATGCTTCTGCTGCATCCATCAGAAAACTCATGCACATATTGCAGGCCTATGAAAGAGCCTCTGGTCAACGCATTAATGTGCACAAAAGTGGCTATTTCATTCATTCCAAGAACTCTCAGCTACTTTCAAGCAGAATTGAGAATATAACTGGGTTTACTAAACAAAATTTCCCACACAAGTATTTAGGTTTTCCTCTGGCTTTGGGCAGAGTTAAGAAGATTCAATTTGTGGGTATAATCACTGCTATTTAGAGAAAGATTGATGGATGTCAAGCTAGATTTTTATCTCAAGGTGCTTGCCTCATTCTCATTAAGCATGTGCTGTCATCTATTCCCATACACATCCTAGCTTCCACTCCCATACATAAAGGTATTCACCATATTCTAGACCAATCTTTTGCCAATTTCTTTTGGGGCTCTTCTCAACATGGCAATCGGAAACATTGGAAATCTTGGCAAAATATTTGCAAACCCATCCCTCAAGGAGGTTTAGGCATTATATCCCTTAGACATATGGAAATTGCCCTTCGGGCTAAAATGCTTTGGCATGCTTTGTTTGATGATTCTTTATGGGCAGAGTTCTTTCGAGCTAAATATATTAGAGGCACTTATATCAATCTTGTAAATTTTAAAGATATGCAAAGGTTCAACAGGAAAAGCTGGCTGCAGGCAAAAAACTTGATTGTTCAGAACCAAAGATTAATCCTTGGTGATGGTTTATCTACTAATTTTTGGATGGACACATGGATAGGGGATAGAAGTCTAAACTCTTTTATCTCTGATAACTCCATTCCAGATTATACAGCCTCTGTACGGGATATTCTCTCTTCCCCAACCCCAGAGGTGATTAACTGTATGGCAAGTCTTCCGAGAGATATTAAAAGGGTTGTGCTTCATACTACATTTACTCATTACACAGACAAGGTTGTCTGGTCTCTTTCTTCTAGCGGAAATTGCAATGTCTCCTCCATATATAACCATCTTTTCAGTGTTCAGCAGTTGGAAACACTCCCATTTTGGAGGCAGATTTGGTCACCATGGATTCCTACCAGAATTTCTGTATTCCTGTGGAAGATTGTTCATAACTGTCTGCCGGTAGACCTGAATGTAAAATGCTCGGGTATTCCATTGTGTTCTAAATGCAGGTGCTGCAAGAACAGCCAAGAAGAAGACATTAACCATTTGTTTGCCAATAGTGAGTTGGCCAACAATATCTGGTCTTATTTAAGTTTGAAAGGTCTTCCTATTTCAGGTAACACAACTAAAAGAATAATTACTCATACTTTACAAACTGTCAAGGGGAACACAGCCTTCGGCTTGTTTGTTTTTGGTGTTATTGCTTATGGTCTATGAGAGATATGGGCTAGCAGGAATGCATTCATCCATGATAACACAAGCATTAACCCGCACAGATTGATTCATAAAATCCTCGGTCAGGTTAAACATGTTGTGCTCAGTTCTGGATTTTCGGAAACCAATTACAGCAGAAGGAACATATTTGCCTCCTTTGATATCTCAGCCAATTCACATATGAATCGACCGATGATGCTAGTTAAATGGCTATGCCCTCCTTGACCATATCTGAAGCTCAACATGGATGGTGCATCTAAAGGTGATGGTTCGTCTAGAGGTGGTGGCATCATTAGAAATACTCATGGGTTACCCTTACTAGCCTTTACTCACTATTATGCCCGGGGTAATAGTTTAATTGCTGAATCTAGAGCCCTCTTGGATGGTCTGAGATACTTAAAGGCACTTAATTCTCAACCAGCACTTATTGAGTGTGATTCTCAAACTCTTGTGCACATAGAAACCCGGAACTTACCTTGCCCATGGAGGATCGCAATCTACATCAGGGAAATATGGAGCTTGCTATCCTGCACGGACTCAATCTCACACATTTTTCGTGAAGCTAACCAGGTGGCTGATTCTTTGGCTAATCTAGCTTGTTCAATAAAATGTAATTCATTCTTTCTCTCATAGCAACAACTCCCCATGTATATAAGAGGGATTGTTCGCATGGATAAGCTGGGTATGCCCAGCATCCGATTGATGTAACATGATTGGTTTTCTTTTGAATATCAATAAAATTCCCCCCTAGTGTGCAATGGTGGAGTGGCTTTCTCTCTACCCCTGGTAGAGGGTGCACTCTCCTATTGCACCTAGGTAGGGCTTTCTGAAAAAAAAAATCCCTAGAGGGATCACGGGTTGGTATGAAACCAAAGGAGGTCTTTTCGTTCGTTAGTTCGGACAACAGTTCCGAGCCAAGGGTAAGAGGTTTGTCGGCTTAGACCAAAAGTCATGACGCCGAATGACTTGGCTTAGACGTAAGGTCATGACGCCAAGGGAGAATATGTAACGGCTTAGACATAGAGTCATGAGGTCGTACAACTTGGCTTAGGCGTAAGGCCATGATGCCAAGGCAGAACATTTAACGGCCTAGACATAGAGTCATGATGCCATACAACTTGACTTAGGCGTAAGGCCATGACGTCAAGACAGAACATTTAACGGCTTAGACATAGAGTCATGACGCCGTACAACTTGGCTTAGGCAGAAGGCCATGACGCCAAGGTAGAATATTTAACGGCTTAGATATAGAGTCATGACGCTGTACAACTTGGCTTAGGCGGAAGACCATGACGCCAAGGTAGAATATTTACCGGCTTAGGCGGAAAGCCATGACACCGGACAAGGATATTTAATGGCTTAGACATGAAGTCATGACGCCGCACAACTTGGCTTAGGCGGAAGGCCATGACGCCAAGGTAGAATATTTACCGGCTTAAGCGGAAAGTCATGACGCCGGACAAGGATATTTAACGGCTTAGACATGAAGTCATGACGTCGCACAACTTGGCTTAGGCGGAAGGCCATGACGCCAAGGCAGAATATTTACCGGCTTAGGCAGAAAGCCATGACGCCGGACATGGATATTTAACGGCTTAGACATGGAGTCATGACGCCGTACAACTTGGCTTAGGCGGAAGGCCATGATGCCAAGGTAGAATATTTATCAGCTTAGGCAGAAAGTCATGACGCCGTACAACTTGGCTTAGGCGGAAGGCCATGACGCCAAGACAGAATATTTACCGACTTAGGCGGGAAGCCATGATGCCAGACATGGATATTTAACAACTTAGACATGGAGTCATGACGCCGCACAACTTGGCTTAGGCGGAAGGCCATGATGCCAAGGAAAAATATTTACTGGCTTAGGCGAAAAGCCATGACGCCAGACAAGGATATTTAACGGCTTAGACATGGAGTCATGATGCCGTACAACTTGACTTAGGCGGAAGGCCATGACACCAAGGTAGAATATTTACCAGCTTAGGTGAAAAGCCATGACGCCGGGCATGGATATTTAATGGCTTAGACATGAAGTCATGACGCCGTACAACTTGACTCAGGTGGAAGGTCATGACGCCAAGGTAGAATATTTACTGGCTTAGGCGAAAAGTCATGATGCCAGACGAGGATATTTAACGGCTTAGACATGGAGTCATGACGTCGTACAACTTGGCTTAGGCGGAAGTGTCACGCCCAGATGTGAAAAATCGAACGTAGCAGTTTATATCAATCATGTCAATCAGAACATACATTGCCACAAGAGACTAACCACTAGGCTAATAATAAAGAAACAATTAACCCAACTTTATTAATAATCAAAATAAAAAGTATTCAATTACACCCGACTCCTTGTGGACTTCTATCTCATTAATGGAAAATACATCAACTCTAGAGAACCACCAATCTAAACTTGACTTGAACATAAACTCTAAATGGCTCGCTCCTGGAATCACTCGTTCCCGTCCCCATCGGAATGCACATCCTCATCCGACCTACCTGAAAAAGATTGGAAAGTAGGGTGAGCAAAGCTCAGTAGGATTTTATATCTCTATCATCATGCATAGTTAAAATGATTAACCATTCAATTATAAATAATGTTTGCAACAGAAACAATGATAAACAATGGCAAGAGATAGATTTTTTTTTATCAAGAAACCTTGCCTAGTGCTGGATGGGAGAGTGCACCCTTGTACCAGAGGTAAAGAGCAAGCCACTCCACCATTCAGACGTTAGGAGGTGAATTTTATTAAATGGAGGAATGGTTACAATTACATTAAGTGGATACTGGGCATACCCAGTTTATTCAGGCGAGCTACTCCCTTTATAGAATTAGGAAGCTCATCATAAGAGAAAAAAATAGTACAATGAGTGGAGCAGGCCAAAGAAGCTAGAGAGTCAGCAACCTTGTTTCCTTCTCTATAGATGTGAGCTATAGAATCTTGTATGCTGAGGAGCCTCCAAATCTCCCTTATATAATAAAGAATGGACCAGGGGCAGTGAGTTTCTTTTTTGATGATTTGGACTAAGATTTTGGAATCACAATCAATCTGGATTGCCTTGTCATCAATTGTGAGATAGTAATTGATGCCATCGAGCAGAGCTCGGGCCTCAGCTACGAGACTGTTTGCTTTACCATAGTAATGTGAGAAAGCAAGAATGATATTGTCATTGTGGTCCCTAATGGCCCCACCTCCACCTGTGTCTCCATTTGCTTTACGGGCACCATCGGTATTTAGCTTGAGGGAAGGTGAGGTCGGGTGGACCCATGTGACTATCTTCAGCTGCGGTCTAGTATGGTGTCGGCTGTTGATACCAAAATCCTGCAGAGTGTTTCTTTTGGCATTATCGAGCTCCTTGAGGTTTGCAATGTCACAAGTGTGCTTGACTTGAGTTTTTATGTGATGGAGAAGACTATTCTTGGAGATGCTCTTGCCTTCATATTTTGAGGCATTCCTCGCTTTCCAGATTTCCCAAAGTCCATAGCCAATGACTGCAAGAAGAAATAGTCCATGTGCAGATTTCAGCTGGATATTAGTTGCATTGTGGTATATGAAAGAGTTCACTGAGTTTGTGTTGATCTTCAGACCATAATTCCTGAAGTAGGACCAAATATGTTTGGCCAAATCACTATGAATAAATAAATGACTAGTTGTTTCCTCACACTGAGTTTTACAGCATTGACATTTGGAGCACATTTGCACACGCAGCCTTTGAATATTCTTATCAATGGGGAGAGCATTGTGGGCAGTCTTCCAGAGATGAATAGAAATTTTGGTTGGTAGCCAACTAGACCAAAGACGGGTCCAAGGAAATGAATGATGATTGGAATTAATTGTAGACAGCTCACAGTAGGTGGAGGCCACAGTGCAAGAGCCTGAGGGGGAGAGACTCCAGACCGAGCAGTCAGGATACTGGTTTAGGAAAGGAATACGAATATGAAATTTCAAGTGATAAGCAGAGACAAGTATAGCAAGAACTTTCATGAAATTGCACGAAAATGATAAATGGAGTTGGCCACATCAAGGACACATATCATGTCACACAGGAATTTCAAGTAATTGAGTAAAAGTGGAATATCTTAAACCAATCACGCTAGTCATGCACTTTGGTGCAATGCCACACCTTGTCATTACAAACTCCCCGGGGCACAAGTACTTTCAGGCGCTCCTCCCAGGACCAGACCGTGCCCTTTATGATGCGTTGGCATTGAAGGGTTGGATCATAGATCCTAGTCTAGACATTCATCACATTAAATGGCCAAGAGTGACAAGGTTTAAGCTCACGGACTTACTTCTAAGATCAAGAGAAATTCCAACAAAATGGGAATGACATCAAGTAGAAGGACAAGGATGCAAACAAGGATCACGCACGATCTCACAGTTCAAGGCCAAGCTTGATAACTACTTCATGATAATAAACAAGGGGAATATAAGAATGTCGAGAATATAAGAATATCTTACCTGTGACGGTCGATAACTGGGCCATTACAGGAACATGACGGTCTTACACAAGGCCGTTACGATGATGTGACGGTCCAATCTTGGGCCGTTACAATACACAGATCAGTCCAACTTGAACTGGCCCAAAAACACGATTCAGACAACGTTCATGGGTTCATGTCTTTAGGGTACAATCTGCCAGGCTCACGGGGTCTTATGGAGGTCTCATAATAGTGGTCCTACTCCGACGGAAGGAATATCCGGCGGAGAGTCTCATCTATTACAAGAATTGAGGCTAATAAACACGGAAACCAAGATGGTGCGGTCAGTCAATCCCACCGGAGTGGCATGATTGTCAAACAATAACATATATTTTGCATAGATCAGAATTTATACAAGTATTAAGGGTTTCTATCAATTTTCATATGATGAATCAACTTAGGACTATCTAACAACTTTCATGTAGAAATTAAAACCTAATGTTTATGATCATGATACTAGATTATTATCACGTTCTGTATTGTTACAGATCAAGAAGTCATACTAAAACATAGCAAGTCCCTGGTTAAAACGCATGAATTAAAGTTTAAAAATGCCCTGCCAGAAGAATGTGACGGTCTATGTAAGGGGCGTTACAAGAATGTAACGGTCCATAGTAGATGCGTTACGTTTCAGAAAATAAATAGATAAAATCTTAAAAATTTTAAAACACAGGGGCATGTGACGGTCTGTCGTAGGGCCGTTAGGCTCATGTGACGGTCTGTCGTGCAGCTGTCACGTTGTAACGATCTCTGGAAGATGCGTCACATAAACCTGGGAACCCACCAACGACGAACTGGACATGTTACACTAAAAACTTCGATTTCTCATGATAGAATGAACAATTTTAGGGCAAATACTACTGTTGGAAAGAGCATAAAATTTCGTACAAGATAGCATGCTTTGATTTCCATCTAAAATAATAAGATTCAACCTTTAACTAATAATCATGAAAGTTGCCCTTTTTTATACCTCGGAGTAAAACATGAAATTCGAACAACATGGTGAACCAAAATTGGGCAATTAGGTATCAAAAGAAAGGGTTCAGGAAGATGAACAAGATGGTATTATTAGATTTTTGTTTGGCCTGAGAGACACCTACCTTTACTTGAAGGAAAGAAGGATGAAAAGAAAGGGTCTCCGGAACCCTAGGTACCGCTCCTAGAACGCCCAAATTCTCCCTCGTCCAGTTACGATCGATCACACCGCCTGTTGCTGGTGCAAATAGTAGGGTGTCGAAAGCCCTCTATAAATAGAACCTATAGGGACTCCTAGCGATCGGATTTGGTTGAAGATTCCTATGAAGAAATTCCGGCTAAAATTTCGGATAGGGTTCTAATCCACCGCCGCCGCCGCCAGAAGAATCATCTAGACTTAGGGTTTTCGAAGAGAAAGCAAAGACCTATCAATGGGCTAGGGTTTGGCTCGAATTGGAGCACAATTGGGCTTGAATTGGGCCCAAATTGTGATGGTTAAACTAGGTCTTCTAACCCACGAGAAACTGCTAAAAACGTAAAATTGGGCCTATACGAATTTTATTTTGGGATCTTACCTGAAGACAAAGTTGTTACAAATTCAATTTCACACTAGATTCATATTTTTCCAGAATTTTAATAATCTCTTTAGAAGTTGATCCAATAATTAATTAAGCAATTACAGAAATATTTTTTAATAGAAAAAGCAGGATGCTACAGGAAGGCCATGACGCCAAGGTAGAATATTTACCGACTTAGGTGAAAAGCCATGACGCCGGACAAGGATATTTTTTGTTTGCTTGCCAACCTAGACAAAAGGTCATGATGTTGGCAGTAAAAGTGGTCTTTTCGTTCACCAATCTAGGTGGAAGGGCAGAGCCACAGGTACAAAGGATCTTTTTGTTGACTGGTCGGATGGGAGGTCCGAACCAGAGGTAAAAGGGTCTTTTTGTTGACTGGTCGGACGGGAGGTCCGAACCAAAGGTAAAAGGATCTTTTTGTTAACTAGTTGGACGAAAGGTCCGAGCCAGAGGTAAAATGGTCTTTTTGTTGCCTGGCTGGACGAAAGGTCCGAGCCAGAGGTGGAAGGGTCTTTTTATTGACTGGCTAGACGAAAGGTCCGAGCTAGAGGTAGAAAGGTTTTTTTGTTGTCTGGCTGGATGAAAGGTCTAAGCTAGAGGTGGGAGTGTCTTTTTGTTGACTGACTGGACGAAAGGTCCGTACCAAAGATGAAATATTGGTGTCAACCTGACGGGATGTCAGAGTCAACAAACCTTGCTTAGACGGTTTGTCTAGAACAAGGGTAGAAATAAACACCGTTGTCATCTCGACGCCATGTCAAAACCAACTAACCTGGAAGAGATGTAGGGTCTGGGCCAGGGTAGAATAGGGTCGTTGACTTGACTGATAGTCAAAGTCAACCAACTTGGCTAAGACGTGGGGCCTAAACCAAGGGAGGAGTATGGGATATATGTCGACCCAACGGGATGTCGAAGCCAATGAACTTGGCAAAGACATGAGGTATAAGCCATGGAAAGAATATAGGATATGTGTTGACCTGACATCATGTTAAGGTCAATGAACTTGGCGGAGGCGTGAGGCTTAAGCCAAGAACGGAGTATGGGATAGGTGTTGACTTGAGGTCATGTCGAAGCCAACGAACTCGGCAGAGGCGTGAGGCCTAAGCCAAGGGCAGAATATGGAACATGTGTTGACTCGACGTCCTATCGAGGCCAACGAACTTGGCAGAGGTGCGAGGACTAAGCCATGGGTAGAATATGAATCGGGTGTTGACTCGGCGTCATGTCGAACACAACGAACTCGGCGAAGGCGTGAGGCCTAAGCCAAGGGTATAATGTAGGATAGGTGTTGACTCGACGTCATGTCAAAGTCAACAAACTTGGCGAAGGCATGAGGCCTAAGCCAAGAGTATAATGTAGGATAGGTGTTTGCTCGACATCATGTCGAAGCCAACGAACTTGGCAAAGGCGTGAGGCCTAGGCCAAGGGCAGAATATGGGATACGTGTTGACTCGATGTCATGTCGAAGCCAACGAACTTGGCAGAGGCCTGAGGCCTGAGCTAGGGGCAGAACATAGGATATGTGTTGACCCGACGGAACGTCGAAGTCAATGGGCCCTGCCCCGATAGAAGATTTGGGGCGAGGATTGACTAGAATGCAGACATATGAGAGGCCCAGACCCAGGGCTAGATATCAATGTCAACCCGACGAAATGTCAGAGTCAACCAACCTTGCTCAGACGGAAGGTCTGAAACGAGGGTAGAATGTGTAGATAAATATGTCAACCCGACGTCATGTCGAAGCTGACCAACTTGGCGAAGACGTGACGTCTAAGCCATGACAGAATATGGATGTTGACCCATGGATATGTCAGGATCAACAGACCTTGCTCAGACAGACAGTCTGAGACAAAGTGAAGGAATCTTTTTGTTGGTTTATTTTTTTGGACTGGTTGGGTTTTTTGAATTTGTTAAATTTATTGGGTTTATCGGGTTTATTAAGTTTATTGATTTACTGAGTTTATCGATTTATTGAGTTTATTGAATTTGTTGGTTTTATTGATTTATTGAGCTTGCTGGTTTGTTTTGATTGGGTTTATTGAGTTTGTTAAGTTTATTGAGTTCATTAGATTTATAGGATTTATTAATTTTGTTGAGTTTGTTGAGTTTATTAAATTTATTATGTTTATTGATTCATTATGCTTAATTTAGATTGTCATTTCTTTTCTTCATTTTTTTGCTTATTTCCTTTTTTTTTCTATTGGTGTTTTTTTGTGTTGTTTTCTTTTTTTGGGGGGCCTTTTTTTTTTGGGCTCACTGACGCAGACTCATCTACGGTGTGAGATATTTTTGCCCGGTGGGACTATTGATGAAGTTAATGATTTATTCTGCTGGTGGGGCTAGGGATTGATGTCCAAGAGCCCGGTGGGCCTGGCGAGGGCGGAGTGCCTTAGGCCAAGGAAAAAAGGGTTTTATGAATCGCGTCCCAGTGGGACAAAGGGTAATTTTGGGGCTCGGCGAGGGCGGAGTGCCTCAGGCCAAGGAAAAGATTTTGTGGACTCGGCCGGATGGGACATAAGATAATTTTTGAGTTCGGCTAAGGCAGAGCGCCCCTGGCCAAGGGAAAGCTTTATGGACACAGCCCGACGGGACTGATGGGCAAATTTTGAGCTCGACAAGGGCAGAGTGCCTTATGCCAAGGAAAAGGAGATTTTATTGGGCCGACATTGGGCAAGGAATCCAAACCGACAGTGATAGGAGAGTCCAATGGGACAAATATGGCATTGTCGTGGCTGACTGTCGAAAGACCATGAGAGTGCATTGGCTGGGAGCATAGGTCCCAGATCAAGGGTGGAGGGTTTGTCCCGGTGGGACGAGTGGGGAGTATCCCCGTAGGATAGGAGGGCGGCAAGGCACCATGAGTTCTGGTGGGACCAGGGGTGTTGAGATAGGCCACTAAAAGCCGAAAGGCACTTATTTGTTGGCTTGATGAAGAGAAAGGAGCCGAGGGTGCAGACAACTCGGCAGGACTTGTTCTTTTCATTCCCCAACAGGGTTTGGACCCGTATTTGAAACGGGAGGCCTAGTGGCCAATGAAGTTTCTTTAGCATCGGTGGGACTGTTGATTAACATGATCCCCTTGAGAGTATTCAGTGACAGCTATACATCAGATCTATAGCTATCTTCTTTTGTCATTGATTTCTTTAGGAGATGCTCCAAATAGCTTCGGATCGGGCCTCCGACGCTTACGCCAAGTGTCCTCCTCTTGATGCTTATTTCTAGAAGCTACAGTTATAGGGTCCTCCTACCTCCACAGATGATATAGTCATTTCATTATTCCTTGGGCATTCACCATGCAATGCTACTAAGGAGTCTTCTGCCCATGGGGAGGATGGGGAGGCCTTGCTGACCTTATAAGTTCCTTTCCGCCACTTTTTTTGCATTCATGCTTCTTCTTTTTTTTGAACGGAAAGCTCGGATGATGCTGATAGTGCGGTGTAGTGCAAAGCCACTACCCTTCATCCATTTATTTTTAGACAGACCAAGGTGGGTGCATAGGAGAGCGCTCACACCCTTAGAGAGGGGATAAGTGGTTCGCTCCACCACGCCAACCCCACAATGGTAGTTTCTTATTTGGCATGGACCAAGACATGGGGTGAGTGATATCTCCCTTGACAGATGCAACCATCAAGGCCTCCTTCAAAAGAATTTTTTTCTTTTTTTTTGGAAGACCCGACCTTCTGAGAGACGACATCTCAGATTCAATAGGTGGAGCCTTATGTCTATATTTGCAAATTTCATTTGCCCTCCTTTTTTGCTCATTTTTTTCTTCTCTCTTTTTTTTTGGTGCCTGCCCCCCAGAACATGACCTTTCCTTTCTTTTTTTCTATCTTTTTTTTCTTCTCTCTTTTTTTTCTTCATTTGCCATTCTTCTTTTTGTTGGCAAGCATCTGCATTCAAGCTATGCGGGCTTGCTAGACATCGGCTTCAGCCAGATTTGTGAGGAGCAGTTGAGGCAGTAACGCCGTGCAGGGTTGCTCTTTTAAGGACAGATATTTGATGAGGGCACGGTGGGTCCACCTTATACTCGCCTATCTGTAGTTCATCTTTCTTAATCAGGCCTTCAATAATGTCCTTGAACACATAGCAATCCTCAATGGGATGCCCCAACATTTGGTGATAAGGACAGAATCGTGGATCATCTTTTATTTCGGTATCGCCAGGTTTTTTCGGCTCCGAAAGCACTACTTTGCCATATTCACGGGCCCACTCAAATAGTGCCCTAGTCTTGTCCTTTGGAAAGGAATACAGTTTCATCGTTTTGCCCCTTAATGAGGGCCCTTGTTTTGTCGGATCGGCGGAATATGCCTCTTTCATTTTTTTCTTCTGTTGCTCGAAGGATTCAAAATTTGAGTCGCAAACTTCTTCGTGTGTTGAAGGTTTGTTGATTGGTTTATTCTTTTGGCTCGAGGCCGTAGAGGCCGAGCAAAGCCTTGCCAGAACTACTTCGTCATTGACTGCGACATCACTTAGCTGTTCAAAGGTCGTGACTTCAATGTCAATGACCCATCATAGAATTTCTATTCTCAAATTTTCTTTGCAGATTTGAACAGAGTCCCCGTAGCTCGGCGGATGTCTGCATATTTCACGGAGATTCCTCCACCTTCTTATGTAGTCTATGACAGACTCATTATCTTTTTGTTTGGCTGCTTGTAATTCGGTCTCGGTGACTTACTCTTCGGCCATCTTTGTATTCACTGTTTGTTTCGCCTTCAGCTCATCTGACTGCATGCACGGTCTCATTGGCACCATCTTTGGAGATGCTTTAGTTGCCCCCTGACGTTCCCGGGAGACCGTATGTTCGAGTTGTTGAGGGAGGATACCCCCTGTAAGATCATGTGCTATTCGAGGTATGACTGGCCGTGCTGAAGCTTTAGGTGAGCTAGCACTACCTTGTGTCGCCTCATGTAGATGTCCTGCCAGCTGCGGCATAGGTGGACTTAGATTCATTTCATTCAGCTGCCTTTGCAGCATTTTAATTTCCTGCTGCTTCTGGTATAGCAGTGCCATCACAGCGGGGCCTTGCCAAGAGGGCCCGGGAGTGCTATCTTGCCCCTCCGGTTTGACTAGGGTGAGTGGCATCCCGTCATTATTGCTGGATGTGCCCGATTTCTTCGATATGAACTCCCTGGGTTTTATGCCTTCAAGCCTAGGAGGAACACGGTATTGTGTTCCCTTGTTGGCTGGTGGGTGTCTTGGTATTCTCTCGGATCCGGCAGCATGGTGGGAGGCAGAAGCTTTAGCCTGATTTGCTCCTTTTGGCATAAAGTAAATTTCTTCATCTTCTTCATCAGCAGCTTGACCAACACTGGACGGTGTTGACAGCATGTTGCAAGAGAGAGCAACATATCTTATTTTAGCTTTTGAATTCTCATTTTCCTTCTCCCATACGGCTGATATCTGCCCCCGCAGTGGGTTGTTCGGTGCATTGAACACCCTTACCTTTTTTTTAATTCCTTTTGTTAGCCCGTGAGATTCATTGCATCTTTGAGGGGCATGCTTCTTGAGCTTCATATGTCGACTCTTGAGCTGCTCATGCTTATCAAGCCCACTTATAATAGCTTGATGCCGTTCCATGGCTGAGCTAGCTTCTTCATGTCCCCACGATGGGGTTTGTTTCTTCTTTTTACTGTTGATTGACCTTTTGATAGCCATTGGAGAGGCTATTTGAAGGCGGGCAGAGACTGCAAGAGGCAGAGTAGGCCAGTCCATGGCTCCACTAACCTGGACTCTCGGAGTTGGAAGGGATGCTGATCTTGTTCTTTTCTTTATTGACGATGCTTGCCAATTTCTTTGCTTTTCTTCAGGCGCTAAGGCACAGTCTTCATTGGTGTGCTGGCTGCAAGCCTCTGGCGCTTCTTTGGGCGGCTGTTGGCATACATATATCATGTTAATTGATGCCTCCTGCGTAGGCACTTCATGAGGGTGCGGAGGGTCGATTCTGTCCTCCCCCATTTATAGCTCTCCTCTTTTGATTAAGCCTTGGACGATGTCCTTGAATATCTGGCAGTCCTCAATAGAATGTCTGAGAATTTGATGACAATGGCAGAAGCAAGGGTCATCTCTTCTCCTGAGATCATCAGGTCTTTTTGGCTTTGGAAGAGTAATCTTGTTATATTTGACTGCCCACTCGAACAGTGCTCGAGTCTTTCCCTTGGGAAAGCATAGAGCTTCTTTTCTTTATTCTGCCAGAGAGGCCTTTCTCGACATTCAATATGTTCATTGGAAGGAGGATTGTGCACCCATTTGTGCTTTTTCACCGTGAGGCTGACATTATGAACCGCTTTCAGTATCGGCCGTTTATTAACCTACTTGGCTTCATGACTTGAGTCAGCAGAAATGGAGGGATATCTTGTAAAGAAATCGTCAACCTCCGTGGCAATATCACTTAATCGGTCAAAAGACCGAATTTCTATTCCAATCATCTTTTCCAGAATCTCTTTCTTTAGATTTTATTTACATATTTGTATTTCATCTTCTGGATGCGGAGGACACCGACACCTCATGCTGAGATCCTCTCATCTCTTGATATATGATGCAGCTGTTTCATCATCTTTTTACTTGGCTGCCAATAGCTCAGCCACGGTCACCTTTGCCTCGATGATGTGGAATCTTTCACTGAATTTCTGATGCATATCTGGCCAGTCGTTGATAGACCCGGCCGGTAAGTTGGAATACCATTCGAAGGTAGGTCCTGTTAGTGAAGACCCAAAGAACTTCAGTAGGTACGACTCGTCCGCTGCCAAGTCGCCCATGGCTGCTATATAGTGTGCAACATGCTCTTTCTGGGAGCCCTTCCCGTTGTATTTGTCAAATTTTGGGAGTTTATTGATGTCGGGCGGTAGTCTTTTGACAGCATGATAGGCTGGATATGGCACTTCATATACATTGAAGGGGGAGTAATCATCATCACCCCTCTTTGCCAACCCTACCTCAATCATCTGCTCCACCATCAACTTATCCATCATAACTGGATCTACTGGTTGAGGGTAGAGGTGGGTGGGTGATCACGCAAAAGTTCATCGTTTAAAACACGCGTATCAATCTTAAAAATTCTAACTCGCACTAGATGAAAGTAAGACATAATAAGGTGGCGAGAAGGGTCGATTCCACAGGGAAGAAGAGATTTTTAAAGTTAAAAATCTTGTAACCTTTTAGAAAAAAACACTTGTGATTTTACTTTGCTTAAAAAAAATAGTGAAATGAAGAACAAACCAAACACTTAATTAAAAACACCTATGATTATGCGCCTATGCTATAGAAATTAATTGCATGAAGTGAAAAGAAGAGATAGAAGAAGGGGGTAGAGATGGAAGAAGATCAAGAACTAGATCAAAAGAATAACTCTCTTCATTAACTTAAAAGAAAGAGTACATGAAGTGCAAGACAAGCTTACAACAAAGAGGTGACAAGATTACAATGAAGTGACATAACACAAAAGTAATAACAAAAAGAGGGGCATGAGATGTGAAGATAGTAGTAGCAATGGTGATGACGCCGTCATCTCCTCTTTGTCGAGCCTTGGAGAGGATCGCTCTGCCTTGAAAGAGATCGCCGTGGAAAGAGATGGACGAAGAAGCCGTCGTCATCCACGTCACGAGCCTTGGAACGTCGCCCATCTTGATGTGCACACCGCCATGAAAGGAGAGTTGTGGAGGATAAACTTTGGAGAGAAATATAGAGAGGAATGTGGAAGGGTTTGTGTGGAGATGAAGAAGGAAGAAGATGAGAGAGTGAAACAGTGGAAAAATAAATATAACTCGTAAACTAAGAAGAATTGGAGGAAGTGATAGAAGAAGAAAATCTAGATATATAAGAGAGAAATAATTTTAATGAAGAACTCAGAGAGAAATAAAGAGAGGAAGGGCTTTAAAACTGAGGAATAACAGAAGTTAGAACCTCAGTTGAATAGTGAAATCACAGGACAGCAAGTTGAAAAATGGGAAATAACTTCCAAAACAGAACGAATTAGAAGATGATGTAGACAAAGAAGTTGTAGAAAACGTAAAACCAAAGAACTTTTATGAAGTTAGTAAGAGACAAAAATGACTAGAAGGGGGAGAAATAAGGGGAAGAACAAAGAGAAAATTAGTTCACAGATGAACATGATAGCACAGTGAAAAATATAAAATACCTTGAAAACCAGAACGAATTAGAAGATGATGCAGAAGAAGAAGTTGTAGAGAACGTAAAAAAAAAGAACTTTCATTAAGACAGTAAGAGGAGAAGAGGGACGGAAGAGGGTGAACTCGGTGAACTAAAAGATGTGAGAGGAGAGAAAAATGCCAAAAAAAGAACTCCCTTTCTCCTCCTTGTCATGGGCTATTTATAGGGAAAGTTGGGTAGATGAAGGGTGGAGATTGCATCAAAAGGAGATGGATGACTGAGATTTAAGTGGAATATGATGCATGGGGAAGAGGAAAAGTAGGTGAGCACCCCCTTTCTTGGACTTTGGGCACCCCCTTTCCCAAGGCTCATCATGTCTCTCCTTTATTTCAAATTTTGAATTCAATTTTTCCTCCAACCGAAATATGTGTTTCTTTTCCTCAATTTCAAACTTTTAAAATTTCTTTTCCCTCCAATCAAAATATGTGTTTTTGACTTGGTCAAAGTAGTGGTGATAGTTTTACCCCCGGCTTCTTTTGTAATTACTTTCGATGTCCTACACACACATAATTGCACTTTAGTCCATAAAAATTACCACAATGTACACATAAATCTCAAATGCTCATGATTAGGCAATGAAGAATTAATGCTCATGACCCTCAACTTTAATTTATTATTAAATAAGATAATCAAATTAATCAATTTACGTGAAAGCTCCAATTTAAATGCGGAGTTGAGGTTAACTATGAAATATGCATACTTACCTAATTATATGCACATAAAATGGTGTACATGCAATGAATTGTCATAAGAAATGGACACTTATCACACCCCCAACTTACTCATTACTAGTCCCTTAGCAATGTCAATAAATTGAATTTTAGGACTAACAAGAGTTTGTAAAATTCATGCTCTCATATCCAGTTATCCCTTCATAGAATCAACCAAAGATTAAGAATGTGGAATCATTAATACACACTAGCCTTATGTAGGAACTTAATAGTACATGATTAAGAATTCAAATTAAAGCTCAATAGCACTTGTGCATGTGTAACTATCAAATCCACAGCTTAGACAATTGCATCCCCCATTCGCTATTCCAAGTAAATGCCTTTCAACCATGCACCTCTTAGATCAGAGCATTAAGTATATTAACTTTTTGTCTGCCTTATTGTTTTGTCTCTTTAGGATCTTTTATACCACACATGATGCTGCACTACCCTTCACTGCTCAACGTGAACCTCGACTCTTGCCTTAGGAGAAGCAGGCCCAGTTTTACAGATCCAAGTTCCCTTTTCCGTTTTACGCGAACCTTAACACGTCTTAGGTGAAGTAGGCCCGGTTACTAAGATTATGGGCATTTTTTATGATATTTTTTTTCTTTTTCTATCTTTTTTTTCATAATGCCATTGCACTCATTTGATGGATAATTTGGTAGAAAGTTTTGTAAAAAGATCTCTTTTCTTAAGAAGTGCAGAATATCAGACATCATACCTAAAATGGCAGGGGACTTGTCTTGCTTGTTTCATTAGTGTGCAATATATTTTTTCTTTTTTTCTTTTTCTAAAGTGCACATGAACTTTAAAGGGATTCTTATATCAGTTTTCCATTGTTAGATTGACTAAATTTTTCATCATCCTTTTCCCTAGTCTTTTCTATTCCAGAATTACTTTTAATTTAAGCATGAATCATGAAACTCAAAATGGGGCTTACATCTTTCTTCTTTCATGCAACGATGACATGCAAGACGGAACTCCTATCAGGTTGTATTATATGCATCATGAAAAATTTTCTCTCCCCCCCAACTTGAATGACATTGTCCTCAATGGCATGTAGAATATATGAACATGACAATACATACACGAATGTTTGGGAAGGAAATGTACAACATGGGGTGTGCAGACGTGGCTATTTTGGCAGGTAGTTTTCTGAACGACTTCTTCCAGCTCCTACAAACACAAATGAAAATGATTCACTAGATTTTTGAAGAGAAATGGTTGGGTTGCCTCCCAACAAGCGCTAAGTTTAATGTCTTCAGCCAGACGACATTCTTGTATTTATCATGGTTCACTCAGTGGGATTGATTCCTTTGATGGAAGTTGTGTGTTTTCCAAGTAGAGTTTGAGACGCTGACCATTGACAGTGAAAGTTTGACCATTTTTAGGATCTAGAATTTTAACAGCACCATGATCAAAGGCTTTGAGCACAACAAATGGTCCATCCCATCTAGACTTTAATTTTCCGGGGAATAAGCGCAACCTTGAATTAAAGAGCCAAATTTTTTGATCAGGTTGAAATGATTTTCTCATAATGTGTTTATCATAGAAAGTTTTGGTCTTGGCTTTGTAAATCTTGGCATTTTCATAGGCTTCATTCCTCAACTCCTCTAACTCATTTAGTTGTAGGGCCCTATGAGATCCGGCTTGGGCCAAGTCAAAATTGAAATGTTTAATAGCCCAATAGGCCCTATGCTCAAGCTCAACGGGTAAGTGACAAGCTTTTCCAAAGATTAACCTATATGGAGACATTCCAATGGGGGTTTTGTATGTTGTCCGATAGGCCCAAAGAGCGTCATCCAATCTTTCGGACCAATCCTTCCTATCGGGCCTAATAGATTTCTGCATGATATTTTTGATCTCCCTATTGGATGTCTCCACTTGGCCACTTGTCTGGGGGTGATAGGGGGTTACAATCTTATGAGTGATCCTACATTTCCTGAGAAGAGCTCGGAATTGGGCATGAGTGAAATGAGAACCTTCATCACTAATGATCACCCTTGGACACCCGAACCTTGAAAATATATTCTTTCGAACAAACATCATGACAAATTTGTGATCATTAGTCCGGGTGATAATGGCTTCAATCCATTTAGACACATAGTCGACTACTACAAGAATGTACTCATGTCCGAATGATGGCAGAAAGAGCCCCATAAAATCAATTCCCCAAACATCAAAGATTTCGACCACTAGAATGGGGTTGAGTGGCATCATATCACGTTTGCTCATATTTCTAATGGCTTGACACCTAAGACAAGTCTTGCTAAATTCATAGGCGTCTTTGAAGAGAGTGGGCCAGAAGAATCCACTTTGCAACACTTTGGCGGCTGTTTTCTTTCCCGCGAAGTGTCCCCTACAAACTAGAGTGTGACAAAAATTCAGGACGCTTTGTTGTTCTTCCTCAGGGACACATCTCCTAATTATTTGATCTGAACCTACGTGGAACAATTCAGGTTCTTCCCAGAAATAGTGTTTGATTTTGACAAAGAAATGTTCTTTTTCATGTTTAGACCACCTATTAAGAATTTGTCCCACAGCTAAGTAGTTGACAATATCTGCGAACCATGGGAGTTGACTATGGGTGATGGACAAGAGATGTTCATCTGGAAATGAATCTTGCAAAGGAGCATTATCAGTTGTGAGAATCCGAGAAAGATGATCGGCAACTTTATTCTCAGAACCTTTTTTGTCTCGGATCTCAAGATCAAATTCTTGGAGTAGGAGGATTCACCTAATGAGTCTAGGTTTGGCATCCTTCTTAGAGAACAAATATTTGAGAGCTGAGTGATCAGAGTACACAATGACTTTTGCCCCTAAGAGATATGATCGAAACTTTTCAAGGGCAAAGACAACAGCTAAAAGCTCCTTTTTCGTGGTGGTGTAGTTAAGCTAAGCATCGGCGAGGGTGCGACTCGCATAATATATCACCACCGGACACTTGTCAATTCTTTGGCCTAGAACTGCCCCGATAGCATAGTCGGAGGCATCACACATGATTTCAAAAGGCAAAGACCAATTAGGAGATTGAAGAATGGGTGCCTTGGTCAAAGCCTCTTTAAGGGTATTGAAAGCCTCAAGGCAGGCAGCATCTAAATGGAATGGAGTGTCTTTGGCCAAGAGAAGAGTTAACGGGCGGGCAATCTTAGAAAAGTTACTTATGAACTGGCGGTAAAAACAGGCATGGCCGAGGAATGAACGAATTTGCCTCACAGAGGTCGGAGGAGGGAGATTATAAATAAGGTCGATCTTAGCTTTATCTACCTCTATACCCCGTTCAGACACAATATGGCCCAAAACTATGCCCTCTTGAACCATGAAGTGACTCTTTTCCCAACTAAGAACAAGGTTGGTTTCAATACATCTCGCAAGCACTTTCTTTAAATTTTCAAGCAGTTTTCAAATGACTCCCCAAACACAGAAAAATCATCCATAAAGTCTCCAAGAATTCTCCTACCATATCAGAGAAAATGGCCATCATGCACCTTTGAAAAGTGGCCGGTGCATTGCAAAGACCGAATGGCGTTCTCCGAAAGGCAAATGTTCCATATGGGCAAGTGAATGTGGTCTTCTCTTGGTCTTCCGGATAAATGGCCACTTGATTGTACCCACAATATCCATCTAGGAAATAAAAATATCTTTGGCCCGCCAATTTCTCTAGAATTTGGTCAATAAAGGGGAGTGGAAAATGGTCCTTTTTGGTCATGGCATTGAGTTTCCTATAATCGATGCACACTCTCCATCCCGTGGTAGGCCTAGTGGGCACATCTTCTCCTTATTCATTTTGGACCACGGTGAGTCCCGATTTCTTAGGAATCACTTGAGTGGGACTCACCCATTGGCTATCCGATATGGGATAAATAATTCCCGCATCGAGCCATTTGAGAACCTCCTTCTTCACCACCTCCTTCATGTTCGGGTTCAACCTCCTTTGTATTTCTCGACTAGGTTTGGCGTTATCCTCTATGTAAATGTGATGCATGCAAATAGACGGACTTATCCCCTTAAGATCGGCCACTGTCCAACCTATGGCACCCTTGTGAGTCCTAAGGACTTCTAGGAGAAGTGTTTCTTGGGTAGGGGTGAGATTGGAAGCTAAGATAACAGGAAGGGTTTGATCGGGGCCTAGGAATGCATATTTGAGGGAGTCCGGAAGGGGCTTAAGCTCAAGTTTAGGAGGACTTTCAAGTGATGGAAGGGCTGGTTCATCTTGCAAAGGTGGAAGTGGTTCAACCTTATGCCAAATGCTACTATGATGAGGGGAATCTTGAAGAGCATTGACCTTTCTTATTTGACCCATGCCCAGATCATTCTCAATAAGTTCATCGTAGATGTCTATGAAGTGGCATTCTTCATCTAGGTCCAAATATTGGGAGGCTTTGAACACATTGAGAGAAACTTTTTATCCTCTGAATGAGATGTCCATCGTCCCCGTAGCACAATTGATGTTAGCTTTCGCAGTAGCAAGGAATGGGTGGCCTAGGATGATTGGGGTGTGACTTAGCTTCGAGGAGGAGGCCATGTCAAGAATGAGGAAATCAACGGGGAAGTAGCAATCATGGACTTTCACAATCACATCCTCTATCAAATCTCGAGGGGTCTTGACTGATCGATTGGCCAGTTGGAGAATGACGGGGGTTGGCTTGAGTTCCCCTATATCAAATTACTCATAAACAGAGGTGGGTAAAAGGTTGACACTAGCTCCTAAGTCGAGGAGGGCACGGCCAAAGGTTACACCACCTATATCACATGATATGAGAGGAGCACCGAGATCCTTCAACTTTCTAGGGAGATTGTTCATCAAGACCGCACTAACATCCTCGGAGAGCCAAATTTTTTTAGGGGTCGACTTGGGCTTTCTTCTTGGAGTGCAAAGCTCTTTGAGAAATTTGGCGTAGGCCGGAACATGTTTTATGGCATCTAGGAGTGGAATATTGATGTGAACTTGTGAAAAGAGCTCCATGAATTCCTCATTTTGGGCCGGCCTAGTCTTAGTGGGCTTGGGTTCTAGGGCATTAGGAAAGGGGACCTTGGGTTGATAGAAATTTAGATCTTCATGGGCCTTTCCTTTCCCTTTAGGATCTTCCCCCAACTTATCTTGAGTGCAATCCTCCTTGCTTGCATCCTCATTATCTTGATTCTTTTCTATGGAATCTTGCAACTTCTTTCCATCCTTGTATGGGTCATCTAACACCTTCCCACTCCTCAAAGTTGAAATAGCCTTGACATTTTCAAATTGTGGGCCTTTAGGTTGGGCTTGTGGGATGGGTTGAGGTAGGAGGCCCGGTTGTGGAGGAAAACCCAGGAGTTGGTTTCTTGGGTTGGCCACGGGTTGACTTGGAAGTTGACCCACTTCTCTTTTCATTGTAGCTTCCGCCAATTGTCCTATTTGACTTTCTAACTTAGAAATGGATTGTTGTTGATTCAAGATGATTTGTTGGAGTTGATTGAATTCATCTTCAAAGTTGGATTGAGACGGAGGTTGGCAAGTGGGTTGACCTTGATTAGATTGAAAATGTGAATAGCCCATAGAAAGGAATTGAACTTGTGGACCTCTACCAAATGGATTGAAGGTGTTGGGTTGGGTTTGAAATTGACTTTGCATGGGTTGCTTTTGAGCTTGATGAATAGAGGGGTTGGTTGCTTGAGGTAGAGCTTGTTGGGATTTCCAAGAAAAGTTCGGGTGATTCCTCCAGCCCGGATTGTATGTGTTTGAAAATGGGTCATTATTGGGCTTAGAGAATCCTTGGGCTGCAAAGACTTCCTCCTGGATGGCAGGGGGTAATTGAGCCGCAGTTGGACACTCCGTGATGTGATGGGATGGGCTTGCACATAGAGTGCATGCCTCATGTGGAGTGACAGATTGACCCAAGTAGGAGTGAGATGATGGTTGGCAAGAACGGTCTTTCAAAGTCAAGAGTTGGTCTAACTTTTGAGTCAGACTCTCTACTTTATCTAACTTTTGAGTGATGAGACTTATGTCCAATCTTGGTTCAAAATCACCCCGGGCCTTGACCTCATATAATCCGATCCGCTTGGAGAGCCCAATGGATCTCTCATGGGATGATAAAGAAGCATAGGTGATAGAATTCTCACTAAGCATTTCGAACAAATCATACGCCTCATCCTCACTTTTGCTCATGAATGCCCCTCCACATGATGCATCTACCATTTGTCTAAATTGATCGGATAGACCTTCATAAAAAGCTTGGACTATTTGCCATTTGGAGAACCCATGGTGAGGACACTTCCTAAGCAATTCCTTGAGTCTTTCCCATGACTCATGCATTTGTTCCCCTGAGTTTGGGTAAAATCCGTGATTGCCCTTCTCATGGTATTGGTGCGGCCTATAGGGTAGAACTTCTTTAAAAATTCTTGTTGCATCTCAGCCCAAGTTCTCATTGGCTTCCCTATAGTGCCTAACCAATATTTAGCCTTATCCTTAAGAGAGAATGAAAAGAGG
The DNA here is from genome assembly GCA_022559845.1 of Amorphophallus konjac. NCBI lineage: Eukaryota > Viridiplantae > Streptophyta > Magnoliopsida > Alismatales > Araceae > Amorphophallus > Amorphophallus konjac. The sequence continues at coordinate 22,895,092 of CM040119.1, read as the reverse complement.
GTCAATCTAAGGGCATCATCCGAGAAATTTTGGATTTTTACCGTGGAACAAATTTCTAAAACATCAATGTGCTTGTAGGGGTCCTTATTGGTATTTCCATAAAATGAGGGGAGCATTTAAATTGTGCTTGACTTGATCTCATAATGGATGGCTTGATTTTGAGGAATGTAAATGTAAGATGGAGGTTGATATTGGTTGGGAATAAAATAATCCTTCATTTGCTTTGGAGGATTGGGATTTTCGGCCATGAGATTTTGGTGGTGAGGTCCTTGATTTTCGGCCATAAGATCTTCTTGGAGATCGTCTCTTGGATACAATATTCTCTCTATTTCCTGAATGGGTCCTAATAGGTTTGGATGTTGTGATCTTCTTCCTTGCATAAACTAGGACGAAGAGAGAGATGAGAGAGATTTTTTTTATGATGATTTTTTTTAGTTTCGACACAAACTAGGACGAAGAGAGAGAAGATGAGGATTTTTTTATTTTTATTTTTATTTTTTTTATTTTTTTATGCAAACACAAACAAGTTGTCACACAAATTACTTAATAACCTAGATGTGACTTAAACCTACAAATTGGGTTTCACAAAATGACTAAAGTGCAACTTGAGTTCACCCTCAATATTTTCACCCGCCAGGTAAGGGGTGAGATAGTGGGAGGCTCCCCCTACTTTCGTAGGGACCTAATTATAAACCACTAGTCCGCTTAAGACATTTGCCGTCCGACTGTCTTGCCTTAGGCACCGGTTTTCACAAGAGGGTAAGCCCAAATAACACAAGAACCGCAGTGTGAACTCAGGGCCAACGTCTATTGAATTTTATTTAGGGTCTAGATGATGTAAAGATGAAGGAAATTATGGTTTGTGGGCTAAGGAAGGGTGATGAAATCCCCACCTTATCTTGCTTATGGGTGTTGCCCTTAGAATATTTTAGAATGATATGCAACAAACTAAGTTCAAACAAGGGGTTCTATGCAAGTATGCATGAGCATGTGATTTAGAAAAGAACTCACCTTGCCCCTCGCAATCTCCAAAATGCAATGACCAAAGTTAAACAACAAGGAAAAAAAACTTCTATCCTAAATGATGCATGACTTAGAACATGAAAGTGTTATTTCTACTTTTGGAATGAAGATTTTTATTGGGTTTAAGTGAAGAGTTTTTTTTTAATTATTTTGTGAACCTCTCTAACCACAATATACAAGAATCATTAAGAAAATGCTACAAAATGAGAGAAATAGATTTGAAGACTTACTTGATGTGCAATCCCTCGTTCTCTCTCTTTTTTTTTGAAATGAATGACAAACTCAAAAGATGAAAGAAAGAAATGCAAACTTACCTCTAATTTTTTGGATTTTATTTTTAACCTCTAAAAAAAAAAGAAAAGAGAGCTTTATTAGTACACTATATACACAAGGAAAATAAAATTCTTAAATCAAAAATCATCATTCTTCCCCGGCAACAGCGCCAAAAATTGATCACGTAAAAGTTCGTCGTTTAAAACACGCATATCAATCTTAAAAATTCCAACTCGCACTAGATGAAAGTAAGACGTAATAAGGTGGCGAGGAGGGTCGATTCCACAGGAAAGAAGAGATTTTTAAAGTTAAAAACCTTGTAACCTTTTATAAAAAAACACTTGTGATTTTACTTTACTTAAAGAAAACAGTGAAATGAAGAACAAACCAAACACTTAATTAAAAACACCTATGATTATGCGCCTATGCTATAGAAATTAATTGCATGAAGTGAAAAGAAGAGATAGAAGAAGGGGGTAGAGATGGAAGAAGATCAAGAACTAGATCAAAAGAACAACTCTCTTCATTAACTTAAAAGAAAGAGTACATGAAGTGCAAGATAAGCTTACAACAAAGAGGTGACAAGATTACAATGAAGTAACATAACACAAAAGTAATAACAAAAAGAGGGGCCTGAGATGTGAAGATAGTACTAGCAATGGTGATGACGCCGTCGTCTCCTCCTTGCCGAGCCTTGGAGAGGATCGCTCCGCCTTGAAAGAGATCGCCGTGGAAAGAGATGGATGAAGAAGCCGTCGTCGTCCACGTCATGAGCCTTGGAACGTCGCCCGTCTTGATGTGCACACCGCCATGAAAGGAGAGTTGTGGAGGATAAACTTTGGAGAGAAATATAGAGAGGAATGTGGAAGGGTTTGTGTGGAGATGGAGAAAGAAGAAGATGAGAGAGTGAAACAGTGAAAAAATAAATATAACTCGTAAACTAAGAAGAATTGGAGGAAGTGATAGAAGAAGAAAATCTAGATCTATAAGAGTGATCTATGCACAAGCTAATGTGTTTCTCTCTCTTCCCTTGCTTCCACCTACCGCTCCCGTGCGTCTCCTTCTCCATCCTTGCATCTTGACGTTAACCATTTTCTGCTCGTCCTCCAGCGATGGCCGGTGGTGGGGGAGGCCCTGTGCCTCCCCCTCCCCCCCTGGCCTCCTGCTGGCCGAAGCCGTTGGTGCATTCGTCGCGTCGTCCTCTTCTCAGCCCGTCTTGGGCCTTGCTTCTTCGCATGTGGATGTGTGTCTGTCGGCCCCAGCTTCTTCTCCTGCTACGGAGGGTGCGCGTGTGGGCTTCCTGCCTTCCCTCCCTCTTCCTAGCTCATCTTCCCTGCCGCTCGTCTCCTCCACCGGTGTCTCCAATGCCCCCCCCCCGGCGGTGTCCTTGCCTCTCCACGGCACGTTCCTCCTCCAGTGGAGGGACGACACGTTCTTCGCCGCTCACTCACGCCACCGCCTGACGGAGCCACTGCCAGCCCACAACGTCCTTCGTTGGTGGTCATCCCTGGCTGTGGCACGGTCTCCTTTGCCCCTTCTCCTATCGTTGGGCGCCACGCAGCTGTTCTCCCCCCACGCCATCCCAGCTGTCTCTCTCCTTCCCTTCGAAGCCTTCCCCCGCGCTGCTCACTTCATGCATATTGTCTTTGACCCCCGTTGACCACGATGGGACGGCATCTAAAAATGATGCTCTATTTTTGGATGTCCCTTTGGCTTCGTTTGGCGCCTCCTCTCCTCGGCCACTCGCTCCTCCAGTGGCGCTACCGCTGGCGTGCTCGTCGCCAGTCCCCACCTCTGGCACGTCTTCTCCTCCCACCGCTCGATCCTTCCCGCCCGCGCTCCCCACCCATGCGCCTTCCTCTGCCTCATGCCCAGCTGCTTCTGTGATCACTCTCGCAGCCCCTGCTATTCCCACGGCCTCTTGCCTCCCGCCACCTTCCTGTCCTCCACTCACCGGAGACGGTGCTCCGCAGGCCTCCTCCCGTTCGATTCTCATGCGCCCCCCCGCATCTCAGGGTGTTCTCTCCCCTCCACCACCGCTGTCTTGGGGCGGTGGTGCACCAGTGCACGATACTGCCCCCCCCCCCTGCGGCCTGCGTCAGGTCCCGCCCTGCCACCTCCAAAGTCACCATGGGCTGTGGCTGGGCATCCTGGCCTTGCGTTGGGGGCTGCTACATCTGGGCCCTCGTTCGCTCAGGTGGTCTTGCAAGCCATCTCGCCTTCAACTCTTCCTGTCACCATTCATCTGCCTGCCTTCACCGACTCCGGTGAACCGGCAACTTTTTTTACCCTCGACGAGATCCAGGCCTCATGCAAGCCCCTGCTGCATGCCATCATCGCTAAGACCCCCCAAGGGCGTCCTCCTTTCCAAGACATCAGGGGCCATCTGGCCCAACGGTTTAACCTTCGCCAGGATTTTCTCATTTACGCTTTGGACAACCACCACCTCCTCATCAGGTTTCAGAACCGCGAGGACTTCCTCCAGGTTCTACTCAAGGAAACTCTTTATGTCCATGACAAGCTCTTCATGTTCTTCCAGTGGTCCTTGGAATTCTCCCTAGACTCGGACTCCCCCCTGGTTCCTGTCTGGTTGGAACTCCCTGGCCTCCCGGCCAACTTCTTCCACGACGAGATGATTCGCTCCATAGCCGAGAGTATTGGGCCAGTCCTTAAGGTGGACAGGAATACTACTTGTCTTCTCCAAGCTCAAGCGGCTAGCGTTTGTATTCAGTTGGATGTCTCGAAGCCCCTTCTCTCTCATGTTTGGGTCGGCTATGGGGGAGGAGGCTCCTGGCAACCCATCGTCTTCCCCGACCTCCTGTTGTTCTGCCACGGCTGTCGACATCTTGGCCACCGGGTGGAGAAGTGCAAGAAGAAGCTGGTGCCCCCCGCGCCCTTGGGGCCTGTTGGCTCTGCTCCTAGCTTGCCAGCCGTTGGTGTTGCCCCCGTGATCCACCATCCTGTGTCGTCTCAGGCATGGCAGCCTATCCATCGTGGGAGCCAAGGCTCCGCTCGGTTCCTATCTTCATGCCCCCCTCGGCTTGCGGAGGATGGCCTCCTAGGTGCTGCTATAGGGGACCCACCTCCTCCCACGCCGTCAACTCCTGTGGGTGCCGCTGGTGTCTTAGGCCCTCCCCCTGCGTCTTCGCCTCCTTGCCTTGGTGATCCACTCCAAGTTCATCCGCTAGCTTCTTTTGTCGTTGCTCCCGCCTTCGTGGCTCCTGCCACTATTCCTGGCAGCCCGCTTGCGTGTGCAGGGGATGGGGTGCATCCGGCTGTGGCTCCCTCCATCGACCCCCCGCCTCATGCTGATGATTCTTGCATCCCTCCTGTGGCTACTCGGGTCCCTCGGGTCGGCGCTGAGGTCACTCCGGTGGCGGCCTCCGTCCAGGCCTTGGAGTCCCCATCTCCCCCCGCTGCCTCCCTGGCTCCTACAGGCCTTCCTCCTCTTGGGTCAGAGCTCCCCTCTTCTGTTGCTGGCTCGGTCAATGTCTCCTTTGCTGCTCTTGCAACGCCGATAGAGCTCGGCTGCTCCGACCCAGTGGAGGCCATTGCTGGCTCTATTCAGGCAGAGTTACCTCTGATGCCCCCCTCTGTGCCGGATTCTATTTCTAGTGGCAAGGCTCCCCTTTGTGCGGGTCCCACGGTCGGTGGTCTCAACGTGCCCCGGTGCCTTGTCGACCCGGTGACTTGTCGACCCGCCACTACTATGATGGCCCTCGGCCTCCGGGCGCCAGATGCTCAACCCCAAGGCGGGCCCTCTTTGCCTCCTCCTGGTCTCAATGCCGCTGTTGTGGCTTGGTCCCCAGGGCTGCAGCACCCCACCATGGCGGGTGGGGTTGCTGAGCCGGTGCCACCTTCCTCTACTCCAACGCCATCCCCCCGTCTCTCCTTTGCCCAAGCAATGTGGAAGAAAATCAACCGGGAGCCACCCGGTTCAATTGTTGACTCTGCTCCGCCCCCAGTTCCGATGCGTCTCGCGGACGCAGCGCCACCCTCGGTTCTTGGTTCTGGTATCAAGCTCCCTCAGCTCATTCAGGTTCTCTCCTTCCCCGGGCTTGAGCCGGCGTCGGGGTTCAGTGACTTTGCGGCGGCTCATGCGGCTTTCGTGGGCAACCCTGCCATGGACCATTCGTGGGTGGGGTCAAGGACCGAGGCCGGCCCGTCCCAGCATTCCTATCGGCGCTCCAAATCCACTTCCTCTTCCCGAGATCGACAGTGCATTTTTGACGAGGCTCCTCCTCCTACCCGTCGCTCACTTCGGCTCCAGTCGGCCTTGGCGGCGCCCCCCCCCCCCCCCCCCCCGCCGGTCCACTCTTCCGTCTTCGAGGATCCCGATCACGATGGCTCGGACCCTGACCCTCTTGATTGGCCAGGATCTCCGGACCGTCGGCGCGGAATCTGTTCTTCGTCCTCATCTGACTCTGAAGGGACTTTCGATGAATATTCTATCTTGTTGGGGCTGTGAACTTTACTTGTGCTGTGGGTCCCTTGGTTCTGCGCCTTGCCCTTGTCTTGGCCTTTTCTCGCCTCTTTCTTTTGTGGGCCTTTCGGCCTTGTACTCGTCCTGCCCCCTTCGGGGACGTTCCCCTCCCCTCCCCCTGTACCCTTTTCTTTTACTACTTTCCTTAATGAAAATGCTTGCCTGGCGACGGGGGTTGTGTGTTCATCCTCTTCCGAAATGAAGGGATGAACCCCCTCCCCCCTCTACCACCTTGCAAGTATTTACTTGAGTTAAAAAAAATCTAGATCTATAAGAGAGGAAGAACTTTAATGAAGAACTCAGAGAGAAATAAAGAGGGAAAGGGCTTCAAAACTGAGGAATAACAGAAGTTAGAACCTCGGTTGAACAGTGAAATCACAGGACAGCAAGTTGAAAAATTGGAAATAACTTTCAAAACAGAATGAATTAGAAGATGATGTAGAAGAAGAAGTTGTAGAAAACTTAAAACCAAAGAACTTTTATGAAGATAGTAAGAGACGAAAATGACTAGAAGGGGGAGAAATAAGAGGAAGAACAGAGAGAAACACTGGTTCACAGATGAATAGGATAGCACAGTGAAAAATATAAAATACCTTGAAAACCAGAAGGAATTAGAAGATGATGCAGATGAAGAAGTTGTAGAGAACGTAAAAATAAAGAACTTTTAGGAAGACAGTAAGAGGAGAAGAGGGACGGAAGAGGGTGAACTCGGCGAACTAAAAGATGTGAGAGGGAGAGAAAATGCCAAAAAAAGAACTCCCTTTCTCCTCCTTGTCATGGGCTATTTATAGGGAAAGTAGGGTAGATGAAGGGTGGAGATTGCATCAAAAGGAGATGGATGGCTGAGATTTAAGTGGAATATGATGCATGGGGAAGAGAAAAAGTAGGTGAGCACCCCCTTTCTTGGACTTTGGGCACCCCCTTTCCCAAGGCTCATCATGTCTCTCCTTTATTTCAAACTTTGAATTCAATTTTCCCTCCAACCGAAATATGTGTTTCTTTTCCTCAATTTCAAACTTTTAAAATTTCTTTTCCCTCCAATCAAAATATGTGTTTTTGACTTGGTCAAAGTAGTGGTGATAGTTTTACCCCCGGCTTCTTTTGTAATTACCTTCGATGTCCTACACACACATAATTGCACTTTAGTCCATAAAAATTACCACAATGTACACATAAATCTCAAATGCTCATGATTAGGCAATGGAGAATTAATGCTCATGACCCTCAACTTTAATTTATTATTAAATAAGATAATCGAATTAATCAATTTGCGTGAAAGCTCTAATTTAAATGCGGAGTTGAGGTTAACTATGAAATATGCATAATTACCTAATTATATGCACATAAAATGATGTACATGCAATGAATTGTCATAAGAAATGGACACTTATCAGTGGGGTGCATCAATAATGCGGCCGAAGCCATAACATTGGGTGGTAAAGACTTTAACAGGAGAGCCTGCGCTGCATCTGAAGGGGCATTGGCCGTGTTGGCTGGAGCCCCTGGGAATAATGATGGGGAGCAGCCTAGCTCTGATCTGCAGATTGTAGAACAGCCGGTGAAGGAGCACCCGTGGGGTCGGAACCTTCCCGTGATGGCTCAGCTCGTGCCCCCGGTTCCTCGGGCGCCATAGTGTGTTCAGCCTTTTCATTTAATTTTCTCTTCAACAGTTTTATCTCTTGTTGGTACCTTTGCAGTGTCATCAGGACGGTAGAGTCTATTGTTGTCCTATTACTGATGCCCTCGAGCGTGTTACCCAAAGGACCTTCAATTGAAGGAGGTAGAGATGCCCCTTCTTGCTCAGACGCCACTATTGTGGCGGTGACAGTAGTGATGTTTTCTTCAGCGAGCTGCTTGCCCTTTGTGGTTTGCAGTAGCTCAGCCTCATCTTTACCCTATCTTGTCACCGGGTCTATTCTTCTGGCAATCTCGACCGACTTTTCTTGTTCATTTGGTAGGGGACTAGGTGTACTCATCACCCCTGTCATATTGCAAGTAAGAACTTGCATTCTTTGGGCCTGACGGGAGAAAGTCGGCTCTTCATATATAGAACCTCTTTTCATCTTTTCATTTTGTAGAGGCCTTTCAAGGCTTCTAGCTTTTGGCTCGCCTCCCCTCTTCATTCACCTCAACCGGTGCCATCTTATCTTTTTCTTCCTCTTCGGCCCTGACGACTCGAAGCGACTTTTGCTGACCCATAATGGGACCTCCAAAGCTATGGAAATATTCCCGGAACATCCTTATTGTGTCTTCCCGGCTGCATTCTGTAGAGATGGCAGAAGGTAGCACTTGGATTCGGGCTGACGGCATGTATGAAAGTCGTGTCAGTTTGGCCACTTGATCGAAATCCTTGATAATTTGGAGATGTGGGCTTGTCTTGCGGAGACCCCGATGGTGGGTGAAGGGATCACAACCATGGTATCTTCTACATGCGCAATCCTTTTGCCCCCTCCCTTGGGGACACCAGCAGAATTGTTGAAGTTCTGCGAGGCCGATGTAGTGTTTCGGGTCTTCTTGGGAACCCAGACTTGTCTGAACTTTAGCAGGTTTGGGGTTGGCCTCCCTTGCTTGGTGTCATTAAGATTCATCCTCTGGCTTGCCAGCACATGGAAGGTGTTGTGAGTGGGCACAGTCGGGATGATCCGATCTGGCAGAACTTCGGCACCGTGGCCATTGAAGTGGATCCGGACACCCCTGATCACCAAGGACTTCCCAGATGCCGAGAGTCGGCTTCGGGGAGTAGAAGAAATTCTTCTTCTGGAGCTATTCTCGCTGCCCCCAGTGGGCTTCTTCTTATGTGCCACAATCGGGCAAATAGTATGGTGGACATGGCAGCTTACAACCACCGGGCTCTTCAGCAAAGCTTTCTTAATTCGGCCCTTACTTCGGCGGGCCGCAGCTTCGTTGTTCTTCAGCTTCACAGGTTCAGAACTCTCCACGTCCAGGAGATCCGCAAATGTAACTCCCAGGAAGTTGGGGAAGCCAATGATTGGGGGCAAGTTGCCGAAGGTAGTAGGTATGACAAGGTAGCAGTGGGCAGCATGATCGGCCACGGTCCGGGAACCGAAAGCAAGTCCAGATAGTCCACCCGCCATTGCATCAATCTACAAAGAAGAGAAACAAGACGAATGAATAATTAGCATTTGAAATAGTTCAATGGGGGCCCCATGGTCCTTCTATTTTCGCGAAGAGATGAAGGGAGGTTGAGTCCCACCGGGCGTGACAGCTTGTGGGAATGAGATTTTGTTTTATTTATTTGGGTCAATCAACCAATTAATTAATCAATAATCAATTGATTAGTTGACCGCACAGGCGTGCCAGTCATATAAGTGACAGATTTATTATGTGCTTGATCTGACTTGGTCAGTCGATTGTGAGGTTCGTGTCGGGACCCAAAATCCGCCGTATCATAAACGATACGACGTTAATTACATCTCTCTAGAAGAGAGAAAACCCTTGATTAATCGTCAAAATAGAAAGGCCATGGGGCCAATGGAATATATATATATATAAAGATGTGATTGCATGCAAGCATACAATATAGTAGCGTTTATTTACTAGGCTGGCTCCCGGTACATGGCGGAGAACATAGGCCCGAGGGCCACCATCGCACATAGTGAAGGCCTCTGGTCAGGCGTAACCTGACTTTCTGCCAGTCGCCATTTGATATACCGGAGAGTCGGATCATACAAGTATGCATCCATGTGATATATACATATATGCGTGCAGTAAGAGCATGATAGAAAATAGATTTCAATTAATCAGTTTCTTTTTACCCAACCCACGGTCAATTAGGTTGATCAATCCCTATCATAGAAGGCAAGGGTTGCCCCGAGAATGAGTTCGGGGTTAAACCGGCATAAAAGGAAATGTTTCGTTCAAATCCGGCGTGGTTCAGCGTAGGTATAGGCTAATACGACGCGGGGTAACGTAGGTAAAACGTTAAAACGGCGCGGTATGGGATGGATGGGCTAAACCGGCGCGGGTGGCTTGGGGCGCACCGGAATAGGGCACGCCAGGTAGATACCATTTGAAATTTTATTGTTTTGAGTGTAGGGTTAAACCGACGCAGGGGGGTACCGCGCCGTATTAGGGCGCGCTAGATTAGGAGCACGCCGGATTATGCCATTTTCTTGCTATTTTCAATCCGTTTGAGCTCCAAAGTTTTTTTGTTGGCCTCTTTAATGTTAATTGGGTTAATTAATCATTGAACTGGAGTCCTGGACTCTCCAAAAGCAGAGTCATGAATTCGTGCGAGGTTCATACTCGAGCACGGAGGTTCATTCTTTCAAAATTAGGCTTTATTTAGTCCAAATCACAAGGGTGACTTAGTGTTCAAAGCCTGGCGAAAATTGGGCAGCATCTTCCCATCCCTGAAGGATTGTAGGGGAGAAGCGGGGACATACTCACGTAGCAGAGTAAGCCCCTAACAAGTCGGACGGCACAATGGCGGCCAACAGACCCCAAGCGGATAGGAAACCCCGAGGACTAGCCTACGAGGGGCACCACTCTTCTGTGGGTTGGAACACGATCGGATGAGACGACCAATAAGGGAAGGAAAACCCCGAGGAGTAGCCTACAAGGGGCACATGACCCATGGTCAAATCACAATCTGAAAAGGGACGACCAATAGGGAAGGGGAGCCCCGAGGACTAGCCTACGAGGGGCATACGACCCATGGCCACCACAATATCCCTAAGGATAGTGGATTTGATATTGGGCTAAAGCCCAGTTAATATTCGCCCGATGGCTCACAAAGATGCATGCCATGAAGAGACATGATCCTATGATCCACTAGCAATTCAGAAGCATCGATGGGGAATATCCCCTCTCCCCGTTCGTTTGTCTCCCCGAGAAAATAGTCACATGCAACGCGTGTATAGAATGCATTCGGCCGAAGGGAACAACTACGATTATCTATGCATAAAGATGAGTCGGCTAGTTGACCGGTTAGCATGTTAGCATGGGAGTTAGAAGATTGGAATGAGGGCTCCGGCAATTGATAGAGACAACCCATTAAACAGTCGGTCTAGCAAGCAGGAGGGCGATGATACCAAGCAATGATGCGCCCGAATTATGGGAGCGACCCTATTCTCCTTGGCCCATGACTAGGAACAGAGGGGGACAATGAAGGGTCGGTCTCAGGGTTTAACCAGAGAGTAACGGATGTATATCCCTCTGGTAATAAAACACTCAACCAAGACGGTGGGAACCTGATACAAGCATATCATCGGAAAATAACCCTAGGGAGAGGGGTGACGACATTAATGTTGCCCTGAGAAACGCTAGGGTGTATTCGGTACCAAAGAATCGGGTAATTACACACAGACTATAGGGAAGGAAGCACAATCAAATGGAAAACACAAGATCCCAATACGCATCAATGATTTCATTCAAGCATTATATCATCCGACGCACGGACGGCTCATTACATATGCCTTACCTTGCATAACCGATGCTCTAACTAAAGATGAGAGGAATAGATGAAAACGAGAGGGAATGAAACATCATCAGACTCATATCATTACCCGGAACATTACAGAATCCTACAGGCAGAAGTTTTCCGAGAGGAGAGAAAAAGGGAGCACAGGTGAAGGTCCGCCACCCACCTCGGTTAGTGACAGCGAAAACAGAGTATCGGAGAAAGGGGGGGACGTTTCCCCTTCGGCGTCGGGCTACTCCTGGCAGACAGCAGGGATGAACTGCGAACGAAGGGACCCTCTCTGAGTCTCACTCCCCTGAACCCCTTTCTTCTTTCCCAAGCTTCTTCACTCTCGGACAATTCGCTTGTCTATTGGCTCTCTCTATTTCTTCTCCTTGTTCTCCCCCTTTAACTTGGTCGAACCATTTAACTTATATAGATGGGGCAATTGCGGCGTGGAATATGAGCGCCGGAGAATGCTTCCTTTGGTCATTTTGGCGGGTCGAGAAGAGGGCCATTTTACATTTTGGCGCCCCGGGGAAGAGGGCGCCAGAAAAGAGGGCACGTTGGGGAAGGTAGCGCGCCGTATTAATCTCTTTTGTCGCGTATGTTCAACACGGGTCAGACGGTGGGCCGAGACCGGCTCCAGGAGTTGACTTGGTCCTTCATCTCATCGCGACTTTGTAAAATCGCAATGAGAAGTATTGGTAAAGCCTTTAGGCCAGTAAATGGCTAATTTCGGAACCTTTTGTGCCTTCAGTTCAGACACTCGAGTTTTCCGCTGACATGGCCTTCGGCACTGTAATTTGTGCTGCCGGGCTGGCTTCACTTGTATCTGTAGCTTTTTGATTACTTCTTCGGGGATGGTCCCAAATATTCTTCCGATCTGCCGGGTCTTGCTTTAGCGGCTGTCCGTTGGAGCCGAGCATCTTTTCTTTTCTTATTTTCTTTGGTCTCATCTTTTGTTTAGCTTCCACCATTTTTTTTCTTCTTTTCTTTATTTTCTTCTCTATCGGCACGAGAGCATCCGATCAGAACCTAAGACTTGCAGAAGCAGAAGTTAAAAAAAAATTAGGAATATTTTTAGTGTCAACAGTTCACTAGCCGCTCACAGCTGCCAACAGGGACCCATAATTTGTCAGATATCACTTCTCCAGAACATGATCTCATCCGAGGACACGACTGGCAACACACGCCGGGCACCAAGCCACTGACTCTGACCAACATGTCCTCGACCTCCATTAGGCGACATCCTCAACAACCCCATCCGGGTCTAACACCGACGCCTGACACGGCTTCCATCACTTGAACATGGTACTCATGCGGCACACTTGCCAACATTTTTCCCAACACTCCATCCTCCCAGTGCCAAGAACCCCAATACTTCGAGCAACGACACAGCAACAACACGTCTCACACAGAGGAACCAATCCTTCAATGCTCAACGCAACCTCAAGAATTTACCCGTAGCACCCAACACTACGATCTTGAACCTGTGGGTTATGGGCCCACCAGGCTTCCGCTGCGCACTCAGACCCACGCGCACAGCCAAACATGGCAACTCGGGACTCGCCATCCTGACAATCCATAACTCGGCTGGCCAACTTCAGAAAAAAAAAAGGGCAAGAAAATCTCTCTTACCTCGAACCCCCAAGCACAGATTCTCCCTCATAATCTGGCAACCCTCTGCAACTCCGCATGCTCCGATCCGCCATGCATCGGAAAATTCCAACACTAGCCAAGAATTCTCGCGGACACCGCCCAACCAACACTCGTCCTTCCAGAACAGCGCCAACGCACCCTCACACAACAAGGGAATTGGGCAGGACTTCTCATAAGCAACCACCTTGCCACAATGCAGGACGCGTCTCGCACGGACCTCATGGCACGCAAAGGCGAGACGACGAATCTTAGCCAAACACAATCTCTTCAACCAAGGAAGAAACCAACACACCTCTGACCAATGGAAAAACTCAATGCTCGACCTGATCTCGAATCTCGCGCACGCTAGGAACAACACCTTCCAGCATCGAGAAAACCATTGCTTCCATCAGGTCAGTGCCTCCGACACACTCAGCGAGTGTCACGTTGGACCACGATCCCAACATCTCTCGATGCACTACCACCACAATTCCTCAAACTGTAACATGCCAATGCTCATCCTCGAGTCCCAAAACCATCGTGGAACCATCACATCTCAAACCAAGTCCAGGGCGAACACAATCTATTCGCACGTAAGAGCACATGAGCAAGAACTTACTGGGACAACTCCGTCCAATCCTTCCTTGAAATCAGCAAAACAATCGAGGCCGACACGTCATTTCTGATGCCACAGTGCACGATGAGAACATCGGGCTCGAAAATCAGCAACTCACCGAGAAGATCCTCCGCTCACTCGAGCACACCTCTCGATCAGAACATCCACTCTGCTACCTTAAACCACGACCTTAACACATCAGGGGCTGGATAAACCTCAAGCTGGAGTGGCCAAACTCAACAACAGCTCCCTTAGAGCATGCTCACGGCCACTTAACCTCAAACAATCCTCACCAGCCACCTGACCTCGCTATAAATGCCTCGAACGCAGCATCACAAACTCACGCTTGCCAGCAACCTCTGCCCAACGCTGGACAACTGGGGCCACCACCGATGAGGGAGAAGCTCTCAACCTCGATCCTTAGACCCCACGTCGGCACGAAAGTCACAAACAGCAACCGCCTTCACAGCGCCAACACCGCGCGCACAGGCTCTCAAGCAAGAAACAAAGCGTAAAACATATACGAAAGCCTATGCCAGTTACCGACGGTACTGGACCTTATGGACTCTAATCATTGCAATATCTCAAATTCCCATGTACGTCCACAATCACTGCTCTGATACCAACTATAATGACCCATGATCCGGATACCGGGAGGAGCCCAATGCCATTCGAATCTTGGCCCACCGCCCACGAGTCGGGAGGGCTCGAAAGGGCTAAAAGGAGTGTGGAGGTACAAAGAAATAGGAAATAAGGTAGGATAATTAAATAATTAATAGAAATAAATAAACAACTACAATAATAGAGTCCAGTCCAACAGAAAGTACAGTCTAAGGTAGGAAACGTACCCAACACCGAGTGAACACTCGGCCTGACAAACTAGCAACTAAGAACCTACGCACAGCACCCTCGGATCTCAAGGAAGAACCGCCGCACCTGAAAAGCAGGGGTGAGCCTCTTGTCATTGGCTCAGTAGGGATCCCGCGAAACCCCAACCGAGAAGAACGGCGGTAGCATAAAGGAAAAATAGCTACAACTACAGTAGGAATAGCGAACGGGTGGTCGGTCAAAACTCGACACTACAGCTACTCCTACTGTATCGGAAAAGCATGCCCCGATCTCACAGTCGGGGAACTACTGAACTAACGGGAGAACCTCTGGCTACGTCGCCAGAAGTGACCATCACGACCTCGCAGTCATGGACCTAACACCATCTAGGGAAAACCCTCGGTGACGCTCACCAGAAAAACCCCTACACCTCTACCTCGGAAACACTCCGTAAAATAGTCGAGGGAACCACGTCTCGCAGACGGGAAACGAAACTCGAAAACAAGAGAGTCACGCCTCACGCGTCGGGAGTATCTACCACAAGAAGCAAGGCCGGATGCGCCCCCTGGCATCTTAGTCTGCGCCTCAGGTGTATCCCTACAATGCCCTTGGCGGAGACTAAGACACCGAAGAAGTAACCACATAACGCCAAACAAGAACTAGCTGGAGTCGCGCTCGTCAGCGCGGGTCTAACTGCCCCCAACCACGTGTGCACACACTGACCACGCGTCCTAGGTCAGGCCCTCTGACTGGTTTTCTCCTTAGCCAGACTCTGGCTGCAAGACGTGGGGCCTGACGGTAACCAGCCTAAAAACCGTCTCTCTGGGGTAGCCTCGCCACCACTCCCTGGTGGGATCACTCCCGTGTTGGAAGGCTACGACTAGTGGGGAGTCACTGATGTGACCACTCTCCAAGGAGAACTCTGAGAAACATGCACGCACCCTGTGGGAAAGTCGAGAAGAACCAAGTGGTGCCGAGCCACTGGACTCTGAACAGTCCTCTAGACTCACCAAATCCAACGGTCCTTGAGTCACGAGACTCGGGGTCAAGACCGTCGTACGCAACGGCACAACGCTATTAATCTAGCCTAATCCCTAGGTCTAAAACCACGGTAGCATGAATATCAAGGTAGCTCACGAGCCGCCGAGACCATTCCCTCAAAAGGAAACCCAAGAGACCTCTAGCCCCAGGGTGGGTGACTGGACTTACAGTTGAAGGCCACACACATGGCCTACGCGGAAAGTACAGAAGCATGATTCCCAAGAAAGCTCACAAGCCGCCACGCCGATTTCCCGTCTCAAGGAAAGCGGGAAACCTCCAGCCCCAGGCTGGATGACTGGACTCGCAGTCTAAGGCCATACACTCGGCCCACTCGGGAACCATCTTCCGGAGAAACCCACGACATGCGGGGGAAACCCCACCGCACTCACACCGATACACGGT
This sequence comes from Amorphophallus konjac, assembly GCA_022559845.1. NCBI lineage: Eukaryota > Viridiplantae > Streptophyta > Magnoliopsida > Alismatales > Araceae > Amorphophallus > Amorphophallus konjac. Next base: position 22,879,363 of record CM040119.1, on the reverse strand, counting down.
GACTCGGTCAAGCGTAACACGAAAGCCCGGAACACACACACACAGGGTCACCCAGACCCTCTTAATCTACGGACATGCTAATCGAGGTAACACGGTACTTCCAAACACCCCAGAAACACAGACACGAAACTCACGTGGTGTCCGGGACACTCACGAGGCCGATGGTCGACCACTGGGTCACAACCGGGTCGATCGGAGACCAACACGACGCTAAATGGCACGAAAACCAATAGGCGGCCTCCCCGGGATCATCTAAGGCCAAGGCGGTCAAGCCTGGACCGCCAGGAGAAGAAAGTGGTCTCACATGGGCCGCAACTCCCAAAATCAACGGTCTACCGCCAGACCGTTCAAAGAATGAAACGGTCTACCGTTAGACCGCTCCCAGCAGAAGCGGCCTCCACCGGACCGCAACGCTACGGGGTAGTAACAAGGTTAAAACGGTCACTCTAGGACCAAAACCAGAAACGAGGTGGTCATCCCATGACCGCAAAGCAAAAAGGCTCGTTCAACGGTCAACACTCACCCTCGGGGGCCGTGCTGACCCTATGAGGGAAGACGATCGGCCGATAGGCCGCCGCTGGACCCAGGCGGTCCACACCAGACCGCAAAACACGCCAGACGGTCTATTGCAAGACCGCCTAGCCAACCAACATTAGGGGCGAGTGGCGGCCAAACCATTACCGCCCATCCAGGAAAATGGTCTGCCATAGATAGCTAAGACAGGCGTAGCGGTCTATCGCAGGACCGCAACCCCAAAACATGGTGGGACGGACAAGTAACGGTCTCCCTGGGGACTGCTTCACATATAGGCGGTTCTTGTTAGGATCGTTTCTATTCCGGCAACCCGAAAATGGCGAGTTCGGTAGAAAACTCCGTTCCACGCCCCATTTACGCCCACGTGAAGGGGAAACAAAGGGGAACCCTTCCCCAAGCCAAAAGACAACCAAAGACGCCAGCAAACCACGGAATAACGCGTTAAAATGCTTGATCCGGCTCACTCCCCAAAAATATGATTTTTCCCCAAAATGCTCAAATAAGCCCGCTCGGCTCATCACGGCCTACCAAAATCGTGGGAAAAGAAGTACACGAGCTGGGGATCCATCTCCCTATCTCCACCGAAGATTTCACACACCGTGGATGCTGATCCACGAAGAAAACGCCATGAAACCCCACCGATATCCCACGCTCATGAACCAGCTTCACCTCGCCACCATGCCTCGATCCTCGCCTCGTCCATACCGCTCCTCGCCCCACGAGAACCGCCACCTTGCCCTCGTCCATCTCCGTCGGTCGCCCGGAGAGAAGAGAGGGGGAGAGGAGAGAACGTGAGAGGGAAGAGAGAGGGAAAGAGTGAGAGAATGAGAGGTGGGGAAAGAGAGAAAAAGGGGTTTATTTATAGGGAAATTTGGTAATTCTAAAAAATACTAAAAATTAGGAAAAAATCACCTCCCTGGTCCTCGGAAAACGCACATCGCAGTGGTAACATTTTGGAGTCGGAGAACGCAACGGTTCACCCTACACGGGGTTCCGAAGGTCCGTCAGACGAAAACACGCGTAAACCGCTAAACTCAACCCGGGACCCACGAAAATGATCCGAAATCTACGGATCCAGATCTGAGAAATATCCAAAAAACTCGAGGCATTACAGTCTTCCTGATAGGGAGTCAAATCAAAAGTGAATATAGCTGGCATATCCCCCTCAGGTCCTAGAATGTCATTCTGAAGAGGCTTAACTTTCAGGGGAATCAAATTGGAAGGAAGCATGAGCCCAGAATCTAATTCATCGAATGATTCAGACTTTGTTGGACTGGGCTCAGGAGTTAGATTAATTGTGAAATTGTCTAATAAGACCTCTTCATCAAATTCATCAATTAAATAAAGATTATCAAACAACTTATCTAATGATGGGGTGAGTAGATTAAATGTAAACTTTTCTAACCAAGCCCCTTCACCAAACTCATCAATCGTATTAAGATTATTCATCATATTATCCAACAGTGGGGTGGATAGATTAAAGGTAAATATTTCCAACCAGACTCCTTCACCATGTTCTTCAAAAGGAGGATGATATTTAAAATTCATCTCTATTAAAGCATCAAGATTATTAATCACAAAGTAATCCTTCTCTTGATTTAAGGATGCCCCATCGAGAGTAAGATCATGGAAGTTACCCACCTCTTTATCTACCTAAGACAACTGGTTCATAACATCACTCAAATCCTTCTCCACCGTCACATCTTCTTCTTCTTCTTCTTGAAACCTGATCTCTTCAAATTCAAGAAGGGAAATTGGTGGAGTATGATCATTAATTTACACATTACCTACTTCTTTTGCTCCCCTCAACTTGAGATTATCAACTTCTTGAGAATTCTTTTCATAAGGACAATTAAGCGCAGGCTCCTCAATCTGAAATTCAGGAAGGGTCATAAGTGGAATATGATCATTAATTAATTCATCACATTCCTTTTCTCCTTTAATACCAACAAATTCCTCGATCCCCTCAAATTCCCTAGGTTCCTCATGTAAAGTTTGCTGACAAGATCTCTCCATAATCCCTTCATCTTCTAAATCAAGATTGATCTAAGTGTTATAATCTTGGGGAATCATATATTGATCATACTCATCATAAGGAATTTGATCAGTAGACGTGGAACCAGAGTAGCCAAGTAATTGATCTTCCTCTATCCTCTTGATCTCCTCAGTCATCCTATCGATTCGCACTTGAAGAGATTGACTTTGAAGTATGATTGATTGATAGAGTTGGTTGAATCGCTCCTCTGGATTGGGATTCGAGGACGGAGGAGATAAAGAAAAATGAGAAGAGTGATCAGTTGAAGATGGTGAAGCGGATATGGGCCATCCTCCTTTATGTTGGGCTTGATCATAATAATTTTTAGAATATGGAGCCCAATTTTGAAAGAATTGATCCGAAGGACTTTGGGTCTGGCCTTGATAAGAATCCCAAGAATATTGTCCCCCCCCCCCAATAAAAATCATAAGAAGGCAAGGAAGATCTTTGAGCAATTTGGGCTTGTTCTTGGGTTTGATTAAAATCATAAGGCCCAGGAAAGAATTGAGTATTTTGAAGATGGCCTTGAGTAGAAGAATGAAATTGGGCCCCCATGAACGGTTTTTCATTATAAGAGGGGCTTCCATTATAGGCTGACCAAGGTTGGCTATATCATAATGGGTCAAACCATTGTGGGTGAATGATAAAGGTTGAGTTGGACCATGATTAGCATAATGGGCCGGTCAGGCCCATATGTCATTGTGATTTTGATAATAAGGTGAAATGAAGGAGTTTGAATTCATAGCCTAAAGGATGGATGAAGAAAAATGGGCTAACAAGTCCACCTTATTGAATTTGTAGGCCCAACTCAAAAATAGGAATTTCTCACACATTTTTTTAATCTTTTTTTTATTTTTTTCTAAAACAATGCAATCAATGAATTAACAACTATATGAATGATGTATGCAAAATGATGGTTTTTTTTAACAAAAGAAGAATTGACACTCACTACTAAATTGGTCCACCAGCCAGGTAAGAGGTGGGGTTGTGGGAGGCTCCCCCTAGTTTCGTAGGGACCTAATTAAAAAACCACAAGTCTGCTTAGGCATTTGCCACTTAATCTCTAACCTAGACACCAATTTTCTAAAATAGTAATAAATCCCAAAACTCCTCTCTCTTCTCTTTTCTTTTATCAAGCCTTCTAAGGGTAAACTAACTTCGGGGTACTTCGTGGTACAACCTGTCTGGCTTCCATGAGGGAATCCATGGGTGCAAGGATTTATGGAGATCTTAGAAAAGGAGATTCCAATCTAAAGAGACGGAGTGCTCAATGGAGGGTCCTTCCAAGTCCAAGAGGGGTGTGCCTAACTTGCCCTTAAGAAGGGGAAAGAGAGAAGACGAGAAAGAATTTTTTTGTTTTTTTGTTTTAAAAGATGCAAATGGATAAACAAAAAGTCAACTAAGTGCAACTAGGCATGTGAGAAATGCAACTAGTATGCAAGCATGATATCATAATAATGATGCAGAAGTTTTTTTTTTCTGTTTTCTGTTTTCTGATTTTTTTTCAGAGATTTTTCAGATTTTGTTTTCAAAGAGAGATGACTAAAAGACAACTAACAACTAAAATTACCAAACAACATGTAAAACTATTGAAAAATAAAGCCCCAAATCATGATTTATGTGTTTTATGCTTTTTTGATTTTTTTTGGGATTTTAAAGGAATTTTTTTGATTTTTTTAGAGTTTTTAAAAAATTTCAAAATAGGACCTGTACTTACGCTTACTGACCTTTGGCGACGCTTAATTCTCAAAATTTTTAGTGTAACACCCAGAGATCTGATTCGCAAATTTATGGCATATATTTTTTTCTTTCCCATCGGACATCGAGACATTACTTTTTTTTTTCAACAAAGACTGGCCAACCTGGAGCAGGTGCTGGTCGAGTACACCCTCCCTCAGAGAGGAAGAATGTGCTCACTCCCCCAGGCTACTCCAGGGCCCTAGATTTTATTGCTTATAGCTGAGTGAAGTACAGAGTCCAAGGGGCAAACCCCTGAGAAACAATAAGGGACACAGCAGAGGCCCTTAAGAACCAACAAAAAGAGGAGCAAAACTAACAATTCACCCAGAAAAGACTAAGGACGGAAGGCATGCAGTCCTGCCCTGTCCACCCTAAGGGCCCCCCTGGCCGACCATGGAAGATCCCCATCTCGGATAAAAACTGAATTGGCATAAGCATTACATGCAAAGGACACCAGACTGTTTGGATGTTATTTAGATTGTTAGTCCCACCGGGCGTGCCAGACTGTTTCGATGGGATTTACTTTCTTCTCTTCTCTCTAATTAATTAATTAATTAAAGGTTTAGGTGGTTTATTTGGTTTATTCACGTGTCGATCAACCAATTAATTCATCAGTAATTAACTGACTGATTGACTGCACAGGCGTGCCAGTTATATAAGTGACAAGTTTATTATGCGCTCATTCTGACCCGTGTCGGGCGAGAGTGAGATTCGGTCGGGACCAGCAGTCCCCCATACCATAAAGGCTATGACGTTAATTACATCCCCCGTGAGGAGGGAAAATCTTTGATTAATTACCGAGATAATGAGCTGTCAAGGCCGGAATAAAGAATGCAAAGGATGTGAATGATCATGCAAGATATTATAATCTACCATGCACGGTTTATTAGGGCGGAACCCTCAATATGTGGCAGAGGGTATAGGTCTGAAAATATAGGTCTGAAGACCGCCATCACGCATGGCAAGAGCTTCCCGTCGGACGTTGCCTGGCTTCCTACTAATGTCATTTGATATACCAAGGGCCCGTGCACTCAAGCATACATTGATGCGGCATGAATGCTTAGACTAAAACATGATGACGAGGCTATGGAATTAGCTAATTTAGGTTTAGACAAACCAATTCATTCAGTTTATTGATTAGAGAGTTTATTTGATTCTATTATTAGCATTGGAGATCACCTTGGAGGCGAGGAGAGGATTGAAATGGCACGATGACGCAATTCGGAATGAAACCGGCGCGGTACGCGTAAGTATAGGGCTTAAAATAGCGCAGGAAACGTAGGTATAGGGGGGGATGGTTGAAACGGCACTTTGAGGGCGCGGCGTAATAGGGCGCGCCGTTTGAAGGCGCGCCGGTTGCTGGTGACGCCGTTTTAGCCCCGTTTCACGGAAAATCGAGGTTTTATTGGTTTATTTTTAGATTTATTGAAATATTTTGGAGGATTTGAAAAGTTAACTGAGTTAATAATTCATCGGATCGGCCCCGGGCCGTCCGGAAGTCAAGTCATAGGCTCGCGCGAGGTTCATACTCGAGCGCGACGATTATTTCAAGTCAAGCCGGTTTATTAAGTTAGTTTATTGAACAGCTTATTTAACTCGTTCGAGCCAAAAATTCGGCAGCATCTCCCCGTCCCGGGGGACTTGTCGGGGAGAAGCGGGGAGTACTCACGTAGCGGAGCAACCCCTAAAAGTCGGGTGACACAACGGCGGCCGGCAAACCCGAACGGATAGGAAAATCCCAAGGGCTAGCCTACTAGGGGCACCAAGTCCGTGGGTGGAGAGTAGATGTCACGTCCCGAGCGCGGAAGCTTACCCGTGGCGCGACAGTTTTATATAGAACCAAAGCGAGCTAGCTATTCAATGGAATTCTTCATTTTGATAGTTAATAGAGTGCGCAGATAACTAAGATTTAACTTGAAATTAATACAAATAATCCGAGATGACAGTTGTTACCACTGACCAAAAGATAATTACACACATTTCTCGAGTCCGACTACTAGGCTTCAAGCCCTTATTACAGTTCTAATAAATTAGACTAATACAACTGACATCTGACATAACTGGATACAAATGACATAATTACTACTCCACAATTAACAAGACAACATGATAACTCCATTTCTACACTCATCACTCAGACTCATTCCCTTCCGAGTTCTGGCTGATATTCGCACTACCTGAAAAGGTTAGAAAACAACTAGATGAGTGAATCGCTCAGTAAGATTTACATCTCAAGTTCTAACATGCTTTAAGTGAATTACCCATTTATTTAATGTATGTAAAGTATGCATGCAGACAGATAGATATCAAAGAATCGTAAAATCGACAGGAGTAGAAAGTGAGAGTATATAGATTGTACAATTTCAAGCAGCAGTAGCAAGTGATAGCAAATGATATCAAGCCAGTGATAACTGAGAAGTAATAACTGGAATAGCAACATGTTAATCAAGCTAGCAATAGTAAGCAAAGTAGTTTCAAGCATGTATAACTGGAATTGGCTATTTATAATGCATTCAAGTAAACACTTTTACCCTTCTGCGGGTCTCAAGTCAATCAATCAAGTAATATCACGAGAATGAGTGGAATGCCTAAAGTCTAGCAAGCAAGTACTCCGGTGTAATGCCAAACACCGTGGTCAATAAACTCCCATGGGCACAAGTACCTTCGGGTGCTCCTCCCAGGACCAGACCGGGCCCTATATGCACAGCATTGGTCGTGTTTGTCGACATCCACTCTCATTTATAGCCAATATGGAATTTCAAGGATTGACCCGGTAGGATGTATATAAGGTGGATTATAGAATAGAATCCAAGGCGTATCGTTATGTAGGGACGAACAAGGAGTAAAACCCGTAACGTTCGATACATGCTAATGACAATAGGAGTTTGAGACTAACTTGCTGGTGTTGAGAAATGTCGATATTAGTTATATATATATTATTTTTATCCAATATGTATATGTATATATATATCCGATTATAGAATTCTTTCCAATATAATGGAGGTTATAGGTATGTATATCTTCTGTCCGATATACATATATGAGTTAGTCAAAATGGTGATTTATTATAATAATCTGAAATTAATTATGGAAATAAGTTTTTATGTTGAATATAGTTCTAACTTGCTAAAAATGATATTAACATGTTGAGAATGAGTTCCATATGTTATTTTACTGGTAAGGTGATAAAAATAAAATTTTCATGCTGGATTTAATTTTTTTACATGCTGAAAATTAATTATTAACATGCTAAAATTAATTATTAACATGCTAAAATTAATTAACTTACTGATAGTATGATAAGATAAGGTTGCCATGCTGATTACAGAAATTTTCTGATAGCAACATAATTTTATCATGCAAAAATTTATTTTTCTACATTTATTTGCTAATTATTTGATAGGAAAATAGAATTATCATGCTAAAAAATAGTTTTAATACACTGAAAATAACTATAACATGCCAAAAATAATTATAACATGCTGGAATAATTTTACCATACTGGAAGAAATGTTATCATGCTGGAAGTAATTTTCATTCATCAATTTCCTACTTTATTTAATAGGAAAGTAAGTTTTATATGCACAAAAATAGGTTTAAATAGATTTTAACATGCTGAAAATAATTTTTATATCTCAGTATGTATAAAATAATTCTATCATATTGGAAGTCACTTTTAAAATGCTGGAAATAGTTTTAATATGGTGGAGATAATTTTTAGTATGTATAAACTAATGTGGTGAAAATTAGATTTTTTTTTCAAAAAAAATTAATAATTTCATTCTACAAATATATATATATATATTCTTGTCTAACAATATATAATGAAAGTGTTTTGTATATACAATTAATGGAAGTATATATATGAATTTATATACATATATAATGAAGGTGCTTTGTATATACAATTAATGGGAGTATATATATATATATATATATATATATATATATATATATATATATATATATATATTTATTTATTTATTTAAGGCGTCAGGTGTATATATGCACACTTGCATATGCAGGTGTTATATATATATACTGTTAATAGAGGTATAATGGAGGTTCATAAATTGTTCATACTTTATTTCAATTGTTAAGAGGCTTTACGGTGTTTTTCATTGAGTTCACTGCATGTGTCGACACTAGTGTCGACACTTACTATTCATTTTTGGTCTCTGTTGTACAGTTCGTATTACAATGTTTTGTGTGTCGACACCTGTGTCGACACCGGTGTCGACACATGTGTCGACACATGAGATTCTCTGCGGGTAATCAGTTCACATATATTATGTGTCAACACCTGTGTCAACACCGGTGTCGACACCTGTGTCGACACATGTGCTCATATGTTCACGTAAGTATTATGTGTCGACACCTGTGTCAACACCGGTGTCAACACCGGTGTCGACACCTGTGTCGACACATGAAGTTTATATGTTCATGTAAGTCTTGTGTGTCGACACCTGTGTCAACACCGGTGTCAACACCGGTGTCGACACCTGTGTCGATACATGAAGTTTATATGTTCATGTAAGTATTGTGTGTCGACACCTGTGTCAACACCAGTGTCAACACCGGTGTCGACACCTGTGTCGACAAATGAGTTACTTATGTGTTCATGTATGTACATGCTATTACATAAATATGGAAGTGTCGACACATGTGTCATGGAACTGTCAACACTTGCTGTCATATATATATATATATATATATATGTAAGTGGGTGTCATGGAAGTGTCGACATTTAACATGCTATATGCTGTTAATAGATTAGTTAATAACGCTAGTACATGTTAATTATCTAGGTGTTCCAGATTTAAGCTATTGCATGTTAACTACGAGGCTAACACATGCTGTATAAATATGAAAAATCACATGGAGATGAGCCTAAGACTAACTGCCTAGATTAGCTACTAGTTTAGTTAAAAATTGAGAACACCTACCTCAGGTATAAGGGCAGCTTTCTTCTACAACGTCGGAGGCTCCCCCTTCTCTGCAGTAGCAGCAACCCTTTGGAAGAATGAAGGGAGTCTCGATATAGGGAGTATTATAGTGTTTTGGGATAGTCACGAGGGGATAAGATGCTACATAATTCGCATCTCAGTGCGATGCCAGCTCAAACGGGCTGTTCATGTCTGAGAAGAGGACATATGCCAACGCAGGTTTGTTTGTGGTCATGTAAGCTAAATTATAGGGCCTTGTGGCCCTGTGTCGGTGCAAGTAGCCTATAGCATATAATTATTTGGCACAAAATATATAAAATGGTGGATGTTAGGATTTGAACCCTGGTCATTGGGTTTAAAGACAAGTCACTTAACCAACTACACTAGGAAGCCATTTGTTAAGTAAATAACATTTACATATGATAGATCTGTGTTCCAACTTCTTACTTAAGCTTCCCATAGGGTTTATCTAATATAAATTTTTTTATTTGGAAAATATTATTAATAATAATTGTTTTTTTTTCATTTTTTTATACGGGGTGTTACACCCTCCCCTACTTAAAAGAATTTGGTCCCCAAATTCAACTGCATGCGAGTATTATAGAGGGTATAGGATACTCACAGTCTAAAATAGTTCTGGGTATCTTCTTTTCATAGATTCCTCGGTCTCCCAAGTAGCTTCTTGCTCCGAGCATCGATTCCATTGGATTTTTACCATAGGGATCGTCTTGCTTTTTAGAACTCGGACTTCTCGGTCGAGGATCCGCATCGGCCTTTGTTCATAAGTGAGGTCCCTTTGAATCACCAATTCAGTATGGTTGATGACGTGAGAAGGGTCGTGCACATATTTCTTCAGCATAGATATATGAAATACGTTGTGCACTTCCGAGAGTTGAGAGGGTAAGGCAATACGGTAAGCCACCTCGCCCACTCTCTCCAATACCTCAAATGGACCGATAAACCTTGGTGTAAGCTTGCCCTTAACACTGAATCTTCTAATACTTCGGCCGGGAGATACTTTGAGAAATACATGGTCACCCACTTGAAACTCCAAATCTCTCCTTCTGTTATCAGCATAAGATTTTTGCCTGTACTGAGCTACCTTGAGTCTTTCTCTGATAAGGAGAATCTTCTCAGTAGAATCTCTCACCATATCAGGACCTAGGAGTTGTCTTTCACCGACCTCCTCCCAGCATACCGGAGATCTACAACTTCTACCATAGAGTGCCTCGAAAGGTGCCATTTGAATACTGGCTTGGTAGCTGTTATTGTAGGCAAATTCGGCTAGTGGTAAGTGGTCATGCCAACTCCCGCCGAAATCTATAATGCATCCTCGCAACATGTCTTCAACAACCTGATTAGTCCTTTCCGTCTGACCATCTGTCTGGGGATGAAAAGTAGTACTGAAATTAAGCTTCGTTCCTAGAGAGCGTTGTAGACCCTTCCAGAAGTGAGATGTAAAGCGAGGGTCTCGGTCATATACTATAGACATAGGAATTCCATGGAGTCTAGTGACTTCCTTAATATACATAGCGGCAAGAATATCAACCGACCACCGACTCTTAATAGGCAAGAAATGAGCCGATTTAGTAAGGCGATCGATGATTACCCATATGCCATCGTATCCGCCCCTAGACTTGGGTAAACCCAAGATGAAATCCATGCCGATATCCTCCCATTTCCACTTGGGAATATCCAGTGGATGTAGTCTCCCTGCGGGCTTCTGATGTTCAGCCTTCACCTGCTGGCAAGTCAAACATCGAGACACGAAATCCGCTATTTCCCTTTTCATGTTGGGCCACCAAAAGGTCCTTTTTATATCTTGGTACATTTTAGTGGCTCCCGGGTGTATCGTGTATCTCGATCGATGGGCTTCTTCCAGAATCTCCTTCTTCAGCTCAAGACTGTCGGGCACACATGTCCTTTCATGGAATAAGATTCTGCCATCGGGTGCCAACTTGAAGTTGGTCTTCTCATCCAGCTTTTCTCTGATTACCACCAACATCGGGTCTTCTTCTTGCAATCTCTTGATTTCAGTTAGCAAATCCGAATGTACACTTAAGTGGGATAAAGTGATACACCCATCATTCTCACCCATGTTGATGTCGAGTTCAGAAAATTTTTCTAGCAATTTACATTCCTGAACCATACAGTTGGCTACTAGGACCCTCGGCTTCCGACTAAGGGCATCTGTCACAGAATTTCCTTTACCGGGATGGTATTGTATAGTAAAGTCAAAATCCTTGAGATACTCGAGCCAACGCTGTTGCCGCATGTTCAGCTCCTTCTGAGAGAATAAATATTTGAGGCTTTTATGATCAGAGTAGACTGTAAATTGTTCTCCATAGAGATAGTACCTCCAGATCTTCAAAGCCAATACTACAGCGGCTAGCTCCAGATCATGCACAGGATAATTCTCTTCATGTTTCTTCAATTGCCGGGACGAGTATGCAATAACTCTCCCATTCTGCATCAATACACATCCGAGGCCGATACCAGATGCATCGGTATATATCTCGTATTTCTCCCCTTCAATCGGAAGAGATAAGACCGGTGTAGTGGTTAACAGATCCTTCAAAGTTAAGAAACTCTTTTCACAGTCTTCATTCCACTCATAAGGCACTTCCTTGCGAGTCAATTTGGTAAGAGGAACAGCAATCTTGGAGAAGTCCTTGATGAAACGCCGGTAATAACCAGCTAAGCCCAAGAAGCTACGAATCTCCGTTGCATTCGTCGGTCATCCCCAGTTTTGCACGGCTTCGACCTTTGCAGGATCAACAGAAATTCCATTCCTGGAGATAACATGTCCCAAGAAGGACACTTCCTCCAGCCAGAACTGGCATTTGCTGAATTTTACATATAACTTATTATCCCGCAATACTTGTAATGCCTTCTTGAGATGTTCCTCATGATCTTCTTCAGTCTTTGAGTAGATCAATATATCATCAATGAAGACCACAATAAAATGGTCAAAATAAGGCCGATAAATGCTGTTCATTAACTGCATGAAAGCTGCAGGCGCATTTGTTAGTCCGAAAGGCATAACAGTAAATTCGTAATGCCCGTGCCTACTTCGAAATGCAGTTTTGTAAATATCCTCATCCTTGATCCTCAATTGGTGATAACCAGACCGAAGATCTATTTTGGAGAAATACTTTGCTCCTGATAATTGGTCGAACAGCTCATCAATTCTCGGCAGTGGGTACTTATTTTTTATTGTAAGATTGTTTAACTGCCGATAATCAATGCATAATCTCAATGTGCCATCCTTCTTTTTAACAAATAGCACGGGTGCTCCCCATGGGGAAGTACTCGGCCTAATAAACCATTTCTTCAATAAATCCATCAACTGTTCCTTCAGTTCTTTCAGTTCCGCAGGAGACATCCTGTATGGTGCTTTAGAAACAGGACCGGCACCCGGAACAATATCAATTGTGAATGACACTTCCCTCTCCGGGGGTAAACCAGGCAATTCGTCTGGAAAAACGTCGGAGAAGTCCTGAATCACTCGGATGTCTTCAATTTTCATCTTCTCAACTCCTGTGGTAGTTACAAAAGACAGAAAAGCCATACATCCTTTCTTCACCAGTTTACTAGCTCGGAGAGCTGAGATAAGCAGGGTTTTATTCTGAGATTTATTAAAAACTAGCTCGGGATAATCCTCAAAAGCTATTTTGCCATGCCGACAATCTACCGTTGCTTGGTAGGTGGATAACCAGTCGGCTCCCAATATGACATCATAACATTCCATGTCAAGGCATATCAGGTCGACAGGTAGATTATTATCTTGAACCATCACCTCACAACTTGGGTAGTGATGCATGATATCCGATTTGTTTCCAAGAGGTGTAGATATAATTAAATCTATCCGTTCAGGTTCTTTGGAAAATGAAGTAGTAAACTTCTTGGAAACAAATGAATGAGTTGCTCCAGTATCAAATAAAACTCTAGCAGGTTTAGAGCAAACAGTCAATGTACCTTCCACGATTCCTCCTTCCACAGATTCCGTCCCTTGAAGAGCTTGCAGACGACCTTGCTTTTTAACTGGATGCTTCTCGTCCTTGTTGGCTTACTCCTTCATCAACGGACAGTCGGGAATTCGGTGCTCCCGACTACCACATCGGAGACACGCTCCTAGTTTCCTCCAGCACTCCTCGGTCTTATGACCCGCTTTATCACAAAATTTGCAAATATCCTTAGAAGCCGTAACGTCGGGGAAGGGCTTGTTGCTGATAGAGAGGAATGGCTTGTGATTTTTCTGGAACCTCTTCTCCTTGGAAGACTCGCCTCCATTAAAAGTTCACTTCTTGTTAAAGGGTGGTTTGACGCTTCCCGGACTTGTAACATGCTCCTTCTTGTCCTTGCCCCTAATCTTTTCAGAAAATTCGGTGGCGTCCTCCAGCAGTTGAGCATGACGAACCATTTCCGAGTAGACTTGGACGTCCATCGGTGCAAGCTGAGTAATATATTGGGGCCGTAGCCCATTGAGAAATCTCCTCGCCTTCATCTTCTCCGTACACACCAAGTGTGGTGCATAACGGGAAAGTCTCGAGAACTGGGCCTCATATTCGGCTACCCTCCGGGTCCATTGCTTCAGTGCGGCAAATTCCGCGGCCTTCTTCTCTTGCACCCGGTCTGAGAAATATTTGCCGTTGAAGTGCTCGATGAATTCCGTCCACGTGACATAACCGTCGGGCAGTGTGGCTTCCACGGACTCCCACCAGCTTCGCGCATCCCGTTCCAATTGGAATGTAGCCAATAAGACCTTTTCTTCGTCCGTGCATTGCATTACACAGAAGATCCTCTCGGTCTCCTTTAGCCAATGTTCGGCATCATCGGGGTCCACCGAACCCGCAAACTTGGGTGGGTTCATGTTACGGAAATCCCGGTGAAGGTCACCGGCTCCACGGTGAGCTCTGCGAGCACCGCCTTGTGCCACCTACTGTAGCGCCTCAGTAAGCCCTTGCACGGTGCGCTGCATCTCGCGCCATTGTGCCCTCTCGGCGGCCATTTCCTACAAAAGAATAGATAAATGATATTGAGCTTTAAGGTTAAGGGGAACATTTATTATTATAACTTAACCAATGGCTCTACCCATCTCACCAGGTAGGATCTAACCAATTCTATCCTTAGACATTTCCAAAAATAACATATATATATTTTCCCAGATTATATATATATACATTTTTCCTAGAAGTTTTCTATCCTATAATTAAAAAAAAAATTTATAGAAGTTTCTAGGTTTGCCTAAGAAGACATTGCTAGATTTATCTCCTAATTAGAACTTTCTAGGGTTTACCTAGATAGACTTTTCTAGTTAGACTAAATACATGTTTTACCTAGGAAAATTCTTAATCCTAGGCTCTAATACCAAGAAAAGCTGTCACGTCCCGAGCGCGGAAGCTTACCCGTGGCGCGACAGTTTTATATAGAACCAAAGCGAGCTAGCTATTCAATGGAATTCTTCATTTTGATAGTTAATAGAGTGCGCAGATAACTAAGATTTAACTTGAAATTAATACAAATAATCCGAGATGACAGTTGTTACCACTGACCAAAAGATAATTACACACATTTCTCGAGTCCGACTACTAGGCTTCAAGCCCTTATTACAGTTCTAATAAATTAGACTAATACAACTGACATCTGACATAACTGGATACAAATGACATAATTACTACTCCACAATTAACAAGACAACATGATAACTCCATTTCTACACTCATCACTCAGACTCATTCCCTTCCGAGTTCTGGCTGATATTCGCACTACCTGAAAAGGTTAGAAAACAACTAGATGAGCGAATCGCTCAGTAGGATTTACATCTCAAGTTCTAACATGCTTTAAGTGAATTACCCATTTATTTAATGTAGGTAAAGTATGCATGCAGACAGATAGATATCAAAGAATCGTAAAATCGACAGGAGTAGAAAGTGAGAGTATATAGATTGTACAATTTCAAGCAGCAATAGCAAGTGATAGCAAATGATATCAAGCCAGTGATAACTGAGAAGTAATAACTGGAATAGCAACATGTTAATCAAGCTAGTAATAGTAAGCAAAGTAGTTTCAAGCATGTATAACTGGAATTGGCTATTTATAATGCATTCAAGTAAACATTTTTACCCTTCTGCGGGTCTCAAGTCAATCAATCAAATAATATCACGAGAATGAGTGGAATGCCTAAAGTCTAGCAAGCAAGTACTCCGGTGTAATGCTAAACACCGTGATCAATAAACTCCCATGGGCACAAGTACCTTCGGGTGCTCCTCCCAGGACCAGACCGGGCCCTATATGCACAGCATTGGTCGTGTTTGTCGACATCCACTCTCATTTATAGCCAATATGGAATTTCAAGGATTGACCCGGTAGGATGTATATAAGGTGGATTATAGAATAGAATCCAAGGCGTATCGTTATGTAGGGACGAACTAGGAGTAAAACCCGTAACGTTCGATACATGCTAATGACAATAGGAGTTTGAGACTAACTTGCTAGTGTTGACAAATGTCGATATTAGTTATATATATATTATTTTTATCCAATATGTATATGTATATATATATCCGATTATAGAATTCTGTCCAATATAATGGAGGTTATAGGTATGTATATCTTCTGTCCGATATACATATATGAGTTAGTCAAAATGGTGATTTATTATAATAATCTGAAATTAATTATGAAAATAAGTTTTTATGTTGAATATAGTTCTAACTTGCTAAAAATGATATTAACATGTTGAGAATGAGTTTCATATGTTATTTTACTGGTAAGGTGATAAAAATAAATTTTTCATGCTGTATTTAATTTTTTTACATGTTGAAAATTAATTATTAACATGCTAAAATTAATTAACTTACTGATAGTATGATAAGATAAGGTTGCCATACTGATTACAGAAATTTTCTGATAACAACATAATTTTATCATGCAAAAATTTATTTTTCTACATTTATTTACTAATTATTTGATAGGAAAATAGAATTATCATGCTGAAAAATTATTTTAATACACTGAAAATAACTATAACATGCCAAAAATAATTATAACATGCTGGAATAATTTTACCATACTGGAAGAAATGTTATCATGCTGGAAGTAATTTTCATGCATCAATTTCCTACTTTATTTAATAGGAAAGTAAGTTTTATATGCACAAAAATAGCTTTAAATAGATTTTAACATGCTGAAAATAATTTTTATATCTCAGTATGTATAAAATAATTCTATCATATTGGAAGTCACTTTTAAAATGCTGGAAATAGTTTTAACATGGTGGAGATAATTTTTAGTATGTATAAACTAATGTGGTGAAAATTAGATTTTTTTTCAAAAAAAAAATAATAATTTCATTCTACAAATATATATATATATTCTTGTCTAACAATATATAATGAAGGTGTTTTGTATATACAATTAATGGAAGTATATATATGAATTTATATACATATATAATGAAGGTGCTTTGTATATACAATTAATGGGAGTATATATATATATATATATATATATATATATATATATATATATATATATATTTATTTATTTATTTAAGGTGTCGGGTGTATATATGCACACTTGCATATGCAGGTGTTATATATATATACTGTTAATAGAGGTATAATGGAGGTTCATAAATTGTTCATACTTTATTTCAATTGTTAAGAGGCTTTACGGTGTTTTTCATTGAGTTCACTGCATGTGTCGACACTAGTGTCGACACTTACTATTCATTTTTGGTCTCTGTTGTACAGTTCGTATTACAATATTTTGTGTGTCGACACCTCTGTCGACACCGGTGTCGACACATGTGTCGACACATGTGTCGACACATGAGATTCTCTGCGGGTAATCAGTTCACATATATTATGTGTCGACACCTGTGTCAACACCGGTGTCAACACCGGTGTCGACACCTGTGTCGACACATGTGCTTATATGTTCACGTAAGTATTATGTGTTGACACCTGTGTCAACACCGGTGTCAACACCGTTGTCGACACCTGTGTCGACACATGAAGTTTATATGTTCATGTAAGTATTGTGTGTCGACACCTGTGTCGACACATGAGTTACTTATGTGTTCACGTATGTACATGCTATTACATAAATATGGAAGTGTCGACACATGTGTCATGGAACTGTCAACACTTGCTGTCATATATATATATATATATATATGTAAGTGGGTGTCATGGAAGTGTCGACATTTAACATGCTATATGCTGTTAATAGATTAGTTAATAACGCTAGTACATGTTAATTATCTAGGTGTTCCAGATTTAAGCTATTGCATGTTAACTACGAGGCTAACACATGCTGTATAAATATGAAAAATTGCATGGAGATGAGCCTAAGGCTAACTGCCTAGATTAGCTACTAGTTTAGTTAAAAATTGAGAACACCTACCTCAGGTATAAGGGCAGCTTTCTTCTGCAACGTCGGAGGCTCCCCCTTCTCTGCAGCAGCAGCAACCCTTTGGAAGAATGAAGGGAGTCTCGATATAGGGAGTATTATAGTGTTTTGGGATAGTCACGAGGGGATAAGATGCTACATAATTCGCATCTCAGTGCGATGCCAGCTCAAACGAGCTGTTCATGTCTGAGAAGAGGACATATGCCAACGCAGGTTTGTTTGTGGTCATGTAAGCTAAATTATAGGGCCTTGTGGCCCTGTGCATGTAAGCTAAATTATAGGGCCTTGTGGCCCTGTGCATGTAAGCTAAATTATAGGGCCTTGTGGCCCTGTGTCGGTGCAAGTAGCCTATAGCATATAATTATTTGGCACAAAACATATAAAATGGTGGATGCTAGGATTTGAACCCTGGTCATTGGGTTTAAAGACAAGTCACTTAACCAACTACACTAGGAAGACATTTATTAAATAAATAACATTTACGTATGATAGATCTGTGTTCCAACTTCTTACTTAAGCTTCCCATAGGGTTTATCTAATATAATTTTTTTTATTTGGAAAATATTATTAATAATAATTGTTTTTTTTCATTTTTTTATACGTGGTGTTACAGTAGACGGGTAGCGCGACTCATAACGGGGGCGAAGACCCCGAGGGCTAGCCTACGAGGGGCACACGACCCGAGCCTGTACCACGTCTAAGTCGGGATGACCGATAGAGAGGGAAAAACCCCGAGGGCCAGCCTACGAGGGGCACCCATCTCACGTACACCACAAGGCCCGCTAAGGGCTGTGGATTTGAGGTGTTGGGATTAACCCAATTACTGCGCACTCGTTGGTCTTCGGAGATCCATTATTGGCAAATGAACTCCTGTAGACCGAGTGAGTAGGATGAGAAATTGGGGAATGTTACCCTCCCCGGGTCACTGAATCTCACTAACGAGATGGTAAAATAGCACGGTGGAAAAACTTGCACAGTTAGCAGACTAATGTTAATGTCTGTAGGTATGCATATATGTGTGCATATAAATGTTAACAGGTTAACGAAGCATTCACCAGGAGAAGTTTAGAAGATGATGATGAGGAGTGTTTGGACGACCTCATCTCCTCCTGTTCATGGTTGAGAACAGGAGGGGGGATAAGAGGACTGGCCCAAGGCTGGCCGGAGTAATGCACGTGAATATATACCTCCGGTGGTGAAAACCTTTAGGGCGAATTTGATAACGGGTTAGGTTAGGGGCGGGTGGCCTACCCGGGGTGGCCCACCCGACCCCTAACCCTAACCGGGGTGGATTAACTCATACCACCTATTTCCTAGGAATGAGTTAATCCACTTTAACCCTATCTGACCCCGGTTAAGAAAAAAAAATATCAAACTAGGAATAACCCACCTGACCCCGGTTAACCTACCCTACCCGGGCTTAACCGGTTGTCAAACAGGGCCTTAGCGTTCGAACGCAAGAGAAGCCCCGAGGAGGGGGAAATGATTTTTGTAGCCCACAGAGTTGTAGGGGCGTATTCGGCACCGGGGAAGCAAATCCGATGAACACACATACAACTGTGACGTTTCGCATACCTCTTCCGGATTTAGGCATGGGCCAACCAACCTTTCCACCAGTTCTGCGGCCCATCGCCTTACGACTTCCACAGACTTATGCGGCAGTAGCAACTTCAGAGGGGCCCGGAGCAATTGTAGAAATTGGTGGCCCGACGGAAGTCACAGTTTCTCAATCCCCGGTCACCGGTAAAGAATTGCTGTTGGAGAATAGTAGCCTCCCGGAGATAGAAGCGGGAGAAATTGTTGAAGAAGAGGCCGATGCTTCTAAGGCCTTGGCCGTCATTGAGGAATCTTCTCCCGTAGAAGCTGGTGGGACTGCATACGAGGAGAGAGTATCCTCGGCTATTGAGATGGCCGATAGGGCTTCACCTCAGGGGGCAGGCAAAGAAGTTGTTGTAGTTGAGACTTCTCCAATTGTATCAGCTGCCGTTGTCGAGTCCAGTGCTGGTGCCTTGTAAATCATGTCATCGACGTCGTCCAGGGTGAGCGACGATATCTGGGCTGAGGTGGACAACAGGGTGGACTTTCAGCTCCCCGAGACTTCGCCACTAGGTTTACAATTTTCTAGTGACATGGTGTGGCAGTCTCTGGATAATCTTCAGCGAGCCATGTCGGCTTCCCCGAGCTTGACTTATGCGCAGTTGAGGAGTCTGATAGAGCACCTCTCCCGCTCATTATTGGCATTCGGGTGTCCAATGGATGATTGGACCCCACGGATTACCATGCTGCTGAAACACGCCAACAGGCGGGAGTACCTTAGCCGGGAGGTATCCAATCAGCTGGCGACTGTAAAATTGGAGATGGCTGATTGCCGAGCTGCTGCAACTTCATTGAGAGGGACCATGGGGCAACTGACAGATGCTGCTAGCACTACGTCAGAATGCCGATCCTTCCTCACAGTGCGTATAAAGGAGCTGCGTGCAGAACTTGCCAGGGCCGAAGCCGAATTGTAGGAGACTGAGCGCCTGGAGGTTCAGACCATAGAGGAAGCTGACCTATCAGAAGGGTAGCTTGCCTCTCTCGACGGAAAGTTATCGCAGTTGACAGCTACCGACTCTCGGCTGCAAGAGCTGACTCGATATCCTTCCTTGGGTCTCTTGGAATTGGAAGACATTTTCCGGCGCCCTCTGCAGTAGCTTTACTCTATTTCCCCTTTTTTGTATCCAATTCCGCTCCTTTTTATCTTCGAAGCTTATGTTCCTCAGGGAATGCCGGAGCAATGACGTATCTCGACACTTCATATAAATGAAATATCTTTGTTTGTCGCTTTCATCATGACTTTTTTCTTTCTTTTCTTTACTTTCTCCCTCCAGCCGATTAGCTCAGTCCAGGGATATAAGCCACTAGCGCAGGAGAGCGCTCACGCCTTCAGCAAAGGGGTGGGGTGTTCGCTCCACCGTGGATTAACTATTCTCGGAATCGAGCTTTGGCCAAGGTGGGACATAGGTAGAGTAGGCGAATGCGTCTTATTAATTTTGCCAATGATGACGAAAATAGAGAGTGTGGTTTATTCATCGACATGGGTTAAATATCGAAGCAACAGTAGTTTGTCTTCTAACGAGGACGGAAGGTCCAAGTTAAGGGATAGTTGATCGGGCTTGCCGATGGTGACGAGGGTCGAAAGGTAGCGACCAATCTTGTCGATGGTGACAAGGGTTGACAGGATAGCGACCGATCTTGCTGATGGTGACAAGGGTCGAAAGGATGGCCGGTCTTACCGATGGTGACAAGGACAGAAACGGTAGCGACCGATCTTGCTGATGGTGACAAGGGTTGACAAGGATGGCCAATCTTGCCGATAGTAACAAGGATCGAAAAGGTAGCGACTGATCTTGTCGATGGTGACAAAGGTCGAAAAGATAGGCGGTCTTGCCGATGGTGACAAGGACCGAAAAGGTAGCGATCGATCTTGCCGATGGTGACAAGGGTCGAAAAGGTAGCGATCGATCTTGCCGATGGTAACAAGGGTCGAAAAGGATGGCCGATCTTGCCGATAGTGACAAGGGCTGAAAGGGTAGCGACCGATCTTGCTGATGGTGACAAGGGTCGAAAAGGATGGCCGGTATTGCCGATGGTGACAAGGGCCGAAAGGGTAGCGACCGATCTTGCCGATGGTGACAAGGGTAGAAAAGGATGGCCGGTCTTGCCGATGGTGACAAGGACCGAAAAGGTAGCGACCGATCTTGTCGATGCTGACAAGGGTTGAAAAGGATGGCCGGTCTTGCCGATGGTGACAAGGGCCGAAAGGGTAGCGACCGATCTTGTAGATGGTGACAAGGGTCGAAAAGGATGGCCGATCTTGCCGATGGTGACAAGGGCCAAAAGGGTAGCTTATCGATGGGACTCTAGAAGGGAAGCTTTGTCTTGTCTCCGAAAAGGATTCCTCCGGATGGAGGACGTGTCACTATATATATATATATATATTTGAATCACATTACTGGCTCAAGCACCCTTTTGGGTTTTTTTCGGAACTAGCCCCCTCTTGCTTTTGCCTACGCACCCTTTCGGGTGTTCACGTAGCGGGGTACCCGATTTTTCCTGCGGCGTCCTTTTGGGTTTTCACCACAGCCGGGTTAAAGCCATTTTTGCCCTTATCCTGGCACAGAAACAAGGCCGGCGAGGCACCTCTATTTTAAGACTCATTTTCAATTCTTTTTTTCTTTTTTCTTTTAAATATAAATCAACGTTCGTTTTGCTAACATGCCGACCGGCCTTGCCGATGCTGACAAGGGTCGGACCTGGGTTTGTTCGTCGACATTGGTTAAATGCTGAAGCAAGGGTAGTTCGTTAACGAGGACGAAGGGTCCAAGCTGAGGGCAGAAGTCGACCGGTCTCGTCGATGATGACGAGGGTCAAACATAAGTTTGTTCATCGACTTGGGCTACATGCCGAAGCAAAGGTATATTCATTAACAAGGACGAAAGGTTCGAGTTAAAGGTAGAGATCGACCGATCTCGCCGATGATGACGAGGGTCGAACATGGGTTCGTTCATCGACATGGGTTACATGTCGAAGCAAAGGTATATTCATTAACAGGGATGAAAGGTTCGAGTTAAAGGTAGAGATAGACCGATCTTGCTGATGATGACGAGGGTCGAAGTTGGGTTTGTTCATCGACATTGGTTACATGTCGAAGCAAAGGTATATGCATTAACAAGGACAAAAGGTCCGAGTTAAAGGTAGAGATCGACCGATCCCGTCGATGATGACGAGGGTCGAACATGAGTTTGGTAGGAGACCTCCGGTGGGACTTTTGATGATCGTCCCTTCTGGAGTTTCATTAGGAGGAGAAAGAAGATGAACTTTTAGATTATCACTTTACTGGCTTAAGCGCCCTTTCGGGTTTTCACCGAAGCCAGCCCCCTCTTGCTTTTGCCCACGCGCCCTTTCAGGTTTTCACGTGGCGGGGTACCTGATTTTGCCTGCGACGCCCTCTCAGGTTTTCGCCGTAGCCGGGTGATAGCCATTTTTTTTCAAAAAGCCCTGCCTAGTGACTGATGGGATGGACCACCAGACCACTGGGAGGTAAATTTTATTGCTAAAGATAGAGAATAGAGATTACATCAGTCTGATGCTGGGAAAACCCAGCTTATCCATTCGAGCCTCTCCCTTTATAATAGAGGGTAGCTCATTGTAATTGAAAAAAACATTACATTTGGATGAGCAAGCTAAGGAGGCCAAAGAATCCGCTACTCTATTTCCTTCTCTATAAATATGAACAATCTTGTCATACTGCGTAATAGATCTCCATATCTCTCTGACATATGAAAGTATAGACCATGGGCATTGATATTCCTGTTTAATTACTCGAACAAGAACTTGAGAGTCACATTCAATATGTGCTGGGCGGTTTGAGATTGTATGGAGGTATTTGATGCCATCAATTGTAATTAAACAAGAACTTGAGAGTCACATTCAATATGTGCTGGGCGGTTTGAGATTGTATGGAGGTATTTGATGCCATCAATTAAAGCCCTTGCTTCTGCAACAAGACTATTTGTCTGACCATAAAAGTGGGAGTAGGCAAGGATAACATTGCCACTGTGATCTCTGATAACACCTCCACCTCCAGATGTTCCATTGGGTTTGCAGGCACCATCAGAATTTAACTTAAGAAATGGCCAGGGGGGGCATACCCATTTGACAGTTTTCAGCTGAGCACCATTTGAGAGGTAAGTAGGAATACCTAAAGTTTCCATAATCTTCCGTTTGCTAATATCTGATTCCTTTAAGTTGGCACTAGCACAAACCTGTTTTACTTGATGGATGATTTGGTGGAGAACACTACTTTTGGAAAAAGTTCTGCCTTCATATCTCACAGCATTCCGAGCTCTCCAAATATCCCAGCAACCATAGCCTGTGACTGCTAGAATGAGGAGGCCATGAGCAGATTTCATTTGAATATTGCAAGCAGCATTTGAAATAAATGATATAATAGAATTTCCTTCCAGTTGCAGCCCCGTTGATTTGAAATATGACCATATGTGAGAGGCTAGCTCACTGTGTAAGAAAAGATGATTCATGTTTTCCCCATGGTGGACCTGACAGCAGGAATAGATAGAGCTCAATTGCACACCCAGACACTGAACATTGGAGTCAACAGGGAGGCTGTTTTGAAGAATTTTCCATAGGTGAACAGATATTTTCGTTGGGAGCCATTGTGACCAAATCCTAGCCCAATGTATAGTTGACTGGTTGGAGACATTTTCGGATAGAACCTGATAGGTAGATGCCACCGAACATCTTCCTGAAGAGGACATACTCCATGCTTGAAAATCATCATCAAGGGTGAGAGTGGTGTTAATAACAGCTGCTTTGATTGGTGCTGGCATAAAACTGTCCATTAATTCCATTTCCTCTCTTGAATCATGCATCAGGTAATCATTTATAGTGATGTTGGGGTTAGGAATGCTATTAGCAGGAACATAGTCAGCCAAACATTGATTTCCAATTCAGTTATCATACCAGAAATTGGTGAGCTTGCCATCCCTGATGATGACCTTGTTAAATTGGAGGACAAGGTTTTTAGCCTTGATCCAGCTTCTTCTAGCAAGTCCATTCATACTTTTGAAATGCACATCTCTCAAATGTCTTTGACCAATATATTTAGCTCTGAAGTAGGTGGCCCACAAGGAATTGGAATGCAAAGCCTGCCATAACATCTTAACTCTTAAGGCTATGTCCATTTGCCTAAGTGACATAATGCCAAGGCCTCCCTGAGAAATAGGTCTGCAAAGCAGGTCCCATGATCTCCAGTGCCTTTTGTTCCCATTCGGGGAAGAACCCCAAAAGAAATTGGCAAATGATTTCTCAAGCAAAAGGTGTGTTCCTGAGTAGAGGGGTGAAGTGGAAAGGGCATAGATTGGAATAGAAGTGAGCACATGCTTAATCAAGATCAACTTAGCACCTTGAGAAAGTAAGCTAGATTTCCAACCAGAAATTCTCTCTTGAATGGAGTGTATAATACCAGCAAAATGCACTTTTTTACTTCGGCCTAGAACCAGAGGGAAGCCAAGATATTTATGAGGAAAGCTATGTCTGGTGAAACCTGTAAGAGTGGAGATCCGAGTAGTAATGGAATCATTTATCTTTGGATGCAAAAAGAAACCACTCTTACTGATATTAATGAGCTGACCTGACCCCATTTCATAAGTCTTGAGAATTTTCAATAAGTTCCTGATAGAGACAAGGCTGGCCTTACTAAAAATCAAGGTGTCATCTGCAAATAAAAGATGGGATATAGGGGGACATCTCCGAGGCCCTTGGAAACACTCAATTTGTCTATTTAAATGAGCTTCCTTTAAGGATCTGCTCAAGCTTTCCTCAGCAATGATAAATAAAGTTGGGGCAATTGGGTCACCTTGCCGAACTCCCCTTGAAGACTTTAAAAAAACAGCTGCATCTCCATTCAATAAAACTGAAAACCAGCAGTTCGTGACCATCTTTTCAATCAGTTGAATGAAAGTCAGACTGAAACCAAACCTGTGAAGAACAGCAAAGAAGAAGTCCCACTCTAATCGATCATAAGCCTTGGCCATGTCTAATTTAAAAATAACATTCTTTCCTTTGGTTTTTCTGCCCAATTCCTGAGTCAATTCTTGTGCAAGAGCAATATTTTCTATTATGTGCCTCCCCTTGACAAAAGTAGTCTGTTCCTTTGATATTATGCTTGGAAGAATAGAAGCCAGCCTTTTATTAACAATGGAAGAAATAATCTTGTAAAAGAAATTGCATAAACTGATAGGTCTGTAGTCTGAGATATCCACAGCATTTGACTTTTTAGGAATAAGGGCAATTAAAGTGGATGTAACAGTTCTTGGGAGAGGCTGTGGAATAGAAAAGGCCTCTAGTACAGCACTTACAACTACACCAACAATGACTGTCCAAGCCTTTTGGAAAAAAGCTCCTGTGAATCCATCGGGTCCTGGTGCACTATCAGCAGAAAGAGCAAAGACAGTGTCTTTTATTTCCTTTTCAGTGGGAATAGCACACAGCATTACATTATCTTGATGGGTCACTAAATTAGGTATACAGTTCAAGGAGGATTCCTCAATAAAATGGTGCTGAGAAGAGAAAGCTCTGTGAAAATGATTAGCTGCAATGTCCTTCATTTCTACATGATCTGAAGTCAACATACCAGCAGAATTCCGAAGCTGAGTAATGCACTGCTTATTTCTTTTGGCCTTGGTCGAAGTGTGAAAAAATCTTGTGTTTCTGTCCCCCTCCTTTAGCCATCTAATCCCAGACTTCTGTTTCCAAAAACATTCCTCCTGTAATAGCCTTTCAGATTGAAGGGATTTGGCTTCCTCTAACTTTTTGTGATTTTCCATAGTGGGGTGTAAATCATAAGAAAGTTTTGCTTTGAGAACTAAATCCTCTGCTGCCATCAAATTTAAATGCACATGACCAAAAATCTGCTTGTTCCAGTTGCGAAGCATGCTTCTCAAATACTTAAGCTTCAAGTAGAGGGTTGTCACAGGAGATAGCCATTTTTGCCCTTGTTCTGAATATAGGAACAAGTCCGGCGGGGTATCTCTATTTTTAACCTCATTTTTTTTGAAACATGTGGGAGAGGATAGTCGGTAGGTCCAGACGTGGTATCTAACCCTTGGCGACAGCAAACAGCTATTGGCTGGGGCACGGGGCCTTGTGCCAATTGAGGAGAGGTTTATTCGTTGGCAAGGGGAGAATGCCAATGCAAGGAGAGAGCTTCCTGTCGAGTCGGACGTAAGACCCGACGTGGCGATATTGTTTGAGAGTCGGCTGGAACATGGGGTCTTGCGCCGAGGCAAAGGGTTTATTCATCATCAAAGAGATAATGCTGACGCAAGGGACAGATTTGTGCCGGTTCGGGCGTAAGGCCCGCAATGGCAATGCTGTATAGGGGTCTGCTAGGACATGAAGTCTTGTGCCAAGGAAGAGGGTTTATTCATCAGCAAGGAAACAATACTGACGCAAGGGATAGATTTGTGCCGATTTGGGCATAAGGCCCGTAATGACAATGTTGTAGAAGGGTCGGCTGGGACACGAAGTCTTGTGCTGAGGATGAGTTTATTCATTAGCAAGAAGGTAATGCTAACGCAAAGGAGGAGCTTTTTGCCGATTCAGACGTAAGGTCCGCATTGGCGATGTTGTTTATTTTATGCGAGCTCGGTTAGGGCATAGTGCCACTAGACTGAGGTGTGGGTAGCTCGATCAGGACAAAGTGCCACTAGACCAAGATAAGGGTAGCTTGGTCAGGGCAGAGTGCCACTAGACCAAGATATAAGTAGCTCGGTCAGGGCGAAGTGCCACCAGACCAAGATAAGGGTAGCTCGGCCTAGGCGGAGTGCCACTAGACCAAGGTAAAGGAAGCTCAATCAGGGCGGAGTGCCACTAGACCAAGATAAGGGTAGCTCGGCTAGGGCAGAGTGCCACTAGACCAAGATGAAGGTAGCTCCGCCAGGGCGGAGTGCCACTAGACCAAGGTGAAGGTAGCTCGATCAGGGCGGAGTGCCACTAGACCAAGATAAGGGTAGCTTGGTCAGGGCGGAGTGCCACTAGGCCAAGATGAAGGTAGCTCGGCCAGGGCGGAGTGCCACCAGACCAAGATAAGGGTAGCTCGGCCAGGGCGGAGTGCCACTAGACCAAGGTGAAGGTAGCTTGATCAGGGCGGAGTGCCACTAGACCAAGATAAGGGTAGCTCGGCCAGGGTGGAGTGCCACTAGACCAAGATGAAGGTAGCTCGGCCAGGGTGGAGTGCCACTAGACCAAGGTGAAGGTAGCTTGATCAGGGTGAAGTGCCACTAGACCAAGATGAAGGTAGCTCGGCCAGGGCGGAGTGCCACTAGACCAAGGTAAGGGTCATTCTGAGATTGCTGGTTGAGCTTTATGATACAACTTGAAGTGTTTTCCATTAAGGGGGGAAAACTAAATGACTCTTTTGTGATCTACAAGGACGTACGCACCCCCTTCATATACTCGACAGACGACATATGGTCCGACCCAATTTTCAACCAAGTTCCCTTTGGGGTTGGAGGCCATCACTTCTCTTCTTTTAACCATCACCAGTGTCACCTTTCATCTCTTTGCCGAGATACTTGGGCTTCGAGGCCCTCTCAAAAGTTGCTGATCGTCGGTTTATTTATCTTGGTAGGTGAACGATGATGACAACAACTGGATTGACTGGCGTCGGCTTCGGCCCTTCAATCGTTGCCGGTCATGCGCAAGGGTACCTAGCGGTGCCCACGGTGTTCGGCAACTTCCCTGCTGTTGTTGCATTCCCCAACTTCTTGGGGTTAGCCTTTGTGGATATGCTGGAAGTTGAACCCTCGGAGCCCATCGAGGGAGCTACGAAGAAGATGGAGCCTCTGAAGGCTCGATGCTGCCACGACTCGCTCAAGAGTCCAACCTTGGTCGCCAGCTGCCTGGTGCACCATGCCGTCCCTAGGGCCCGCCCCAATGCTGCTAACAAGTCCGGAGGTTACCAGCGTAAGCAGGTCCGGAGGAGCACTGCTGTGGTTACCAGATCCCTGTCTCAGTCCGGTAAATCCGTGATGGTTGGCGGTGTAAGCGTCTTCCTCAACGGACGTGACACACGAATAGTCCTGGACCGGGTCGTCCCCGCCGTCCCCGTCCACAACTCATACCAAGCCCTCGCTGGAAGGAGGGCGAAAATCGAGATAAAGAAATTGGGCTACTATTGGCCCACTATCTTTGATGACTGTTACAAGTTCGCCAAGACTTGCCAGAAATGTCAAGAGCACGCCAATGTGTCAAGAAGACCGCCAGTGCCGCTACACCCCACCATACCGAGCTGGTCGTTTGCTCAATGGGGCACGGACGTGGTAGGGCCACTGCCAGCATATTCATCAGGGTGCAAATACATCTTAGCAGCTACAGATTATTTCTCTAGATGGGCAGAGGCAGTAGCACTAAGAGAAGTAACGGGAGAATTGGTGGCAAGGTTCTTTCGGCAAAACATAATATTCCGGTTCGGGGTTCCCAGCCGAATTATCTCTGACAATGGCGGCCATTTCAGAAACCAGAAGGTTTATCGGCTAGCTGATAAATATAAGATTGACTGGAGGACATCGTCCCCCTACAATTCTCAAGCCAATGGACTTGCAGAAGCTTTCAACAAAATGCTGTGCACGTTGCTGCCAAAGATCGTCAAGTCCAATAAGAAGGACTAGGAAGAAAAGATGTACGAAGTGCTTTTGGCCTATTGTACCATCTATAAAACCCCAACCGGCTGTTCGCCATTCTCCCTCATATACGGGTCAGAGGCTGTGGTGCCAATTGAATTAGAAGTCCCCTCACTGCGAGTTGCCATCCAACATGGGCTAGTCTGCAGTGAACAAACTAATGCAGAAAGAAGGTCGGAAGAGCTTGCCGAGCTCGAAGGAAAGCGTCTCCGTGCGCAACAGAATATCCAACTCTACCAAGCCCGCATGGCCCGTGCTTTTGATAAGCTGGTCAAAGGACGGGAATTCAAGAAAGGTGACCTGGTGATGGTTAAAAGAAGAGAAGTGATGGCCTCCAACCCCAAAGGGAAGTTGGTTGAAAACTGGGTCGGACCATATGTCATCCGTCGAGTATATGAAGGGGGTGCGTACGTCCTTGTAGATCACAAAGGAGTCGTCCAATTCTCCCCCCTTAATGGAAAACACATGAAGCTGTATCATGCAGCTCAACCAGCATTCTCAGAATAACCTTCACCTTGGTCTAGTGGCACTCTGCCCTGGCCGAGCTACCCTTATCTTGGTCTGGTGGCACTCCGCCCTGGTCGAGCTACCTTCATCTTGGTCTAGTGGCACTCCGCCCTGGCCGAGCTACCCTTATCTTGGTCTAGTGGCACTCCGCCCTGATCGAGCTACCTTCACCTTGGTCTAATGGCACTTCACCCTGATGGAGCTACCTTCACCTTGGTCTAGTGGCACTCCGCCCTGGCCGAGCTACCCTTATCTTGGTCTGGTGGCACTCCACCCTCGCTGAGCTACCTTCATCTTGGTCTAGTGGCACTCTGCCCTGGCCGAGCTACCCTTATCTTGGTCTAGTGGCACTCCGCCCTGATCGAGCTACCTTCACCTTAGTCTAGTGGCACTCCACCCTGGCCGAGCTACCTTCATCTTGGTCTAGTGGCACTCCACCCTGGCTGAGTTACCCTTATCTTGGTCTAGTGGCACTCTGCCCTGATCGAGCTACCTTCACCTTGGTCTAGTGGCACTCCGCCCTGGCCGAGCTACCCTTATCTTGGTCTGGTGGCACTCCGCCCTGGCCGAGCTACTTATATCTTGGTCTCGTGACACTCTGCCCTGACCGAGCTACCCTTATCTTTGTCTAGTGGCACTCCGCCCTGATCGACCTACGCACACCTCAGTCTAGTGGCACTCTGCCCTAACCGAGCTCGCATAAAATAAACAACATCGCCAATGCGGACCTTACGTCCGAATCGGCGAAAAGCTTCTCCTCTGCGTTAGCATTGCCTTCTTGCTAATGAATAAACTCATCCTTGGCACAAGACTTCGTGTCCTAGCTGACCCTTCTACAACATTGTCGTTACGGGCCTTACGCCCGAATCGGCACAAATCTATCCCTTGCGTCAGCATTGTTTCCTTGCTGACAAATAAACCCTCTTCATCGGCACAATACTTCGTGTCCTAGCCGACCCCTATACAGCATTGCCATTGCGGGCCTTACGCCCGAACCGACACAAATCTGTCCCTTGTGTCAGCATTGTCTCCTTGCTGACAAATAAACCCTTTGCCTCGGCGCAAGACCCTGTGTTCCAGCCAACTCTCAAACAATATTGCCACGTCGGGTCTTACGTCTGACTCGGCAGGAAGCTCTCTCCTTGCGTTGGCATTCTCCCCTTGCCAACGAATAAACCTCTCCTCAATTGGCGCAAGGCCCCGTGCCCCAGCCAACAGCAATTTGCTATCGCCAAGGGTCATATACCACGTCTGGACCTACTGACTACCCTCTCCAACATGTTTCAAAAAAAAAAAAAAAGAAAAATGGGGTTAAAAATAGAGATACCCCGCCGGACTTGTTCCTATATTCGGAACAAGGGTAAAAATGGCTATCACCTGGCTACGACAAAAACCCGAGAGGGCGCCACAGGCAAAATCAGGTACCCCGTCACGTGAAAACCTGAAAGGGCGCGTGGGCAAAAGCAAGAGGGGGCTGGCTTCGGTGAAAACCCGAAAGGGCGCTTAAGCCCGTAAAATGGTAATCTAAAAGTTCCTCTTCTTTCTCCTCCTAATGAAACTCTAGAAGGGACGATCATCAAAAGTCCCACCAGAGGTCTCCTACCAAACCCATGGTCGACCCTCGTCATCATCAGCGAGATCGGTTGATCTCTACCTTTAACTCGTACCTTTCATCCTTGTTAATGAATATACCTTTGCTTCGACATGTAACCCATGTCGATGAACAAACTCAACTTCGACCCTCGTCATCATCGTCGAGATCGGTCGATCTCTACCTTTAACTCGGACCTTTTGTCCCTGTTAATGAATATACCTTTGCTTCGACATGTAACCCATGTCGATGAACGAACCCATGTTCGACCCTCGTCATCATCGGTGAGATCGGTCGATCTCTACCTTTAACTCGGACCTTTCGTCCTTGTTAATGAATATACCTTTGCTTCGACATGTAGCCCATGTCGATGAACAAACTTATGTTCGACCCTCGTCATCATCGACGAGATCGGTCGACTTCTGCCCTCAGCTTGGACCTTACGTCCTCGTTAACGAACAACCCTTGCTTCAGCGTTTAACTACTGTCGACGAACAAACCCAGGTCCGACCCTTGTCAGCATCGGCAAGGCCGGTCGGCATGTTAGCAGAACGAACATTGATTTATATTAAAAAAAAGAAAAAAAGAATAGAAAATGAGGCTTAAAATTGAGGTGCCTTTCCGGCCTTGTTTCTGTGCGAGGACAAGGGCAAAAATGGCTTTAACCCGGCTGCGGTGAAAACCCAAAAGGGCGCCGCAGGTAAAATCGGGTATCCCGCTACGTGAAAACCCGAAAGGGCGCGTAGGCAAAAGCAAGAGGGGGCTGGTTCCGACAAAATCCGACAAAAACCCGAAAGGGCGCTTGAGCCAGTAATGTGATTCAAATATATATATATATATATATATATATATATATATATATATAGTGACACGTGCTCCATCCGGAGGAATCCTTTCCGGAGACAAGACGAAGCTTCCCTTCTAGAGTCCCGCCGATAAGATACCCTTTCGGCCCTTGTCACCATCGGCAAGACCGGCCATCCTTTTCGACCCTTGTCACCATCGGTATGATCGGTCGCTACTCTTTCATCCCTTGTCACCATCAGCAAGACCGACCATCCTTTTTGACCTTTGTCACCATCGGCAAGATCGATCGCTACCCTTTCGGCCCTTGTCACCATCGGCAAGACCGGCCATCCTTTTAGACCCTTGTCACCATCGACAAGATCGGTCGCTACCCTTTCGGCCCTTGTCACCATCGGCAAGACCGGCCATCCTTTTCGACCCTTGTCACCATCGGCAAGATCGGTCGCTACCCTTTCAGCCCTTGTCACCATCGGCAAGATCGGCCATCCTTTTCGACCCTTGTCATCATCGGCAAGATCGGTCTCTACCTTTTCGGCCCTTGTCACCATCGACAAGACCGGCCATCTTTTCGACTCTTGTCACCATCGGCAAGATCGGTCACTACCTTTTCGACCCTTGTCACCATCGGCAAGATCGGTCGCTACCTTTTCAGTCCTTGTCATCATCGGCAAGACCGCCTATCTTTTCGACTCTTGTTACCATCTGCAAGACCGGCCATCCTTATCGACCCTTGTCACCATCGGCAAGATCGGTTGCTACCGTTTCGGTCCTTTTCACCATCGACAAGACCGGCCATCGACAAGATCGGTCGCTATCCTTTCGACCCTTGTCACCATCGGCAAGATTGGTCGCTACCTTTCGACCCTCGTCACCATCGGCAAGCCCGGTCAACTATCCCTTAACTTGGACCTTCCATCCCCGTTAATAGACAAACTACCATCGCTTCGACATTTAACCCATGTCGATGAATAAACCACACTCTCAGTTTTCATCATCATTGGTGAAATTAATAAGGTGCATTCGCCTACTCTACCTATGTCCCACCTTGGCCAAAGCTCGATGCCAGGAATAGTTATTCCGCGGTGGAGCGTCTCCTCCGATTGTGTGTAGGTATTCTGATGGCTGCAGGTGGAGTGGTCCATAGAGGTGCTGCCACCGGCGGAGCAGGTCGTGGTGTGACGCCACGGACATGTGCCCCCACTTTCGGGCGAGGTGCCCTCTTCTTCTTATTTTTTTGCAGGGACCTGCTGCCATCCCTGTTGCTCTTTCACAGGCTCCAAGAAATGAGTTTCATAGGTGCGCCACGTACTTGCTTCAGAGATCTCCTCGGGCAATGCCTGGTATAGGGAGATCATGTTGACTCCTGCCCTTCTGGGAGGGGTTTCATGCGGTTAAGGAGGGTCCACCTGGTACTCTCCCAACTCTATTTCATTTTTCTTCACCATCCCTTCGATGATGTCCTTGAAAACATAGTAGTCTTCGATTGGATGCCCCAGTATCTGGTGATAGGGGCAGAATCTAGGACATTCTTTTCTCTTCAGGTCCTCCGGCCTCTTCGGCTCTGGCAAGGTGACCACGCCATACTCCATTACCCAATCGAACAGAATCCTGGTCTTGTCCTTCATAAAGGAGTAGGCTTTCTTCATCTTATCCCTCAATGAGGGACCTTCTTTGCCGTCTGCAGCTCTTGCAGGCTGTGGGGCGACCGCCTCCTTGCCTTTACCTTTCTGTTGCTCAAGCCTAAGTGGTCCGCATAGTAATGTTTATAATAACATTTATAATCTGTCAGGGACCGCGGTCCAAGACTCTCCCAGGCCCAGGTGGGCAGAGGAAATGAAGCTTTCAAATGTTCGAGCTGGAAGCCGAATAATGAAGCTACTCAAGAAGCTCCCTGCTAGATTTACAATCTGGGAGATCCTCTCTTTGAGTGAAGAGACCCGACAGGCGATCATCACTGCTCTGCAGACGCCTGCTCATTTTGAGACATGCTTGGCTGAAGCAATGCCTGAAGCCAGCATGACCTTCACTCAAGAGGACATGCTTCTTCCCACCATCAGTCACAACAGGCCGCTGTACATGAAGGGGCACCTGAATGGAAGGGAGCTGAACAGGATTCTGATCGACCCTGGTGCAGTAGTCAACATTCTGCCCTACAGAATATACGAGAGGCACCACTTCAATGTGCGTCTCGAGAAAGTCAGGGATATGCGTATCGCCCGCTTCAATCAAAAATGTGAAGGGTCGATGGTAGTGGCGGAGTTCACACTTACCCTGGCGGATTTCACTATGACGGTGCAGTTCCATGTCATCAACTCCCGCACCTCGTACAAGGCGCTGATCGGCCGCCCATGGCTGCATGAAAATATGGTGGTGCCCTCTACGCTCCACCAATGTATCAAATATAGTCTCCAGGGGAAGGAGGAGAGGATATTTGCTGACCTCCACCCGTTCGAAGTATTTGAATGTCACTTGGCGGACGCCAACCTATATGCGGGGCCCTCTCAGAAGACCTCTGAAGCCAAAACCCCTGCCGGGGCATCAAGAAGCGCATCCGGTGACAATTGGTATCCACCACCGCCGCGTGGATACGTCATGCCCAAGGCGGTCTCTCATATCACCATATCCGGGGACGTGGGCAGAATAGCACCCCCAGCTTTGTACCCCGAAGCTAATGAAGTTCAGGTCGATCGGTAGCACAACCACATTGGAGTCTCAGATGCCCTTACCAAGCCAATTCCCGGCCTTGATAACCCCACCGTCGAGCCTTTCAAAACTTGGGAGGTAGCGCAGATAGATGGGCCCAGCAGCTTGTTCTACACAGCTGAAGAACGCCCTACTCAGGAAGACACAAATTGCTGCCTGCCCGAAGACATAGAAAATCAGTTAGTTCCCGTTCGAGGTCTGGCGTTCACAACCGACCGGATGGCCAGGATGTTCCAGAAGCAACACATCCCCTCCGATCAATCTCATAAAAACAAAGAAGCTTTCCAAAAAATGTGGCATCCCGCAAGTCTGGATAAGGAACTGAGGCGCGTCTCTCAGCACTCGGGGTTGGGCTTCACCCTAGAAGAATACTACTATAGTGGGCGATATGAGGTGGACACCATCTCCGCCTTCTACCCTGATGAAGATAGCTCACTAGGGGCAACTTTTGATGAATACCCAGCAGAAGCTGAATATGCTGAGCCGGCTCAGCCTGGAAATCAAGAAGCGGAGACCGTGATTCCTTGCCGATGTTGGGAGCTGGTCTATCCCGAAGAGGGGGCCCTTCAAGCCAAATTTGATACGGCTAGCAGCAGCGAAGCCGAAGATGTTGAAGAAGCAGGGACCTCTCCCTCCAGTAGAGTCCTACTGATGATGACCTCAGCACCTCTCCTGCCAATCGAGGAAGCATCAGCCGACTCCGATCAAGAGGCACATGCTGCCAGGAAAGAAAAGGCCACTTCTACAGAAGATACAACTGCCTCAGAAGGCGAGACCTCCTCAACTTCTACTGCAAGACTGGGATGCTTTTCCAGCCCGACAATAAACAACCACCAGTCTATCATGGCTGCAACTTTATCTACAAGGGCTGAAGCTGCTCTCTCGCCCTTGAAAGCTGCAACGGCGGTGGATTTGCTGATAGAACGATCCACGTGGCCGCTATTGAATGAAGTAGAAGATCCTCTAGAAGCTCTGATGATGTCAGATGAGGAAATTGAGGTCCTTGACCCCGAAGACGGTATTCCAGATTTCGTCGACATCCAACCGGCACCTCCGAAGATAGAAGACGGAGGCCAAGCTACAGTCGACGAGTAGGTAGAAGTCAACTTAGGAAGTGAGGAAGACCCTAGGCCTACCTTCCTCAGCGCCCAGCTATCCCCAGAAGAACAGGAGCTATATATCCAGCAACTGCAAGAGTACAAGGACTGCTTTGCCTGGACTTACATAGAAATGCCAAGTTTGAGCGCTACGGTTTCGCAACATGAGCTAGCGATCAGCCCTGAAGCCGAGCCGGTGAAGCAATCGCCGCGGCACATGAGGTCGGAGCTCATCACTCAAATTTGTAAAGAAGTAGACAAGCTCATTGACGTGGGATTTGTCAAAGAAAATTAGTACACCACGTGGCTAGCGAATATCGTCCCTGTGAAGAAGAAGAATGGATAGATCCGGATATGTGTCGACTTCTGAGATCTGAATAAAGCTTGTCCCAAGGATGACTTTCCGGTGCCGATAACGGAAGTCATGTGTCACGCCCCGACGCGGAATATCGAGGGCACGACGAGTCGTAAACACGCGTGTCGATCAGAGCATGTACAATTTTATTTCTAAAGTCAGAAATGAACGGGAAAATAATACTTTTATTCCATCAAAATGAAGTATTACAACACTAATTCATAAGCCATAAAGGCAATTACAACTTCCAAATCCAAATTACAACATTCTTGTAAAATCACTAGTTGATCTACATAAACGTAGGTAAAAAAAAAAACACTCTTTCACTCTTGTCCATTCTCTTGTTCAATTTCATTTCCTGCAACAATTAACCAAAATGTAGGGTGAGCTAAAAGCTCAGTAGGATTTTATATCTCTATGAACCAAGCAATCTTTAAGTGTTAACAATTTAAACAATTTTCTAACTTGTATCGGGAAGTGTGTAAATATGAATGGAATTTCCAAGTAATTGAGATGATATGGTATCAAGATGAATTTCCAAGTAATGACTTTGAACAAGTAAAGAATTTCATGTAATTGGCCGTTTTCACGCAAGTCAAGTAATTCATGTAATTTTCAAGTAAACAAGTACGAATAGTGGAATGCCGTATCAAGTAAATCTATCATGCACTTCGGTGCAATGTCACACCATTGGTCAATCAACTCCCATGGGCACAAGTACTTTCGGGCGCTCCCCCCAGGACCAGACCAGGCCCCATTAATGCCAGGCATTGAGTCAGTGGATCATAAGATCCCAAATACGTTTAGATATCCACTGATATAATTATGGCCAACGAATTTCAAGGATAAGCTAATTTGTAAAAAGTACAGATCTGACAAAAATTTTAGAAGTAGCAAGAGAAGTGAATAATAATTTTAAGGCATAATGTTTAACGACATTAAGTCGTGGAATTCAAGAAAGAATGGTAACTAGGAAGAAAAATCAAGTAATTAGAGTTTAATTGAATTAATTTAATTCCATGGTTTAATCTTGTGTGTATTTGGTTTACATGTGTTTAGACATGTTTAAAGAAGTTTTTTTCATTAAAAATGCATTAGTTAGCCAAAACGGTGATTTATTATAATAATCAAAATTTAATTGTGAAAATAAGTTTTTATGTTGAAAATAATTCTAACTTGCTGAAAATAATCTTAACATGCTGACAATGATGTTCATATGTTACTTTACTGATAAGATGATAAAAATAAAATTTTCATGCTGGATTTAATTTTTAACATGCTAGAAATTAATATTTAACATGTTAAAATTAATACTTAACATGCTAAAATAATTCTCATACGTTAACTTACTGATAGGATGATAAGATAAGTTTACCATGCTAATTACAGAAATTTTCTGATAACAACATAATTTTTATCATGCTAAAAATCATTTTTCTACATTTATTTGCTAATTATTTGATAGGAAAATAGAATTATCATGCTGAAAAATAGTTTTAATACACTGAAAATAATCCTAACATGCTAAAAATAATTCTAACATGCTAGAATAAATTTACCATACTGGAAGAAATTTTATCATGCTGGAAGTAATTTTCATGCATCAATTTACTAATTATTTAATAGGAAATTAAGTTTTATATGCACAAAAAATAGCTTTAAATAGATTTTAACATGCTGAAAATAATTTTTATATCTCAGTATGTATAAAATAATTTTATCATATTGGGAGTCACTTTTAACATGCTGGAAATAGTTTTAACATGTTGGAAATAATTTTTTAGTATGTATAAACTAATGTGGTGAAAATTAGATTTTTACATGTAAAAATAATTTCATTCTACAAAAATAAATTTTTAACATGCTGTAAGAATTAAAACATGCTAATATTACCTTTTCTTACTTTTGGTGACTAAATACGTACAATTAACGTGAATTTTCAAAGGGTATAGTTCATATTGTAAAGTGACTTAAGTTTAGTCCCACATTAGAAGTTACAAAAATTTACATGGCTTTATATGTTGGAGAGCTCACCCTTGGGTCAAGACCCAAGGGGCATAGGATGTGGGCTTGAGTTGTGCCGTGCCGTGCCGCGACTGAGGCTGAGGCTGAGGCTGAGTTTTATATATATCCAAAATAATTTAAAAGAAAATTATATATATATATTTTTTCCTTGAACGCGTATCCAAAATAATTTAAAAGAAAATTATATACATATATTTTTTCCTTGAACGTGCTGGCCCTGGCCAGCGCGACCTGAAGAACCTTGAAGTTATATAAGTTTGACCCCAGGGGGCAGGAAAACACACTGTGAGAACGCGCTATTTCGGGCCAGCGCGTTCAGAACGCACTACTGAGGTATAGCGCGTTCTGGACCTGATGAAAAAATGGGAATACCCCTTCAATAAAATGACCATAACTTGCTCATTTCAGAACGTAATTTAATAAATGAGCTATCAATGGAAAGAGGACAGAAAAACGAACAAGATGGCATGATTTAATTAGAGTTTAGCCTGAGAGACACCTACCTTTAGACAGATCTAAAGAAATATCCTCAAATATAAGAAAACCCTTTGATCTTCCAAATCTTCCTTCAAATCTCCACCAATCTTCGCAGTAGCGTATACTTAACCTCCAGGGATGGTTTGAGGGTCGAATGGGGTTCTATCTATAGCCAAAACTTGGCCAAATTCGTCAAGATTCCTTGCCTAACAATGCCAAACTTTCCAACTCCGAATTAGAAGAAAAATGTCATTTCTCCTCTTAATCTAGCCCATCTTAGGTGTGAAAACAATGTAATTTCGGCTGGTCTAAGGTGGGATGTTAGGTAAGGGTCGATTTTTGTGCCAAACTTCTAGAAATGGGGTTATTTTAATCCCTAAAATATCATATTAAACACATGTTACAAATTTAAGGTTAATTTAACCTTTATTGAATTCTTTAACCATTAATTCAGCCCATTATGGAATATCCAATGGGCCAATTGTAATCCTAATCCATTACATGGACTTTTATTAGACTTACTATGATTTATCTAAGGTTTGAAACATTTAATATCTATTTACTTCTAGTTAGTTCAAGTAAATTTAATAATCTAGCTTATTTCATATAGTAAAAATGTAATTTGATTATTTCATGAAAATTTTAATTACACAATCAAATTGAAAAATTTATTTCTCATTTTTAAATTTTGGGTTTCTACATCATCCCCTAGTTAAAAGAATTTGGTCCTCCAAATTCACATTATATAACTAAAATTTAAAAATTCGAGTAGAAAGGTTGAATTTCTAACCTGAGATTAAATCCGGGTATTTCTTCTTGATGGATTCTTCCAATTCCTAGGTTGTTTCCTCGAATCCACGCTTGCTCTATTAGACTTTCACCATCGGTATGGCTCGATTTCTCAGTTGGTGTAATTTTCGATCTAGTATCTTGATCGGTCTTTCTTCATAAGATAAGTCCTTTTGGATTTTCAATTCTTCAAATTGAATCACATGTGAAGGATCATAGACGTATTTCCTTAGCATTGATACATGGAATACGTCGTGTACACCGGCCAGTTGAGGAGGTAAAGCTAGCTTGTATGCTACCTCGTCGATTCTCTCCAGAATCTCGAAAGGGCCGATAAATCTCAGACTTAGCTTTCCTTTGATGTCGAATCTTCTAATTCCACGGGTGGGTGAGATCTTTAAGAAGACATGCTCCCCCACTTGGAATTCAAGGTCTCTCCTCCGATTGTCGGCGTAGCTCTTTTGCCTTGATTGAGCGACCTTTAACCTTTCTTGTATTAGTTAGATTTTGTCGGTTGTGTCTTGTACAATGTTGGGACCAAGCAATCCCTTGTCACCAACCTCGCTCCAGCATAGAGGCGATCTGTAACTTCGGCCATATAATGCTTCGAATGGTGCCATTTGAATACTCGACTGATAGCTATTATTATAAGCGAACTCAGTCAATGGTAAATGTTCATGCCAACTTTCACCGAAGTCAATCATGCAGGCTCTCAACATATCTTCAATAATTTGATTCATCCTCTCGGTTTGTCCATCCGTCTGAGGGTGAAAAGCCGTACTAAACCTTAGTCTAGTACCCATTGACGATTGTAAACCCTTTCAGAAATGAGAGGTGAATCTCGGATCTCGGTCCGAAATAATAGAGCTTGGAATACCATGCAGCCTTACGATCTCCTTGATATATAAGGCGGCTAGAACATCCACGGTCCATCTAGTCTTGATAGGTAAAAAGTGAGCGGACTTTGTTAACCGATCCACAATTACCCATATAGCATCAAAACCATTTTGGGTCTTCGATAATCTAACAATGAAGTCCATACCAATACTATCCCATTTCCATTCCGGTATTTCGAGAGGCTTGAGCTTGCCAGCCGGTTTGAGGTGTTTGGCCTTGACTTGTTGACAAACCAAACATCGGCTTACGAACTCAGCTACCTCTCTCTTCATATTAGGCCACCAGAATGTTCTCTTGAGGTCTTGGTACATTTTTGTAGCACTGGGGGTGAATAGTGTACCTTGACCGATGTGCTTCTTCTAAGATTTTACCCTTGATAGTAGAACAATCGGGTATACAAGTTCTTCCTTTGAATAATAGCCTTCCATCATTACCCAGAAGGAAATCCGATCGTTGATCTAATTTGTCTTTAATTTCCACGATCAACGGATCATCAACTTGCCGTTCCTTGATTTCCGAGAGTAACTCGGGTTGGAGTCGAATGTTTGCAATAAAGACTCCGCCTTCCTTCTCCTCCATATTGAGGTTTAAGTTGGCCATTTGCTCAAGTAGATGCCATTCTTTAACCATCATGCTCGATAATAAAGCCATTAGTTTTCGGCTAAGTGCATCAGCTACGGCATTGCCTTTTCCTGGGTGGTATTGTATAGAGAAGTCGAAGTCCTTTAAATATTCCAACCACCGTCTTTGTCTCATATTGAGCTCCTTTTGAGAGAATAAATATTTGAGACTCTTGTGATCAGAATACACCGTAAAGGCTTTGCCATAGAGGTAATGTCGCCAGATCTTCAAAGCAAAGTGTTGGAGTTAGATGGAAGGCTCTCTCACCACAGAATGTGGATCTAGAGGGGGGGTGAATAGATCAACTGGCTAAGTAAAAATTTATGCCTAGATTCAAATGCGGAATTAAAAGAACACTGGACAACCACAGTCAAAGCACCGAATGATGGAAACAAGATCTGCTAAACAGACAAGCAAACACACGAGAGGCACAAAGACTTTTAGGTGGTTCGGTCAATCCGACCTACGTCAACCCCACATTCAACTCGAATGTAGATTACTGCTGATACACAGCTTCAATCTGCTGGGCACTACATCTTGCCAACAACGGCTGGGGCTTACAGCTTATCTCGACCAGAGGAACACCCTCTGCAACAGCTGAGCTTCACAACTTGCTCTGCTGGGCACTATAGCTTAGCCGACCAGAGGTATCACCTCTGCACACCGCTGCCTCACAGCTTGACACCGCTGACTAACAGCTTGATCGAACAAGAGTTTTCAATAGAAAAATAACAAGACTGAAAAGTAAGAAAAACACAATCGAATGGAAGAGCATCAAAACGACTGTAGCTCAAAGTGAGCAATATCAGCTTTGGTATCTGGACCAAGACGCTGATTCACAAGCTCTCATATCACTCTCTCAACTCATTTCTTCTCACTTTCTTCTTCTCTCCTTTTCTTCTCTTTGGATCTCGATGGCTCTCTGCTGTCTCAGATTTGTCTCACTATATAGACTTGCCACACTTCGATCAACCTTCAACAGAAGATGAATACTTCTATATATACAGTAGCAGATTGGATAAGGGCGCGTGGCTTCCACGTTTTCCCGCCCAAGGAATTCGCCAGATCCGAGGTGCTTTCATCCACGTGGCAGCATCTGATCACCTCGTCCTCCTGGGATCACAAGCTATGTCAGCAATCTCAGTAGCAGATCCCTGTCAGACAGAGTATCGGATTATCATGTTAAGTGAAGAACTCTGTACAGACTTATAAGATGAACTACATTGTATAGACTTCACTGTATGGACTTGTGAACTCGAATGCAGTGTACAGACTCTGCCCAATGTATAGACTTCATCTATGTGAAGCAGCCGCTGTACAGACTTAAGCAATATGAAGACTTGACAGACAACTGACGATGTATGGACTTCAAGTGTGAAGATGTTGTGAATGTAAATGCAATGAACAGACTTCACGTATGCATGAGACTCTAAGAGAAATGGGCGCTGTATAAACTTCACCAGACTTCACTCGATGTACAGACTTCACGAACGATGCATGCAATGCATTGAAGGATGTACATACTTTCTGAAGTGTGAAGGAGTTGAGTGTATAGACTTCATCATGTGAAGACTTGAACAAGGCATGTATAGACTTCACGTCGTGAAGTAATGTATATACTTAGCTGAAGAAACTCTGTACAGGCTTGACCAAGGCAAGGCAATCGAGTGTATAGACATCCACAATGTACAGACTTGCCAAGCGAAGGGGCTGTACAGACTTAATGAATGATGCAAGGCAAACGAATGTATAGACCTTCAATGTATGGACTTGCCAAAAGAAACTCTGTACAGACTTGATCAAATCAAGGCGGCTAATGTATAGACTTAACAGTCGCCCTGGCTGTACAGACTTGGTCACAAGCTGAATAGTCGGTTGTATAGACTTGCACAAACCAAAGTCTGTACAGACTTGAAATGAAAACCAATGTATAGACTTTCAAAGCTGAACGTAGGTAAAGAACCCAATGTGCAGACTTGGAATTGCAACGTAGGAACAGATGCCAATGTACAGACTTTGGCAAGCAACGATGTACAGACTTGGCCAAACATTCCGATGTATAGACTTCATGAAACGCTAGACACTGAATGCTGTACAGACTAGAGCAATGTATAGACTTAGCTTCGTGCATGCTACAGTCCAATGTATGGACTTTGAACTTGATGCAACATGAACAGTGAATGAATGTGTAGACTATGAACACTTTGAACTCTCTGAACTCTGTACAGACATTACAATCGACAGGCAATGTATAGACTTGCAAGCCTGAAGGCCAATGTGTGGACTTGCACAGTAGCCCAATGTATGGACTTGACAGGGTTGAGTGAGTGAATGAGCAAGCCACAATGTGCATACTTCACGATGTGTGGACTTGAATGAGCGTGCAAGCCAACAGCCAATGTACAGACTTCCTCGTGCAGGCAATGCAGCAATGTATATACTATGAACTTGAACGTGCAGTATATAGACTATGCTATGCAGTGTATAGGCTATGCTAATTTGAGGAGTCGACCCATGTGAACAAGGGGGTCGACCCACAACTGTCCAGACTACACAATGAAATGTATGGACTCTATGTTCATGCTGCAATGCAATGTAGACCTGTGGGTGTGTGCACGACAGTATAGACTCTGACTGCATTATATACACAGACAACCTGATAAAAAAAATTTCATAAAAATAAGAACAGTTGCCAATCAATCAAAACAAGCTGTTGCCAATGAAGTAAAACACATTGTCAACGTCATCAACACAGAGGAGTCACAACACAAAGACCACAGCTGCCAGCTCTAGGTCTTGTACGGGATAATTTTCCTCGTGTTTCTTCAATTTCCGTGAAGAATAAGCTATGACCTTGCCGTGTTGCATTAATACGCAACCTAGGCCAATTCCAGATGCATCAGCATACACTTCGAATCCCCCTCCTTCCGTAGGTAATGTGAGAATAGGGGCAGTCGTTAGATAATCCTTTAAAGTTTGAAAGCTTTTCTCGCATTCCTCGGACCATATAAAAGGATTCTCTTTCCTTGTCAATCTTGTTAAAGATACTGCGATCTTTGAGAAATCCTTGATAAATCTTCGGTAATATCCAGCCAATCCTAAGAAGCTTCGGATTTTCGTCACACTAGTAGGTCTTTCCCAGTTCTTTACGGCCTCGACCTTTGAAGGATCGACGGCGATACCGTTCCGGGAAATTATGTGACCATGAAAAGAAACTTCCTCCAACCAGAAATCACACTTGCTTAATTTGGCATAAAGCTTGTGATCTCTTAATAATTGAAGGGCCTTCTTGAGATGTTCCTCATGTTCTTCCTTTGACTTGGAGTAGATCAAAATGTCGTCAATGAAGACAACCACAAATTGATCGAGGTACGTCCTGAATACGATGTTCATCATTTGCATGAATGCAGCAGGCGCATTTGTTAAGCCAAAAGGCATAACGGTGAACTCGTAATGTCCATACCTACTCCGGAATGCCGTCTTGTGAATATCACTTTCCTTAATCTTTAATTGATGATAACCAGATTGAAGATCGATCTTTGAGAAATATCGCGCTCCAGAAATCAGGTCGAATAATTCATCAATTCTCGGCAATGGATATTTATTCTTGATGGTGAGTTGATTCAATTGCTGATAATCAACACATAGTCTCATCGAACCATCTTTCTTCTTGACAAATAAGACTGAGGCTCCCCAAGGTGAAGTACTTGGTCGGATAAACCCCTTCTCCAGTAATTCCAATAATTGATCCTTTAATTCTTTCATTTCCACGACAGACATCCGATATGGAGCTTTAGAAACTGGTGCCGCTCCCGGAATTAAATCAATATAGAAA
Source organism: Amorphophallus konjac (assembly GCA_022559845.1). Taxonomy (NCBI): domain Eukaryota; kingdom Viridiplantae; phylum Streptophyta; class Magnoliopsida; order Alismatales; family Araceae; genus Amorphophallus; species Amorphophallus konjac. The sequence continues at coordinate 22,834,743 of CM040119.1, read as the reverse complement.
ATCACTTCTCTCTCGGGAGGAATACCAGGCAACTCGTCTGGAAATACATCAGAATAATCCCGAATGATAGGAATGTGCTTTAGAACGGGTTCCGTGTGCTCGGTCATAGTGATAGAAACTAAGAAACCGACACAACCCTTCCTTAATAATTTTGCAGCTTTGAGGGCCGAAATAAGAGATATATGCTTGGAATGCCTGGTGCCAGAAAACATGCGGTTGGGGTAACCCATAAAAGTTACCGTACCCAATTTGTAGTTGACACTAGCTCCATGTGTAGATAGCCAGTCGGCACCCAAAATAACATCATATCCTTCCATCTCCATGCATACCAAATCAGCGGGTAAGTTATAACCGCTAATTAGAATTTCACTATCAGGATAGAAGTGTTTAATCTCAATTCCCGTTCCAATAGGGGTAGTGATAGTGAGTGTAGAATCTAACGGAACAGGCTTCATAGGTAAAAGACCAGCAAATCTTCTAGACATAAATGAATGCGTAGCTCCGGTGTCAAATAAGACAGAGGCATGCTTGGAGTGTATGAAAAGAGTACCTTCCACGATGCCTCCCTCCTTGGTAGGTTTCGTACCCATAAGAGCTTGAAGTCTTCCTTGCGTTTTGGCAATAATAGGAAGTTTTGCCGGTGATGGAGCTTGCTCGTTGAGAAGAGGGCAATTCGGGATCCTATGCTCCCGACTCCCGCATCGAAGACATGCACCGAGCTTTCTCCAACATTCCTCGGCTTTATGTCCGGGCTTCTCGTAGTATTTGCATAATTCCTTTGATGTTGCCGATATAGGGACAATTTGCTTGTCGAATGTCCTCGGCTTCTTGTCCCCATGAAAATTACGTCCACCTTTGTTGAAATTTCGCCCATCCTTAATGAAATTACGCCCGTCATTGGGCCTTTTCTTCCCGAAGGAAAGTTTGAAACTTTCGGACCCAGTAACTTGCTCTCTCTTGGCTTCCCTTCCTCGGATGCGATCCGATAACTCCGTTGCTTCTTCTAGGAGTTGTGCTCTCCGTACCACATCAGAATAAATTTGGATATCCATCGGGGCCAGTTGAGTAATATATTGAGGCTTAAGGCCGTTAAGAAATCTCCGTGCCTTCATCTTGTCGGTACCCACGAGATGTGGAGCGTATCGAGATAACCTTGAAAATTGTGCTTCATATTCCGCAACCGATAATCCCCTTTGTTTCAAAGCGGCAAATTCGGCGGCCTTCCTTTCTTGTACTCGGTCGGAGAAGTATTTACTATTGAAGTGTTCCACGAATTCTTCCCATAGAATTTGGTCATGCGGTAAAGTAGCTTCGACCGATTCCCACTAAGCATGTGCATCCCTTTCCAATTGGAAAGTAGCGAGTTGGACCTTCTCCTCGTCAGCGCATTGCATGACTCAGAATATCCTCTCGATCTCCTTAATCCAGTGTTCGGCTTCATCCGGATCCGTAGATCCAGCGAACTTGGGAGGGTTCATGCTTCAGAAATTCCTATGCAAATCTCCGGCTCCTCGGTTTGCTCCTCCTTGAGCAACCTGTTGGAGGGCTTATGTTAAGCCTTGAACAGTCCGCTGCATCTCGCGCCATTGAGCTCTCTCGGCGGCCATTTACGAGAATTAGCCTGAAACCATAATTCCAAGGTTTATTATTTTTGTTTTGGTATTTATTTCCTGATAATTTCCTTTTTCTTAAAACTTAACCCGTGTTTCTACCCAATCTTACCAAGAAGGTTTTGAGACCTATCCAATTTCTAGATATTGATCTTAAACCTAACCAAAGTTTAAGAATGAACCTATACTTGTGAAACCGAGGATTTTATGTGACCTGGGCTCTGATACCGCAAAGACTGTCACGCCCCGACGCAGAATATCGAGGGCGCGACGAGTCGTAAACACGCGTGTCGATCAGAGCATGTATAATTTTATTTCTAAAGTCAGAAATGAACGGGAAAATAATACTTTTATTCCATCAAAATGAAGTATTACAACACTAATTCATAAGCCATAAAGGTGATTACAACTTCCAAATCTAAATTACAACATTCTTGTAAAATCACTAGTTGATCTACATAAACCTAGGTAAAAAGGAAAACACTCTTTCACTCTTGTCCATTCCCTTGTTCAATTTCATTTCCTGCAACAATTAACCAAAACGTAGGGTGAGCTAAAAGCTCAGTAGGATTTTATATCTCTATGAACCAAGCAATCTTTAAGTGTTAACAATTTAAACAATTTTCTAACTTGTATCGGGAAGTGTGTAAACATGAATGGAATTTTCAAGTAATTGAGATGATATGATATCAAGATGAATTTCTAAGTAATGACTTTGAACAAGTAAAGAATTTCATGTAATTGGCCATTTTCACGCAAGTCAAGTAATTCATGTAATTTTCAAGTAAACAAGTAACAAGTAAACAAGTACGAATAGTGGAATGCCGTATCAAGTAAATCTATCATGCACTTCGGTGCAATGCCAAACGTTAGTCAATCAACTCCCATGGGCACAAGTACTTTCGGGCGCTCCCCCCCAGGACCACACCGGGCCCCATTAATGCCAGGCATTGAGTCAGTGGATCATAAGATCCCAAGTACGTTTAGACATCCACTTATATAATTATGGCCAACGAATTTCAAGGATAAGCTAATTTGTAAAAAGTACAGATCTGACAAAAATTTCAGAAGTAGCAAGAGAAGTGAATAATAATTTTAAGGCATAATGTTTAACGACATTAAGTCGTGGAATTCAAGAAAGAATGGTAACTAGGAAGAAAAACCAAGTAATTAGAGTTTAATAGAATTAATTTAATTCCATGGTTTAATCTTGTGTGTATTTGGTTTACATGTGTTTAGACATGTTTACAGGAAGTTTTTGTTCATTAAAAATGCATTAGTTAGCCAAAACGGTGATTTATTATAATCATCAAAATTTAATTATGAAAATAAGTTTTTATGTTGAAAATAATTCTAACTTGCTGAAAATAATCTTAACATTCTGACAATGATGTTCATATGTTACTTTACTGATAAGATGATAAAAATAAAATTTTCATGCTGGATTTAATTTTTAACATGCTAGAAATTAATATTTAACATGTTAAAATTAATACTTAACATGCTAAAATAATTCTCATACGTTAACTTACTGATAGGATGATAAGATAAGTTTACCATGCTGATTACAGAAATTTTTTGATAACAACATAATTTTTATCATGCTAAAAATCATTTTTCTACATTTATTTGCTAATTATTTGATAGGAAAATAGAATTATCATGCTAAAAAATAGTTTTAATACACTGAAAATAATCCTAACATGCTAAAAATAATTCTAACATGCTGGAATAATTTTACCATACTGGAAGAAATTTTATCATGCTGGAAGTAATTTTTATGCATCAATTTACTAATTATTTAATAGGAAATTAAGTTTTATATGCACAAAAATAGATTTAAATAGATTTTAACATGCTGAAAATAATTTTTATATCTCAGTATGTATAAAATAATTTTATCATATTGGGAGTCACTTTTAACATGCTGGAAATAGTTTTAACATGTTGGAAATAATTTTTTAGTATGTATAAACTAATGTGGTGAAAATTAGATTTTTACATGTAAAAATAATTTCATTCTAAAAAAATAAAATTTTAACATGCTGTAAGAATTAAAACATGCTAATATTACCTTTTCTTACTTTTGGTGACTAAATACGTACAATTAACGTGAATTTTCAAAGGGTATAGTTCCTATTGTAAAGTGACTTAAGTTTAGTCCCACATTGGAAGTTACAAAAACTTGCATGGCTTTATATGTTGGAGAGCTCACCCTTGGGTCAGGAGCCAAGGGGCATAGGATGTGGGCTTGAGTTGTGAATTGATACAAAACTAGTAATATATATATATATATATATATATATATATATATATATATATATATATATATATATATATTGGTGCCGTGCCGTGCCGTGCCGTGCCGTGCCGTGCCGAGCCGAGGCTGAGGCTGGGTTTTATATATATCCAAAATAATTTAAAAGAAAATTATATATATATATATATTTTTTCCTTGAACGCGCTGGCCTGAAGAACCTTGAAGTTATATAAGTTTGACCCCAGGGGGCAGGAAAACACACTGAGAATGCGCTATGTCGGGCCAGCGCGTTCAGAACGCACTACTGAGGTATAGCGCGTTCTGGACCTGATGAAAAAACGGGAATACCCCTTCAATAAAATGACTTGCTCATTTCAGAACGGAATTTAATAAATGAGCTATCAATGGAAAGATGACAGAAAAATGAACAAGATGGCGTGATTTAATTAGAGTTTAGCCTGAGAGACACCTACCTTTAGACGGATCTAAAGAAATATCCCTAAATATAAGAAAACCCTTTGATCTTCCAAATCTTCCTTCAAATCTCCACCAATCTTCGCAGCAGCGTATACTTAACCTCCAGGGATGATTTGAGGGTCGAATGGGGTTCTATCTATAGCCAAAACTTGGCCAAATTCGTCAAGATTCCTTGCCTAACAATGCCAAACTTTCCAACTCCGAATTAGAAGAAAAATACCATTTCTCCTCTTAATCTACCCCATCTTAGGTGTGAAAACAATATAATTTTGGCTGGTCTAAGGTGGGCTGTTAGGTAAGGGTCGATTTTTGTGCCAAACTTCTAGAAATGGGGTTATTTTAATCCCTAAAATATCATATTAAACACATGTTACGAATTTAAGGTTAATTTAACCTTTATTGAATTCTTTAACCATTAATTTATGGATTATCCAATGGGTCAATTGTAATCCTAATCTATTACATGGACTTTTATTGGACTTGCTATGATTTATCTAAGGTTTGAAACATTTAATATCTATTTACTTCTAGTTAATTCAAGTACATTTAATAATCTAGCTTATTTCATATAGTAAAAATGTAATTTGATTATTTCATGAAAATTTTAATTACACAATCAAATTGAAAAAATTATTTCTCATTTTTAAATTTTGGGTTTCTACATCATGATTGATGCTACAACCGGCCATGAGGCCCTGTCATTCATGGATGGGTCATCCGGCTGTAACTAGATATGGATCGCAGAGCATGACCACACTGCCTTCCGAACCCCTAAAGGCATTTATCACTACAAGAGAATGCCATTCAGACTAAAGAATGCTGGTGCAACTTATCAGTGCGCAATGACCAAAATATTTGATGAGTTGCTCTACCACAAGGTCGAGTGCTACATAGATGATCTGGTGGTCAAGACTAGAAGGAAAGAAGACCATCTGCAGGACCTCCGAATCATTTTTCAGAGGCTGAGGCAGTATGAATTTAAGATGAACCCTATGAAATGGGCGTTCGGAGTATCGAGCGGAAAATTCTTGGGTTTCATTGTCAGATACCGGGGAATCGAGATAGACCCCGCACACCAAGGAACCTCTCCGAGCTGAGATCACTGCAGGGCCGCTTGGATTATATTCGGTGGTTCATTTCCAATTTGTCAGGGCGATGCCAGCCATTCCGTAAATTGATGATGAAGGATGTTCCCTTTTACTAGGATGAAGATTGCCAGACAACCTTTGACAAGCTGAAAGACTATCTGAAGACTCCTCCAGTGCTGGGCGCACCAGTGAAAGGACGGCCGTTGATATTATATATAGCCGCCACACACAACTCCCTGGGAGCAATGCTGGCCCAAAATAATGAAGAAGGGAAAGGACAAGCCCTCTACTACCTCAGTCGGAGATTGGTCAGGACCGAGGAGAAATATACTTATATTGAGAAGATCTGGCTGGCACTGGTTTTCGCAGTCAAGAAGCTTCGACACTATATGTTGTCGCATGAAATCAGCCTGGTATCTAAAGAGGACCCGCTGAAATATATCATGTCCCAGCCGGCACTCAAAGGTCGCTTGGGCAAATGGGCGGTGATCCTTATGGAGTTTGATATCTCCTATGTGCTGCGAAAGGCTGTCAAGGTCCAAGCTATTGCAGACTTCTTCGCCGAGCACCCAGTACCAAAAGACTGTCCGCTGGAACCAGAGCTTCCTGAAGATGAAACCCTGGAAGCCGCTCAATTACGGCCCTCCTTGTGGCAGCTATATTTTGATGGCGCTTCCAGAATTGACACTTCGACCACTGGGTCAGCCAGGGCCAGAGCAGGAGCAGGCATAGTCCTGAAATCTCCAGAGGGGGAAGTTGTGCACACATCTTGCTCAATAAACAAGCCTTACACAAATAATGAAGCAGAGTATGAAGCCCTAATAATCGGGTTGCAGATCGCACTGTCCATGGGAATTCAGATGCTGGAAGCATTCGGAGACTCCATGCTAGTTATAAAACAGCTGGAAGGAGAGTTCGATGTGCGAAAGCAAGAGCTCCTCCCCTACCATCAACTGGCAACCCGCCTGATGTCAAGATTCTACTTCGTCAGCATCAAGCATGTCAACTGAGGACATAATGCTCAGGCGGACGCCCTCGCTAAATTGGTCAATTCTTTGGCAATCCCGCCAGACACAAGCCTGAACATAATAAGTATCAACCGTTGGCAAGTCCCCAGTGTAATAGAGGTCTTGGCCGATGAACAAGAAAGTGAAGTGGCAGCTGTGGAAGAGCTTCAACGGCCCGATTGGCGAGAGCATCTCCTACGCTGGTTCCAGCACCAGCAGCTCCCGAAAGAAAAAGAATAAAGAATGAAGCTCTTGAGGGTCAAGGACTCTTACGAGGTGAGAAACGGGACCCTGTTCTGAATAATGGCAGATGCCCGAAGGAAAGTTCTACTTCGTTGCTTGTCTTCAGCAGAACCTGGGCAGGTAATGCAAGAAGTCCACGCGGGTTCAGCTAGAGCGCACCAGGCCGACCTGAAAATGAAAATCAAGATAAAGAAATTGGGCTACTATTGGCCCACTATGTTTGATGACCCCTGCAAGTTCGCAAAGGCTTGTCAGAAATGTCAAGAGCACGCCAATGTGTCAAGAAGACCACCAGTGCCACTACACCCCACCATACCGAGCTGGCCGTTTGCTCAATGGGGCATGGACATGGTAGGGCCACTGCCAGCATCTTCATCAGGGTGCAAATACATCTTAGTAGCTACATATTATTTCTCCAGATGGGCAGAGGCAGTAGCACTAAGAGAAGTAACGGGAGAATTGGTTGCAAGGTTCTTCCGGCAGAACATAATATTCCGGTTCTGGGTTCCCAGCCAAATTATCTCGGACAATGGCAGCCATTTCAGAAACAATAAGGTTTATCGGCTAGCAGATAAATATAAGATTGACTGGAGGACATCGTCCCCCTACAACCCTCAAGCCAATGGACTTGCAGAAGCTTTCAACAAAATGCTGTGCACGTTGCTGGCAAAGATCATCAAGTCCAATAAGAAGGACTGTGAAGAAAAGATGTACGAAGCGCTTTGGGCCTATCGTACCATCTATAAAACCCCAACCGGCTGTTCGCCATTCTCCCTTATATATGGGTCAGAGGTTGTGGTGCCGATTGAATTAGAAGTCCCCTCGCTGCGAGTCGCCATCCAACATGGACTAGTCAGCAGTGAACAAACTAATGAAGAATGAAGGTCGGAAGAGCTTGTCGAGCTCGAAGGAAAGTGTCTCCGTGCGTAACAGAATATCCAACTCTACGAAGCCCGCATGGCCCGTGCTTTCGATAAGCTGGTCAAAGGACGGGAATTCAAGAAAGGTGACCTGGTGATGGTTAAAAGAAGAGAAGTGATGGCCTCCAACCCCAAAGGGAAGTTAGTTGAAAACTGGGTCGGACCATATGTCGTCCGTCGACTACATGAAGGGGGTGCATACGTCCTTGTAGATCAGAAAGGAGTCGTCTAGTTCTCCCCCCTTAATGGAAAACACTTGAAACTGTATCATGCAGCTCAACCAGCATTCTCAGAATGACCCTTAATCTTGGTCTAGTGGCACTCCGCCCTGATCGAGCTACCTTCACCTTGGTCTAGTGGCGCTCCGCCCTGGCCGAGCTACCTTCATCTTGGTCTAGTGGCACTCCGCCCTAGCCGAGCTACCTTCACCTTGGTCTAGTGGCGCTCCGCCCTGGCCGAGCTACCTTCATCTTGGTCTAGTGGCACTCCGCCCTAGTCGAGCTACCCTTATCTTGGTCTAGTGGCACTCTGCCCTGATCGAGCTACCTTCACTTTGGTCTCGTGGCACTCCGCCCTGGCCAAGCTACCCTTATCTTGGTTGGTGGCACTCCACCCTGGCCGAGAGACCTTCATCTTGGTCTAGTGGCACTCTGCCCTGGCCGAGCCACCCTTATCTTGGTCTAGTGGCACTCCGCCCTGATCGAGCTACCTTCACCTTGGTCTAGAGGCACTCCGCCCTGGTCGAGCTACCTTCACCTTGGTCTAGTGGCACTCTGCCCTGGCCGAGCTACCCTTATCTTGGTCTAGTGTCACTCCGCTCTGATCGAGCTACCTTCAGCTTGGTCTGGTGGCACTCCGCCCTGGCCGAGCTACTTATATCTTGGTCTAGTGGCACTCTGCCCTGACCGAGGTACCCTTATCTTGGTCTAGTGGCACTCCGCCCTGATCGAGCTACCCAAACCTCAATCTAGTGGCACTCTGCCCTAACCGAGCTCGCATAAAATAAACAAAATCGCCAATGCGGACCTTACGTCCGAATCGGCAAAAGCTCCTCCTTTGCGTTAGCATTGCCTTCTCGATAATGAATAAACTCATCCTCGGCACAAGACTTCGTCTCCTAACCGATCCTTCTACAACATTGTCGTTACGGGCCTTACGCCTGAATCGGCACAAATCTATCCCTTGTGTCAGCATTGTTTCCTTGCTGACGAATAAACCCTCTTCCTCGGCACAAGACTTCGTGTCCTAGCCGACCCCTATACAGCATTGCCATTGTAGGCCTTACGCCCGAACAGGCATAAATCTTTCCCTTGCGTCAGCATTGTCTCCTTGCTGATGAATAAACCCTTTGCCTCGGCGCAAGACCCCGTGTTCCAGCCGACTCTAAAACAATATCGCCACGTCGGGTCTTACGTCCGACTCAGAAAGAAGCTCTCTCCTTGCATTGGCATTCTCCCCTTGCCAATAAATAAACCTCTCCTCAATTAGTGCAAGGCCCCGTGCCCCAGCCAACGGGTATTTGCTGTTGTCAAGGGTCAGATACCACGTCTGGACCTACCAACTATCCTCTCCCACATGTTTCAAAAAAAAAAGGAAAGAAAAATGGGGTTAAAAATAGAGATACCCCGCCGGACTTGTTCCTATATTCGGAACAAGGGCAAAAATGGCTATCACTCGGCTACGGTGAAAACTCGAGTGGGCTCCGCAGGCAAAATCGGATACCCCGCCACTTGAAAACCCGAAAGGGCGCATGGGCAACAGCAAGAGGGGACTGGCTTTGGGTAAAATATGAAAGGGCGCTTAAGCCAGTAAAGTGGTAATCTAAAAGTTCCTCTTCTTTCTCCTCCTAATGAAACTCCAGAATGGACGATCATCAAAAGTCCCAACGGAGGTCTCCTACCAAACCCATGTTCGACCCTCGTCATCATCGGCGGGATCGGTCGATCTCTACCTTTAACTCGGACCTTTCGTCCTTGTTAATGAATATACCTTTGCTTCGACATGTAGCCCATGTCGATGAACAAACCCATGTTCGACCCTCGTCATCATCGACGAGTTCAGTCGATCTCTACCTTTAACTCGGACCTTTCGTCCCTGTCAATGAATATACCTTTGCTTCGACATGTAGCCCATGTCGATGAACTAACCCAACTTCGACCCTCGTCATCATCGGCGAGATCGGTCGATCTCTATCTTTAACTCGGACCTTTCGTACCTGTTAATGAATATACCTTTGCTTCGACATGTAACCCACGTCGATCAACAAACCCAACTTCAACCCTCGTCATCATCGGCGAGACCGGTTGATCTCTACCTTTAACTCGGACCTTTCGTCCTTGTTAATGGATATACCTTTGCTTCGGCATGTAGCCCATGTCGATGAACAAACTTATGTTTGACCCTCGTCATCATCGACAAGACCGGTCTACTTCTGCCCTCAGCTTGGACCTTTCATCCTCGTTAACGAACTACCCTTGCTTCAGCGTTTAACCAATGTCAACGAACAAACCCAGGTCCGACCCTTGTCAGCATCGGCAAGGCCGGTCGACATGTTAGCAGAACGAACGTTGATTTATATTAAAAAAAAGAAAAGAAAATAAAGAAAAGAAAGCTTTAAATAGAGGTGCCTCGTCGGCCTTGTTTCTGTGCCAGGACAAGGGCAAAAATAGCTTTAACCCGGCTGCGGTGAAAACCCAAAAGGGCGCCGCAGGCAAAATCGGGTATCCCGCTACGTGAAAACCCGAAAGGGCGCGTAGGCAAAAGCAAGAGGGGGCTGGTTCCGGTGAAAACACGAAAGGGCGCTTGAGCCAGAAATGTGATTCCAAAATATATATATATATATAGTGACACGTCCTCCATCCGAAATAATCCTTTTCAGAGACAAGATGAAACTTCCCTTCCAGCGTCCCACCGATAAGCTACCCTTTTGGCCCTTGTCACCATCTGCAAGACCAGCCATCCTTTTCGACCCTTGTCACCATCGGCAAGATCGGTCGCTACCCTTTCGGCCCTTGTCACCATCGACAAGACCGGCCATCTTTTTAGACCCTTGTCACCATCGGCAAGATCGGTCGCTACCCATTCGGCTGTTGTCACCATCGGCAAGACCGACCATCCTTTACGACCGTTGTCACCATCGGCAAGATCGGTCGCTACCCTTTCAGCCCTTGTCACCATCGGCAAGACCGGCCATCCTTTTCGACCCTTGTCACCATCGGGAAGATCGGTCGCTACCCTTTTGGCCCTTGTCACCATCGGCAAGACCGAGCATCTTTTTTGACCCTTGTCACCATCAGGAAGATCGGTCGCTACCCTTTCGGCCCTTGTCACCATCGGCAAGACTGGCCATCCTTTTCAACCCTTGTCACCATCGGCAAGATCAGTCGCTACCCTTTCCGCCCTTGTCACCATCGGCAAGACCGGTGATGGGAATCGAGGTCGAGCACTGACTTTTTATTTTTGCATTTGTGTCCTTTAGTTTATTTTTATATCCTTGGGAAAGTATATGTGCAATTGTAAGGCTTTATAAGCCAATGTGTCATTCCCTTGGATTCTTTAGGTTTTTGTGCAAATTATCAGTAGGTCCAGCAAGGGGGCCCTCACTCCTTTCCCATTGGTCCACATAAGCCATATGGGTCCATGTGGGGCTGGTCAAAGTCCTAGGTGACATCTAGAAGGTCAATTGGACACATGGGAGACAAGTGGTTGAAAATGTCAAAGGGAGGCCACCTACCTTACCTACCTAGTCAAAGGAGTGCCACCTCCATATGTAATTTATTTATTTTGGGTTTTTGACCACATGGGGGAAGAAAATGGCCTATTTCCCACGAAATTCTCAGCCCCCCACCCCTTGCCATTCTCTATATAAGCCTATGTATAGTGTCATTAGAGATTTAATGAAGAAATTATGTGAAAATTGCTTGAAGCAAGAAGGGTGTGCCCTCTCTCCTCTCTCTCTAGTTCTCTTCTTCTGCCTCCTGCCCTCCAGGGTGTGAAGCCCCCTTCTATATTCTCCTTAGCCCCTCTGAGTTCTCTTTCTGCTGTCACCGCCGCCGTTCGTGCCCTCGTCGCGCCGCCGCCGTCGTGCCGCCACTGCCGCTACATCGAAGTTATATCTAAATCAGGATAGAACCTATCCTCTTAAATTGTATCTCTAGTTCTTATTGTCTGATTGACCCCTAATTTTTAGGGTTTGTTCTGTCCATCTTCCCTAATTTCCAGTTAAAATTTTGTGTCATTTGGAGTCAATTTGATATTTTCCCCGTATTTTTGTTTATCCTCTCAGTAATCTGCCCTTTTGCAGATCTACGGGACAGGGTCATCTTCTTATAATTTCCCCACCCGCTTAGAAACTTTTAGAAAATCCACAAAAATTCCCTAGTGTTCCTCACGTATACCCCCTTCCACCATAATTTTCTTTGAGTCAACAAAAATCATTTAGCCCTCAGTCAAAGGTCTATTTCAGGAAGATCCATCTCTACCCTGTGTGTCTGTCAGTCCGGGTTAGAAAAAAAAGGTAGTTTGCAGTCATTTTTATTTTTAATCCGTTTTGTGGATGGAGCCACCAAAGATATATGTTGTAGATTTCTGAATCCTCTATCCATCGACACCTCTTGTGCATCAATCTGACATCAGATCTGGTCGTAGGAATTCTTTTCGTGAAGGTGTGCAGAGCAGATCCGAATTCAGCCAGCACAACTCAGTCCGGGAGAAAATTCAGAAATAAATATCAAAGTCAATTTCAGGAGCCGCCCCTACAGGGAGTCGATCAGGGACATCCCGCCATCGTCCCAGCCAAGCGGCGCCTTCAGAAGATCCCAGGAAGGAAGCGTTCCTTTGGAATCCATACCTTGCTACCCACCGAGTCAGCAACCGAGTTGGTGCAGCACCGAGTTGCAATAGTGCCGAGTCGGACCAGCAGGCCGAGTTTGCCCCAAAAGCGCCTCCAAATTGCTTCCCGTCAACCCAAGGTCGGTCCTCCCGGGCCCCACTTGTATCCCTTTACCTCCCTGCGTGGAGTGGGCGATGGAATTACAGCTGTAATTAAAATTTTTAACTATTGTTACCGAAAGTTACCGTAACTGGCCGGGAACGTCTTCCCCACGCCCGGAGCATGGAGGTACACTCGCTCCTCACTCTTTATCGCATTTGCTTATCTTGTATAGCTTTGAATGCCATTGCGAGTGTAGGTTTCTAGCTTGTTATTCTATTATCACCGTTGCGAGAGAGCGAGATTGAGTGTACCGTCCCGTGACTCGATCCGAGTTAACGCGGAAAGGCCGATACCCGAGACTCACCGTCGGTTTCTCAACCGCGCACGGTCCTTGTCTTCGCTCGCATAGGGACGATCGTGAGCTAGAGTCCCAGGTCACGTGTCCGTCCCGCATCAATTTGGTATCAGAGCGAGTTTGAGTCTAGGGTGTCTAAAAATAAAAAAAAGAGTGTCGTTTAAGTCTAGTCATGTAAGTCTAAGTGTCTAAGTCGGTCCTAGGAGTTGAATTGCATACCATTAATCGGTATATCAAAAGGTGTTGTCCAAACGTTAGGCTACGCCTATCGGGAAGTCCGCACACTCACGTCGAGGAGACCCTCGGGTCAAACCTCCGCCATGTACCGAGTCTTGGTTTAAGTCTAGGGCCCTTAGTGTGCATTAGTTAGTGCATTCCCACCTTGCATAGTCGTGTCTAGTGTCTTGCCTAAGTGTCAGCATGTCTAGCATGTAGTTTTCCCCCCAATCTCCAATGGACTCCCGGTCGGCCAGGCGATCTTACCGTTGGCCCACCCAGGGGTTGGGCAACCATCCTCTCCACTTCTGTAGGCCCGAAGCCTCAGATTTTTATGGCTCCAACGATCCGGGCGATTACCTACGTTGGGAAGCCGCCATGGAAAAATACTTTGCTTGCTATCCCATGTCCGAGGCCGGACAATTCTATTTTGTCAAGGATAGGCTTCATGACCGGGCTGCCGAAAAATGGAGAACCATCGAAGGCTTAAGGCAGGTTAGGGGGCAATGGCCCCTCGAATCATGGTGGGATATGAAGAGAGAGCTTAGGAAGGTCTACGCGCCCCACCCATCTACCTCCAACCACGGGGGTCATGCCACAAGCCAACCCCACTACATCACCCCCAAGCAAGTGGGCCACACCTCCAACCAACCACACCCACTCGCCCCCAACCCATCCTACCCAAGCGCCTAAAATCAAGTGGGTCCTAGTCGGAGGCAAGGAGCCCCACACTTTGACGAGCCCCGACCCAAGCCGAGGCCGGTTGATTACGAGCACGTCCACCGTGATACCCCTAATCCAACCCACACCATTACCGAACTTGTGCAAATGCTTTCGGATCGGGTGGATAGGAGGTGCGCTTATTTTGAGTCGCAAGCCTCCCCTTGCCCACCTCCGCGACCGGAGGTAGCCATACTCGAGCCTTGGGAGGCCATAGCCCGTAGCCCCTACCCGGCCCCATCTAAGGAGTCTCCAAGCCCTCTCCCCATCATGGAGGTCCCTCCTTCATCCCCCATGAGAGATCCAATGCTACCACCCTCTCCTTCCGAGCTCTATTCGGAACCTTCTTCTTTGGAGCTACCAAAGCCCGGGCCACCCGTGTTTCTAACGGATACGCTATACATAGCCAAGCCGCTTCTAATTGGCTCAAGGATGGCTTGGTCCCACCTCCTTTCCCATCTATGGACCCCACACTATCTTTTGTGCCCGTCAACTCCTACCATACTACATTCCAGTCTAGTCACCATGTTGACACATTGGGTGACCTTATTCTTAGTTTAGGTTGGCAATGGGAGTTTACGCATTTATTGGCCCGAGGCTTCGACCAACCCACTAGTCGTAGCTTCACCCATCCGGCCTTAGGGTCCATTACCTCCGAGTGCACCATGGGTTGTGTCACCACGGAGATTCTTCTATTCCTCCCGATGCCGGCCGAGTCCGACTTCATACCCTTTTACCCAATGGAGGAATCCTATTTTTTTTACATGACCACCGTCCCATTCACCATGACGGATGAAGGTGACCACCCACACTTTCATGAATTTCAAACTTGGGACCGTGTCATAAGGGAACCCATCTCGAGGGGTCATACCTTCTTCGCTCCCTTTGACCCCTTCCTTAGTGGACCCCTTGACCCACCCCATCTACTCCACTTCCTCGAGGGAGTCCACTACCACACCCCTTCCCTACAGGCCGGGTCGTCTACACCCACCAAGCCCATTCACTTGCGAGATACACCATCATCTAGGGGAAAGAAAGAAGATGCATTTGGTACACCTGGCCCTCCTACATCTAAGTCCAATATGCATGCATGGTCCACTTTAGGAGGTCTAGGAATTCACCATGACGTCAACCTCAGGTTACGTCAAATGCATGCATGGCACACATTCGGGTGTCCTGGTCTGCCGTCATACACGTACGGGTCGGACTAACATTTGGTGTGTCTAGGGTTTTGTATGTCTGTGCATACGTCGCGTCGAGTCAGTCTTTGTACGCTCGCGTTGTTAGTCCCTTTTGTGTTCGAGACTTGTTGGACTTTGGGATCGGCTATACATCCACATATCGGATCTAGTCACATAAGGGACTCGCGGTGATTCCTAGTGAGTCTTCGAGCCACCTCCCTTCATTTGAGAGTGACCCCACCTCGGAGTGTCCACCTCTAGCCTCATTCCCATGGCAACGTGTGCATGTCGAATCTATACGGGATGAGTAGGTGTCGATTACTTGGAGTGGAGTGTACTCCACGCTTCCAGGTTCGGTGACGGATCCGCCGACATAACGAGCAGCCGCACCCCTTACTCGACGGGGTCGAGTTCCTCCAACCCGGGGAGAGTTGATGGGAATCGACGTCAAGCATTGACTTTTTATTTTTACATTTGTGTCTTTTAGTTTATTTTTATATCCTTGGGAAAGTATATGTGCAATTGTAAGGCTTTATAAGCCAATGTGTCATTCCCTTGGATTCTTTGGGTTTTTGTGCAAATTGTCAGTAGGTGCAGCAAGGGGGCCCTCACTCCTTCTCCATTGGTCCACATAAGCCATATGGGTCCATGTGGGGCTGGTCAAAGTCCTAGGTGACATCTAGAAGGTCAATTGGACACATGGGAGACAAGTGGTTGAAAATGTCAAAGGGAGGCCACCTACCTTACCTACCTAGTCAAAGGAGTGCCACCTCCATATGTAATTTATTTATTTTGGGTTTTTGACCACATGGGGGAAGAAAATGGCCTATTTCTCATGAAATTCCCAGCCCCCCACCCCTTGCCATTCTCTATATAAGCCTATGTATTGTGTCATTAGAGATTTAATGAAGAAATTATGTGAAAATTGCTTGAAGCAAGAAGGGTGTGCCCTCTCTCCTCTCTCTCTGGTTCTCTTCTTCTTCCTGCAGCCCTCCAGGGTGTGAAGCCCTCTCCTATATTCTCCTTAGCCCCTCTGAGTTCTCTTTCTGCTGCCGCCGTCGCGTCGCCACCGTCGCTACATCGATGTTCTGTCCAAATCAGGACATAACCTCTCCTCCAAAATTGTATCTCTAGTTCTTGTTGTCTGATTGAGCCCTAATTTTGAGAGTTTGTTCTGTCCATCTTCCCTAATCTCCAGTTAAAATTTTGTGTCATTTGGAGTCCATTTGATATTTTCCCCGTATTTTTGTTTATCCTCTCAGTAATATGCCCTTTTACAGATCTACGGGACATGGTCGTCTTCTTGTAATTTCCCCACCCACTTAGAAAATTTTATAAAATCCACAAAAATTCCCTTGTGTTCCTCACGTATACCCCCTTCCACCATAATTTTCTTTGAGTCAACAAAAATCATTTAGCCCTCAATCAAAGGTCTGTTTCAGGAAGATCCATCTCTACCATGTGTGTCTGTCAGTCCGGGTTAGAAAAAAAAGGTCGTTTGCTGTCATTTTTATTTTTAATCCGTTTTGTGGATGGAGCCACCAAAGATATATGTTGTAGATTTCTGAATCCTCTATCCATCGATACCTCTTGTGCATCAATCTGACATCGGATCTGGTCGTAGGAATTCTTTTCGTGAAGGTGTGCAGAGCATATCCGAATTCAGCCAGCACAACTCAGTCCGGAAGAAAATTCAGAAATAAATATCAAAGTCAATTTCAGGAGCCGCCCCTTCAGGGAGTCGATCAGGGACATCCCGCCATCGTCCCAGCCAAGCGGCGCCTTCAGAAGAATCCAGGAAGGAAGCGTTCCTTTGGAATCCATACCTTGCTACCCACCGAGTCAGCAACCGAGTTGCTGCAGCACCGAGTTGCAATAGTGCCGAGTCAGACCAGCAGGCCGAGTTCGCCCCAAAAGCGCCTCCAAATTACTTCCCGTCAACCCAGGGTCGGTCCTCCCGGGCCCCACTTGTATCCCTTTACCTCCCTGCGTGGAGTGGGCGATGGAATTATAGCTGTAATTAAAATTTTTAACTATTGTTACCGGGATTTACCGTAACTGGCCGAGAACATCTTCCCCACGCCCAGAGCATGGAGGTACACTCGCTCCTCACTCTTTATCGCATTTGCTTATCTTGTATAGCTTTGAATGCCACTGCGAGTGTAGGTTTCTAGCTTGTTATTCTATTATCACCGCTGCGAGAGAGCGAGATTGAGTGTACCGTCCCGTGACTCGATCCGAGTTAACGCGGAAAGGCCGATACCCGAGACTCACCGCCGGTTCTCAACCGCGCACGGTCCACGTCTTCGCTCGCATAGGGACGATCGTGAGCTAGAGTCCCAGGTCGCGTGTTCATCCCGCATCAATTTGGTATCAGAGCGAGTTTGAGTCTAGGGTGTCTAAAAATAAAAAAAAAGAGTGTCGTTTAAGTCTAGTCATGTAAGTCTAAGTGTCTAAGTCGGTCCTAGGAGTTGCATTGCATACCATTAATCAGTATATCAAAAGGTGTTGTCCAAACGTTAGGCTACGCCTATCGGGAAGTCCGCACACTCGCGTCGAGGAGACCCTCGGGTCAAACCTCCGCCATGTACCGAGTCTTGGTTTAAGTCTAGGGCCCTTAGTGTGCATTAGTTAGTGCATTCCCACCTTGCATAGTCGTGTCTAGTGTCTTGCCTAAGTGTCGGCATGTCTGTTGACACCCGTTTTATACCGATAAGTTGAGCCGTTTCTCTTACTTCCATTGATTGATGCCCTAAGTTGTCCATTATCTGTTGGGCCATTTTTTTTTGTGGCACATCCTGGGCCCATTTTTATGTGTAGCCTCCCTCCTTGGTAAAGGTCGTATCCATTTAAGGCTTATCGGACCTTGGCTTTGATTAATTGAACTGTTTTATAAACATGAGGTACCCAAGATCACAAACGGTCCCACATCAGCCGTTCAAGACTGGGGCGGTTGATACCAGACCGTTCATACATTTTGGCTAATTTCTGAGGATTTTCTGAATATTCACCGACAGGATTTTGTGCGGTGTGATAAGGACCGTTCAAGTTAATGGACGGGCCTATTACAACCGCCTATATCTCATAGTCCTACGCGCGCCCGTTTTCTCAGATAATTATCCAATTATCTTGAATTATCACCGACAGGATAAAACGATCGATTTTGTGCCGCTCTACGATAAAACGGTCTCTATCCAACCGTTCATATAGTCAGGGTCCCACGGCGGACGTTTCAGCCAGTTCGAGAGATAATTGGGATTATTTGCTGATTATTTGAATTTCCACCGACGGGTATGGACGGTTAGTATGTAACCGCCCACTTGGTTGAGCGGTCTATCGTAAGACCGTTCATCCCGTCGGTTGCTCAATTTTAACAGATTTTAATCCTTTCATTCATGGTTTTATCCCCAACTTCTTTTATCAATATCTCCGTGGATAATCAACCATTTTAAGTGCCGTTTCGACTGAATGGGAGATGATTGTATTATTTACGATTTATCTTCAATAATTGCGTTCGGAGAATGGCTATAAACCCTAATTTCGAGGTTGGCTTTCTAGGCTCTATAAATAGACCCTATTGGCCGGACGTCGAAAGGGGGGGAGATTTTGATCGACGGCGAAGCCCTGTCGCACTCTTGAGCGACCCAGCACCAAGGAGGGAGGCTCTCTACGTCCGCATGAGCCTTCGGTCAAGGGAGTAGCCCAGTCTTCATAGTTTTTCGTTCATAAGTTTTGCCGTGTTCTTTCATTGCATGCTTTGTTTCTCACCCGCGTACCCCCCTCCTTCTTATAACATGCATACAACCATCCCGTTTTTTGTCACCCTAGGGGTTTAAAACCCCCCAGGTACTTCCCTTTTCATTTGTTCATGCTTAATTCTTCTCATTTGGACATGTACCGCATCATTAAGGTCTAATTTGGGTGTCTCTTTTTGTGTCTCTACGTTGCTTCGCAGGTCAGCATCTAATCAGCACGAGGCCCATCCCCTCTGGCCGGCCGGAGAGGGTGGAGGTCGAACCCTTCTCAACTTGCTGAGTGAAGGTCTTGAGCAGTCATCCTCCAACCGTTCAACGTTTCGAGCGGTGCGTAAACAACCGCCCTTCACTGGAGTGCGGTCCCTCAAGCGCCGTCCATCTCACTGCAGCAGTTCCTCCCGCGTCCCTCGCAGCGTCCCAGGGCGGTCTATCGTAAGACCGCTCACCCCAGAGCGGTCCTAACCGAGCCGTTCATCCCCAGTGCTGCACCAAGGCGAGTGTCTCCCCATTTTCCAAGGTACGGCGTGCCTGTCGCGTACGCTATCTTGGTGGCGATCACGGTACTTTGCTTCATTCCCTATTTCCTCTTCTGTCTCTCATTTGTTCATGCACTTGGCGTGCTTTTGACCCCTTTAGTGAAGAGGGAGAGAGAGGAGAGAAATATATATCTACACCCCTTTTGTGGCGATCACGGTGGGACGCTTAATGCCCATCGTGCTTTTGAGTTGCTGACCTTTCGTAGTGGTTGTCAAGTTTCTCTTCTTGAAGTGATTTACAGGTCGGACGCGGTTTGCGGTCTTCTGGAGCACACGCGGTTCGTCCAGAGCCATTTAATCATCAGCACGGTTGGTTCTACACCGCATATATACTCTGTCTTCAGGTTTATCTGCCCTGGCCTTTCCGTTTCAGACGGCTCCCTATACGCCGTTCATCTCTGTGAGCGGCTGCCATCCAGCCGTCCAACTCCCAATCACAGGTACGCTGTACTTTCTGGTGGCAGATACACGGCTGTGAGGCGGCGGTTCAAGTGCGCAAGCGGTTGATTATTGGCCGTCTGTCTGGTATGTCCTGTACCTTCTGCCCATACATTACGGCTGGATATTGACCGCCTGTGTTATTAAAGCGGTCAGAGGAAGACCGCACATCTCCTGTCGTAGTGCATTTAGTTCAGCTTGCTTAGTGTTTCGGCTGGTGTATATTTTTCTCCTGGTGCTGTTCATTGGCTCCCCCCTGCCATCTTATTGTTATTGCATCACCATGCTTTTGGTATTCATGTGTATATTTGCTCATTGATTGATAGCTGCTAGGCTAGTTTGTGCATGCACTCCGGTGCGCATAGGAGCATCGATATTTTCCCATATTAGTTGCATTCCTACCGAGGTAGGGTTTCCTCTCGTCTCCATATTCCTTGGAGCCGACTAGGGACCTTGCTGAGGACCTCCATAAGCCCCCGTGAGCCGTGGATTCCCACACGGACGCCGGGCAGGTTGTACCGTATCCACCACGTCTAGGGATTGCATCCGCGAGTGAGAGATCCCAATAGAGTCACACGGTCCCTCGTTCTCATCCCAGTCAGGCACCTAGTGGTCGAGAGAATTGACATTATTATTAATCCACTAAGGTTCAAACCTGAAGATATAAGGAACTAACGAGCATCATTCTAAGAACTTGATTGCATTACTGAGTGATTCTACTCTCATCTCGCTCCAGTGTGTGCTTGTTATTTGTTTGGTAGATTTGATTGACTTCGTGTTGCTTATTCTGGGATCAAGTGTCTTGGTGTATGTGGGGCTGCCTTCTGCCCCCACGATCGCTTCCTAGGGTTGATTCTTATTTCCACTCCTATTCCAACCCCTTGTTCGATTCTGCCTCTTCTTCCATGTCGTCATACGACTTCTCTGCGGCCCATGAGGACGCCCTTCCTCGTGGTCTCCTTGAGGACCCACCTAGGGTCACCCATTTGCAAGGGGGAGAGGGGACGGCCCCTTCACTCCCGACCTCTCTTGGCGAGGGTCCCCGACCCTCTTTTCCAAACTTGTCGAATCAGAATTCAGCCAGTACGATCCTCGACATGATGGCCCAGTTGGACCCCACCCAACTCCATCTCATCAGGCAAGCTTTGCAAGGGGGCGATGCCCCGGCCTCAGCTCTGGCTCATGCCACGGCCCATGTCACCACTTCAGCTCCTGTGGTCGGGACCACCTTCGCGGCTCCCATTGACCTTACTCCAGTGCGCCCTCAGAATTTTCGCTATCCCAATATGGAAATGGGCCAGGCATCCACATCGGTCCATCATCAACTGGATAAAGGGAAATCCCTGATCCCCTCTGTTCCTTATCTTGAGCCATACCCTACAATTTCCCCATCGCCTCAGGCCCTCATGGCCCCGGCAGACTTCGCTAGGTCACAGCAGGGGGTGGCTCAAGTCACTCATGCGGATATGGGCCCCTCCTCGGCCCATTACCCCTCTTATGGGCCGCCTCCTTCGTCAGTTTATCCTTTGGTCGCCTATCCGGGTGCTACTCCTCTTGCTCCTCCCCCTCCTTCCCGGGAACGAGAAATCCTTGACAAGTGGGCTGCTATGCAGCAACAAATTGATCTCCTCCACAAGCGGGTTGGCCCGCAATCTCTTGCCGATGTCCCTATCCCTAACTTCAGGGACCTACGTTTTCCTTCCCAGTCGGAGCTCCCCGTGTACCGCTCATCCATGTCCGAAAGTTCTTGTACGAGTCTGCGCAGTTCCAACAGGATGATCGCTTGATGGCTTATTTGTTCCGTCGGTCCCTGGAGGGGGTCGCGCTGGAATGGTTTTACACCCTGCCTTTGGAGGAGGCTGAGAATTTTATGACCGTCAAAGAGAGGTTCATACAGAGGTTTCAGGATCGGGTCGGACCCGAGTACTCTTTCACGGACCTGGTGGCAGAAAAGATGAAGCCGGAGGAAGACTTCGCCACTTATGCAGATCGCTGGAGACAGATAGCCTCGCGGTTGCCCGGGCAGATTCCGGAAGAGGAAAAAGTAAAATTGTTGATTTCCAATGCTACGCCAACTTTCAGAAACATTCTGGCAATGAATGACATTTCAAACATGCACCAACTATACATCAGGGCTAGGTTTATTCAAACCCAATTTAAAGATTCCCCCATCCATTCTCTGTTCGAGGCCCAGAAGCCTAAGGCCGCTAAGAAATCCCAGGGCCCCGTCACTGAGGGGGTACAAATTAACGAGCAGGTCCAGGCCGTTCAGTTCCCCCAACACGCCGCTCCACCCCGCTTCCCACCATCTCAGCGTAACCCCCAGTTCGCTGCCCCGCAAGCTCCCCAACCTGCCTTCCAAGTCCCGCAATACCCTCCACAGGCGCCTCCGCCATCCCAACAGCCTCAGCGGCCCCCGCAATACAATAATGTTCCTCCACCCCCCGCCTACGGCTCTGCCCGACCAGCTCCAAAGAGAGCTCATTACCCCCCTCTCCCAGAGACCTTGTCAGATGTTTTCTCTGCTCTAATGTATACTGGCGACCTTCAGTTGCCACCTGAGCGCCCGAACTGGAATCTGGCTGCCGACCAGTCCCGATATTGTATATTCCATCGACAGCCAGGGCACACTATAGAGCGATGTTATCAATTCAGAGACCTGGTGTATGATTTGCATGAGGGCCAGAGAATTGACTGGGCCCAGATGCACCAACTAATTGAGGATATCAAGCAGAGGCAGAGACAAGCCAGGCCGCAACAGGCGGCGCCCCAGCAACAGCAGCAGCAACAGCACCAACAGCAACCGCAGCCCCCACCGCAGTAGCAAGACCTTGGGATCCATCAAAATCCCATGCCAATGCATCAGCCCGCTCCCCAGCAACAACAGCCACCGCCGGCACCGGCCCCAGCACAAGTGAATGCGGTCCAACGCCCAGCCCCCAACGCTGGGTGGACATTTGATGATGAGACCCCCGCCCATCTCTTGGCCTTACACCACCACTACTCTCCCACACCAGCCATCCCCTCCATCCTTAGACCCACCGCTACACTGCTCGTCACTTCCACCGCGTCGCCTCTTAGGCCCTCCACATTCCCCCCTACTCCATCCGTCCTATCACCACCACCCGCCATGCCTCCCATCATCCCCCCTAAGCTTAACCCTTCGCCAGTGTCCCCTCCACCAGGGCCCATTAAGCCTATTCCCGTCATCCTCACCCCCATCTCCACGCCATCCGCCTACCCCACCAGGCCAAGCGGGGGTCCAGTCCAGGCCGTGCAAGCATCACAATGCGCCCTTCGGAGCGGGCGTCCTTTCCAGAGGATGTTTCCTTCCTCAGGTGCATCTGCACCGAACCCTGCAGTTTCCTCCCCTACAGTTGAACCAGAGGAGATAGATCCGGTGTCGGGCACAAGATATGACTTGTTACAGCATTTAGACCGGCTGCCGGCCAAAATCTCAGTATTAGAGTTGATCAAGAGGTCGCCGCTCCACCAAGATGCCCTGAAAATCTTCCTACAGAAAGTTATGGTGAGCGAGGATGTGGCGGTGGATAGCCTGCCTACGGTTTTGGCCACGATCACCAAGGGGCCATCTATTGCATTTGCTGAGTCAGAATTAGCTCCTCCTGAGGCGCGGCAGATGCCATTATGTATTACCATCTCTTTAAACAAGACGATCGTGGAATCCGCCCTTGTGGATACAGGGGCGTCAATAAATGTCTGCCCATTGAGTACCCTTCGTGCTTGTAATATATCAGAGGACATGCTCAAGCCGACACCAACCACGATAGCCGCATATGATAACTCCAGAAGTGCTTGTCACGGGGTAGTAACTGTGCAGGCCGAGCTAGGGCCCTTGGTGATGGATGTAGAATTTTATGTGTTGGACATAGACCCAATGTTCAAAGCCATTCTGGGTCGTCCATGGTTAAATGGTTTGAACGCCGTCCCCTCAACCGCTCACCAGTGTCTGAAGTTCCCATTCCAGGGGCGAGTGGTCAAGGTGAAAAGTGTTTCCACAATTCAAAACGTTGACGCCATAGCAGCCAAGATTCTGCCCACACTGTGGCCGAGCAACAGACCTGTTTTATCTGTCATGGACTTGAACTATTCATGGGCGTATGCATCGCGCAAACCCACCGCTGCACCAGTCAATGTGAAAGTAAAGCCCAAGATGAGAGACTCAAAAGGGTGGCACATAATTCTAAAATTGGGCTATCAGCCAGGTCGAGGACTCGGCGCGCAGCTGCAAGGCCGAACCAACCCCGTTCCCAGGGGAAGGAAGATGGGCCGTCGGGGCCTCGGCTACCATGAATCCTCCATGTCGATGCTTGGGGACTCTGGGCCGTTGACCTGGGATTACCGGCAACATTTTGTGAAGGGTCCGTTGCAGCCTGGCACCTTGAAAACCTTGCCATCCCGCCTTGAAGAAAAGATAGATGAAGCTTTTGCTGTTGCCGATCCTCCACCACCACCGCCGGGGTTAGCCGGCGACTTGGAAGACTTTGCCAATTGCTTTGCAAAGATGTTTTATGAAGAAGAGGGTGACCCGAAGAAAAGGGAGACGCAGCTGGTAAGGCGCCCCCCGATGCCATTGGCCCGCCAAGGGCCCCGGAAGACGGGGAGCTCCATCACTACTTATTCTATGTCCCCATCCCGCCTCGCTTCCTGGTTCCAACAGCGGGATTCTGTTCCCCTCCACTCCTGGTCGACCCGTACTTTGCGGAGAGACCCGAAGTTTTATTCGTTCCATGTGCTTGCGGGCGCTGCCCGCCCATTGATTTATCAACCCTCTTCACTCCTCCTCCTCCAGGAGCTCAGCTCCATGAAATGTGGTTTAAGTCTTCTGACCCTTTCTTTGACTGCATCTTCCCGGAATTGTTTCCCATGCAACTGCCTCCCCCTTCGCCTTCTTCCTCCTGTTGTGTGATCACTTCTGACCTCCAAAAAAAAAAAAATGCCAATCTCAAAACGGAGGTCTCCATGGAAGATTACGCTATGTTCTGCCCAGATTCCCAGGGGCACGAGACCCCTGTTTCTTTTCCGGTAGATTTCTGCTCCCCTAGGTTAGATGTACAGTGTATCGAGTCTCCTAGGATGGTCGAGTCAATCAGGGTAGAGTCTAGTTCAAGTTATGTCAGCCCACCAACATCTGTGGCACCTGCCATGTCGCACCCCTTCAAAACCATTCCCGATAGGTTTCTACAAGATTTGGCTGGGAGATGTCATGCTCTGTTGAAGTGCCCAGAATTTATAGAGACCGCGATTGTCTTGGAAGATGATGAGGGAGCTGAGGAGGTATGGAGCAAGGATGGATTAGGGGTATATGAAATTGTGAACGAGAAAGACCCAGCATATGATGAGGAAGATGAAATGGACGACACTGCCGACCTATATGCCCAAGGCTTGAAAAAGTTTGACGAACCCTCCGTGGCAGTGGATGAATCCACTAAGGAGATTAACCTCGGAACAATAGAGGACCCCAGGCCCATACTTATTTCCGCCAATCTCCCTCCTCAAGTCGAAAAGGAATTGGTCGAAGTCTTGAGGGAGTACAACGATTCTTTCGCCTGGTCCTACGAGGACATGCCAGGCCTTGACCCCGCCTTGGTTGAACACAGGCTGATTCTCAAACCAGGGGCAACGCCCGTTAAACAGAAGGCAAGGAGATTCCACCCGCAAATGGCCTTAAGGATTAAGGAGGAAGTCGATAAATTGCACAAGGCCCGGTTCATTAGAGTGGTGCTGTATCCACAATGGGTGGCGAATATAGTCCCAGTGATGAAGAAGGATGGTAAAATTTGAATCTGCATTGACTTCAGGGACTTAAACAAGGCATGTCCGAAAGATGATTTTCCACTTCCTCACATCGACGTCTTGGTCGATAATACAGCTGGATACGAAGCCCTCTCCTTCATGGACGGCTACTCGGGGTATAACCAAATCCTGTTGGCTCCGGAAGATCAAGAAAAGACCTCGTTCACCACACCATGGGGCACATACTGCTACGTCGTCATGCCATTTGGGTTGAAAAATGCAGGTGCCACCTACCAAAGGGCGATGATGGCTATCTTTCACGATATGATGCACGTTTATTTATAAGCTTATGTGGATGATATTTTGGTCAAATCGAGGTCACAAGAAGAGCACCCCGCCATTCTAGCCAAGGTACTGCAAAGGGCTAGGGAATACAAGTTAAAGATGAATCCAAAGAAATGTGTGTTCGGAGTTGCATCAGGGAAATTGCTTGGGTTTATAGTTAGTAAACGGGGGATTCAGATCGATCCAAACAAGGCAAAGGCCGTCATGGAAATGCCACCGCCGAAGAACGTCACTGAGCTTCAAGGTTTGATCGGGCGTTTGCAATTTATCAGGAGATTCATATCTCAGCATTCGCAAAGATGCCGCCCGTTTTATGACCTGTTAAAGGTCGGCGCGAAATTTGAATGGAATGAACAATGTCAAAAGGCCTATGAGGAACTCAAGGTGTACCTCTCTAATCCCCCGGTTCTACAACCACCTGTCCCCGGGAAACCCCTGATCCTGTACATTTCTGTAATTGAGGACTCCCTAGGAGCTGTTTTGGCACAGGTTGATGATGAAGGAAGAGAAAGGGCGGCGTACTATCTCTCAAGGTTATTTAATCCTACTGAATCCAAGTACACTGCTATGGAGAAAACCTGTGCAGCACTAGTGTGGGTAGCGCAGAAGCTTAAACACTACTTCCTCGCCCACGAGGTTAGGCTCATCTCTAGAATGGACCCCATTCGTTATCTGTTGGAAAAGCCGGTCCTTTCTAATCGGCTAGCTCGCTGGCAAAGTTTTCTCTCCCAGTTCGACATTACCTTCATCGTGCAGAAAGCAATCAAAGGATATGCCATTGCCGAGCACCTAGGTTATTCTCCTATCCCTCGCACGGATTCCATTCAGGATAAATTCCCCGATGAACACCTGGCGGTAGTCACTCATCTTCCTTTCTGGTCCCTCCACTTTGACGGTGCCCTTAATTCCCAGGGCAGCGGAGTCGGGGCCGTTCTCCTTACTCCAGAAGGGGTGACCATCCCCGTGGCATATCAACTCTTATTTTCTGCCACCAACAATATAGCCGAGTATGAGGCTCTCCTTGCTGGTCTGAAGCACGCCTACATCTTGGGTGCGCGATACCTAAACATCATAGGAGACTCCCAGCTGGTGCTGCGTCAAGTTTTGTCAACCTACCGCACCCGTGACCCTAAGCTCAAACCCTACCAGGATCTGGTCACGCTTTTGGCCAGGCAATTCAGGAAACTCGTCTATATCCACACTCCCCGCTCTCAGAATATCTTGGCCGACGCCCTGGCGTCTCTCGCCTCTTCTCTATCACTCCCCCTAAGTCGCGCCACCGAGACCATTGTGGTCCAAAGGCTAGACATTCCTTCCCCGCAAGATCCCTGGTTCGACAATCTTAGGATGTCCGTAGAGAAGAAAGTAGAAAGGGAGGAGATGAAAGAGGTCTCATTAACGGAGCTCGAGGAGATCATTGAAGAGGAAGAATTGCCGTGGTTTTATGAGATCGAGCAGTATTGCAAGGATGGTACATTTCCGGAAACAGCCAACGCTGAGCAACGAAAAGCCATTAGAAGAGTCGCCGCCAGGTACACGATCATCGCCGGGGAATTGTATAGGCGAGCCCTGAATGGAGTTCTAATGAGGTGCCTAGATGACGAAGAAGCTTGGAACGTTGTGGAAGCAGCCCACTCCAGCGAGTGTGGAGGGCATGTGAACGGACAGGCCTTGGCAAAGAAGATTCTTAGGCAGGGCTATTACTGGCCAACCCTAGAAGAAGATTGCTCTACCTATGTCCGTAGGTGCCTTCAGTGCCAAATCCATGCCGACAAAATCCACGCTCCGGCCTCTTCTCTCCATCCTGTTACGGCCCCCTGGCCGTTTTCTATGTGGGCCTTTGACATCATCGGGCCCCTCGGTGATCCGAACTCTGCAATTAAACAGAAATCCTTCATTCTGACGGCTACAGAATACTTCACTAAGTGGGCCGAAGCTGAAGCTTATGCAGAAATCAAGGCCACCACAGTATGCCGCTTCATCATGAAGAACATTATCTCGCGGTTCGGAGTGCCAAGCAGCATCGTCACCGACAACGGGCCTCAATTCATCTCACAAGAACTCCAGGACCTCTATAAGAAATTCAATATAGTTTTGCATCATTCATCACCATACTACCCCCAAGGTAATGGCCAGGCTGAGGCCACGAATAAGACCCTTCTCAAAATTATCAAGAAAACATGCGAATCACATAAATTTACTGATTGGGCCGACAAATTGATAGAAGCTCTATGGGCCTACCGCACCTGGGTCCGCACTCCCACAGGGCAGACTCCCTTTGCCCTCACTTACGGAATGGAAGCGGTGCTCCCGTATGAAATTCTAATCCCTTCCCTAAGGGTGCAGCTGGATAAGGAACTTAATCTCGACGAACATCGAGAGGCATTGCTAGTCCAACTGGAACTCTTAGACGAGAAGAGGTTGAATGCGGCCAATCATGTTTCAGTATATCAAAAGCGGGTCTCGCGATATTTTCAAAAGAAGGTCTTCGAAAGAAGGTTTCAAGTGGGTAATATGGTTCTGAAACGCAAATTCATCAGGTCTGCAGGTCCCAGGTCTAAGTTGCAACCCAACTGGGAAGGGCCCTTTGTAATCAAAGAAGCTTATCCTGGCAATGCATATCGTCTAATCAACTCGGAGGGGGAGGAATTGCCGAACCCGTGGAATGGGCTGTATTTAAAGCGTTTTCATCCATAAAAATAAAACCAGTGAACGGCTCGATGGCAGGGCATACCCCACCAAATTGCAAAAGGAGGACCCAGATTCAGCATTTCACACACTACACGACCCCGTGGTGCGGTATTCTCTCATGCTACCCGACACCGTTTCTCCTTTGGCCATGCTCGGGGATGGTGGAAATCCTTGCATTTCCTCTCTCTCGGTTGAAGATAAGGCGCAAGTGGTGAATAAGGGGGCGAGAACTGACCCAGGTTCCCTGTCAAAAGAAAAAGGTCTCAAATAGGGGCAATCCGTTAAGACCTCACTCCGCAAAAGAAGAAAAAAAAGAAAGAAAGAGAAGGAAAAGGAAAGCAAACAAAAACAAAAAAGAAGAAGAAAAAGAAAGAACAAGGGCAAAAGCCGAAAGCACAAAGCTCGAAGCTCCCTGAATCCCCGAAAAATGCGGCTAGGCATGGCAAGAGTGGCAATACAGTTTCCCCGCGGGACGTTATGAGCCCGGTCGCATGCGTGCCTAGAGCGGGTGAAGGTTCGATGACGGATACAAAGCCCCGGTGCAATAGACCAGATTCCTTGAGAAAAGGGGGGTCCCGGGAAAGAACTCAAGCCCTAAAAACCTTTACACCTATCGTCGGCTTCCCTACTCAATCTTTTTTTACTTTCTCAAGGAATGAATCCCACCCCGGATATGGCCTCAGCAGAAGCACCGTCGAGCAAAGTCGACGCCGATCACGGGCGGTCCCCTTTCCTGCACGCGCTGAACCTTGGAATTCCGTAGCAAGACGAGAATGTCCCTGCTATTGAGACCCGAGCTGGTTTCAAAATCCAAAAAATCAAATATTTCAAAACCCAAAAAAAAAAATCAAATATTTCAAAACCCAAACAAAATCAGATATTTCAAAACCCAAACAAAATCAAATATTTCAGAATTCAACAAAAATTGCGTTTACTTGTTTCCTTCTTGCATTCATCTGCATTTTCTCGCACTTTGATATTTGCCTATTTAATAAGGCTCACCCCCTTGACCAAAAGTCAAGAAAGGGTCGTCTCCTAAACTTGCTGTAGGCAAGGGGCTGAGCCTAAAATAGATTTAATATGTTTCATGTTTGCATGTGTGCAGGGGCAGGTCGGAAGGACAGTTGACTCAGGACTACATGAATATTCAATCCTCGCATTAGCCTATACAATCACATCACATCATAATCATATTGCAAAGCTCAAACCCAATCTCAAATCTTATTCATGTCATATATCAAGTTGTCCGAATATAAAATCCTATCCCATATCTTCATAAAAAACAAAAGAAAATCACTCAGTCCGCTGCTGGGCATCTCCGCGAGGACGTATCTCTCTCAACTCCCTAAGATAAGCCTGTCTAGTCTCTGGAACCTCCTCAACCTCTGCTGGTAGGGTACGCACCCTGCTCACCTCCCACATGATCAACGCACTCCTGACCGCCTGCTCGTCCTCCTCTGTCCCGATCCTCCGTGCCTGTAGCATGGGAAGATAGGGTAGCGTAGGTAGCACCATCCGGGGGAGCCCGATCTGCAGGTAGCATCTGTGTGGGCTGTACATCGCTAAAGTGGTGTCGCTCACGAGCCTCAAGTCCAAGCCAGCTCTCCTCGGTAGCCTGATGAGGGTATCATGGAGGAAGTCCGGGCGCATCACGAACCTATCCAGGGGCAGCCTGTGGATGTACGGGCGCCACTCGTCCCTGGTCTTCAGCTCAGCCGTCCTGCACTCAACCTGTGGAGAAAACCTGAAGGCGCCCCCTATAAAGTAAAGGGGATGGCTCCCAAAGATCCTGCTAACTGAAGTAATATCCTCCCTCAGGGTAAACTTCATCCTAACTCCTATCCAACACTCCAATAAGATCATCGAACCAAAGAGAGGACCTCCTAAGGCTGCCGAAGTGAGACCCTCATACAAATAAGCTAAGATAGCCTGAGAGATGGAAAGTCCCTGCCAAAGGCCGCTGATGGTGCTGAGTAAAGGAATCTCTAGGACATGGTCGGCTGAAGGGAAAAGGATGGCCCCGCATAGGCAAATGGACGCAGCTTTGGCTATGGCTTCAACCCAGCCGCACTTATTCCGGCAATGTTCTACTACCCACTGGCTCAGAGGAAGGAGGTGGATGTGGCGAGGACCTACGAAGGTGCGAACATCCCCGCTGTCGGGTAGGAACCCTCGTAGGATGAGTTTTGGGTCTATAGGGGCAACGGTATGGCATATCAAGTCTTCCTCCCCCACCTTGGACCTAGGGAGCCCGAAGTATGTCTCTGCCTCCTCTAACAGGATGGTGGCCTCAAAAGATGGGAAGAAGAAAGTATGAGTCTGAGGGTGCCAGATCTCCATCAGAGCAGAAATACTATGCCAATCTAAGGAAAGTTTAGGGTAATTCTGACCTAGAACTAAGAGGAGTGCAAGTGCCAGGATTTGAGAAGGTGAGTCACCCCGAGGGGCAATGCACGGACCATGGGGGCCACCCACTTTAAATTAGAAAAGCGCCTCGAGCCGGGAAGAAGCTGAAAAGAAGAAGGAAGCAAGGGGTGTAAAGAGATATAAGAGGAAATCAAGGGATGAAAATTTGAACATATTCTAAGCAAACTTACCTCTCTCATAGGGGTGGCGCTGAAATGTCGAGGAATCAAGTTTAGTCGTTGAATCGCTTCCCGCTCCTTTCTAGCCGGTCGCGGTCCTTCAAACGACGCTTCCCCCACGGAACTTCCATCAAAAGCCCTCTTCATAATGAGGTGACGAGAATCAAAGGTTTTAGGCTTTAGGAGAAGGAAGACGGGTGAGTTGAGAGTTCAGGCCTACCTGCTACTTATAGGGTTCATTAGAGAGCCTAAGCCTCTTAGGATTAGGCCTAGATAAGTCTAGGACGAGTTTGGATAGGGTTGTGATAAGTTCAAAGCACCTTGCCCTCGGGCTGGGGACTCTCCAGGGAGTCCCCTTTGAAGCAAATCGGACGTGGGAATGGACGGTCTTACGATAGACCGTCCATCCATTATACGGCCCATCATCAACCGTTTTTCTCTCCAAAGGAAGCTTGGGCCCAGTGACTTGTACAGCCCTAACTCCGCCGTTCTAACACTCATACGGTTTATATGGAACCGTTCCAATGAATTCATGCGGCCCTTAGAAAACCGTTCTTATATACGAGCGGCTAGAGGAGAACCGTCCATATGCTTTGCTCCCCAATTAACCTGTTGCACTCATGCCTCCGTCATTTAGCGCTCTCCTCTCACTCAAGTCGGCGTGTGCGCACTCATCTCACTCAAGTCGGCGTGTGCGCTCTCATCTCACTCAAGTCGGCGTGTGCGCACTCATCTCACTCAAGTCGGCGTGTGCGCTCTCATCTCACTCAAGTCGGCGTATGCGCTCTCCTCTCACTCAAGTCGGCGTGTGCGCTCTCATCTCACTCAAGTCGGCGTGTGCGTCGCTCATCTCTCTCAGGCTAAGCGAGCTCCTCAAACTCATTTGCCCACTCATACAAACATTCATCCACCAAACAAACGAAAAATAGAAGACATGCATATCACTATCACTATCATATACACAAGATGGGCCCAGTACAACCAGTCAAGTAGCTCCCTCTCCCTGGCCCCCGTCGCTGTCTCCACCGCCCTCATGCCTCTTTGGGGGAGGCATCGCTGAGGTCGCCTCATCACGCCATCGCCGGCGCCGCTCCTCCTCCTCGTTCCTCCGATGGTTGGAGGAACCAGTGAAGTAACTCCTCACGGAGCCGTGGGTGCCATGGCTGCCGCTCGCAGTCGCCCTGCTGCGCTCCCGACTCGCCTCCTTCATACCCTCCACCTTGCCCTCCAGTCGGGCAACCTGTAGACGGGCCTGCTCTGCCTCACTCCTGTAACGCTCGACCTCTGCCTGGTAACGGTCCGCCTCGGTAGCACCGGCCCGTAGTCGCTCTAGCTCGGCCCGGAGGAGTGCCGTCTCCACTGCGCCTACCGGTTGGCTCCGCGCAGCCTCTTCTCGCACCCGGGCTACCTCCTCCAGAGTCGCCACCCGGCTCCGCTCCAGCTCCGCCATCCGGCTCCGCTCCAGCTCCGCCACCCGGATTGCTTCCTCCCTAGCCGCTGCTCGGCTCTGCTCCAACTCCGCCCGCAGGCGGGACAGCTCGGATGTCTGCATTCACACACCATTGTCAGTTGGTCACATTTTCATACATTTCATAAGCATGAATAAACAGGAGGAAGTGTAGAAATTCACGTACCCTCTCCACAAGTGCCACCTCGGCCGCTTTGGCCCGCTCTACCATCCGTGTAAAGTCCGCCTCTCGATCGGCTCGATCTGCTAGGGTCTGGACGGAGGAAGAAGAAGGAGCGTCTGGTCCCGCCCTCTGAACACCCTCGGCGCGCTGCATCCAAATACTCCAGGTCAGTCACAAGCATAATCATAATCATATAGAACTGCATAATTTGAAAAAGTCTAAGGTTTAGGAAACTCACCAGTAGGGCCAGGGCCTGCCGGGCCTCGTCTCTCTCCCGGATGGTAGAGTGCAGGAGTCCCTGCAGCTCTGCCACTCGTCCTGCAGGGTCAACCTACATTTTAGAAATCCATGTGTTAGTGCATCATCATATAAGAATCATAAGCATGATAGACAAAGTTTAAGTTTATAAGTCGTACCGGTCGGTGGGCGCCTCGGAACACCTGGTCCCGGTAGTGCCGTGCATACGCGGTGTAGTACGCGCTGTCGCTCTCTGCCCGGGCGGTCACTGCTCGCCCTTGTGCAGCCTAGTCAGCAATCTGCTCGGCATTCCTCGCTGTCCAATCGTACGCCTCGCGAAGTCCCCGGGTGGTCCTCGTCACCCGTTCCCCCGCCTTCTCAGGCGCAGGGAACTCTACAACCGGCTGGTGGACCCCGACGGTCCTCATCACCAACCTAAAGTGTAGTGGCTCCACCACATTCATGCAGTGAGGCCACACGTCCCGGCCAGAGAAGGCCAAGGCCTCAGTCACCCACGGCTGACCCTCCGGGCTCTCCTCCGTGTAAGGGGTCCACCGTACCTGCAAAGAATAGGAAACTACATCAGTATCATCAGAATAGCATGTATTTAAAGAGTCTGAGTCTAGAAGCGTACCGAGGTGTACGGTAGAGAGTCCAGGTCGTCCTGCAGCTCCCGAACCTGCCTCCTCAAGGCCATCATCTCCCGGGGTGCTGTCCACCTCCGCGCTATCGACAGGAGCCCAGGGCGGGTCTCCTCGCCTCTCCCCAACCCACGTAGGCGCACGTAGGCCCACACCTGTATCACAAGGTCGTGTCAGCATTCAGTCAGCATATAGAGTTGCATAATGAAGACTAGGGAAGAGAGTCGCACCTGGAGTAAGGGGGAGAAGCCCCCAAGCATCGTCCGACGCGCCGTCGAACTGAGGGTGTCAAAGAGGAAGGCGAGGACCGCCGCTCCCCAAGCATAGTCACCTACATGCTCGAGCTCCTGGAGGAAGGGGAGGAAGCGACAGCTCATCACGTCCGCCCGAGTGGAGAAGAGAAGCCGTCCGAACATCAGCATCAGAAACCGTCGTAGTACTCTGTCCGCCTCTGGTCCCGGTGCCGCTGCAACCCTCGGCCTCGCCAACCCGACAAGCCGCTCCAAGTGCTCCTCTGGTCGCTCGCCCACTGCAACACCAACTCGTCGAAGACCCAGGCTGTCCTGGAGAGTAGCCCGGGGAAGGAGGGTCGACTGCCTCTCGGGGCGCCGCAGCTGTAGGCCGAGCAGCTCTCGAGCCATCCCCCGGTAGTCAGGAAAAGTAGTCCCGCTGACCGGCGACCCGTGCATACGTAGGCCAGTGAGCCTGGCCACGTCCTCCAACGTGGGAACCATGTGCCCCCACGGGAACAAGAACGTCTGACTCACTGGGTCCCAGCGGTCGTGCAGAGCATAGAGCAGAGCTGCGTCAAAGCGACACACCTCGATACTCAGGAAGGGGGCGAACCCCATGGCAGTCAATCGCTCCCTCTGGAAGTCCGGTAGTGCGAGGTACACTGCCCGAACCTGTAGCCAGGAGGTGCGGGTCCTACGTTTCCCCTGCATTCATCCATTTTATTTTGCATTAGTCATTTAGTTTCACATTTTGTTTCACATAAATAAAATGCTCAAAGCCCAATTATTAATTCTAAGAACGGTTGCTCCCAAACCGCTCCATAGATGAGCGGCTTCATTCAAACCGTTTTGTTGCTCAGGTCCCCCAGTTTGAACGGGCTGTGCCTAGCCATTTTTATCATGGACGGATCACCCTGAACCGTCCGGTTGCCCGTCTTCCTAAGGAATAACGGCCCACCTCTGGCCGTATTGTTTTTATGACGGTCCTCTAAGGACCGTATTGTGTTGCTTGGTTGCATGTTTGAGCGGACCTACACGGCCCGTCTGTATTCTGAACGGTGATACCCTCACCGTATTGTGTTTTAAGGAACCGTTGGCTATGTGAGTGTAAACGGCGCTCCCAGCACCGTGTTTGTTTGGGGCGGTCCTTTTGGAACCGCATTGTTCTGGCAGTACGGTTTCTGTTAAACCGTTTTACCATCGTCGTCCTCGACGACGGTGGAGGCCTCCCAGCCTGCTGGGAGACCTCCGTGGTCCCTAAAACAACCCCCTAGGCCCCTCTAAGCCCCTAAAACTAACATGCATGGAACTAAAAACGATTGAAATGGAAGAAAAGGTGGGGGAAACCTACCTCGGGATCCCGTGGTTTCTTGGCCGCCCCCGCGGGCGGTGGTCCTCCGGCCACCTCCTCCTCGTCGGCAGGGCCTCTTCGTCGGCGACGACGATGGCGAGCTCCTCCATCGTCACCCCGGGTGTGCCCTCCTCCTCCGGCGGCGGTGGCGGTTGCTCCGCCGACGGCGAGCCCTCACCGGCGGTCCGTGGCCTGGCGGACTGGTGCTTCGTCCGGGTCATCAAATGGGCTGGGGTGCAGTGAGGTTGAGAGAGGGAGAAGGGGGGAGTTGAGAAGAGAGAGTGAGAGAGGGAGAGTGTGGGCGTTGTTTGCCCCTTCCTACCTTCCACCGTCGGTTACGGTGGAGGGAGACGAAGGGGTTCTTTTTTTTCGAAGCTCCAGAGAAGCGCGATCTATCGTTAGACCGTTCACTATGTGAACGGTTTGTTCTTAACCGTATGTCTCTCTTGACCGTTAATTCTATGTCGGTTGGAATTCTGGGTACGAGCGGTTCCCACAGAGCCGTTCTAATTAAAACGGTGTATATACAACCGTTCATCACTGGCAACCGGCTCTAAGAAATTGCTTGAATATCAGGTACATCCGGTTAACATGGAGCCGTTTATAATGTAGAACGGTTAATATTTAGCCGTATATCTCGTTGATGTGTTTAAATCATGAATATTGAATATTTTCTTTGGAAATACATCTCTTAATCATCTTATGCAGCATCACTTCAACCATGTCTCGCCATTTCGCCTGCACAGGTTAGTCAGGTATGGTCTTCTATCCCTGAATCCCTTATTGCATTATTATATGGTATTATATATACTATTTCGAGAGCCGGCAGGTTTCTTATATGTCCCAGGATCTGATGTTCCCCTTCAACAAAAACAATGATGATCCAGGTTCATATATCTAACCTTCGGATAGGCCGTTAAGTTGGGATGTCATGAGGAGGACGGTTCTATCCGCGCGCTGTGGTAGCGGACGGTATCTTGACTCTGATGTTCCCAGCTTAGCAATATTACTCTCGAATATCTTATATTTTAATCTTTCTTGGCATTTGTTTTAAGGATTTCTTTTTGTTTTAGCCCAGCATGCATCATACGCATTCTTTTGAGCTTTCATGCCCCATGGTTTGCTTAAGAAATGTCCCGTCGGTAACGGTCAGCTATGAGTTTAAGAGGCTCGAGTAAGATGAACTAATTCCACTCTGAGTTTGAAGGTTCTCTTTGGTCGGTTCGTTGAGATCGGTTGACTAGAAGAACCCCGTCTGGAGCTTTAGCATCTTTCTTTTCTTCTTTGTGGCCCCCTCGTTGGACCGCGGGATTGTGTCCCCCATGAGGTTGGTCTTGTCGGTTGATTTCCTTTGGTTTAGTCCCTCCAGATTGGCGTCGCCTTTTGGTCAATTGTTCATAACACTCGGTTCAAGGTTTTCCGAAATATTCTCATCGCTTATTGGTAGGAACGGGTGTCGTTTTACCTTAACGCCCGCTTTTCCGGTCCACTCTATTACATTTCCGCTTCGTCTCCATGTTCCATGTCACCTCCGCTTCACCTCCGCTCGCTCCCCTGCAAAGAGGACGTTAAGGAGGGGCATCTGTTGACACCCGTTTTATACCGATAAGTTGAGCTGTTTCTCTTACTTCCATTGATTGATGCCCTAAGTTGTCCATTATCTGTTGGGCCATTTTTTTTTGTGGCACATCCTGGGCCCATTTTTATGTGTAGCCTCCCTCCTTGGTAAAGGTCGTATCCATTTAAGGCTTATCGGACCTTGGCTTTGATTAATTGAACTGTTTTATAAACATGAGGTACCCAAGATCACAAACGGTCCCACATCAGCCGTTCAAGACTGGGGTGGTTGATACCAGACCGTTCATACATTTTGGCTAATTTCTGAGGATTTTCTGAATATTCACCGACAGGATTTTGTGCGGTGTGATAAGGACCGTTCAAGTTAATGACGGGCCTATTACAACCGCCTATATCTCAGAGTCCTACGCGCGCCCGTTTTCTCAGATAATTATCCAATTATCTTGAATTATCACCGACAGGATAAAACGGTCGATTTTGTGCCGCTCTACGATAAAACGGTCTCTATCCAACCGTTCATATAGTTAGGGTCCCACGGCGGACGTTTCGGCCAGTTCGAGAGATAATTGGGATTATTTGCTGATTATTTGAATTTCCACCGACGGGTATGGACGGTTAGTATGTAACCGCCCACTTGGTTGAGCGGTCTATCGTAAGACCGTTCATCCCGTCGGTTGCTCAATTTTAACAGATTTTAATCCTTTCGTTCATGGTTTTATCCCCAACTTCTTTTATCAATATCTCCGTGGATAATCAACCATTTTAAGTGCCGTTTCGACTGAATGGGAGATGATTGTATTATTTACGATTTATCTTCAATAGTTTCATCCGGAGAATGGCTCTAAACCCTAATTTCGAGGTTGGCTTTCTAGGCTCTATAAATAGACCCTATTGGCCGGACGTCGAAAGGGGGGGAGATTTTGATCGACGGCGAAGCCCTGCCGCACTCTTGAGCGACCCAGCACCAAGGAGGGAGGCTCTCTACGTCCGCATGAGCCTCCGGTCAAGGGAGTAGCCCAGTCTTCATAGTTTTTCGTTCATAAGTTTTGCCGTGTTCTTTCATTGCATGCTTTGTTTCTCACCCGCGTACCCCCCTCCTTCTCATAACATGCATACAACCATCCCATTTTTTGTCACCCTAGGGGTTTAAAACCCCCCAGGTACTTCCCTTTTCATTTGTTCATGCTTAATTCTTCTCATTTGGACATGTACCGCATCATTAAGGTCTAATTTGGGTGTCTCTTTTTGTGTCTCTACGTTGCTTCGCAGGTCAGCATCTAATCAGCACGAGGCCCATCCCATCTGGCCGGCCGGAGAG
Source organism: Amorphophallus konjac (assembly GCA_022559845.1). Lineage (NCBI taxonomy): Eukaryota > Viridiplantae > Streptophyta > Magnoliopsida > Alismatales > Araceae > Amorphophallus > Amorphophallus konjac. The sequence goes on along the minus strand of CM040119.1, from coordinate 22,796,637 downwards.
GGTGGAGGTCGAACCCTTCTCAACTTGCTGAGTGAAGGTCTTGAGCGATCATCCTCCAGCCGTTCAACGTTTCGAGCGGTGCGTAAACAACCGCCCTTCACTGGAGTGCGGTCCCTCAAGCGCCGTCCATCTCACTGCAGCAGTTCCTCCCGCGTCCCTCGCAGCGTCCCAGGGCAGTCTATCGTAAGACCGCTCACCCCAGAGCGGTCCTAACCGAGCCGTTCATCCCCAGTGCTGCACCAAGGCGAGTGTCTCCCCATTTTCCAAGGTACGGCGTGCCTGTCGCGTACGGTATCTTGGTGGCGATCACGGTACTTTGCTTCATTCCCTATTTCCTCTTCTGTCTCTCATTTGTTCATGCACTTGGCGTGCTTTTGACCCCTTTAGTGAAGAGGGAGAGAGAGGAGAGAAATATATATCTACAATATCTAGCATGTAGTTTTCCCCCCAATCTCCAATGGACTCCCGGTCGCCCAGGCGATCTGACCGTTGGCCCACCCAAGGGTTGGGCAACCATCCTCTCCAATTCTGTAGGCCCGAAGCCTCAGATTTTTATGGCTCCAATGATCCGGGCGATTACCTACGTTGGGAAGCCACCATGGAAAAATACTTTGCTTGCTATCCCATGTCCGAGGCCGAACAATTCTATTTTGCCAAGGATAGGCTTCATGACCGGGCTGCCGAAAAATGGAGAACCATCGAAGGCTTAAGGCAGGTTAGGAGGCAATGCCCCCTCGAATCATGGTGGGATATGAAGAGAGAGCTTTGGAAGGTCTACGCGCCCCACCCATCTACCTCCAACCACTGGGGTCATGCCACAAGCCAACCCCACTACATCACCCCCAAGCAAGTGGGCCACACCTCCAACCAACCGCACCCACTCGCCCCCAACCCATCCTACCCAAGCGCTTCAAATCAAGTGGGTCCAAGTCGGAGGCAAGGAGCCCCACACTTTGACGAGCCCCGACCCAAGCCGAGGCCAGTTGATTACGGGCACGTCCACCACGATACCCCTACTCCAACCCACACCATTACCGAACTTGTGCAAATGCTTTTGGATCGGGTGGATAGGAGGTGCGCTTATTTTGAGTCACAAGCCTCCCCTTGCCCACCTCCGGGACCAGAGGTAGCCATACTCGAGCCTAGGGAGGCCATAGCCCGTAGCCCCTACCCGGCCCCATCTAAGGAGTCTCCAAGCCCTCTCCCCATCATGGAGGTCCCTCCTTCATCCCCCATGAGAGATCCAATGCTACCACCCTCTCCTTCTGAGCTCTATTCGGAACCTTCTTCTTTGGAGCTACCAAAGCCCGGGCCACCCGTGTTTCTAACGGATACGCTATACATAGCCGAGCCGCTTCTTAGTTGGCTCAAGAATGGCTTGGTCCCACCTCCTTTCCCATCTATGGACCCCACACTATCTTTTGTGCCCGTCAACTCCTACCATACTACATTCCAGTCTAGTCACCATGTTGACACATTGGGTGACCTTATTCTTAGTTTAGGTTGGCAATGGGAGTTTATGCATTTATTGGCCCGAGGCTTCGACCAACCCACTAGTCGTAGCTTCACCCATCTGGCCTTAGGGTCCATTACCTCCGAGTGCACTGTGGGTTGTGTCACCACGGAGATTCTTCTATTCTTCCCGATGCCGGCCGAGTCCGACTTCATACCCTTTTACCCAATGGAGGAATCCTATTTTTTTTACATGACCACCGTCCCATTCACCATGACGGATGAAGGTGACCACCCACACTTTCATGAATTTCAAACTTGGGACCGTGTCATAAGGGAACCCATGTCGAGGGGTCATACCTTCTTTGATCCCTTTGACCCCTTCCTTAGTGGACCCCTTGACCCACCCCATCTACTCCACTTCCTCGAGGGAGTCCACTACCACAACCCTTCCCTACGGGCCGGGATGTCTACACCCACCAAGCCCATTCACTTGCGAGATACACCATCATCTAGAGGAAAGAAAGAAGATGCATTTGGTACACCTGGTCCTCCTACATCTAAGTCCAATATCCATGCATGGTCCACTTTAGGAGGTCTAGGAATTCACCATGACGTCAACATCAGGTTATGTCAAATGCATGCATGGCACACATTCGGGTGTCCTGGTCCGCCGTCATACACGTACGGGTCGGACTAACATTAGGTGTGTCTAGGGTTTTGTATGTCTGTGCATACATCACGTCGAGTCAATCTTTGTACGCTCGCGTTGTTAGTCCCTTTTGAGTTCGAGACTTGTTGGACTTTGGGATCGGCTATACATCCACATATCGGATCTAGTCACATAAGGGACCCGCGGTGATTCCTAGTGAGTCTTCGAGCCGCCGCCCTTCATTTGAGAGTGACCCCACCCCAGAGTGTCCACCTCTAGCCTCATTCCCATGGCAGCGTGTGCATATCGAATCTATACGGGATGAGCAGGTGTCGATTACTTGGAGTGGAGTGTACTCCGCGCTTCCAGGTTCGGTGACGGATCCGCCGACATAACGAGCAGCCGCACCCCTTACTCGACGGGGTCGAGTTCCTCCCACCCGGGGAGAGTTGATGGGAATCGACGTCAAGCATTGACTTTTTATTTTTACATCTGTGTCCTTTAGTTTATTTTTATATCATTGAGAAAGTATATGTGCAATTGTAAGGCTTTATAAGCTAATGTGTCATTCCCTTGTATTCATTGGGTTTTTGTGCAAATTATCAGTAGGTCCAGCAAGGGGGTCCTCACTCCTTCTCCATTGGTCCACATAAGCCATATGGGTCCATGTGGGGCTAGTCAAAGTCCTAGGTGACATCTAGAAGGTCAATTGGACACATGGGAGACAAGTGGTTGAAAATGTCAAAGGGAGGCCACCTACCTTACCTACCTAGTCAAAGGAGTGCCACCTCCATATGTAATTTATTTATTTTGGGTTTTTGACCACATGGGGGAAGAAAATGGCCTATTTCCCATGAAATTCCCAGCCCCCCACCCCTTGCCATTCTCTATATAAGCCTATGTATAGTGTCATTAGAGATTTAATGAAGAAATTATGTGAAAATTGCTTGAAGCAAGAAGGTGTGCCCTCTCTCCTCTCTCTCTGGTTCTCTTCTTCTTCCTGCAGCCCTCCAGGGTGTGAATCCCTCTCCTATATTCTCCTTAGCCCCTTCTGAGTACTCTTTCTGCTGCCGCCGCCGCCATTCGTGCCGCCGTCGCGCCGTCACCGTCGCTACATCGACGTTCTGTCCAAATCAGGATAGAACCTCTCCTCCAAAATTGTATCTCTAGTTCTTGTTGTCTGATTGAGCCCTAATTTTGAGGGTTTGTTCTGTCCATCTTCCCTAATCTCCAGTTAAAATTTCGTGTCATTTGGAGTCCATTTGATATTTTCCCCGTATTTTTATTTATCCTCTCAGTAATCTGCCCTTTTGCAGATCTACGGGACAAGGTAGTCTTCTTGTAATTTCCCCACCCACTTAGAAAATTTTATAAAATCCACAAAAATTCCCTAGTGTTCCTCACGTATACCCCCTTCCACCATAATTTTCGTTGAGTCAACAAAAATCATTTAGCCCTCGGTCAAAGGTCTGTTTCAGGCAGATCTATCTCTGCCCTGTGTGTCTGTCAGTCCGGGTCAGAAAAAAAAAGGTAGTTTTTAGTCATTTTTATTTTTAATCCATTCTGTGGATGGAGCCACCAAAGATATATGTTGTAGATTTCTGAATCCTCTATCCATCGATACCTCTTGTGCATCAATCCGACATCGGATCTGGTCGTAGGAATTCTTTTTGTGAAGGTGTGCAGAGAAGATCCGAATTCAGCCAGCACAACTCAGTCTGGGAGAAAATTCAAAAATAAATATCAAAGTCAAATTAAGGAGCCGCCCCTTCTGGGAGTCGATCAAAGACATCCCGCCATCGTCCCAGCCAAGCGGCGCCTTCATAAGATCCTAGGAAGGCAGCGTTCCTTTGGAATCCATACCTTGCTGCCCACCGAGTCAGGAACCGAGTTGGCGCAGCACCGAGTTGCAATAGTGCCGAGTCGGACCAACAGGCCGAGTTCGCCCCAAAAGCGCCTCCAGATTGCTGCCCGTCAACCCAGGGTCGGTCCTCCCGGGCCCCACTTGTAGCCATTTACCTCCCTGCGTGGAGTGGGCGATGGAATTACTGCTGTAATTAAATTTTTTAACTGTTGTTACCGGGAGTTACCGTAACTGGCCGGGAACGTCTTCCCCACGCCCGGAGCTTGAAGGTACACTCGCTCCCCACTCTTTATCGCATTTGCTTATCTTGTATAGCTTTGAATGCCGCTGCGAGTGTAGGTTTCTAGCTTGTTATTCTATTATCACCGCTGCGAGCGAGCGAGATTGAGTGTACCGTCCCGTGACTCGATCCGAGTTAACGCGAAAAGGCCGATACCCGAGACTCACCGTCGGTTTCTCAACTGCGCACGGTCCACGTCTTCCTGCACATAGGGATGATCGTGAGCTAGAGTCCCAGGTCGCGTGTCCGTCCCGCATCAGCCGGCCATCCTTTTCGACCCTTGTCACCATCGGCAACATCAGTCACTACCTTTTCGACCCTTGTCACCATCGGTAAGACCGGCCATCTTTTCGACCCTTGTCACCATCGGCATGATCGGTCGCCATCTTTTCGACCCTTGTCACCATCAGCAAGATCGGTCGCTACCTTTTCGGTCCATGTCACCATCGGTAAGACCGCCTATCTTTTCGACCCTTATCACCATCGGCAAGATCGGCCGCTACCTTTTCGGTCCTTGTCACCATCGGCAAGACTGGCCAACCTTGTCGACCCTTGCCACCATCGGCAAGATCGGTCGCTACCGTTTCAGTCCTTGTCACCATCGGCAAGACCGGCCATCCTTTCGACCCTTGTCACCATCGGCAAGATCGGTTGCTATCCTTTCGACCCTTGTCACCATCGGCAAGATTGGTCGCTACCTTTCGACCCTCGTCACCATCGACAAGCCCGGTCAACTATCCCTTAACTTAGACTTTCCGTCCTTGGTAATAGACAAACTACTGTCGCTTCGACATTTAACCCATGTCGATGAATAAGCCACACTCTCAGTTTTCATCATCATTGGCGAAATTAATAAGGCGCATTCGCCTACTCTACCTATGTCCCACCTTGGCCAAAGCTTGATGCTGGGAATAGTTAATCCGCGGTGGAGCAAACACCTCACCCCTTTGCTGAAGGCGTGATCGCTCTCCTACGCCAGTGGCTTATATCCCTGGACTGAGCTAATCAGCTGGAGGGAGAAAGTAAATAAAATAAAGAAAGAAGTCGTGATGGAAGCGACAAACAAAGATATTTCATTGATATGAAGTGTCGAGATACATCATTGCTCGGGGCATTCCCTGAGGAACATAAGCTTCGAAGACAAAAAGGAGCGGAATTGGATACAGAAAAAGGGGAAATAGAATAAAGCTACTGCAGAGGGCGCCGGAAAATGTCTTCCAATTCCAAGAGACCCAAGGAAGGATATCGAGTCAGCTCTTGCAGCCGAGACTCGGTAGCTGTCAGCTGCGATAACTTTTTGTCGAGAGAGGCAAGCTGCCCTTCCGATAGGTCAGCTTCCTCTATGGTCTGAACCTCCAGGCGCTCAGTCTCCTGCAATTCGGCTTCGGCCCTGGCAAGTTCTACACGTAGCTCCGTTATACGCACTGTGAGGAAGGACCGACATTCTGACATAGTGCTAGCAGCATCTCTCAGTTGCCCCACGGTCCCTCTCAATGAAGTGGCAGCAGAACGGCAATCAACCTTCTCCAATTTTATAGCCGCCAGCCGATCGGATACCTCCCGGCTAAGGTACTCCCGCCTGTTGACGCGTTTCAGCAGCATTGTAATCCTTGGGGTCCAATCATCCATTGGACACCCGAATGCCAATAATGAGCGGGAGAGGTGCTCTATCAGACTCCTCAACTACGCATAAGTGAAGCTCGGGGAAGCCGACATGGCTCGCTGAAGATTATCCAGAGACTGCCATACCATGTCACTAGAAAATTGTAAACCTAGTGGCGAAGTCTCGGGGAGCTGAAAGTCCACTCTGCTGTCCACCTCAGCCTAGATATCATCGCTCTCCCCGGACGACGTCGATGGCATGATTTGCATGGCACCAGTGCTGGACTCGACAACGACAGCTGATACAATTGGAGAAGTCTCAACTACAACAACTTCTTTGCTTGCCCCCCGAGGTGAAGCCGTGCCAGCCGTCTCGGTGGTCGGTGATATTCGCTCCTCGCGTGTAGTCCCACCGGCTTCCACGGGAGAAGGTTCCTAGATGACGGCCAAAGCCTTAGAAGCAGCGACCTCTTCTTAAATAATTTCTCCAGCTTCTATCTCTGGGAGGCTACTCTGCTCCAACAGCAATTCTTTGCCGGCAGCTGGGGCTTGAGATTCCGCGACTTCCGTCGGGCCACCAATTTCTACAATTGCTCCGGGCCCCTCTGAAGCTGCTGCCGCCGCATAAGTTTGTGGAAGTCGTAAGGTGATGGGCCACAGAACTGGTGGAAAGGTTGGTTGGCCCATGCCTAAATCCGGAAGAGGTATGTGAATCGTCACAGTTGGCGACGCCACCTCAGCCTGCATCACATATATGTATGTCAGCCAGCTGATTTGGAAATAACAACAAGGGCTGCAGGTGAGTGTCGGAACACTTCCTACCTCGACCGGCACTATATTTAAGCCTCCAAGCATTGCCTCTGATGGTTTCGGCCCTCCTCCTCTGATCGAGTATGATGGCCCATGCTCGATTCCTGGTAGCCTCGGAGGGTTGAATGTCAAAAAGTCGCTTCGTAAGCTGAAGAAGCCCCAGCATCTTCAGTTTTTGTATCAGTCGGTGGATACTCATCATCGCTAGAGCCACCACCGTAGTCAACCTGTTCGGAGGAGGAAAAGTCTTCGGCCTGCTCCCGAATCTCCAGCACCTGAGCAGGTGCCGTGCTGCTAAGAGTGACTCCCTTAGCCGGGGACTCCTCAATGGTTTCTATCTCGGGAGCATCAGCTCGATGAATATCTTTGGATTCTTCCCTTGAAGTCACCTGCTCTCCAGTAGCAGCTTCTCCCACGACCTCGATTTTGGGGAGCATCATCGGTTGAACGTCGACTGGAAGCAAAAGCAATAAACAGTCAAGACCTGACTAAAAACATGGTGGGCCACCGAGCTCTATGGACAAACTGTAAGTTACCTTCCATCTCCTGATGGGGGGTTGGTGAAGGTAAATCTCTTTGAACAAAAGCTGGAGGGGCTTCCTCCTCTCTCTCTCTCTGGCCGCGGCACCCGTCACCTCCTCCAGCCCAACAACGGTGGAAACAGTGCCAACAGCTGCAAAAGATGATCCACCAAAGTGGCAGAAATAAGTGAACAAGCCACGGAGGAATGAGAGGTTACCTTCATCTTCGGGCCCCTGTGTCCAAGCGGCCTCAAACTCGGCGAACGAAGGGACCCGGGGTGGAGCGACAACTGGTTCCTCTTCAGCAGCCCTCCCCCGGCGCACTCGTGTAGCATGGGTGTCCGCCTTCTTGGCCTTCTTGGCCCTGCTAATGGCCTCCCCGACCTGGGACCTGGTTCGCTTCCGCGAATTGCCAGGAGGCAGTGGCGTCGTGGTCAGAGCTGGCTCCGAGATGTCAAAATAAGAAGGCTTCTGCGCCTTAGAAATCAACTCCCTGTAATGCCGAGTCACCTCCACAGAGAGGTGAGCTGCAAAGGTGCATGGGTGAGAAAGATGCATGCTGAGCATGAAGGAATTGGCTTGAAGTTGAAACGAAAGACAAGCATACCTGGCGGCCCTGTGTACCGGGGAGTGAGCGATCAGTAAAATAGTGGGGGCGCCTTGTCCCGGGAAGCCGCCTCACGAACAAGCCAGCAAACATCCCCTATCTTCTCACTCTTCTCGACCAGCTGTGCCAAATATTCATGGCCGCGAGAAGATAAGTGATAATACATGCCCAAGTGGTCCAACCCCCAGCCATCAGCATACTTAAAAGATATTAAGAGCTAGTGGTCCAAAATGGCTTCTAATGAGCCGGTAATTGAAAGCCCTTGAGAATGAAGCAGGGCAAATATCCAGGGGGTATTGGAATACAGGCCTTCCCGCCTATCCTCCCTCCTGATGAAAGTCCTATATGGATGAAGACGATCAACTTCTGGACGCCAGCCCGCCACTACCAAAAGGGGCTCCTCCATCGGGATGGGAATCGTCTGAAGAACTGTCCGCTCACTACTGACCCGACATAACCCCCAAAGTGTCTTGACATAGTCATCCTTCTGAATTTCCGGCATCTTCGGGCCAGCCTTGGACGACCGACACTTCACAGCCTTCCTGGCTTCCAAATATGCCATTACCTCAGTATTGGACCAGGATTTCAGCTTCTTCAAGTAAGCCGGATCAATGTCCAAGGCAGGTTCTGGCTGAGAATCTAGAAAACGACGCCCAACAACATGCCCGCAGTCTCTGCAGGAATTCTGGTAGAAGCTCGTCCGCGCATTCCACCACTTGACAAAGTCTGAAGTCACTCTGGGCAAACGAGCAGGGGATGGCACCCTGAAGGACACATCTTCCCTGCAGTGGAAGTAATCCCACTATGTACGAGCTTCCTCCGTGGTCGTCTGGCCAGCTCGATGTCTGCTCGGAAGATTAAACAGTGCCGAGGAGGAGGTGATGTTCTGGTCATACCCAAAATTCCGGCCAAAACGGAAGGGATAGTACGGCTCTAGCCATAGCAAGCCGCTCTTCCTGAAGACCAGGACACTGGGGCGAATGGCCAATGCCCAATCAATCAGCTCTGACTCCAAGATTGGCCTAGTGCACTTGGTACTGGCGAGCGGATGAATAAACTCCTCTGTCTCAAACAAGCAGCACTACCACATCTTGTTCACAGGGTGGATGGAGCTAGCTGCCAAGCTCCAGAAATGCAGAACTCCTGGCGAATCTGTCGGGACTATGGTCAACTTCCCCCGAATAGCAAAAAGTTGATCTGCCATTGAAGACGGCTCAGCACTGGCAAACTCGATCATCCTCGGCACAGGATGATCAGACTGAAGCGACCGGGGAGCTGCCTCAGGAAACAAAGTGTAGACCCAGGCGTTGAAGAAATGCATCGGACCAACTGTCCGTGAATTCTTGGGGATGCGTGATTTGTGCAGATCCCCCAGCATCTTGTAAGTAAGGCATAAAGTCACTGGGCACATCGACAGCTTCATCCCCCAGGCCATCAGACAAGTAGGATAAATGGCCTCTGGTCTAATTACTATCTTGTCCCCCTGAGGAAGAGCGAATGAACAAAGCCAATAAGTTAAATACGCAGCACAATGTGTGACTGCATCAACTCCTGTGGGGTTTGGGCCTCCCTGTCACCCTCTCCTTGAAGTGGTGGGGAAGGTTGTTTGGCGACGGGCCCTCTTCTTTCTCTTTACTACTGTCGGAGCAACTATGGGGAAGTCTTCATATTGCTGCTCCCCGCCAAAGAAATATTGAAGCCACGTGCCCATTTGCACGCGCCTCTTCTCTCCAAGCTTATGCGCTTCTCGTGAATCAAGCGTCAAACCCAGCAGGGTGCGGTATGCCTTCATCAAATAGCGATAGGAGAAGCCTGTGAAGTACTTGCCTTCACCGTCTATCTGGTCCTTCAGCCAGTCCGGGAAATAAACCTCTTCATACGGCTCCCCGTCTATCGGCAAGCGCTCAGCTGGGACAGACTCCAGAGATCCAGCGAAGTTTCTCCCTCTACAATATAGAAAGTATTGTATTCCGGGCAGAAGACTTTGATCATCCCACAGCACAAACCTCGGGAGATTGGATACCGATACCGGGAAGCATATACGTTGTGATAAACACCGGCGTGCACCAGGATTGGAGTATACTGCCGCAGCACATAGTCTGTGAATTCAACAGCCCCCGGCCAGAAAGCGTGAGCGTCAGTGGCTTTAAGCTCTCTGAACCATCCCACGGAGATCTGATGTTTGAAGCGGACTGCCAGGTAGTCCAGAAGAAAAGGCTCATCTCGATACCCCCATTTCAGCGGGGCGAGGAATAAACCATATATGGGCTTCTCTCTGTCAACGTGCCCGGTAGTCTCGTTCCATTGGGCTGGTGTAAATTACGGCACTCTTGTCAGCAACCCAATCTCCGGAGTCAGCTCCTGTAGGTCGAGGACGACGCCCCATTTTCTAGACTCCCCGGGAAGATATATGGGCATGCCCTGAATGACAGACTCGTTCAAGCTGTCTATGTCCGCTAGTAAAGCTCCCTCAGCTCGACGGACGAGAATTATATTACACTTCCCATGAAGGTTGAAGCGTCTGATGAAGGCCATCAAGTGCTTGTCCTTGGGGTGGTCCAGTCTGATGCCATCCCTTCGCTCATACTTAAAATGATTACCATCGAGAATCATCAAGCGGCTGGTGTCAACGGTATCAGTTTCTGAATCTGAGGATTCTGCAACCGCAGCTATTTGCCTGGACCCCCGATCAAGGGAATGGACGTTCTCCCATGTCACAGCGACACGAGACACAGAGGAAGAAGAACCAGATGTCATGTTATCTGCAAGATAGCATCCGGAAAGAACAAGCAAAGTCAGAAATCAGATGATTAAGCTAGAATTTCTGGCAAAATTTTGGCAGAGTCTCCCCAGCCCGAGATCTTGCCAAAAAGAAGTGGAAGCCGTCACCCAAGGGAGCATCCCCTAAAAGTAGCCTCAGGCGTTACACCAGGGCCAAACGGGACATCCGGGGAAATAGCTCCGAGGAAAAGTCCTACCAGAAGCCTCCCGGGGCCCGAAAAATGGGTTTAAACCCGAATAACCAACACTAAACTCACCCGCTCGAAGAGAAACTCGCCCGCTCTCTCAAACTCAAACTCGCTCGGCGCCGGGGTGGAGTGAAAAGGGCGAGAGAGAAATTTTTTTTCCCCAATGAACAGTTGTTAAGCAAAAAATGAAGATGGAAGCCTTATATAGGGGGGCTCCCCACTCTGTTAATCCGGCGCGCAAATTGGCGCGCCGTCTTTAAGGCTTTAAGCAAAAAGGCGCGCCATTTTCGGCGGCGCCGTTTTAACCTCCAAAGAAAGAAGGCGCGCCGTTAAACGTGACACCGTTTTAACCTCAAAGGAAAGGGCGCGCCGTTTTAAACGGTGCCGTTCAAGCTTCCGACCGCGTCGGATTAGCATCAAACGCAGGAATTAAGTGCCGTTCTGAGCTTCCGTCACCAGAGGAGATCAATCCAGACGAAGCTCATCCGTCGGTCCTGTGGCACTCCTACCTCGCTTGCAACACCCACGTCTGGGAGGTATTTGTTGGCACTCAAAATGTGATGAACGGCGATCGAGCCACAAAGAAGAATGATACGGCCTACTGAAGCATAGAAGCCGATGAAGAACAACCTGCTGAAGACTTCTCAAGCTGCCAGAGCCTCGAGTCACCTGGAATGAACACCGGGGACTTCACCTCAGGAGAGTCGAGATGAATCTACCACCAACCGGCAGTGTGACCAAGCCTGCCTAATGATCCGGCATCGACTCTGTCGTATCGCTACCCTACACCCGTCGCTCGACCAAGGACGACGGTCTTCCCGGTGGCTCACCACCTGAATGAAGACTCTCCTGAGGAGGAAGAATGCCATCGGCCCTTCATAACAAGGAACCAGAGGCTCTGGCAGTAGAAGGTCCCGATCACCCAACACGGGTTCGGCTTCTCGCTATATTGGGTACATTAGTGGCTGAATGATCACCAGTCAAGGCGGAATTATTCCAGATGTCGCACCATCCCGCAAGGAAGCTGCGAGCACAAGTCCCGTCGAGCCAGCATCACGAATCATAGTGCCAAGGGCCGTGTCAGCAGAAAACCCGCGTGCTCAAGCCAAACACACACGGAGTTCGGATTAAGGCCGTATGTCATGTCGAGAGCTTTTTTAACGTCCCGTCAAGGTTTTCCAAGGACCACGGCGAGAGGAATGGCCAATGGAGACCTCCGGAATCATCCCCGGACTCATCGACTAGCCTTCGACAACCGAACGAGGCTAATACGGCGCCATGTTCACTGGCGCGCCCCTTAAAACGGCGCCGTCATCAACGGCGTGCAAAACCCCAAAGAAGGGGGCTGTTCCCCGGCGCCATGTTCACCGGCGTGCCCCTCCGTGGCGCCGGGGAACTTAGTGCTATAAAAACACCTTATTCGACCAACAAGAAAAAAAGGGGGGGAGAACAATTGAAAGAAGAATTATCCAGAGAGAGAGCCTGAGGGTTTTCTTGTTGGAAAAGCCTCCTTTCTGAGCGTCTCCACGGCCGCCATCCTGTTCTGTTCGAAGTTCCTGGTGTAGGAGAGGAATATCTCTATTTCTGTCACTCTTAGGTGGGTCACTGTCGTGTTTCTTCGTTGATTCTTCCTTTGGCTTTCTCCTGCTGTGATGTAAACGAAAAGGGGGAAAATGGCGATGATATGAGCCATCTCCCCCCACCATCTCTGGTATTTCTCTCCCCTGTAATCTTCTGTTTCGTTTGGCATAGACGACGACCAAGCAACGATGCCGGCGTCCACAGTTTAAATTTGTATTTTCTTTTCTCACTTCTGGATGAATGAAATCTACGAACGCATCAGTGGTGTTGAATGGGTTAATATTATTCTCATTCTGCATTGTTTCTTCTTCTCCCCTCTCTGTGTGTTGCCCCTACAACCACTGAACCGGCACCGTGCTATAGTGCCAGCGCCGGAATGTGTAATATGTCATCTCGCTTCCATTGTGTGATTGACCAATTCCCTGTATGCGTGTTCATCAGATTTGCTTCCCCGGCGCCGAATACGCCCCTGCAACTCTATGGGCTACAACAATCATTTCCCCCTCCCGGGGTTTCTCTTCCATTCGAACGCTAAAGGTTTTCACCGCTGGAGGTATATATTCACGTGCATTACTCCGGCCGGCCTTGGCCCGTCCTCTTATCCCCCCCTCATGTTCTCAACCATGAACAGGAGGAGATGAGGCCGTCCAAACACTCCTCATCTTCATCTTCTAAACTTCTCCTGGTGAATGCTTCGTTAACCTGTTAACATTTATATGCGTACATATATGCATACCTACAGACATTAACATTAGTCTACTAACTGTGCAAGTTTTTCCACCGCGCTGTTTTACCATCTCGTTAGTGAGATTCGGTGACCCGGGGAGGGGAACATTCCCCAATTTCTCATCCTACTCACTCGGTCTACAGGAGTTCATTTGCCAATAATGGATCTCCGAAGACCAACGAGTGCATAGTAATTGGGTTAATCCCAACACCTCAAATCCACAGCCCTTAGCGGGCCTTGTGGTGGCCGTGAGATGGGTGCCCCTTGTAGGCTGGCCCTCGGGGTTTTTCCCTCTCTATCGGTCGTCCCGACTTAGACGTGGTATCGGCTCGGGTCGCGTGCCCCTCGTAGGCTAGCCCTCGGGGTCTTCAGTCTCGTTATGAGTCACGCTACCCGTCTACGCTCCACCCAGGGACTTGGTGCCCCTAGTAGGCTCGCCCTCGGGGTTTTCCTATCCGTTCGGGTTTTTCGACCGTTGTTGTGTCACCCGGCTTTCAGGGGTTGCTCCGCTACGTGAGTACTCCCCGCTTCTCCCCGACAAGTCCCCCGGGACGGGGAGATGCTGCCAAATTTTTGGCTCGAACGAGTTAAATAAGCAGTTCAATAAACTAACTTAATAAACCGGCATCACCTTGACAAATTAGAAATGAACCGCCGGATATAGGCCAAGCGGCCCTGTAGTGATCTCAGCTCGGAGAGGTTCCTTGGTGCAGGTAGCTCCCGAATCGCTTTGATCTTTACGGGGTCTATCTCGATTCCCCGGTATCTGACAATGAAACCCAAGAATTTTCTGCTCGATACTCCGAACGCGCATTTCATAGGGTTCATCTTCAATTCATACTGCCTCAGCCTCTGAAAAATGATTCGGAGGTCCTGCAAATGGTCTTCTTTCCTTCTGGTCTTGACCACCAGATCATCTATGTAGCACTCGACCTTGTGGTAGAGCAACTCATCAAATATTTTGGTCATTGCGTGTTGATAAGTTGCGCCGGCATTCTTTAGTCCGAACGGCATCCTTTTGTAGTGATAGATGCCTTTAGGGGTTTGGAAGGCAGTGTGGACCCGGTCATGCTCCGCGATCCATATCTGGTTGTAGCCGGATGACCCATCAAAGAATGACAGGGCCTCATGGCCAGTTGTAGCATCAATCATGACTTCCGTTATCGGCACCGGAAAGTCATCCTTGGGACAAGCTTTATTCAGATCTCGGAAGTCGACACATATCCGGATCTGTCCATTCTTCTTCTTCACGGGGATGATATTCGCTAGCCACGTGGTGTACTGATTTTCTTCAACAAATCCCACGTCAATGAGCTTGTCTACTTCTGTACAAATTTGAGTGATGAGCTCTGGCCTCGCTACTGCTAGCCATATCAAATTTGGCTTGAAGGGCCGCCTCTTCGGGATAGACCTACTCCCAGCATCGGCAAGGAATCACGGTCTCCGCTTCTTGATTTCCGGGCTGAGTCGGCTCATTATATTCTGCTTCTACTAGGTATTCATCAAAAGCTGCCCCCAGTGGGCTGTCTTCAGCAGGGTAGAAGGCGGAGATGGTGTCTACCTCATATCGCCCACTATAGTAGTATTCTTCTAGGGTGAAGCCCAACCCCGGGTGCTGAGAGATGCGCCTCAGTTCCTTGTCCAGACTTGCGGGATGCCACATTTTCTGGAAAGCTTCTTTGTTTTTATGAGATTGATCGAAGGGGATGTGTTGCTTCTAGAACATCCTGGCCATCCAGTCGGTTATGAACGCCAGACCTCGAACGGGAACTGACAGATTTTCTATGTCTTCGGGTAGGCAGCAATCTGTGTCTTCCCGAGTAGGGCGTTCTTCAGCTGTGTAGAACAAGTTGCTGGGCCCATCTATCTGCGCTACCTCCCAAGTTTTGAAAGGCTCGACGGTGGGGTTATCAAGGCCGGGAATTGGCTTGGTAAGACCGTC
Source organism: Amorphophallus konjac (assembly GCA_022559845.1). Lineage (NCBI taxonomy): Eukaryota > Viridiplantae > Streptophyta > Magnoliopsida > Alismatales > Araceae > Amorphophallus > Amorphophallus konjac. The sequence goes on along the minus strand of CM040119.1, from coordinate 22,781,630 downwards.
TGAGACTCCAATGTGGTTGTGCTACCGATCGACCTGAACTTCATTAGCTTCGGGGTACAAAGCTGGGGGTGCTATTCTACCCACGTCCCCGGATATGGTGATATGAGAGACCGCCTTGGGCATGACGTATCCACGCGGCGGTGGTGGATACCAATTGTCACCGGATGCACTTCTTGATGCCCCCGCAGGGGTTTTGGCTTCAGAGGTCTTCTGAGAGGGCCCCGCATATAGGTTGGCGTCCGCCAGGCGACATTCAAATACTTCGAACGGGTGGAGGTCAGCAAATATCCTCTCCTCCTTCCCCTGGAGACTATATTTGATACATTGGTGGAGCGTAGAGGGCACCACCATATTTTCATGCAGCCATGGGCGGCCGAGCAGTGCCTGTACGAGGTGCGGGAGTTGATGACATGGAACTACACCGTCGTAGTGAAATCCGCCAGGGTAAGTGTGAACTCCGCCACCCCCATCGACACTTCACATTTTTGATTGAAGCTGGCGATATGCATATCCCCGACTTTCTCGAGACGCACGTTGAAGCGGTGCCTCTCATATATTCTGTAGAGCAGAATGTTGACTGCTGCACCAGGGTCGATCAGAATCCTGTTCAGCTCCCTTTCGTTCAAGTGCCCTTTCATGTACAGCGGCCTGTTGTGGCTGATGGTGGGAAGAAGCATGTCCTCTTGAGTGAAGGTCATGCTGGCTTCTGGCATTGCTTCAGCCAAGAAGGTCTCAAAATGAGCATGCGTCTGTAGAGTAGTGGTGATCGCATGTCGGGTCTCTTCACTCAAAGAGAAGATCTCCTAGATTGTAAATCTAGCAAGGAGCTTCTTGAGTAGCTTCATTATTCGGCTCCCAGCTCGGACATTTGAAAGCTTCATTTCCTCTGCCCACCTGGGCCTCAGAGAGTCTTGGACCGCAGTCCCTGATGGACCCACTTCATCTGGCTCAGATTCCCTGCCCTTCTGCTTGGCATTGGACTCTTGTTGCCCTTCATCAGCTGTTGCAGGGCAAACTCCATCTGCATTCGGAGCTTCTGCAGGCTGTGCTGGTTGCGGGTGAACATCCCTGGGTGTAGGGTTAGCCTCCTGGCATGGTTGCTTCCCCTTAGACATCTTCACAAATTCAAGGAATGAAGGGACTACCTTGCCCCCGCTCTTGCCATAAAGGCCTGATAGAGGAGGGATCTGGACCCCCTTGACCTCTGGGGGAGGTGTCTTGTAGGGATGCTCTCCCCTGAAAATGATGTTGTGGTCGGGCGGTGGCTGGCGCCCCCATTTTCGGCCTGACCGGGTTGCATGTGTAGCAGTTGCGGCTTCGGCCTTGCTTCCCCTAACAGGGGGTGTGAAGTAGATCTCCTCTTCTTCCTCCTCTCCGGGCAGATTGAAGAGTGCTGATAGAGTATTACAGGAGACAACCTGCACTTTATCGGCCTTAGCGGCCCTTCTTTTCTTCTTCTTTTGTTTCTTCTTCTTTTTTACTTCAGCAGGCGCCTGCCACCAAAATAGACTGGCCTCCATATCGGAGGCCGCTTCAGCTTCTTCTATTTGCTCAAGTGAGAGCTGCTCCAGTTCTTGCCATGGGACATGGTCCCGCACCAGCAAGGGCTTCAATTCGGGCTGCACGTACTCATCTAGCCCTTCTATAAGGTCTTGTAATTTACGGACCCCGGGACTGGTTTCCTTGACCACCGGCTGCAGAGTTTGTCTCCTCCGATTGTGTGTAGGTATTCTGATGACTGCAGGTGGAGGGGTCCACACAGGTGCTGCCACCAATGGAGCAGGTCATGGTGTGATGCCACGGACATGTGCCCCCACTTTCGGGCGGGGTGCACTCTTCTTCTTTTTTTTTTGCAGGGACCTACTGCCATCCTTGTTGCTCTTTCACGGGCACCAAGAAATGAGTTTCATAGGTGCGCCGCATACTTACTTCAGAGATCTCCTCGGGTAATGTCTGGTATAGGGAGATCATGTTGACTCTTGCCCTTCTGGGAGGGGTTTCATGCGGTTGAGGAGGGTCCACCCTGTACTCTCCCAACTCTATTTCATTTTTCTTCACCATCCCTTCGATGATGTCCTTGAAAACATAGCAGTCTTCGATTGGATGCCCCAACATCTGGTGGTAGGGGCAGAATCTTGGACTGTCTTTTCTCTTCAGGTCCTCCGGCCTCTTCGGCTCTAGCAGGGTGACCATGCCATACTCCGTTACCCAGTCGAACAGAATCCTGGTCTTGTCCTTTGGAAAGGAGTAGGCTTTCTTCATCTTATCCCTCAACGAGGGACCTTCTTTACCGTCTGCGGCTCTTGCAGGCTTTGGGGTGACTGCCTCCTTGCCTTTACCTTTCTGTTGCTCAAACGCCTTGATGTCAAGAGCGTTTGCTTCTTTAGGCGCCTAGCACCGCTCCACTGTCTTGCCCTTCTGGGTGGTGCCGGCAGCTGATGTAGGATCAGGTCTGGCCAGAAAGGCTTCCACCTCGGCCACGACATTGTTCAGTCGGTCAAACGACCATATTTCCATTCCAATCATCTTTTCCAGAACCTCCCTCCTGAGGTTCTGTTTGCATATTTGTACAACGTCCTCCTGATGCGGGGGCCGCTTGCATCTCATCCCGAGGTTTCTCTACCTCTTGATATAGTCGAGGGCCGTCTCATCTACCCTCTGCTTTGTTGAGTAGAGTTCGGCCACTGTGACCTCCATCTCTGTAACATGAAATCTTTCCCTGAACTTCCTCTGCATGTTCAACCAGTCGCTGATCGATCCGGCCGGGAGGCTAGAGTACCATTCAAATGCGAGCCCCGTCAGCGAGGACCCAAAAAATTTTAACAGGTATGACTCGTCCATAGCTAGGTCACCCATGATGGTCATGTAATAAGCGACATGATCCTTCGGGGACCCCTTCCCGTTGAACTTGTCAAACTTTGGTGGCTTGTTGATCCCTTGGGGAAGCCGTTTAGCAGCATGGTGCGGCGGATATGGTACCCGATAGGCATCAAATGCGACGTAGTCGCCTTCACTTCTTTCAGCGAGCTTCAGCTCGATCATCCTTTCCACCATCATCCGATTCATGACCGTGGGGTCAACTGGCTCCGGATAGAAGTGTGCCGGCTGCAGGTAAGGGGTGACCAAAGTGGTCGCCTGTGGAGGACGCAACAACGGAGGTGTCTGGTGCACCTGAGGGAGCACTGGCAGCATCAGCGACTGCGGCTGTGGTGGCCGTTGCTGAGTTGTCACCATGCTCGGCTCTGACGGCTGAGGCATGGTGTAGAGCAGCGGAGGGTCGACATGATGGACCGCTCCCCGGGATGATTCGCTGATGTCTGCTTTGTCTTCTCCATCAGCTGTTTCTTCAGCAAGTCTATCTCTTGTCGGTATCTTTGGAGCAGCATCAGGACCGACGGGTCCATTGTTGTAGTACTGGGGATTGCCTCTGTTGCTTCCCCGGACGTACCCTCAGGCAGGATGTCGAGGAGGACGTCATCTTCTTCTTCCGCTGTCACTACATTGGCGGTTAAAATAGCAGCTTCATCTTTCCGCTGGTGGTAGACCAGGGGTTGTTTTCCTTTAGCTACCGCCAGGAGCTCCCTTGCGGCCTCTGTTCTTCGAGTATTCGGCCTCGGCCTCGCAGCCAATTGAGCCAACTCGCGGGGGTCTTCGGGAAGTCCCCCATATAGATTGAATGTGCCAGCCATATTGCAGGTGAAGACTTGCATCCTTCTTCTTTGTCGATGGACCCTCCTTTTAGCCTGATCCGGAAAGGTCAACCTCTCGAACATAGAAATTCTTCTTTCTTCTTCCCGCCTAGGGGCGGTTTCATCGGCTTCGATCTCAAAGCCGTCATCATAGCCATTGTCATCAACTGACGACACCCTCATCCTTTCTCCTGCCTATTCTTCAACTACCATTGATGGGCAGTAGTCTTCATTGGCTGCGGCTGCTTGCATCAGTCGCTGCTGTCCAAGTGAGGGGTTGCCTAGTCCTCGAAAATAATTCTTGACCAGATTGGCCATCTCTTCTTGACCCCGTTCTTGGTGCAGCACGGGGGACAGTTGTCGACCTCCCGCAGGAAGAATATAAGCCAGCCGAGCCCGGTCGACAGGTTGCTAAAATCTTTGTCCCATAGCAGGGATGTTGGCTTGGCGGGCACATGCCCTGAAACTTCTGCGGCTCGGAGGGTCCGCAACCACCTCTTCTTCTTTCGGGGCTAGGCCCCTTTCCTTCCTCACTTCAACTTCATCGCGTGCAGGACGGTGGTAAACTGGTGCAGCTTGCTGAACAGGTTGGACCCTCTTGGGGACCTACACCTGCTTGAACTTTCTCGACCTCGTGGCCAGCTTCTCTTGGCCATAGCGGCCAGATTCTTCTCTTTCCGCCCTCCTTCCAGTGAGGGCTTGGTATGAGTTGTGGACGGGGACGGCGGGGACAACCCAGTCCGGGACTATTCGTGCGTCGCGTCTGTTGAGGAAGACGCGTACACCGCCAACCATCACGGATTTACCAGACTGAGACAGGGATCCGGTAACCACAGTAGTGCTGCTCCGGACCTACTGGCGCTGGCGACCTCCGGACTTGTTAGCAGCATTGGGGAGGGCCCCAGGGACGGCATGGTGCACCAGGCAGCTGGCGACCAAGGTTGGACTCTTGAGCGAGTCGTGGCAGCGTCGAGCCTTCAGAGGCTCCATCTTCTTCGTAGCTCCCTCAATGGGCTCCGAGGGTTCCACTTCCAGCATATCCACAAAGGTTAACCCCAAGAAGTTGGGGAAGCCAACAGCAGCAAGGAAGTTACCGAACACCGTGGGCATCGCCAGGTACCCTTGTGCATGATCGGCAACGATCGAAGGGCCGAAGCTGACGCCAGTCAGTCCAGTTGTTGTCGTCATCGTTCGCCTACCAAGACAAACAAATCGACGATCAGCAACCTTTGAGAGGGCCTCGAAGCCCAAGTATCTCGGCAAAGAGATGAAAGGTGACACTGGTCCTACCAGGCGTGCCAGACTGTTTGGATGTTATTTAGATTGTTAGTCCCACAAGGCGTGCCAGACTGTTTCGATGGGATTTACTTTCTTCATCTCTCTCTAATTAATTAATTAATTAATTAATTAAAGATTTAGGTGGTTTATTTGATTTATTCACGCGTCGATCAACCAATTAATTAACCGGTAATTAACTGACTGATTGACTGTGCAGGCGTGCCAGTCACATAAGTGACAAGTTTATTATGCGCTCATTCTGACCCGTGTCGGGCGAGAGTGAGATTCGATCGGGACCAGCAGTCCGCCATACCATAAAGACTATGACGTTAATTACATCCCCCGCGAGGAGGGACAACCTTTGATTAATTACCGAGATAATGGGCTGTCGAGGCTGGAATAAAGAATGCAAAGGATGCGAATGATCATGCAAGATATTATAATCTACCATGCACGGTTTATTAGGGTGGAACCCTCAATACGTGGCGGAGGGTATAGGTCTGAGCATATAGGTCCGAAGATCGTCATCACGCATGGCAAAAGCTTCCCGTCGGGCGTTGCCCGGCTTTCTGCTAATGTCATTTGATATACCGAGGGCCCGCGCACTCAAGCATACATTGATGCGGCATGAATGCTTAGACTGAAACATGATAATGAAGCTATGGAATCAGCCAATTTAGGTTTAGACAAACCAATTCACTCAATTTATTGATTATAGGGTTTATTTAATTCTATCATTAGCATTAGAAATCACATCGGAGGCAAAGAGAGGGTTGAAACGGCACGACAACACGATTCGGAATGAAATTGGCGCGGTACGCGTAGGTATAGAGCTTAAAATGGCGCGAGAACCATAGGAATAGGTTAAAACGGCGCCACGGGACGTAGATGTAGGGGGGAGGCCTTAAAATGGCGCGCCCCTTTGAGGGCATGCCGTAATAGGGCGCGTCGTTTTAAGGCGCACCATATTATGGCGCGCCGGTTGCCGGTGGCACCAGTTTAGCCCCATTTCACAGAAATCGAGGTTTTATTGGTTTATTTATGGACTTATTAAAACATTTTGGAAGATTTTGAAAGTTAATTGAGTTAATTATTCATCGGATCGGCCCCGGGCCGTCCGGAAGTCAAGTCATAGGCTCACGCGAGGTTCATACTCGAGTGCGGCAGTTGTTCCGAGTCAAGCTAGTTTATTAAGTTAGTTTATTGAACAGCTTATTTAACTCGTTCGAGCTGAAAATTCGATAGCATCTCCCCGTCCCGGAGGACTTGTCGGGGAGAAGCGGGGAGTACTCACGTAGCGGAGCAACCCCTGAAAGCCGGGTGACACAACGGCGGCCGGCAAACCTGAACGGATAGGAAAACCCCGAGGGCTAGCCTACTAGGGGCACCAAGTCCATGGGTGGAGAGTAGACGGGTAGCGTGACTCATAACGGGAGAGAAGACCCCGAGGGCTAGCCTACGAGGGGCACGCGACTCTAGTCGGTACCACCTCTAAGTCGGGACGACCGATAGAGAGGGAAAAACCCCGAGGGCCAGTCTACGAGGGGCACCCATCTCACGGCCACCACAAGGCCCGCTAAGGGCTGTGGATTTGAGGTGTTGGGATTAACCCAAATACTACGCACTCGTTGGTCTTCGGAGATCCATTATTGGGAAATGAACTCCTGTAGACCGAGTGAGTAGGATGAGAAATTGGGGAATGTTCCCCTCCCTGGGTCACCGAATCTCACTAACGAGATGGTAAAATAGCGCGGTGGAAAAACTTGCACAGTTAGTAGACTAATGTTAATGTCTGTAGGTATGCATATATGTACGCATATAAATGTTAACAGGTTAACGAAGCATTCACCAGGAGAAGTTTAGAAGATGAAGAGTGTTTGGACGGCCTCATCTCCTCCTGTTCATGGTTGAGAACATGAGGGGGAATAAGAGGACGGGCCCAAGGCCGGCCGGAGTAATGCACGTGAATATATACCTCCGGCGGCGAAAACCATTAGCGTTCGAACGGAAGACAAACCCCGAGGAGGGGGAAATGATTGCTGTAGCCCACAGAGTTGCAGGGGTGTATTCGGCGCCGGGGAAGCAAATCCGATGAACACGCATACCGGGAATCGGTCAATCGCACAACGGAAGCGAGATGACATATTACCCATTCCGGCGTCGGCACTATAGCACGGTGCCGGTTCAGTGGTTGTAGGGGTAGCACACAGAGAGGGGAGAAGAAGAAACAATGCAGAATGAGAACAATATTAACCCATTCAACACCACTGATGCGTTCGTAGATTTCATTCATTCCAGAAGTGAGAAAAGAAAATACAAATTTAAATTGTGGACGCCGGCATCGTTGCTTGGTCGTCATCTATGACAAACGAAACAGGAGATTACAGGGGAGAGAAATAACAGAGATGGTGGGGGGAGACGGCTCATATCATCACCGTTTCTCCCCCTTTCATTTACATCACAGCAGGAGAAAGCCAAAGGAAGAATCGGCGAAGAAACACGACGGCGACTAATCACGCGAAAGTTCGTCGTTTAAAACATGTGTATCAATCTTAAAAATTCCAACTCGCACTATATTGTTGATTTTATTTTGCTTATCTATCTTATTTTTCTTGGGGGGTCTTGTGTAGAGGATGATATGACAAGCAAGTAATCAAAGATCTGCTCTTAACCTATGCACATGTGATCATGAACCTAGGCAATCAAAGCTAGCTCTAGCATGGGCATGCTATCTCAATCAAACTAAGCTAAGGAAAAGGAAAACACACGCCGGGGCGTGGAGCAAAGAGTAAATGAGAACACACCGCGAGGGGTGGAACAAGCAAGGAAATAAAAGATATGCAATGAAGGAGAAAGCTAATGCCCAATACCAAGGAAAATCGTGATCGCCACCAAAGTAAAAACAAGCCAAAGGCCTAAAAATACCTTGGAAATAGGTGGATAAGCACCCGCCCACGGGAGAGAAAACCAAAGAGAACCTGCAGGTCAGCTAGAAGTAACGGCCAGAACCCTGTGCCTCACTTGAAAGTGACGGTCGCTCGATAGACCGTGGGAAGACTCAGACGCGCCTGCACAAGGCCGTCGTAATACCTGCAGTAGTAAAGTGTGGATCCTTTTAACTCCAACTCTTCCAGCCGGCTAGAAGACTTGGGCCTCGCCCTAGTGAACCTGTAAACCTGCCAAAGAAGTGTAAGACAAGAACAAAACAACCCAAATTAGCCCTTTCAATAATATAGCATCAATTCTTCAATAAACAAAATATCATCAAAAGGAAAGGGGAATACCGGGGAGTTTTGGTTTTTTAACCCCTCTGGGCGTTTTAAAAGATTAGGAGGATGTTTAGATGATGAAAACCAGTAAAAAACGTGGAGAAAGGAGAGAAATAATGCTTATGATGAAAGGGAGATTGAATAGAAACTCAATATGCAATTATGAACTTTAGAACCAAAGGAACAAATACTCCCTTCACCAGGCAGCAAACGAACGTGAGAAGCACTTCTCCTTGATCAACGTGGCTCTAGAATGCGGCAGCACTTCGACGTAAACTCCAGATCTTCCCCCCTTGGCCATAAAGTTAAGGGTTCTATTTATAGACCCCCAAACTCTCAGGTCGAGCAGAGGATAATCCGGCAAGATAAAAAGATAACTCTTAGCAAATCCTTGAAGATAATATCACCAAGAGTCCATAGAATCAAACAGAAGGTCTTGAGGATCAGATTTGAAAGAGATATCGCCAATCCAAGTTCTTATCTCGACCACGGAGTAGCAGAGAAAAAGCCTGAACTGTCAGGACTCTCTGAAGGATGTAACGGCTGCACGACAGACCGCCACTTGGAAATAACGCACCAAGGATCGTCCGTTACTTTCAACCTTATCCCTAAAAGATAAGATCAACAGGGAGAAGGCCAAAGCAATAGGACTCTGTGAAGAAAGCAACGGCCAAGGCATAGGGCGTCACAAGGGAACAACGGCAGCACGATAGACCGTTATTATCAACATGTAAGCCAAAGGATAAAGATTGAAACGAGACCTTAAGCTTCAGGACTCTTCAAAGAGTAACGGCCCAGGACCCACCCGTTATAAAGAAACAATGCTCCTAGAGCAGACCATTATTATCAATGGAGTTCAAAAAAAGAAGAAATGAAGGTTCTGCTAAGCCTTAGCCAAATGAAATGCCACAAAAAGCCACATCCAATCAAGGAAAAGACCCAAGAAATAGGCTCCAAATCAATCAAGGAGACTCAATGAAGAGTGAATTACTCGGAGCATCATGTAGAACGAACAAGGAGATGACCCGATTTATTGGTCATAAAACGGGTGTCAACAGATTCCCCTCCTTAACGTCCTCTTTGTAGGGGACCGAGCGGAGGTGAAGCGAAAGCGAAATGGAACTAGGAGATGAAGCGGAAGTGAAGCGAAGTAGATCAAGAAGAGGGCGTTAAGGTAAACGACACCCGTTCTTTACCAACAAGCGATAGGAATTTTTGGAAAACTTTGAACTGATCACAAGGAAATAGCCAACCAAAGAATGCAAGTCTGGAGGAGCTAACAACTAAGGAATGGAAACACGGCTAGCCGCCGGAGGCAACGGAAAGGAAAAGGAGCTGACTAAACTCCAGACATGAATCTTCAGCCAACCAGATCAAGCGACGAGAGCAAAGGAAACCTTCTAATTCAGAGTGGAATGATTCTCCTCGTTCGCGATCAAGAACACAGCTATTCACCATCACTGAGATACCTTGAACAAATGAAGCTTCAAAGAATGCTCAAAGAATGCGCATGATGCATGCTGGGCTAAAGGAAAAGAAATCATCAAAACGAATGCAAAAGAAAGATAAAATAGCAAGATACTCAAGAATAATATTGCTAGACCGGAGAAATTAGGGTCAGGACACCATCTGCAACCACGGTGTGCAAGATAGAACCATCGTCCCCAAATTTTTCCAACCTAACGTCTTATCCAACGATTAAACGTGTGAACTCAGATCATCATCTTTTTTGTTTTAAGGGGAACATCATATCCCAAAACACATGAATGACCAGCCGGTTCTCGAGATAATATGTCATAGATAACATATAGTAATGTATTAAGGGATAAGGAAATGAAATACAATACCTGACTTACCTGCCTGACGGACAGCCAAGTGTGACTTCGTTCATAAATTCCTTCATGAAAGATAGGTTAGCCAAAAATAAATATGATCATGGATCAAGGCATAACCATTTGTACATGCGAGAGACATCATCAATGACCATCTTGATAGAACATGGAACCATCTTGACATCAATTAGACCATTGAATTCATCAAGAAACTTGCAAGTTTGTAACAGTCTCATGTACGTGCGTCACATCAAGTAACGGACCACCCTTAGTCCGTCATAAACCAGGCGGTTCACATTCTTCAATAAAACAGGGCCAACACATGTAACGGCCAAATCCAGACGTGTCAGAATGATGTAACGGTCGGTCGATAGACCGCCACATTTCCTGAGCGTTCAAAAAAATAAAACCGAACGGTCACGGCCTTCATTCAATCACCAAGCAATCAAACGCCCCAAAAAACTCCGACGATTCCAACCCCCACCACCACCATGGCCGGCGACGAGGGTTCCCAGCCGCCTCCACATAAGAGAGAAAGAGGAAAGAGGAAGGCAATACGGCGGTTCCACCGCCGGCTCGAACGAGAAGCAATCCCGTCGGTGGAAGAAGAACAAACGGCGAGAAGAGATCCAAGGGAGGAAGATGAAACTCCCACGGCCGCGGAGCACCAAGGAGAAGCCCCATTGGGTGAAGAAGAGCCCAAAGAACCAGCCAAGAAGAGGAGAAGGGGCATGGACCATGAGGTAGGTCCTCCCGCCCTAACTTCTATTTTTGATTTTTTTTGAATTTTTATTATGTATGCATGTGGGTTTTGAGGGTAGAAAATGGGTCCAAGAACCCATTAGGATTGATTATAGGCCTTTTGGCCAAAGTGGGAGACCACAGGAATGCAAAGAAAAAAATGCCAAAATGTAGACAATGTGACGGTCCTGCCAGCGACCGTCACACGCCTGACGCGCCACCCTGCGTGCGTCAGAGCCAAGCAACACCCTACCCCAGGGCTGTTACATCTACCAGGGACCTAGATTGTTTTTTAGGGTTTTTCAATTTCAGATTTTTGTTTGATTTTCATTTTAAAATGCTTATGCAATGTTTTTATGATGCAATCAACTAACTTATGATCTAAATGACATGCAGGGAAAGCGAAGATCAAGGATCTCCTGGCTGCAGATCCGGGCAGTGTACCAGGCATTGCTCGACTTCTAGAGAGAACGGCTAGCCAGTATGGGATTCGCCGAGGTGCTCAGCATCGAGGTGATCCGGATGGACACACCATTGCTGTACGCATTGCACGAGAGGTGGGACCCGATTAGCAGGGCGTTCATTTTCCCGTGGGGCCATATGATCCCCACACTAGAAGATATAGCGAGGATTATCGAGTTGAGAGTCCACGGAGCCGCAGTGACAGGATGGACGTACGGTGATTACCGGGAGATGGCGCAGCAACTACTCGGGTTGGATTTGATCAGGCCGGGACAGTCCTCATCTCAGCTCTCGAGATCAGTACTGCAGGAGAGCTTGGGGCTGAGAGGAGCGGCGATCACCGTGGGAGAGCTACCCGAGGAGCATCTGGGCAGAGTGATAGACCAGGTGCGCCCTCGCGTGGCGGCGGAGGCGGGACCAGAGGGAGACAGAGTGCTCAGACGCTTCCTGATGCTGCTATTCGGGAAGCTCCTCTTCGCAACTCGAGCGGACGTCATCAGCTGTCGACTGCTTCCGATGATAGAAAATTTGCACAGAGTCGGGAGATACGCTTGGGGAGCGGCGGTGCTAGCGTTCCTGTTCGAGTCCCTCAGCACAACGGACCGGCAGACGATGCTGGGCGGCTTCTCGCCTTTTCTATAGGTAAATGCAATTTAAATGCTTTCAATATTATGCAAAAAGAATGGTATGCAAATGTTTATGCAATTTGACTGACTTGATTTCTAAAATGCAGATCTGGAGCTACATGTATCTTCCGGGCATCGGGAGAGGTACACTACTCCACCCCGGCCACATCCCGATTGCGAGACGGTGGACGGTAGCGAGGGACACAGGGTCGATCATCAGATTGACTCGGACGATCCAGGACGACCTGGACTCCTACCCACACACGTCGGTAAGTCCAGGTTTCCAAATGATTTCTACATGCTTTTAAATGCTTCAAAATGCTTCTAAATGCTCTTGAATGCTCCTAAATGCTTCTGAATGCTCCTGAATGCTTCTGAATGCTCCTGAATGCTCCTGAATGCTCCTGAATGCTTCTAAATGCTCCTGAATGCTTCTAAATGCTCCTGAATGCTTCTACATGATGAACTTATATGCTGATGAATGGACTTAATGTTTCTAGGTGAGATGGACCCCGTACCGCGGTGAAGTTTACACGGGACAGCCGTGGGTGGAGGCGGCCTTGTCGTACAGGGGGCGAGACATATGGCTGCATTGCATCCACATCATCGAGCCTCTGCACTACAGGCTGATCCTGCGGACTCGGGGACTACACCAGCCCGAGGTGACCTTTCCACGCCACAGTGATGACCACCCAGGCAAGTCAGCAAGGGGCATTAATGGCAACGTGGATTGGTGCGCTCGGAAGGCGAAGTACGTCCATGACTGGAACAGGCGGGGCCGAGCGGTGAAGGAGTGAGATGAGAGCGACGAGGCATATCTGAAGGCCTTCGCTCGACTCTACGGCGACCGGGTGTACCGAGGTACCCGTCGACCGGTATGCAAATTCTAAACTCAAAAACTCTTTCTATATGCAAAAATGCAACGAGCTAGATGCACTGACTTACATGCTTTCTAAATACAACTAGACCCTGAGGGACGGATAGCCGAGCTGGAGGGACTACTCAACTCCACCATCCAGCAGCGGGACGAGTACCGGACCGCCCTGGAGCTTCTGGTAAGATTCTAAAACTTAGACTTAAATGATTATGATTATGCAATGCAAAAATGATGCTAATGCTGACTAACCACGACACCTAATCGTGATTTCTAAATGCAGCGGGCCGAGGGAGCCCAACGAGCGGGACCGGATGCCCCATCATCTTTCTCGCAGCCTGCGGGAGGCAGGGCTGAGCAGGAGGCCGAGTTTGCTCAGGCAGTTGCCCGGGCCGAGGAGGCGGAGGCCACCCTCGCGGAGCGGGTAAGATGCTAAAAAAATGCTTATGCTGTATGATTATGCCAATTAAATGCTTTATGATTATCTATGTGAAATGCAACCTACAGGCGAGAGAACTAGCCGCAGCAACGATCGAGACACAGCGACTCCGGGAGGAGCTGACTCGATCACAGGCCGAGATCGAGCGACTCCGAGTTGGGACGGTAGATTTAGACCGCTACCGGACCGAGGCACGCGAGGCTTGGCACCAGGCTTACGATATGAAGATCGCGCTGCAGACCCTCGAGAGGACTGTCCGGATGATAGGCCGAGGACCTGAGCGGAGTGTTTCGCAGAGCGGAGCACAGAGGAGCATCGCTCGGAGTGGGACGGTGGCTGATTTCCTTGTGAGTTCCTCCGGCCAGCGGAGGAATGAGAGGGTGGAGAGAGGACAGTAGGAGGAGAGTGCCTCCATAGCACCGCTAGTAAGGAAGCCGGAGGGTGGAGATGAGGAGGGCGGCCCGGCGAACGAGCCGGCCAAATGATGCATTTCTTTTTTATTTTTGTACATGACTATATATATAGAAAAATGAAATTCTTTTTTGGCATTTTTGTTTTGTTTCATGAGTGTGAATGAATAAATATGCAGGAATGAATGAGTGAACGAATGGTTTGGCAGGTTTAAACGTGAATGCAGAAATGAATGATCGATTCAGATGATTTGAGTGCGAGAGATGTGTGTGAATGTACGAATGCATGTATGCGGAAAAAAGGAGTATGTATGAGAATGCGTGGATGATGAATGAGTTGTAGAATGTGTGAAAGACCGCCAGGTCTAACACAAGGGCAGGAAGAAATTGCCTGTATTCAGCAGCAGAGAAAGTAACGGTCCAGGGTCAGACCGTCATAATCAAATTACGCATTGGCTGAAGGGCGTTATACACAACAGTGGCCAAATTTGTAATCTGAGCTGCAGGAAAAGCAACGGCCCACCTCTGGTGCGTCAGAGGGAAATAACGGCCAAAGCTAGACTGTTGATCATGACAGAACGATGGGTTGTCAGGGCAACTAGCAGGAAATGCGACGGCCCACGGGAGACGCGTCGGGGTGAAATAACGGCCATATCCAAGACCGTCGGGAAAATGTTGAACCCAAAAGCCAACATCTGAACGACCGAGAGTGTAACGGATCATGGTCCATGCGTTACAAGATAAAGACGGCCAAAGACTAGACCGTTAAGCTTCACAGAACAGGGTCGGGACAAATCAAACTCACAGGAAATGCGACGGCCTAAGAATGGCGCGTTAGAGACAAATGACGGCCCCACGATAGACCGTTAGAGACTGAGTTGTGTTCCGAGATAGATTGAGCTGTGAGAGCCTAAACCCGAGATTTATCCACTTAATCTCCCACTAGAACCTATCTAGATTGAAGATAAAGCCTTCCAACTCAAGTCTTATCCTTCCTAAGCCAAAATCAAGCCTTTAAAACTTGGAAACTCAACCAAAAAATGTAGCTTTGCTAAAAAACCTCTGCTCTAGGGCTGAAAAACCTCTCCTAAGGGCAGAAATCAAGATGAAGAGAAGCTTCGAGGTGATGGCTATGGAGGAGAAGGTCTACACCGGACCTAAAGCTGCCAGAAAAGAACATGGAGAGCTCCAACGGTTGACGTCAATCCCAAAGCACTTAAACTCCAATGTTCAAAGGGTGGTAAGTTCCCAACAACTCATCCAGGTTCAGAAAACTCTGCTCTTTAATTCTCTTTATGACTTCTTCTTCTCCTTCTTTCTTCAAGCCTCTTCCTAGTCCAAGATGCTACTCTAATCTGAAGTGGGTGGCTCCCATGGTAAAAGCACTCCCTATAGAATTTACATCCATCCTTAAAGCTTGGCACCTTCAACCTCTCTTGGTTGTAGGCAAAAATTTCCAGAAATTATCCTTAGATTAGCCAAGTATTTCAGCTCTTGTAGAACTATGGCATCCACAAACTCATACTTTCATCTTCCCTTCCTTCGAAGCAACAGTCCTATTAGAAGAGGTAGAGACCTACCTAGCCTTCCCTAAGACTAAGGTGGGGGATAAAGACCGGGTTTGCTATACAATAGAGCCTATTGACCCGTCCTTGATCTTGAGTGATTTCATCCATAATCCAAAGGACGTGAGGACCATGATCAGCCCACACCACATTCATTTGATACCCTTGTTGGATTTTGTGTCTTCCCTAAGTGTTTTGATGATGAGCAACACTATGTTAATTGTTGTTGTTATTTTTGATCAGATATCTTGCACTTGAGTTATCCATGGTTTTATATGGAAAAGCTGCTAAGAGGTAACACTTCGTGTGTTCGTACAAGTTCTGTCTTCGTGCTGTTTTCCTTAAAACCTCATGTCATTCTTCTTCGCGTTTTCACCTCGTGTCGAGTTAGCCATGTTGTCGTCTGATTGAGTGTTGTCTTTCACCTCGTGCAGTATTTGTTTACTGTGTTGTTTCCATGTCATCCTTTGTATTCCTGTCTTCGAGTCCCTTCGCTGAGTCTCTAAGTCAGTCTTAGTTCAAGTGTTCGTTTCACTTTGTGATTGTTTTCTCTTCTCATGACTTCGTGTCGTGTTCCTGAAACTGCTCTAAAAGTTCTGATGAACTTCGAGTAGTTTTCTTGTAGACCTCGTGTCGTTCCTACTTAGTAACCACACTTCGTGACGGTTACTATAGTCCACGTCTTCGTGTTGGTTTCATGCACTCCGTGTCGTCTTCTTTGTTTCATTCTGTTCTCATCTCACTTCGAGTCGTTTCTTTGCATACTGTCTTCGCGTTGATTGGCACTTCTTCTTGGTTACAACACCTCGTGTTGTACTGTTTGACTTCGTGTCGGTTTCGGTTGCTAGTCCATGTTGTTTTCATGTCGTTCTCCTTATTGCCACCTCGTGTCGTTTTTCTTATTAAGTCTTCGTGTAGTTTTACTTCGTGCAGTGTGATCCCGTGTCATTTACTGTTTCGACTTCGTGTCGTTATCAGCCCGTGCTGTTTTCATCTCGTGCTGTTCTTACTGGCTTCGTGTCGTTTTCTATATAGTGTGTGTTTGTCACCACTATACTTCGTGTCGTTGCCTTTTTTACTTCGTGTCAAACTTCACTTCGTGTTGTTTTCACCTCGAGTCATTTTCGTTATATTCTGTCCTCGTGTTGGTTTCTCGCTTTAGTCTTCATGTCGGTTTTTGTCGTTAGCCCGTGTTGTCCTCGTGTTGTTTTTGCATTCGTGACCTCGTGTCTCTTTTGCTTATAACCTCACCTCGTGTCATTTTCTTCTGTGTATCTGACCTGTTACAGAGTATCTCGTGTCGTTCTTGTGTCATCTCGAGTAATAGTCACGTCGTGTTGTTACTATACCTCATGCAGTTTTGGTTTTAATGGTCATGCAGCGTATTAATGGACTTAATCTCATTACAGGTCCGAGGAAGAACATTCCACACTCCAGGGCTGCACGTGATCCGAGACAAGAGGAACCAATCTGATAAAGGCACGTGGCAGGAAGATTATGGATCGAGCGTGGGAGGCACACGCGTTTTGTGCCCTATCCACCTGCTGTTCTGCTATAAATAGAATCCTTCGTCCTCAGAAGAAGGTGATCGAAGAAGAGAGGCATAGAAGAAAAAAATAGGAAAATTGAGAGCCCTTCGATCCAAGAAAAGAATAGAAAGAAGAAAGAATAGCAGAGGGAAAAAGAGAGAGAGAGAGCAGAAGAGTGATCAGAAGAGTTGTTCTGACTTGCGGATCAAATCCGAAGTCTATTGCTCTGTGTTGAGCTACATTGTTTCCATTTTCTGGCATTTGATTTCCTTCGTTCGTATTTTTTCGGTTATTGTTCTTATCCTTCTTCTACTGTCATTGTTTTTGTTTCCGATCCTCTGGATTGAGGTTGGGGTCCTCCTGTGAGATCAGGAGAAGGGAGATTCATTCTCCGGTTTGCAAGCAGTAGGTGAGCTGCTTGTAGGTTCCCTCCGGGTTGGGAGGAAGAGGGGTCTTCGACCTCTGGTTCACTAGTAGCAGGGCTGCTACTAGTGGGGTTCCCTCTTGGTAAAGAGGAAGAGAGACGTGAGTCTCTGGGTTCTAGTGACTGCTGGTCGCTAGAGGTTCCCTCCGGGTAGGAGGAAGAGGAGAGGTTGTTCTCCTGGGAAGCTGTGTATCAGCAGTTGTCTGGCAAGCTGTGTTGCCCAGCCTTTAGTGAAGCCACACTCGGTTTGAGTGTGGGGTGGATGTAGTTCTGAAGGACCGAACCACCTTAAAATCCTCTGAGTCCTTGTGTGATCGATTGTGGTATTATTGTGGTATGCCTTCTATTTGCGTGAGCTATTAACTGCACTGCATCATTTTCGATAGTCAGAGCTTGAGGTTATTTGCGTTTAGCAATATACTCTGCAGTATTTTTTAATTCTACGAAAAACCGTGATCTATTCATCCCCTCCCCTTCTAGATCACTTCATATTGTACTTATCAGTTGGTATCAGAGCAGGTTTTTCCGAGAATGTGGTCCAACGGCCAGGGAAACGGATCCACTGGTCCTCGCAGTTTCATAGCTGATGGGCAGTCTATCACCCATCCCCCCTTCTTTGATGGTAGTAATTACTTCTTCTGGAAGAACAGGATGGAAGTCTTTATCAGGGCCCAAAGCCACAAGCTATGGAAAGTGATTACAGATGGTCCATACACCCTTCCACCGAATGAAGATATGTGGACAGAAGATCAGGTCAAACTCTCTGCGCTGAATTGGACAGCTCTTAACATCATACAGTGCGCCGTCCACCCGGAAGAGTATTCGAGGATCTCAGCGTGCAAGACTGCAAAGAACATGTGGGATGATTTGCAGTTAATTCATGAGGGGACATCTCAGGTGAAGGCTACCAAGATCAACATACTTACAACTCAATATGAGTTATTTAAGATGAAGCCAGAGGAGCCGATCACAGAAATGTATGCCAGATTATCTGTGATCATCAACAGTCTGAAGGGCCTTGGAAAGGATATTCAACAAGAAGACATAGTCAGGAAGATCCTTAGGTCTCTAACTCCCATCTGGGAAACCAAGGTGACTGTAATAGAGGAATCAAGAAATTTATCCATCATGACAGTGACCCAGCTGATTGGATCCCTCATGACCCATGAAATGAATTTCAAACATGGAAACGATGGGCATGACAGAAAGGGAAAGAATGTTGCTCTGAAGGTCTCACGACATGCTAAGAAGAACAACAGCAGCAACAACAGCAGTGATGATAGCAGCGAAGGCTCTGATGGATTCTCAGACCTGGACAAGGACGAGCGAGCTATGCTCACCAGGCAATTCAGAAAGTTCCTGAGAACTAAAGGAAAATTCTACAGGAGGAAGAGATTTAATGCTGCAATGAAGTCTCCTGAGCGAGGATTTGAGAAGAACCGGTCTGCTAAGAAGATCACTTGCTATCATTGTCAGAAACCCGGTCACATGAAAAGTGAATGTCCAGAGCTACAAGCTAAGGCTCCAGGACACCAGAAGAAGATGGTGCATAAGAAGAAGAAGGCCATGCTGTGCACATGGAGCGATGAGGAGGAGGACCCAGAAGCCACTTCGTCCAGTGAAAATGAAGAGAAGACCTGCCTCATGGCCGATCATGAGAAAGAGGTAACAAACCTATTTGAGAATTTTACTTTAGATGATTGGGAGGACGCCTATGGCAACCTGTTAAGTAAATATAATTGTTTAAACAAGGAGCACAGAATGCTTAGACGTAAGTTTCATTCCTTGTCTGAAGAACACTCTTCTATTGTCACTGATAGCATGAAAACCAAGGAGATGGTCATTAAGCTAGACCAGGTTAAAGGTGAGATTGAGAGGTTGAGAATGGAAAGAGAGGAGAGTCTAGCTAGAATGGATGAGCTGAAGTGTAAAGCTGAAGAGTGTAAAGGAGAGATTAGACTGATGGCTGAAAAATATGAGGCAGTCAGAAAAGTTAATCAGGAACTCCAGGACCAATGCAATGAATTTCAGAAGGAGATTGAGGACAAAGAAAAAGTGCTTGAGAAGTTTACAGAGGGGAGAAACAACCTGAATGCCCTTCTGGGGTCGAGGGTAAACTTCAATAGGGAGGGATTAGGATACAATCCTACTAGTAAAAAACCCTTTGAATTTAAGACTACCACGTTCTGCCCCGCCAAAGGCAAAGAGAAACTGGAAACACCATCCAGTTCCAAATCTGTCTCTACAATGAAGTTTTCGACCGGCAAATTCATTCAATCTATTGGTCAGCAACCTAAGTCGAGAAATCCTGAAACAAGAACTGCTCATGTGCAACAAGTGGGGAACAAAGGTTCTCACAGAACCAGTCCTATTGATGTCACAAAAAGAGTGAAAAGTTTTGTTAAGAAAGCTCATCATGCTAATTATCAAGTAGAGCATGGCAACGTTCACCAGTTTCAGCACAAATTTTATTGGAGTAAAAATGCTTACATGAATTATGCTCAACACACACGCGTATCCTCTAAGAGGCCAACCAACAATGTCTTTGTTCAGAAATAGCATAGTTCAAATAGGAATAAGCTTATTCAACACCCACCAAGAATTGACAAAAGGGAAGAATCAACTCACATAAAACCACTGAAGAGAACTATAAAACAAATGTGGGTTCCCAAGTGCTTTTTGCATAATCTGAAAACTGGTTTTGGACCCAATTTGAGTTGGGTCCCACATTACTCTGTCTGAATTTTTGCAGGTCAGCCTGGCAGCTGAGCATAACAAGTGGTATCTTGACAGCGGCTGTAGCAGGCACATGACAGGAGACCGGTCCAAATTCAGCAAACTAAAAATGAAGTCTGGGGGCTTGGTCAAATTTGGAGGAAATAACAGAGGAAGAATAATTGGAATTGGTACGGTTGGTAAGTCCTCCACTAACTCCATTGAAGATGTGTATCTTGTAGAAGGACTTCAGCACAACCTGGTAAGTATAAGTCAACTTTGTGACAAAGGACACAAGGTACTCTTTGACCACAACTCGTGCACTGTTTTTGAGCTGAATTCTGATAACATCATGTTCAAAGGTCATAGAGTAAATAATGTGTACATCGTTGATCTAGATGATAATTCTGAAACAAACTTGTGTCTGTCTGCTAATTCTGAACAGGTTGCTTTTGACTGGCATAGGCGTCTAGGCCACGCTAGTGTGTCTACTTTGAATAAACTGTCTAATTTTAACCTAGTCAGAGGTTTGCCCAAAATAAAATTCCAGTTAGGGTCCAAGCTCTGTGATGCTTGTGCTCAAGGTAAACAGACTCGTGCAGTTTTTAAGTTGAGAACTGAGGGTCTCTCATCTAAACCACTACAGCACTTGCACATGGACCTCTTTGGTCCTACTCGAATACAAAGCCTGTCAGGTAAGAGATATGGTCTAGTCATAGTTGATGACTTCACTAGATTTTCTTGGTTGTTCTGTTTAGCAAATAAAAATGATGCTTTTGTTCACTTTGAAGAACTTTTTAATAAAATCAAACTGCAAGGTGAACATAATATCATTACAATTCAGTCTGACCATGGAGGAGAGTTTGAAAACTCCTCATTATCTGAATTTTGCTCAAGAGAGGGAGTGACTCACAGATTTTCTTCTCCCAGGACACCGGAGCAGAATGGAATTGTTGAGAGAAGAAACAGGTCAATAATTGAAATGGCCAGGACTATGCTGATTGAGAGTGGACTTCCAAGGAGATTTTGGGCAGAAGCTGTAAATACAGCATACTACATTTTAAATCGAGCCTTGGTAAGACCTACTCATAAGAAAACTCCTTATGAACTCCTCAAGGGTAAGCTGCCAAACATTTCTTACTTTAAAATCTTTGGTTCCAAATGTTTCATCCACAATAATGGTAAGAATGGTTTGGATAAGTTTGAAGCAAAAAGCTCTCCTGGAATTTTTCTCGGATATTCAGAAACCTCTAGGGCTTACAGAGTCTTCAATAAAGATGAGCAAACTGTTGAAGAAACACCTAATGTGGTGTTTGATGAGAATGTTCTATCTGACAAAAAGATAAATGATGACAGGGAGTCACCTGATGAGGGAGATTTCTTGGAGAAAATTGAAGAAGAAGAGATGCAGCAAACTGCTCAACCAGAAAACTTACAACAAGAAGGAGCAACTGAGGTAGGTGAACCCTCAGGTGAGGTAATATTTCACAAAGATCATCCTAGTGAAAATGTCATAGGTAATTTGTATGATCCCACTAGGACAAGGTCTCACTTTAGAACTATCCAAGAACAGGACTTAGCTGCTTTGACATCTCAGGTAGAACCCAAGACTGTGGAAGAGGCTTTAAAGCATGATTCTTGGGTATCCTCCATGGGTGAGGAATTAAATCAATTTGAGAAAAATAATGTATGGAAACTAGTTCCTAGACCTGAAAACACTCATGTCATTGGCACTAAATGGGTTTTCAAAAATAAGATTGATGAAAATGGTGCTATCTCTAGAAACAAAGCAAGACTTGTAGCTCAAGGCTACAGTCAGGAATTTGGTGTGGATTTTGATGAATCCTATGCACCAGTAGCTAGGATGGAAGCTATAAGAATTCTGTTTGCATTTGCATGCTCTAGAAATATTCGGCTACAGCAAATGGATGTCAAAAGCGCATTCTTAAATGGGTTATTGAAGGAAGAGGTATATGTTGAACAACCTCCTGTGTTTAATTTCTCTGTTCAGCCTAACATGGTTTTTAGGTTGAATAAAGCCCTCTATGGATTGAAGCAGGCTCCCCGAGCCTGGTATGAGAGACTTTCTGAGTTCCTTGTGAGCAAGGGCTACATTCGAGGTAAGGTTGACCAAACCCTCTTCACCAAAAGTCTCGAAAAGGAGTTAATTGTGGTCCAGGTATATGTTGATGATATCATTTTCGGATCTAACAATTCAAAATTATGTAAAGATTTTTCTGAGTCTATGTCCCAAGAATTTGAAATGAGTCTAGTTGGCGAACTAAAATATTTTCTTGGGCTGCAGGTCAAACAAATGGAGGATGGTTGTTTCATAAATCAAACCAAGTATACTCTGGAGATGCTGAAAAGGTTTGGAATGACCAACCTCAAGACAATCTCAACACCCATGGGTACCAGCTCCTCACTGGATTCAGACGAAAAAGGTAAAGAGGTGGATGCTAAACTATATAGAGGTATGATCGGTTCACTCCTCTACTTAACTGCATCCAGGCCCGACATTCAATTTAGTGTAGGGATGTGTGCCAGATACCAGGCTAGGCCTACTGAATTGCATCTGGCAGCTGTAAAGAGAATTTTTAGATACTTATCTGCCACCCATGATCTAGGTCTCTGGTATCCTGCATCATGTAGTTTAGATCTCATTGCATACACTGATGCAGATTATGCAGGATGTAAATTGGACAGGAAGAGCACTAGTGGTCACTGCGAATTTCTAGGAGGGTGCTTAGTCTCTTGGGGATCCAAGAAGCAACACTCTGTGGCTCTATCTACTGCTGAAGCTGAGTATGTGGCAGCAGGGAGCTGTGGCACACAGGTTATATGGATAAAACACCAGCTTCTGGACTACTCGGTTGAGCTAGGTTGTACTTCTATCTTTTGTGACAATACTAGTGCAATAAATATTGCAAAGAATCCTGTACTTCATTCCCGAACCAAACATATTGAAATCAGGCATCATTTTATTCGAGATGAAGTAGCTAGGAGGACTTTTGAGTTGATCCATGTTGGCACTAACTCACAAATTGCAGACATCTTTACTAAGCCACTGGATACTGAAAAATTTAGCACTTTGCGCAGAGAACTAGGTATTTACAGAATTTCATGATTGAAAAATTGATTTCTGAATACCATGTCATGTGTTATTATGCTTATCATATTCATCATCTGTTGCTGAAGAAATAACTTCATTATGAGTGTTTTGGTGACTCACTCCGTTTTGATTGAATAGTCTGTCCAAACTTCATGGTGTTCTCTTTGAAGTGTTTTGAGGGTTGTCTTGGTTAAGTTTGTGATGGGGTCAAGGTCTCAGGGGGAGCTGATTTATAATAAGTGTTTTGATCTTTGACCTAATTTGAACATACTCCGAACGACATTTTGCTGACATCATAAGAGAATCAGGTTGATTAGGTGTATAAACGAAAATGTTGGATGCTTTACTCTTTAAGGCTGATCATCTAATTTCTTGTTGGAATTTCAGCTGTTAGTCCCACTGAGATCAAAATCTGAATTCAAGATTAATCTTCATACACTGTAACTGTCTTCTGATCTAGCCAGTATAGCATACCTACTTAGTCAATGTGAGTCCAAAATGAGGTATTTTGTGCTTTAGTCTGAATCACCTTGGATCTGGTGTATTGTTCTCAAACGGACTCAAGCTTCATTAACAAGGTTTTAAGAGCTGGTTAATAAAAACAAATTTCATAAAATTGTTATCAACTTGGTTAACTGCTCATTGAGAAACTGGGATTTTCATCAATGAAGTGAAAGCTTCCCATGTCATGAGATGGCAGTAATTATCTGGTCTTAGTAGTTGTCTTGATCATACAGAGCTATGGTACATATCTGGTTAGTAACTAGGGTGTCTGGCCTCAGATAAAGGTGTCACCTTAATGTCAACACCAGTTAGAATACTATCTCTGTCCTCTTATCAGAAGGGGTAATGTGGTCCTGCCACCGAGTAACTGGGGATTCTTGCCTCTAAACAAGGTGTCTCCCTAATGTCAAAGGTGTACTTGACAGACTTACCTTTGATCTTGACCATCTTTAAAGATCCTGCTCACTTGAAGTATAGCTTTTGATTTGTTTGTTCTCAATACCACAGGTCTTTGTCTTCTGACTGTCTTACATAATACTCTCTCAGTAAAGACTTATTTTGATCAATCTGGTATCTTGTACCTCACTTGCTTAGAATCTGGTTCTGTGTATGGAGCGAATCCTTATTCACAGTTTTTGCACAGTCTGACTAACTGATCCTCAAAAATCCTCACATAAAATTAATGGCTTTCTTAATTGACTAAACATCTCAATAGTCTCCATTTATCTGCCTTACTCTGTCCTGTTTTCTCTCTATAGTCAGTAATTTTCCTTTCTCTGTATCTTCAGATTTGCCCCTAGTTTTGATGATGTCAAAGGGGGAGAGAATAGTGTTGAGGGGGAGTTTGTTTGTTGAGGGGGAGTTAGTTATCAAGGTTTGAGGTAAACTGTTGCTGTGTTCAGGGGGAGTGTTCAGGTTTCTCAGGGGAAGTAAGGAAGCAAGTATGCTTTAATTTGTCTGCATTAAATATCCTGAAATGATCTCTTTTGAACTTATCTCTTATACTTAATATAGTGTTGCCATCATCAAAAAGGGGGAGATTGTTGGATTTTGTGTCTTCCCTAAGTGTTTTGATGATGAGCAACACTATGTTAATTGTTGTTGTTATTTTTGATCAGATATCTTGCACTTGAGTTATCCATGGTTTTATATGGAAAAGCTGCTAAGAGGTAACACTTCGTGTGTTCGTACAAGTTCTGTCTTCGTGCTGTTTTCCTTAAAACCTCATGTCATTCTTCTTCGCGTTTTCACCTCGTGTCGAGTTAGCCATGTTGTCGTCTGATTGAGTGTTGTCTTTCACCTCGTGCAGTATTTGTTTACTGTGTTGTTTCCATGTCATCCTTTGTATTCCTGTCTTCGAGTCCCTTCGCTGAGTCTCTAAGTCAGTCTTAGTTCAAGTGTTCGTTTCACTTTGTGATTGTTTTCTCTTCTCATGACTTCGTGTCATGTTCCTGAAGCTGCTCTAAAAGTTCTGATGAACTTCGAGTAGTTTTCTTGTAGACCTCGTGTCGTTCCTACTTAGTAACCACACTTCGTGACGGTTACTATAGTCCACGTCTTCGTGTTGGTTTCATGCACTCCGTGTCGTCTTCTTTGTTTCATTCTATTCTCATCTCACTTCGAGTCGTTTCTTTGCATACTGTCTTCGTGTTGATTGGCACTTCTTCTTGGTTACAACACCTCGTGTTGTACTGTTTGACTTCGTGTCGGTTTCGGTTGCTAGTCCATGTTGTTTTCATGTCGTTCTCCTTATTGCCACCTCATGTCGTTTTTCTTATTAAGTCTTCGTGTAGTTTTACTTCGTGCAGTGTGATCCCGTGTCATTTACTGTTTCGACTTCGTGTCGTTATCAGCCCGTGCTGTTCTTACTGGCTTCGTGTCGTTTTCTATATAGTGTGTGTTTGTCACCACTATACTTCGTGTCGTTGCCTTTTTTACTTCGTGTCAAACTTCACTTCGTGTTGTTTTCACCTCGAGTCGTTTTTCGTTATATTTTGTCCTCGTGTTGGTTTCTCGCTTTAGTCTTCATGTCGGTTTCTGTCGTTAGCCCGTGTTGTCCTCGTGTTGTTTTTGCATTCGTGACCTCGTGTCTCTTTTGCTTATAACCTCACCTCGTGTCATTTTCTTCTGTGTATCTGACCTGTTACAGAGTATCTCGTGTCGTTCTTGTGTCATCTCGAGTAATAGTCACGTCGTGTTGTTACTATACCTCATGCAGTTTTGGTTTTAATGGCCATGCAGCGTATTAATGGACTTAATCTCATTACAGGTCCGAGGAAGAACATTCCACACTCCAGGGCTGCACGTGATCCGAGACAAGAGGAACCAATCTGATAAAGGCACGTGGCAGGAAGATTATGGATCGAGCGTGGGAGGCACACGCGTTTTGTGCCCTATCCACCTGCTGTTCTGCTATAAATAGAATCCTTCGTCCTCAGAAGAAGGTGATCGAAGAAGAGAGGCATAGAAGAAAAAAATAGGAAAATTGAGAGCCCTTCGATCCAGGAAAAGAATAGAAAGAAGAAAGAATAGCAGAGGGAAAAAGAGAGAGAGAGAGCAGAAGAGTGATCAGAAGAGTTGTTCTGACTTGCGGATCAAATCCGAAGTCTATTGCTCTGTGTTGAGCTACATTGTTTCCATTTTCTGGCATTTGATTTCCTTCGTTCGTATTTTTTCGGTTATTGTTCTTATCCTTCTTCTACTGTCATTGTTTTTGTTTCCGATCCTCTGGATTGAGGTCGGGGTCCTCCTGTGAGATCAGGAGAAGGGAGATTCATTCTCCGGTTTGCAAGCAGTAGGTGAGCTGCTTGTAGGTTCCCTCCGGGTTGGGAGGAAGAGGGGTCTTCGACCTCTGGTTCACTAGTAGCAGGGCTGCTACTAGTGGGGTTCCCTCTTGGTAAAGAGGAAGAGAGACGTGAGTCTCTGGGTTCTAGTGACTGCTGGTCGCTAGAGGTTCCCTCCGGGTAGGAGGAAGAGGAGAGGTTGTTCTCCTGGGAAGCTGTGTATCAGCAGTTGTCTGGCAAGCTGTGTTGCCCAGCCTTTAGTGAAGCCACACTCGGTTTGAGTGTGGGGTGGATGTAGTTCTGAAGGACCGAACCACCTTAAAATCCTCTGAGTCCTTGTGTGATCGATTGTGGTATTATTGTGGTATGCCTTCTATTTGCGTGAGCTATTAACTGCACTGCATCATTTTCGATAGTCAGAGCTTGAGGTTATTTGCGTTTAGCAATATACTCTGCAGTATTTTTTAATTCTACGAAAAACCGTGATCTATTCATCCCCTCCCCTTCTAGATCACTTCATATTGTACTTATCAACCCTTGGCACAGTGCATAGTGTCTCATTGTAAAAACAAGTGGGAGAGACACGAAGCAATAGCCAAGGCGGTGGCGGTTTACCTATGCGGAGTCTTCCTTTTCACTACGACCGACCACCTTCTAGACACCCAAAATCTCAGCATTATTAGTGGGTTGTGGCGGGGAATGTCCATCTCTCAAACAATCCTTTCATACCTTTATAAAGGACTCAGCTCGGCTTGCCTAGGAGGACTTCTGTTCGGCTCCATGATACTCCTTGAGTGCTGGATGGGAGTAAGAGTCAAATTCCAATACAAGGAGGACCTATCTTCAACTAGCCGAATCTTCGGGAGCCACCCTCTCTTCTTCATTGGAGGGGCGTTTGGATACTCTTCACAGGTTGAATGTAAGACGGCGGATAAGAAAACACGGGATGAATGGCGCCTCTTCTTCAACACTTTGCCAATAGATAAGTTCATCATGTGACCAAGAATCCTTCGAAGCACTCTTCTTAAAATACCACGGAGTCAAGGCCTGGACCTCCAGCTAGTGGGGAACACCACCATGGGGATCTACAACCCGCACCAGTGCCATCTTCAGATCGGACTTCCAAGAACCCAGGCTCCTGCACTATCACACTACCCTCCCCTTCTACCTAGGAAGACGGGGACCGAGGAGGATGAAAGAGCGATCCGGAACGCGCTGACCATGTGGGAGATCAGCAAGGTGCGTCCGTGGCAAGCAGAAGTAGAAGAGAACGATGAGGCACGCTGTGATTACGTGAAAGAGCTGAGAAGAATCCACCCTCTTGCGGATAAAAAACTGAATGTACCTTAATTTCCTTTTGTTCATGAGAGATATTGTTTGTAATTGACAATCCGAGTTTGGAATTTTTATGAATTCATGTTTCATTAAGCTTGCTTGAATGAGATGAGATTGCCTTAGTTGAATGAGCATGAGCTTTGTGGTTTGATTGGCTAGAATGATGTGAAGAGGCAGAGCCTCTGGAGAATGTAACGGATGGGTAGTGGGCCGCTATAAAGAAACGACGGTCTGACGATATGCCGTCATAATGGAAGCACGAAGAACCCTGTTCTCTGAGGGATGTAACGGTCAAAACTCAGGCCGTTAAAGTCAATAACGGTCCTAACCTTGGCCGTTAGAATGATGGCTGCTGAAAGAAAGAAAGCTTATGCAAGAAGCGGAGTGACGGTAGGGATATGACCGTTAGATGACTGTAGCGGTCTGGTGATGACGCGTTACAGCCTTTGAATCTGCATAATTGTGAGCTTCTCACTTTGATCTTGATCCTGTGTTCTGCGCACACTTTAAACATGAAACAAGTTAGATCTGTTCTTAGACTCAACCCCTTGCCTTGAAGCAAGTTAGATAATGACCGTTTCTCAATATTCGGTCAAGGGGTGGAGCCTTATTAAATAGGCGGGAAAAAACATAATAGAACTAATGCGATGCATGCGATGCACACGATGGTATTTTTTTTGGATTTTGGAAAATATCTGAATTTTTGTGAGTTTTTGGAAATATTTGCTATTTTTTGGGTTTTGAAATATGTGATTTCTTTTGTTTGATTTTGGATTTTGGAAAATATTAAATTTGTTTGGATTTTGAAAATATTTAATTTTTTTAGATTTTGAAAACCAGCGCTTCCCCAGCAGCGTGAGCCCTTCCTTGTTGATTTTGAGCCCGGGGGGTGGGTGCGAGAGAAGGTGACGACCCCTAGACACGGTCTAATTGTCATGACGGTGTTTCTGCCAGGGCCATACCCAGGGTATTAATCTTGGTCCTAAAAGAAAAACAGAATACGGGGGGTAAGCTTTAGGCCAGATATAGAAGTTTTTAAGACTTGATTTCCTTTCCATACAACCCATTAGAGACTTGGTCTGTTGTGCCGGGGCTTTGTGTCCGTCATCGAACCTTAATCCACCCTAGGCATGCATGCGACCGGGCTCATAACGTCCCGCGGGGAACTGTACTGCCACTCTTGTTATGCATAGCTTTCCTTGCTTTGCCTTTCTGGAGCTTTGGAATTCATAATTCATACTATATCGACTTTGAGGTGATGCTTTTGATTTTGTCATAAAGATTGCCCCTTTGTTGTCTCTTTTGCTTTTTTTTTTTGTGGCATCAGGTCATAACGGACCGCCCCTATTTGAGACCTCCTCTCGTGAGGGTGTTTGGATCGATTATCGCCTCTTTATTCACCTCTTGCCCCTGGTTTTAGCTGACGGAAGAAACGGACAGGGACCTTGACTTTCCCCCAAAGCATGGCCAAGGAGAAACGTTGTCCTTTCTCAATGTGGAAAACCTGACCAGGGACGTCGTGTAGTGTGTGATTGCCTCACTCGGGACTCCTTTAGTGACAGGAGGAACATCTTGCCGCCGGGGTAGCACATGGTTAGACTCTAAGGAAAGAAATGCTTAAGATACAACCCATTCCACGGGTGAGAGAGCTCCTCACCTTCCGCGTTTACTAAACGATAAGCATTTTCTAGATAAGCTTCTTTTACGACAAACGGCCCTTCCCAGTTAGGTTGTAATTTAGACCTAGGACCTGCAGACCGAATGAATTTTTATTTTAAAACCATGTCACCTCTTTGAAACTTACGTTCGATTACCTTCTTTTGAAAATAACGTAAAACCCTCTTTTGATAAACGGATACATGATCGGCCGCATTCATCCTCTTCTCATCTAAGAGTTCCAACTGAACCAGC
Source organism: Amorphophallus konjac (assembly GCA_022559845.1). Lineage (NCBI taxonomy): Eukaryota > Viridiplantae > Streptophyta > Magnoliopsida > Alismatales > Araceae > Amorphophallus > Amorphophallus konjac. The sequence continues at coordinate 22,752,132 of CM040119.1, read as the reverse complement.
AACGCCTATCGACGTTCATCGAGATTAAGTTCCTTATCAAGCTGCACTCTAAGGGAAGGGATTAGGATCTCATATGGGAGCACCGCCTCCATCCCGTAGGTAAGAGAATAGGGAGTTTGTCCCGTAGGGGTACGGACGGAGGTGCGGTAAGCCCACAGAGCTTCCACTAATCTTTCTGGCCAATCAGAGAACTTATGAGCTTCACATGTTTTCTTGATGATTTTAAGAAGGGTTTTATTAGTGGCCTCGGCTTGGCCGTTGCCTTGAGGATAATATGGAGATGAATGATGCAATGCAATATTGAATTTCTTACATAGGTCCTTGAGCTCTTGGGAAACAAACTGGGGTCCGTTGTCGGTGATGATGCTGCTTGGCACTCCGAACCGTGAGACGATATTCTTCATAATAAAGCGGCACACCGTTGTAGCTTTGATCTCTGCGTACGCCTCGGCTTCAGCCCACTTGGTGAAGTACTCAGTGGCGGTAAGGATAAAGGATTTCTACTTGATCTGGGAGTTAGGATCACCGAGTGGGCCGACAACGTCAAAGGCCCACATAGAGAATGGCCAAGGAGCGGTCATAGGATGGAGAGACGAAGCTGGAGAATGAATTTTATCAGCGTGGAGTTGGCACTTAAGACACCTCCGGACATAGAGGGAGCAATCTTCCTCTAGAGTGGGCCAATAGTAGCCCTGCCTCAGGATCTTCTTCGCTAGAGCCTGGCCATTGACATGACCCCCACACTCACTAGAATGGGCTGCTTCGGCCACCTCCCAAGCTTCAATATCATCTAAGCATCTCATGAGCATTCCCTTGGTAGCGCACCTGTACAGTTCTCCTGCGACAATAGTATACCTTGCGGCGGCTCTTCTGATTGACTTGCGTTGCTCAGCAGTTGCCCCTTCTGGGAACAATCCCTCCTTACAAAACAACTCAATTTCATGATACCAAGGCAACTCTTCTTCGTCTAGGATCTCTTCTACATGTTAAAGATACTTCTTTGAGGTCTTCCTTCTCAGCTCTTGCCTCTATATATTTCCTAAGATTGACGAACCAAGGGTCCTGAAGAGAGGGTGCGTCCAATCTCTGAACGACGATAGTCTCAGTGCTCCGACTGAGAGGGAAAGATAGGGAAGAAGCAAGGGATGCCAGAGCATCAGCTAGAATGTTCTGAGAACGGGGAGTATGGATATAGATCAGCTTACGGAATTGCCTGGCAAGGAGCGTGACCAGATCTTGATAAGGCTTGAGCTTAGGGTCACGAGTACGGTAAGTGGACAGAACTTGCCGTAGGATGAGCTGAGAATCTCCTATGATGTTTAAATAACGCGTGCCTAGGAGATAGGCGTGCTTCAATCAGGCCAGGAGAGCCTCATACTCAGCGATGTTGTTGGTAGCAGGAAATCGAAGTTGATAAGCGAAGGGAATGGTCACTCCCTCCGGAGTAAGCAAAACAGCACCGATCCCTCGGCCTTGAGAGTTGAGTACACCATCGAAGTGCAGAGACCAGAAGGGGTGATGAGAGATAACAGAGAGATGCTCATCAGGGAAATCGTCCTGAATGGAATCGGTGTGAGGAATGGGGATATGGGCAAGATGCTCAGCAATGGCATATCCTTTAACTGCCTTCTGAACAACAAAGGTGATGTCGAACTGAGAGAGGAAGCTCTGCCAGCGAGCTAACCTACTAGAGAGGATATGCTTTTCTAAGAGATAGCGGATCGGGTCCATTCTAGAGATCAACCTAACTGGGTGGGCAAGAAAGTAGTGTTTCAGCTTCTGAGCTATCCACACTAAGGCGGCACAAGTTTTCTCCATAGCGGTGTACTTGGATTCAGCTGGATTAAACAACCGAGAGAGATAGTATGCAGCCCGCTCTTTCCCTTCGTCGTCCACTTATGCTAAGACCGCCCCTAGGGAGTCCTCAATAACCGAGATGTATAGGATTAGGGGTTTCCCAGGGACAGGAGGTTGCAGGACCGGGGATTGGATAGATATTCCTTAAGGTCCTCATAGGCCTTCTGACAATCTTGATTCCATTCGAACTTGACCCCCGCCTTAAGCAATTCATAAAACGGACGGCACCTTTGAGAATGCTTGGATATGAATCTTCTGATGAATTGCAATCGACCAATCAATCCTCAAAGTTTCGTAATGTTCTTCGGCAGAGGCATGTCCATGACGGCCTGTGTTTTGTTAGGATCAATCTGGATCCCCCGTTTGCTCACTATGAAACCTAGCAATTTCCCTGAGGAGACACCGAACACACACTTCTTCGGATTCATCTTGAGCTTGTACTCCTTGGCTCTGTGCAGCACCTTAGCCAGGATAGAGGGGTGTTCTTCCTTGGTTCTTGACTTCACCAGGATATCATCCACGTAAGCTTCCATATAGATGTGCATCATGTCGTGGAAGATGGCCATCATTGCCCTTTGATAGGTGGCACCTGTGTTCTTCAGACCAAATGGCATAACCACATAACAGTACGTGCCCCAGGGCATGGTGAAGGAAGTTTTCTCTTGATCTTCCGGAGCGAGACAGATTTGATTGTAGCCTGAGTACCCGTCCATAAATGATAGAGCTTCATACCCGACAGTGTTGTCTACCAGGACGTCTATATGAGGCAGCGGGAAATCATCCTTAGGACATGCTTTATTAAGATCCCTGAAATCGATGCAAATACGCACTTTTCCATCCTTCGTGATAACATGGACTATGTTTGCCACCCACTGAGGATATAAAACAACTCTGATGAATCTGGCCTTGTATAACTTGTCGACCTCTTCCTTGATCCTCAAGGCCATGTGGGGGTGAAATCTTCTTGACCGTTGTTTGACAGGTGTTGCCCCTGGTTTAAGCACGAGCCGGTGTTCCACTAAGGAGGGGTCAAGACCCGGCATGTCCTCGTAAGACCAGGCGAAGGAATCACTATACTCCCTTAGAACTTTGATTAAATCTTCTTCTACTTGCAGAGGGAGATTAGCGGCAATAATGATGGGCCTTGGGTCTTCTTCAGTTCCCAAGTTAATTTCCTTCGTAGTTCGTCCACTACTGTCGACGGCTCGTCGAATCTCTTAAGTCCTTGTGCATACAAATCGGCAGTGTCATCTACGTCGCTGTCCTCATTAACCGGATCTTTTTCACCCAGGATTTCATAGACACCGAGTCCGTCATCGCCCCATGCCCCTTCTATTTCTTCTTCATCCTCAATCGTAATTGCCGTAGCAATAAATTCCGGACATTTTAAAAGGGCATGACAGCGTTGATCTAGGTCTTGCAAGAACCTATTAGGAACAGATTTGGGAGGACGCGCAAGCGGGCGCGGCTCAGAGGAGGAAGGGTTGGATGACCCAGAACAAGACCCTACTTCTTTAGACCTAACTAATTCTACTTCCCTAGACTCGATAGACCCTAACCCTAACCTAGGAGAAAGGAGACCTAGTGGAAGGGAAGGAGTAGGGGACTCGTGCCCCTGGGATGAGGATGGAGACAGGGTAGCATAATCTTCCACTGAAATCTCCATTTTGAATTTGACGTTTTTTTTTTGGAAATCAGAAGAGACTATACAGCAAGATGGAGGAGGCGGGAGCTGCATAGGAAATAGCTCAGGGAAGATGCAGTCAAAGAAGGGATCGGAAGATGAGAACCACATCTCGTGGAGTTGGGCGTTGGGAGGAGGAGGAGTGAATAGAGTGGATAAATCAATGGGCGGGCAGTGCCCGCAAGCGCAAGGAACGAATAGAATCTCGGGCGGATCAACGAAGGATGGATTTACCAAGATAGGAGGAAGACGAGGTAAGAACTCCCATTGCTGGAGGAGAGATTGAAAGCGGGAGGGAGACCAAGAAAAGACAATCGGCGAGCTCCCCTCCTCCCGTGGATCATCGTCTGGCCGCTTCTTCGGTTTCCATTGCATGAGCCGAACCTCTTGCTTCTTTTGGCAGTCTTCTTCATGAAATAATCTCTGAAGGGTTTGACCATAATCAAGCATATCATGTTCTGGCCTTTTTAGCGCCGGCGGAGGACTGGCAATCGGACATACGGTATTTCTCCCTAACGGAGCTGGCTGCAGAGCCAATGTGCCGGGCTGGAGAGGCCCTCGGACAAAGTGCTGGCGGTAGTCCCAGGTAAGTGGCCCAGAATCACCCATCACAGATAATGTGGTCTCTTTATAGCCAAGACCTCTCCTGCCCATCTTTCTTCCCTTGGGTATGGGCTTGGTCATTCCTTGTAATTGTGCACCGAGGCCTCTACCCGGTTGGTAGCCCAGTTTCAGTATAATGTTCTAGCCTTTTGGGTCTCAGATCTGGGGCTTCATCTTGATGTTAACTGGAGTAGTGATGGGCCTAGGAGGTGCATAAGCCCAAGGGAAGTTTAAATCCAGCACTGATATGACGGATCGGCTGCTTGGCCAAAGTGTAGGAAGAATCTGTTCTGAAATGGCCTTAACCGATTGCACTGTAGATAGGCTTTTGACCTTGACGACCCTCCCTTGGAAAGGGAATTTGACGCAGTGATGTGCGGTGGAGGGCACGGCACCGAGCGTATCCAGCCATGGACGACCCAAGATAGCCTTGAACATAGGGTCGATGTCTAGCACATAGAATTATACAGCCATTGTAAGGGGTCCGAGCTCTGCTTGGATAGTGACCACCCCGTGACATGCTCGCCTTGAATTGTCATATGCTGCTATAGTGGTCGGGGTAGGTCGTAATAACTCTTCGGATATGTTGCAAGCTCGTAGAGTGCTGAGTGGGCACACATTGATTGAAGCCCCTGTGTCAACTAGTGCTGCTTCAATGCTAACTTTGTTCAGAGTGATTGTAATGTAGAGCGGCATTTGCCGAGCTTCCAGAAGCGCTAGCTCAGATTCTGAAAATGTGATTGCTGGCCCTTTGGAAATAGTTGCTAGGGTTGTTGGTAAGCTGTAAACTGCCATATCTTCGCTGACCATTACCTTCTGTAAGAAATCTCTCAGTGCATCCTGATGAAGGGTAGATCTTTTGATCAGCTCCAGCACAGATATTTTAGTGGGCACTCGATCCAGATGATGCAGCAAGTCATATTGAGTACCTGGCAGAGGTTCAGTTTCTGCCTGCTCGACTGTTGGCTGAGAGGACTGGGGGTTGGAATTGGTAGGGTAATTCCGATGGAACATCTTCCCGCTTCTTAAGGCGCAACTTGTAGCGGCCGCGGCATCGGTGGATAGTATGATGGGCCCTGCGGGGTGGATGAGCGGTGTAGGCTATGTGGGGGAGATGATTTGGTGGGGTGTAAGGTTAGTGATAGTGGTGAGTGGTGGTGAGCGGATGATGGGTGAAGATTGATGGAAGGCGGGATAGTGATGGTGGGTGGTACGGATGGAGGGAGTGTTGGTGGAGGTGTCAAAATAGCTGATAGGTTAGGTGATGGCGTGATGATGGTAGCAGAGGTAAATGGCGAGGGGTATGGCGGAGTGGTGGGTGGTAGTAAATTTGTTGGAGCGGGCGTAAACGGGAGGACCAGTGGAGCGGATATTGGGTGTGAAGGAAGGACGAAAGAGGGGGTAAGAGGATTGCGGTGGCTGTGGTGGAGGGCCATGACTTGCGGTGTGGCGCCATCATCATCAAAAGACCACTCGGCACTAGGGGCCGGGGGTTGAACTACGTTTACTTGAGCCGGTGCAGGCGGCTGAGGTTGCTGTAGAGTAGGCGGATGATTTGGCATCGGATTTTGATGGATCCCCAGATCCTGAGCCTGTTGTAGTTGCTGTTGTGGTAGTGGCTGCTGCGGCTGCGGTGCTTGTTGCTGCTGTGCTTGCTGCCTCGGTTGTTGCCCTCTTTTCTCTTTGATTTCAACAATGTCCCGATGCATCGCGGCCCAATCGATTCTCTGTCCCTCATGGAGATCGTATACCAGATCCCGGAACTGATAACAGCCTTCGATAGTGTGGCCTGGCTGCCTATGGAACATGCAATATTTCATCTGATCAACAACTGGGTTCCAATTAGGCCGTTCCGGAGGAAGTTGAATTGCATTCACCGACATAAGAGCCGATAAGATATCCGTGAGGGTCTCTGGCAGTGGAGGATATTGTGCCCTCTTGGAAGCCGGGCGCTTGTTGTTCGGATTGTTGTTATAGCCGTTGGGTGGAGGGATATTATGGAATTGCGGAGGTGGTGGTTGTTGCTGCGGGGCGATGAAGGCGTTTTATGGAATGGTGAAGGCGGGCGGAGGGTTTTGTGGAGCGGCTTGAAAGTTCTGTGAAGCAGGATTTTGTGGAGTGCGGGGGTTTTGGGGGAAGCAGAATGGTGCGGCTTGGAATGGAAAGGCGACGGCTTGTACCTGTTCGTTTGTCTGGACCCCCTCGGTAACCGGCCCTTGTGGTTTCTTGTGATATTTGGGCTTTTGGTTTTCAAATAGGGTGTGTATGGGAGAATCCTTGAACTGGGTTTGTATGAAGCGCGCCCGGCTGTAGAGTTGATGCATGTTAGCTATATCATTCATCGCCAGGATGTTCCTGAAGGTCGGGGTAGCATTTGAAATGAGCAGCTTGACCTTCTCTTCCTCCGGAATGTGGCCAGGCACTCTAGCAGCCATCTGTTTCCACCTGTCTGCATAAGTGGCGAACTCCTCATCTGGCTTCATCTTCTCGGCTACTAGATCTGTAAATGAGTATTCCGGGCCGACCCTTTCTTGGAACCGCTAGACAAATTTGTCCTTTACTACCTTGAAACTTTCAGCTTCTTCTAGCGGCAAAGAGTAGAACCACTCCAGAGCAACACCATCCAAAGATCGGCGGAATAAGTACGCCATAAGGCGATCATCATATTGGAACTGCGCTGATTCGTATAGAAAATCCCTCACATGAATGAAGGGATTGCCATTCCCATCGTACTTGCGATAGCTAGGGAGTTCTGATTGTGGAGGGAACCGAATATTCTGGAAGCTCGGGACAGGAACATCTGCCAAAGATTGCGGGCCAACCCGCTTCTGGAGGAAATCGAGTTGTTGCTGCATGGCGGCCCATTTGTCAAGCAAGTCCTGCTCTCGGGAGGGAGCAGGGGTAGTGAAGGACGCTGATTGAATTTGAGGTGCAGATGGAATGATTGCGGCAGAAGGTGGAAGCCCATAAGCAGGAGTGGAGGGATAAACAGTAGAGATGGGGGGCTCATAAGAAGGATATTGGGCCTGAGATTGGCCTAGATTAGAATGGGCTTGAGCCACCCCTTGCCAAGGGTGCAAGAAATCGGAAGGGCCCATGAGAACTTGCGAAGCTACCGGAGTAGATACGTGATGATCCATTTGAACAAGAGAGGGGATGGGCGACTTTCCCTTATCGAAGGATTGTTGGGCCGAATTGGAAGATTGGCCCGTTTCCATGCCCGCGAAAGTGATGGTCTGTGGTTGGACCGGGGTGAGATCAATTGGAGTGGGCTGAATGGGAAGCCCAACAATGGAAGGATTGGATTGATTTTGGATGATGGTAGAAGGAGATGCGTTGGACCCTTGCATGGCCTGATAAAGAGCTTGGAGTTGGGCCGGATCCAGTTGGGCCATCATCTGAAGGACGGAGCTCGCGGAAGGAGTGGAGAAAGAAGGGGTGGCTTGACCACCTTCCATGGAAGTGGAGGATAGAAGGGGGGCAGTCCCCTCTCCAGAAGAAAAGGAGGTAACCCTGGGAGGGTTTTCAAGAAGCCCTTGAGGAAGGGAGTCCTCTTGGGAACGGGGAGGATTAAAGGATGCCATGGTGGACTCGAAAAGAGGATTGGAGTAGGACTTGAAGAAGGAATTGACTTGAGGAGATGAGTAGGACGGACGAAAACAACTCCACATGCAACGGACAACCTTGACAAAATGCAAACAAACAACACAACCAATCACGCAATAAGTAACCAAACTCGAATGTTTTTAGAAAAAGATGTAAGTGATAAAAGGTGAAGACACTCAAAGTCAACCAAGTTGTTTTAAGATGATGCAACACAATTCTTGTGATTTCTCCTTTGGAACCTTAGTGAATTGATTGAAATGTGCTCTCAACAATGGGTTCCTAGCAGGAGATGGGTATGGGACTTGGTTTGACTCTAAGTGTAATCACTCCTCACTTATGCAACCCTAGACACGGGGTGGGAAAGGTACAACCAGTCCGGCGTCCGTGTGGGAATCCACGGCTCGCGGGGACTTATGGAGGTCCCTGGTGTGATTTCCTAGTCGACCCCAAGGAATATGGAGACGAGAGGTCCGCACACCAAGGTAGGAAAATGCAATCTAGGATATGAAAGGATGAATGGTCCTATGTGCACCGGAGTGCATGCAAAGTCTAGCCTAAAATCTAGCAATCAACGATGCACACAATGATATGAAGATATGAAACAAAGCAAGGAGGAAGTTAAGGATCACCCAAGCAAACAAGTCACAGCAGAAACCACGGAAATAAATGCACCTGGGGCGTACCTGTCTGGAGTATAACGGTCTAGGAACCCTGCGTCAGAAGAAAATAACGGTCGAATTCCAGACCGCCAGAAGTAATATATCGCAGGGAGCTAGGACCGTCAGATGAGTCAGAAAACCAAAATCAACCAGAAGTAACAGGAAAAACCGTGAAAGCTCTCAGCAGAACAGATGTGGCGGTCTAATGCCCCTGCGTTAGAGGACTGTAACGCAGGGACACAGGGCTGTCAGAGCACTCAGAGAATCAGGATTAACAAGAAATAAGGGGAAAACGGGAGGGGACAACACAAGAGATGATGGCAGGTTTAACAGGAATCAAAAGCACAATTGGCACAAGTGGTCCCACCGTGATCGCCAAAAAATTATCTGTTGATTTTATTTTGCTTATCTATCTTCTTTTTCTTGGGGGGTCTTGTGTAGAGGATGAGATGACAAGCAAGTAATCAAAGATCTGCTCTTAACCTATGCACATGTGATCATGAACCTAGGCAATCAAAGCTAGCTCTAGCATGGGCATGCTATCTCAATCAAACTAAGATAAGGAAAAGGAAAACACACGCCTGGGTGTGGAGCAAAGAGTAAATGAAAACACACCGCGAGGGGTGGAACAAGTAAGGAAATAAAAGATATGCAATGAAGGAGAAAGCTAATGCCCAATACCAAGGAAAATCGTGATCGCCACCAAAGTAAAAACAAGCCAAAGACCTGAAAATACCTTGGAAATAGGTGGATGAAGCACCCGCCCACGGGAGAGAAAACCAAAGAGAACCTGCAGGTCAGCTAGAAGTAACGGCCAGAACCCTGTGCGTCGCTTGAAAGTGACGGTCGCTCGATAGACCGTTGGAAGACTCTGACGCGCCTGCACAAGGCCGTCGTAATACCTGCAGTAGCAAAGTGTGGATCCTTTTAACTCCAACTCTTCCAGCCGGCTAGAAGACTTGGGCCTCGCCCTAGTGAACCTGTAAACCTACCAAAGAAGTGGAAGACAAGAACAAAACAACCCAAATTAGCCCTTTCAATAATATAGCATCAATTCTTCAATAAACAAAATATCATCAAAAGGAAAGGGGAATACCGGGGAGTTTTGGTTTTTTAACCCCTCTGGGCATTTTAAAAGATTAGGAGGATGTTTAGGTGATGAAAACCAGTAAAAAACATGGAGAAAGGAGAGAAATAATGCTTATGATGAAAGGGAGATTGAATGGAAACTCAATATGCAATTATGAACTTTAGAACCAAAGGAACAAATACTCCCTTCACCAGGCAGCAAACGAACGTGAGAAGCACTTCTCCTTGATCAAACGTGGCTCTAGAATGCGGCAGCACTTCGACGCAAACTCCAGATCTTCCCCCCTTGGCCATAAAGTTAAGGGTTCTATTTATAGACCCCCAAACTCTCAGGTCGAGCAGAGGATAATCCGGCAAGATAAAGGGATAACTCTTAGCAAATCCTTGAAGATAATATCACCAAGAGTCCATAGAATCAAACAGAAGGTCCTGAGGATCAGATTTGAAAGAGATATCGCCAATCCAAGTTCTTATCTCGACCACGGAGTAGCAGAGAAAAAGCCTGAACTGCCAGGACTCTCTGAAGGAAGTAACGGCTGCACGACAGACCGCCACTTGGAAATAACGCACCAAGGATCGTCCGTTACTTTCAACCTTATCCCTAAAAGATAAGATCAATAGGGAGAAGGCCAAAGTAATAGGACTCTGTGAAGAAAGCAACGGCCAAGGCATAGGGCGTCACAAGGGAACAACGGCTGCACGACAGACCGTTATTATCAACATGTAAGCCAAAGGATAAAGATTGAAATGAGACCTTAAGCTTCAGGACTCTTCAAAGAGTAACGGCCCAGGACCCACCCGTTATAAAGAAACAACGCTCCTGGAGCAGACCGTTATTATCAATGGAGTTCAAAAAAAGAAGAAATGAAGGTTCTGCTAAGCCTTAGCCAAATGAAATGCCACAAAAAGCCACATCCAATCAAGGAAAAGACCCAAGAAATAGGCTCCAAATCAATCAAGAGACTCAATGAAGAGTGAATTACTCGGACAGCACGTCGGCCCCACCGTCACGTGTTCGGGTGTTGCCGAATCAACGCGAGAAGTCGCCCATCAACCCGAATTCGGTCCTCCCGGACCCCATTGTGTAGCCCTTTACCTCCTTACGTGGAGTGGGCAGCGACGTGTATTGCTGTAATATTATGTATTATTGTTCCGGGAGTACGAGTTTCGACCGGGTCCGTCTTCCCCACGCCGAGCGCGTGGAGGTATCGTTCTCTCTCCCTACACTCGGCATTTGCTTATTTTCATATATATTTGTTTATGCCGCTGCTAGAGAGCATGTTTTAGGATCTAGCTCGCTATATTTTTCATATCACCGCTGCTGCGAGAGAGAGCGTGACCGTCCCGTGACCCGATCCGGGCACAAGTGAGAGCCGACCACCCTAGCTCACTGTCGGTTTCTCAACCGCGCACGTCCGACGCTTCCCTCGTTAAGGGACAGTCACGAGCTTGTCGTGTCAGTGGTCTCGTCCCGCATCAATTTGGTATCAGAGCGAGTTTGAGTCTAGGGTGTCAAGAGAAAAAAAAGTGTCATTTACGTCTAGTCATTAGTCATTTACGTCTAAGTCGTGTTTAGGGTCATCATTGTTTTAAAACAAACAAAAAAAGTGTCTTTTGCATTGAATCCCAATAACCCGGTATATCAAAAGGTGTTGTCCGAACGTTAGGCTACGCCTATCGGGAAGGTCGCACACTTGCGTGAGTGGTCTTCGGATCGGTTATCTCCGCCGCGTACCAAGTTTTGGTTATGTCTAGGTGCATTAGTTAGCACCACATTTTACTTTTAAACTTAAAAAAAAAATGGTCTTGCATCTCCATTCCTAGGGGACCCAACCCCATCTGTACAACCATGGCCGCATCCCGAGCCTATAGTCCCGATGAAGTGGGCGCAATGTTCCACGCCATGATGGGACAAGTGCAAAGGTTTAGTACAAGCCTAGATCGGTTTAGTACTAGCCTAGATCGGTCTATCGGGGTAGATTGGTTGTTCTCGGAGCCACCCCAAGGACCCCTTCACCACGAGAAAGACATTCCTTCCTCACCCATGAGAGCTCCAATGTCATCACTCTCTATTTCCGAACTTGATTCGGAACCATCTCATTTGGAGCCACCTAGGCCCGAGCCACCCGTATTTCTAACGGGTACACTATACATCACCGAGCCACTTTTTAGTTGGCTCAAGGATGGCTTGGTCCCACCTCCCTTTCCATCCATGGACCCCATCCTACCTATAGTGCCGGTCAACTCATTCCATACCACATTTCGCTCTCGTCACCATGTTGATACGTTGGACGATCTTGTCATGGGATTAGATTCACAATGGGAGTTGACGCATCTTTTGGCCCGAGACTTTGACCAACCCGCTAGTCTTAGCTTCACCCATCCGGCCTTCGGGTCCATTACCTCCGAGTGCACCGTGGGTTGTGTCACCACGGAGGTTCTCTACTTCTCCCGCTACCGGACGAGCCCGAATTCATACCCTTTTGTCCGAGGGAGGAATCATATGTTGTGCCCCTGGCCCCTGTGGTTTGTGGTTTTGATGATTGGCTTTAGGGGTTTGTGATGATTGGTTTTAATGTGACTTAGTCACTGTGAGTCACCATGCATTGATGTTCTGTTTTGATGATTGATTTGGTTTTGATGATTGGTGTTTGATGTGAGTCACTGTGAGTCATCTTGCTGAAATGTTCATTCAGGCTTTCATATGTTCAGTCAGTTTATCTGCTTACACTGTGAATCATTGCAAGTGAAGTTTCAGACTGTTATCTGCTGCATAAAGCTTTCATATGTATTTACAGAGTCTATACATTGATTGGCAGTAAGTCTGTACATTGAGCGTCTCATGGAAGTCCATACATTGGACTGTTACTCACATCGCCTTCAGGCCTCCAAGTCTATACACTGGAGTCGTCAGCTGTGAGGACAGCAAGTCTGTACACTGGCCTTCTTTCATGTTAAACTACAAGTCTACACATTCAACAGTGGTCTTCCAAGTCTATACAGCGTGAAGTCTACACTTTGGCACTGTAGCTCGCTCGTGCAAATCTATACATTAGACTGTTCTTCAAAGTCTGTACATCAGACTGTACATCATCTTCGTGCTGTTTCTGTATTTGAGTCTTCGTGTTGTTTTCCCTCACTAACACGAAAAGATCTCGTGTCGTCTGAGCTTACAACACTTCGTGTTGATTTCCATGCTTAACATGAAAACTTGTATGAGGTAATACTTCGTGTTGTTCTATCCTTGTCTTCTATGTCTTCGAGTCCTAGTCTCGGTTGTTTAACTTCGTGTCGTGTTTCTGAAGCAACTCGAATAGTTCTGACGAACTCCGAGTCGTTTCTCTGTGAACCTCGTGTCGCTTCTCTCTGTCCTTTAGTTGCTCATCTCGTGTTATCTTTTATGTCTGCTTGTTTAATTTCATGTCCTTCTCGCCTTGACCACACTCCGTGTCAATTCTTTGTTATTTCCGTGTTCGTGTTGTTCTTCCTATACCTTGTGTCCTTTTATTTTTGTAACCACACTTCGTGTCGGTTTCTATTTTTTCATCCTTGAGTTGTTGTCAGCCCGTGTCATTTCACCTCGTGCTGCTCTCACTAACTTCGTGTCGTGTTCCTTGTTGTGTCTTCGTGTCAATTACTGTATTTCCTCGAGTCGTTTCTCTTCTAAATTTCATTGCTTCATCACGTGTCGTGATAGCCGTGTCTGACTTCGTGTCTTCGTGTTGTTTTTGTCTTCGTGTCCTCGTGTTGTTTTTGCATTCGTGTCTCCGTGTTGTTACAGTGACACTTCGTGTCGTTCTCGTTTTACTTCGTGCTGTTTTTTCATCTGACCTCGTGTCATGCTCTCCCTGTCTCGTACTGTAGTAATCTTGTCTACTTCGTGTCGTCCTTTTTCTACTTTGTGCTGTTCTCCTTCTACTTCGTGTTGTTTTCTTTCTACTTCGTGTCGTTCTCTTAGTAGTGTTTGTTTTGTCACCACTGTATCTCGTGTCGTTCTCTGTTTAGTGCACCTCTTGTCGTGTCCACATACCTCATGCAGTTCTAGTTCTTATGGCACTCAAGGTTAATGGTTTTTATCTCTTTGCAGGTCCGAGGAAGAACATTCATCGGTGTCTAGCTGCACATGATCCGATACTGAAGGAACAAATACGAAAAGGGCACGTGGCAAGAAGATTCTGGATCGAGCGTGGGAGGCACATGCGTTTTGTGCCCTATCCACCTGCTGTTGCTGCTATAAATAGATCCCTTCGTCCTCAGATGAAGGCGATCGAAAAAAGAAGCCTGAAGAGCAGAAATCCCTTCGATCCAGAAAAAGAAAAAGAAGAAAAAGTGAAGAAGAGCAGAAGGAGAAGAAGAGAAAGAGAGAGATAGAAGTGTGAGCCGAAGAGTATAGAGGAGCAGAGATCGAGAGAGTGAAAGAGAAGAAGAAGAAGAGAAGAGAAGCAGAAGAAAAGCTTACCTAAAGATCTGTCTACTGGACCGTGGATCAAATCCAGGCCAGTCAGCTCCGTTGAGAGCCACATTGTGCATTTCATTTTTTCAGCTTTCTGTTTGCTGAAGTTATTTTCGTTTATTGTTTTCCTTTGTTTTCTGGTTTGCTGGTGACTGGAAGTCACCGGTTGGTTCCCTCCGGTTTGGAGGAAGGGAGGATTGATCCTCCAGTTCTGGTCTTGTGGTTGCAAGACTAGGTGTTCCCTCCTGGTCTGGAGGAAGAGAGACTTTGGTCTCTAGTTTACAAGTGGCTGGGAGTCACTTGGGGTGTTCCCTCCGGTCTGGAGGAAGAGAGACTTGCGTCTCTGGTTTGCTAGTGACTGGTGTCACTAGTGGTTCCCTCCGGTTGGGAGGAAGAGGGGAGGTTATTCCCCTGGTCAAGCTGTGTGGCAGCACCTGTTGCAGACTGAGTCTGCTGTTTCTAGCGTGAGCTAGTGGAAGCCACACTCGGGTTGAGTGTGGGGTGGATGTAGGTCTGCTAGACCGAACCACCTAAAAATCTACTGTGCAGTGGTTTGTTTTGTGCGTTCGCTCCTTGCCTCCTACCTCCCATTCACAGGTTATGCATGCTGGTTAGCTGTGTTATCTTGGATTGTTTATATTGTTCCTATCAGCAGTAACCTTGAGCATTGCACTTTGCTAAGTGTGTTTGGGTTACACTGTTCTGTCTGCATTTCTAGTTTGATCAGGTGGCTGCATTGTTGCAGTCCAACTGTTTGATCAATTGGTTGATTATTATCTTATCTCGGAAAGCTCATTGTCCCTATTCCGCATATCCGAACTTTAGAGTCTTTAATTTAGGCCATAATTTTTAGAGGGATACATTCACCCCCCTCTGTATCCGGGCCTAGCACCCTAACATCATACTTCTTGCCTACGATCCCCGTCCCACCCGTCACCATTCAAGAAGGTGACTATCCACACCTTCAAAACTTCTACACGTGGGACCGTGACTTGTGGGAACCCACCATAAGAGGTCATACCTTCTTTGATCCCTTTGACCCACTCCCTAGTGGATCCTTAGACCCTCCACATTCACTTCACTTCCTCGAGGGAGTCCGCTACCACACCCCTTCCCCACGGGCCGGGTCGTCTATGCCCACTAAGCCCGTACACTTACAAGATACGTCATCATCTAGGGGAGATACTCTTGGCCCTCCCACATCCACATCCCATATGTATGCATGGCCAACCTTAGGAGATCTAGGATTTCCGCATGATGTCAACCACCGGTTACGTCAGATGCATTCATGGCATACGTTCGGGTGTCCTGGACCGCCGTCACCCATGTACGGGTCGGACTAACATTAGGTGTGTCTAGGGTCATAGATGAGTCGGTGTGCTTTTTGTTTGTGTGGTATGTCTGTCTGCATGTGTCTTGTGCAAGCTCGTTGTCATTCTCTTATGAGTAAGAGGCGAGTGGACTCATTCGACGAGTATGGGATCGGTTCTCTATCTATACCCGGATCTAGTCACCTACAGGGACTCAGCGGTGATTCCTAGTGAGTCTTCGAGCCCCCACCTCCCCTTTTGAGAGTGCCCCACCCGGAGTGTCCACCTTTAGCCCATAGCAGTTTGTGCATATCGAGTATATATGGAATGAGCAGGTGACGGTCACTTGGAGTGGAGCATACCCGCGTTACTTGGCACGGTGACGGATCCACCGGAGTATTCGAGCATCCATACCCCTACTCGACGGGGTCGAGTTCCTCCCACCCGAGGAGAATTGATGGGGACATCGAGGCAAGACCGTACGCATTTTATTTGCATTTATGTCTTTTCATATTTGTATGTATACCATTGTGTTATATGGGTACGCAATTGTAGGTCTTAGTGAGTTTATATGTAAATTTCCAGTAGGACCAAGCAAGGGGGCCCTCAGCCCTTTCCCATTGGTCCATGTCACTCATGTGGGGCTGGTCAACCATCCTAGGTGGCCATCTAGAAGGGTTGAATGTCAAAATGCCACATGGGTAGACAAGTGGTTAAATTAGTCCAAGGTGGGTTACCTACCTTCACCTACCAATACCCTTGGTCAAGGGGGCGCCCCTCTCCCCTATTATTTTATGTTTTTTTTGTGTGCTGTTCAAACCTCATCCTAGCCCTTCAATCCCCCTCCCTAGATCCAAGGGTGTACATTAGATTAGATTGGTAGCATATAAAAGTGTGTATTTTCATGTGGAAATTAATGAAAAATCAAAATTTTTGTTGTAATCTAAGAAGCTTGGTGCGCCCCCAGCTCCTCCCCTCTGGTTCCTCTCCTCCAACCTCCAGTTCTAGAGTGTATCCATCTTCTATCTTCCCCTCTCAACCTCTAATCTTCACCGGTGCCGCCGCCGCCACCGTTCGTGCCGCCTTCGAGCCGCCGCGGAGCCGTCTTCAAGTTTCTATCCTGCTGGATAGAGGTGTAGTTCGTGAATTCTTGCTGTCCGCCACATGCTCAGATGGATTTGAAATTTTGAGGGTGTGTTCTTTCCTTTAATCCCCACCTCCACCTAAATTTTCACGTCCAAACACCTCCATTTAGTAATTTTCCATTTTCGTTCATTTTGAATTCCCAGATCTGTTTTATCTCTGTCTACAGTGACAACAGCTCAGAGTTTCCATCTCCGACCACCTATTTGAATTTTGCAAACCCTCCCAATTTTACTGAGAGTTCTGGCCATCATCCCTACATCCACCATTTTTTTTGATTTTTTATCCACCATCTATCCATTTTTCAAAATTCATGTTCTATCTCTGCTACAGTGCTTTCAGTCAATTCCTAGATCCGACCACCTTCCAGTCCAAAAATCATAACAAATCACAACCTCCACCAAACCTTTCATACAAAATAGTCCCGTTTTCCTAGCTCAATGTCCTACAACTCTCATGAAGAGGTCGAAGTCTGAATCTAAGGTCTACTAGGCAGTCAATAGCCATTCTCAGACAAGTTCTCTGCAGATCTGAGAGCCCGGTCACTGTACAACAGCAACTCCAAAATTCATTAAGGCCAAGATCTGAGTAGATCCAGACCAGATCTCCAGACTTAGATTGAAGGATTTGAAGTTAGATTTCCAAAGGCGCCAGTTTCGTGTCGATCCGACATCGAGGCTGATCGCAGCGTCCGTTCTCGCCGGGACGCGCGCTGAAAACCAGAAGCTGCAGATCCGTGGCCAATGATTTCGACCGGTGCCGATCGGAGCCGTCCGGCCTCCGGCCGGCGAACAAGCGCACCTCCACTCCAGGGAGCGCACTTCCAGGCATCCTCCACTACAGCGGTGCCATCGGGTCCCACATGGCCCCTCCGGACAGCACGTGGGCCCCACCGTCACGTGTTCGGGTGTTGCCGAATCAACACGAGAAGCCGCCCGTCAACTCGAATTCGGTCCTCCCGGACCCCATTGTGTAGCCCTTTACCTCCCTGCGTGGAGTGGGCAGCGACGTGTATTGCTGTAATATTGTGTATTATTGTTCCGGGAGTATGAGTTTCGGCCGGGTCCGTCTTCCCCACGTCGAGCGCGTGGAGGTATCGTTCTCGCTCCCTATACTCGGCATTTGCTTATTTTCATATATATATTTGTTTATGCCACTGCTAGAGAGCATGTTTTAGGATCTAGCTCGCTATATTTTTCATACCACCGCTGCTGCGAGAGAGAGCGTGACCGTCCCGTGACCCGATCGGGGCACAAGTGAGAGCCGACCACCCTAGCTCACTGCCGATTTCTCAACCGCGCACGTCCGACGCTTCCCTCGTTAAGGGACAGTCACGAGCTTGTCGTGTCCGTGGTCTCGTCCCGCATCAGATGAACAAGATCTAGATAAAATGAACACTTCTTTCATTAACATAAAGAAAAAAGTACATGAAATGCAAGACAAGCTTACAATAAAGATGTGACGAGATTACAATGAAGTAAAATGAAACTAAATTAATAACAAAAAGAGGAGCCTGAGTGTGAAGATGGTAGTAGCAATGGTGATGACGTCGTCGTCTCCTCCTCGCCGAGCCTTGGAGAGGATCACTCCGCCTTGAAAGAGATCACCGTGGAAAGAGATAGATGAAGAAGCCGTCGTCGTCCACATCACGAGTCTTGGAACATCGCCCGCCTTGATGTGCAAATCGCCATGAAAGGAGAGTTATGGAGGATAAACTTTGGAATGAAATATAGAGAGGAATGTGGAAGGGTTTGTGTGGAGATGAAGAAGGAAGAAGATGAGAGAGTAAAATAGTGGAAAAATAAATATAACTCGTAAACTAAGAAGAATTGGAGGAGTTGAGAGAATAAGAAAATCTAGATCTATAAGAGGGAAAGAACTTTAATGAAGAACGTAGAGAGAAAAGAAGAGGGGAAGGGCTTCAAAACTGAGGAATAACAGAAGCTAGAACCTCGGATGAACAGTTAAATCACAGGACATCAAGTTAAAAAATGAGAAGTAACTTCCAAACCAGAATGAATTAGAGGATGATCTAGAAGTAGAAGTTGTAGCACACTTAAAAAAAAGAACTTTCATAAAGACAGTAAGAGAAGAAAATGACTAGAATGGGGAGAAATAAGAGGAAGAACAGAGAGAAACACTGGTTCACAGATGAACAGGACAGCACAGTGAAAAACATGAAATAGCTTGAAAACTAGAAGGAACTAGAAGATGCTACAGACGAAGAAGTTGTAGAGAACAAAAATATGAAGAACGTTTATGAAGACAACAAGAGGAGAAAATGAACTTACGTGAGAGAAACCGGAGACCTAATGTTGGGAGAGAAAGAGTAAAAGATTACAAAAAAAACTCCCTTTCTTCTCCTTATCATGGGCTATTTATAGGGAAAGTTGGGTAGATGGAGGGTGGAGATTATATCAAAAGGAGATGGATGGCTGGGATTTACGTAGAATATGATACATGGGGAAGAGGAAAAGTAGGTGGGCACCCCATTTCTTGGACTTTGGGCACCCCCTTTCCCAAGGCTCATCATGTCTCTCCTTTATTTCAAACTTTGAATTCAATTTTTCCTCCAACCAAAATATGTGTTTCTTTTCCACAATTTCAAAATTTTAAAATTTCTTTTCCCTCCAACCAAAATATGTACTTTTGACTTAGTCAAAGTGGTGGTGACAGTTTTGCCCCCGACTTCTTTTACAATTACCTTCGGTGTCCTGCACATCCATAATTGTAATTTAGTCCATAAAAATTATCATAATGTGTATATAAATCTCAAATGCTCATGGTTATGCAATGGAGAATTAATGCTCACGGCCATCAACTTCAATTTATTAAATAAAATTGACAAATTAATCAATTTACGTTAAAGCTCCAATTTAAATGCGGAGTTGAGGTTAACTATGAAATATGCATAATTGCCTAATTATATGCACATAAAATGGTGTACATGCGATGAATTACCATTGAAAATGGACACTTATCAGCGACCAACCTAAGAGTGACAGAAACAGAGATCTTCCTCTCCGACATCGAGAACTTCGAACAGAATAGGGTGGCGGCCGTGGAGACGCTCAGAGGGGAGACTTTTCCATCAAGAAAACCCTCAGGCTTTTCCCCCTGGATAATTCTTCTTTCCAATTCTTATCTCCCCCTTTTTTTCTAGTTGGTCGAACAAAGTGTTTTTATGGCACTAAGTTCCTCGACGCCACGGAGGGGCACATCGGTGAACATGGCGTCGGGGAACAGCCCCCTTCTTTGGTGTTTTGCGTGCCGTTGATGACGGCGCCGTTTTAAGGGGCGCGCCGGTGAACATGGCGCCGTATTAGCCTCGTTCGATTGCCGAAGGCTAGTCGATGAGTCCGGGGATGATTCCTGAGGTCACCATTGGACATTCCTCTCGCCGCGGTCCTTGGAAAACCTTGATGGGACGTTGACAAAGCTCTCGGCACGACATACGGCCTTAATCCGAACTCTGTGTGTGTTTGGCTTAAGCACGCAGGTTTTCTATTGACACAGCCCTCGACACTATGATTCGTGCTGCTGGCTCGAAGTGACTTGTGCTCGCAGCTTCCTTACAGGATGGTGCGACATCCAGAACAATTCTGCCTTGACTGGCGCTCATTCGGCCACTAACGGACCCAATATAGCGAGAAGCCGAATCCGTGTCGGGTGATCGGGACCTTCTGCTACCAGAGCCTTAGGTTCCTTGTTATGAAGGGCCGATGGCATTCTTCCTCCTCAGGAGAGTCTTCATTCATGTTGTGAGCCACCGGGTAGACCGTCGTCCTTGGTCGGGCGACAGGTGTCGGGTAGCGATACGACGGAGTCGATGCCGGATCATTAGGCAGGCTTGGTGGCACTGCCAGTTGGTTGTGGATTCATCTCGACTCTCCCGATGTGAAGTCCCCGGTGTTCATTCCAGGTGACTCGAGGCTCTGGCAGCTTGAGAAGTCTTCAGCAGGTTGTTCTTCATCGGCTTCTGTGCTTCAGTAGGCCGTATCATTGTTCTTTGCGGCTCGATCGCCGTTCATCACATTTTGAGTGCCAAAAAATACCCCCCAGACGTGGGTGTTGCAAGTGAGGCAGGAGTGCCGCAGGACCGACGGATGAGCTTCGTCCGGATTGATCTCCTCTGGTGATGGAAGCTCGGAACGGCACTTAATTCCGGCGTTTGATGCTAATCCGGCGCGGTCGGAAGCTTGAATGGTGCCGTTTAAAACGGCGCGCCCTTTCCTTGGAGGTTAAAATGGCATCGCGTTTAACAGCGCACCTTCTTTCTTTGGAGGTTAAACGGCGCCGCCGAAAATGGCGTGCCTTTTTGCTTAAAGGCTTAAATACGGCGAGCCAATTTGCGCGCCGGATTAACAGAGGGGGGATCCCCCCGATATAAGGCTTCCATCTTCATTTTTTGCTTCACAACTGTTCATTTAGAAAAAAAAATTCTCTCTCTTCCCTTTCCCTCAACCACGGCGCCGATCGAGTTTGAGTTTGAGAGAGCGGGCGAGTTTCTCTTCGAGCAGGTGAGTTTAGTGTTGGTTATTCGGGTTTAAACCCATTTTCCGGGCCCCGGGAGGCTTCTGGTGGGACTTTTCCTCAGAGCTATTCCCCTAGATGTCCCGTTTGGCCCTGGTGTAACGCCTGAGGCTGCTTTTAGGGGCCGCTCCCTTGGTGGACGGCTTTCGCTTCTTTTTGGCAATCTCTCGGGCTAGGGAGACTCTGCCAAAATTTTGCTAGAAATTCTGGCTTAATCATTTGATTTTTGACTTTGCTTGTTCTTTCCGGATGCTGTCTCGCAGATAACATGGCATCTGGTTCTTCTTCCTTTGCGTCCCGTGTCGCTGTGACATGGGAGAATGTCCATTCCCTTGATCGGGGGTCCAGGCGAATAGCTGTAGTTGCAGAATCCTGAGATTCAGAAACTGATACTGTAGTGCCCCAAAATTTATATAAATAATTTCTATAGAATTTTTCTGGAAGTTATTAGAAATTTATAAAGGCCAAATTAGATTAATAAATGAATTGAAGCCCAATAAGTTTAAGGACCAAGCCCATTAAATTTGACCCATATTCTAGAAAGTCATTTAGCCTATTCACGGATTTTAAGGATAATTTTCATTTTTATAAATAATTATATGGATAAACAAACAAAAGAGTTTGAATTTTATTGAATTCTGCGCACATGGCATGTAACTGTCTATCGTGCGATCGCCACAGTCAGGTAACGCGCCTACCTTCGACCGTTACGCTCTGTTAGTTCCGTAAAGTGAAGAAAGAGCCAAAAGATTAGATTTTTACTAGTCTATCATTTTGGGATCGAGATGGGAAGACTAGTAGAGGTGTTAAGGACTCTTAGAAGTCTATCTAAGCTTTAACAATGACTCTAGAATGGATCTAATCCTCAAACCCTAGTCAAAACCCTATAAAAAACCATAGTTTTGACCTGCACGACCCCTACTTTGGCTCGCATGGAATCAAGATAAGGAGTCATAATTTCGGGTAAGTTCTTTAGAATTTTTTGTTTATAATACTTTAGACTAATAGCTCTCAACATTTCGTGCTAGGAGATCAACTACACAAGAAGTTAGAAGCTTCCAAAGTTGCTGGTATGACCTTAGCAGCCCAGGAATCTGAGCAAAGGTCCACTGAAGATCAGGGAATTATATCAACAAAATGAGGTATTTAGGATTTGATTCTTTAGAACCTTTTGTTCCCCTTAGTTTCATCTTCTTACCCTCAAAATTTCACGTCCTTAAGTCAAGAGGTTGAGGAGTTAGAGCGACGAGAAGTTGCTGAGAAACCACAGGAAGAGAAGAACTAGGGTGTGTCTTGCAGTCCCAAATTCGAAGTTTAAAGCCCAGAAAAGAGGTAGGTCATCTCATGAATAGCAAGAACATCAAGTTAGGCGTAAAAGCCCTCTGGTTTTGTTTGATTTCTTGCACTATAGACTATGAATTTCATATTTTAATAGAACTATGCATACATACATATCTTTATCGTTAATTGAAGTTAAAAGATACTCTCTTGTTCATTCACTACAACCTATGCATCCAGATAGCCTTTTTACTTCGTTTTATCATGGCTAGAGTAGTTAAGTCTTCTCTAAAACATGATATGTTCAAAATATGATCTTTTATTTTTTTTATATACTGTCAACAGGGCTCTGACGGATCAGAGTTAGACTGTCACATGCGTGTAACGGCCTTACGATAAGCCGTCACATTCCCTGTTACCTTTAAATTTATCTGTTGTCTCTAACGGACCATAACTGGAGCGTTACAACACTGTAACGGCCCCACGATAAACCATCACAGACCTGTGACGTGTCCATTCTAGACCGTTAGATTAACTATGTTCTGTTCACCCGAGACAGAAATAGGAACAGTCAAGTTTACTTATAAATAAGCCTAGTTATCTAAGTTGTGACCTATTTTTCATGACTTTGAGTTTATTGATCAATTCATGATAGGAATTTGCATGTTTTAAGCATTTTGAGTATTTTAAGTTATGTTAATTTCATGTGCTAAAGTATGATTTTCAGTATTGTATTGACGAAGCTTTATTATGGTTTCACATCGTTACACATTCTTTTCTCTTTTATAGAGTCATTTCTTTAAGTACATGACATATATTGCGGTATATGACCATTAGTTCACACTTTGCACTATAGGAACATATTCTTGAACTTGAGGACATCTCTATTGGATACTCCTTCCAATGGACTAGGAAATCTGGTTTCAAGGCCTCCGTAATTCTTCGCGAGCTTAGGATTCTCACTAGGATGCCGAGTTGGTTGTACCATGAAAGCCCAATTGTTAGAAAGCACTATCGAAGTTTCTGGTTCTAGATATGTAACGGATCCATATTAGACCGTCATGCTAATCTAACGGCCTAATATATGACCATCACATTTACTGAGTCCGTTTTATTGTTTCTAGATTCAGTCGTTCTAACGGATCAATGATAGATCGTCACGATCATGTAACGGCCCATTGATTGACCGTCACAGTTCTTAAGTGTTTTAACTCGAGGTTTGACCTAAGGGTTGATATTCCAAAGTTTCTAGATGAATTATGGATGGTCTAGGACTAGTCATATTGTTCAAGATACTTAATTTAATTTATAGAAAAATAAGGAATGTACCGTTATGCTGCCGAATTATTTCCAAGAGCATAACCTTGTTTTAAGTCATTATTGACCTCACATTTCTTCATTGAAGCGTTCATTTCATTGAACTATTGTTATCATGAACTTATTTGAACTTGCTATATTGCTTGAAACGTGAAAGTAGCTTGATTTAGACTTGAAGATGCGATCGAGCACTGATTGTGTTCAATGGCTCTATGCTAGTCCCCTCAGCTGATTGCCGGAAACATACTATTATAAACCATAGGGTATGATTCTACTGGCGTCGCATTGTGTTGGGAGTACTTTCTCTATAAATAAGTGAAGATCCACGGGCATCATGAAAATACTTGTACATGACTTTCTTGCTTGTTACATGATATTCCACAGAAATTCACCAAATACTTACTCATAAACAAAAGATGTTTGGGTGATGACTACGTGGTATTGCTAGTACATTCTCGTTACATTCTTATTCATGAAAGGCCATATCATGTTCTTGTTACATTCTTGATAGTTTATACTTGCTCATTCTGTCTTACATGATCATCGTGTTACTTTGGTTTAATAACATGATTGATCGCATTCACATGATTTTACCTTATTTCTTTAGAGCTAAAATGCTAATTATTTAAATATTACTAATCATATTAATGCGAAGATAGCTACTGGGCAAGTGTGCTCATTACCTATTTCCAATCTTTTCAGGAGATGGAAGTGAGTCAGGATCGAATTCGGAACGTTCAAATAGCGGGTGCGAGAGTGAATGAAGAATGAGTGAAGACTTAGGAAGTCTACATTGTTTAGATTGAGTCTATGTAATTTTCTAATTTCTTGAGTCTAGTATGATGAAAAAAGTTGAAATAGTGATTGTATTTGAATATTTGATTTGATTATTAATGGAATAAGTTGAAGTTGAGTAAATATTGTGCAATTACATTTATGTGTGTGATTATCTTACGCTCTGATCCAAATGGCTCATCGCGTAGATTGGAATGGCATGCAACAAACAGTTTCCGGCCTTACTCAGCCATTGTAAACTATGGCCCAGGCAGGCGCATGGGCAAGGGCTGGAGACTTACATCACAATTTTCGAAGTTTAAACCCCCCGCGTTTCTATGGTTCTTCTAATCCGGACGAAGCAAAGAACTGGATTGACGAGATGAACCGTATATTTGACGTCATCCAATGCACCGATCAAGAGAAGGTGCATCTTGCAACTTTCCAACTCAACAAGGATGCCCGAACATGGTGGAAGTTGGTTCCGATACCTCCGGCTGATGCACCGCATACATGGGATGGTTTTCTAACTTTGTTCCGTGCTAAGTACTTTTCTGAGCGTGTGAAAGAAAGAAAGGCTATGGAGTTCATCTCTCTTCGACAAGGAATGATGACAGTTGCGAAATATGAACTTCAATTCTCCAGACTAGCTCCTTATGCACCGCATTTAATCAGTACCGATCTATTGAAGGCTAATTGGCTTATGGACGGGTTACGACCCGGTTTTATTCAACAGCTCGGGACCCAAAACATTCCTACTTTTGTGTAAATGGTACAGCGGGTATATTTATGTGAAAGGACCTTAGAGAAGGTTGAGAAATTGAAAGAAAAAGGAGAAGAGTCCAGCCGACAATCTGATCGGCGTTATAAGAAAGAAAAATTCAGCATCACAGAACCTCACAAAAGCCGTGATAGTAAGAAGAGATCCAGGAGCGGGAACAGTCAAAGTTCTCAGAAAAACAAGAAGATTAAGGAAGAGGAGAAACAAGTCACCACGACTTGCACTTTTTGCGAGAAGTTCGGCCATTCGGCGGAAGAATGTTGGAAGCGCCTTGGTGCTTGTTTACGTTGTGGAAGCAGGGAGCATCGTATGCCACATTGCCCCCTTATGAGAGATCAATCGTCCAGCGGTGGACGTAGGAGGCAGGCTCGCCTCAATGCCGTTCTAGAAGAAGAGGAAGCGCCCAGGGATGGTGGGCTTATGGAAGGTACTCTTCAAATTTGTTCTTGTCCTGCATTTGTGCTATTCGATACTGGTGCCTCTCATTCTTTTATCTCCACTACTTTTGCAAAAATATTACCAATTGCATCAGTTCCTCTACCTTAAGATCTTGCTATTACCACACCCTTAGGATCTGGAACTAAGCTTACCGAATATTATCCTGATAGTAAGGTGATAGTAGAAGGCCACAATCTCCCCGCAAACTTAGTATGCATTGACATGAAAGGTTATGATGTCATTTTAAGGGTAGATTGGCTTATAGATCATGATGCTCATATTAACTACCGAAATATGATTATATCCTTTTGAAAATATTCCGGTCTTCCAAGATTTTCTTTCCTTGGCATCAAGTATAGGAAACATCCCACAATCATATCCTCTCTTCACGCTTGCAAACTTATCTCGCAAGGATGTGAAGCTTTTCTTGCTTCTGTCATTGTTATCAAATCCAAGGAAATCATCCTAGCAGACATTCCTATTGTAAATGAGTTCCCAGATGTGTTTCCACCCGAATTACCCAATTTACCACCCGAGAGGGAAGTAAACTTCACTATTGAACTCAATCCAGGAGCAACACCTATTTCTATAGCACCCTACAGGATGTCCCCCACGGAACTTAAGGAACTAAAAAGGCAGTTACTGGAATTGCTAGATAAGGGTTTCATCAGACCTAGCACATCCCCCTGGGGTGCGCCAGTTCTATTTGTCAAGAAGAAGGATTGCTCTCTCAGGCTATGCATCGACTACCGACGACTGAATCAACTTACAATCAAAAACAAGTATCCGTTGCCGCGTATTGATGAGCTCTTCGATCAGCTTTCGGAAGCAGAATATTTATTCAAGATAGACCTCAGATCAGCTTATCATCAGCTTAGAATTAAAGAGGAAGACATTTATAAATCAGCTTTTCGAAGTTGCTATGGCCACTATGAATTTGTGGTAATGCCGTTCGGGTTAACAAATGCCCCGGCAGCATTTATGCAACTTATGAACAATGTTTTCTAGCCATATCTGGACCAGTTTATCATCGTCTTCATTGATGCCTGATATATTCCAAGACAAAAGAGGAACATAAAGAACATCTGAGAATAGCTTTGCAAACACTTAGAGAATATAAACTCTATGCCAAGCTCAACAAGTGTGAATTCTGGCTCAAGGAAGTTTCATTCCTAGGCCACATTATTTCAAGAGAAGGAATCGCTGTGGATCCTTCGAAAGTCGAAGCTGTCAGAAATTGGAGCCGACCAACAACTGTATCAGAAGTATGAAGCTTTCTGGGTCTAGCTGGTTATTATAGGAGGTTCATTAAGGACTTCTCAAAAATTACAGTTCCTTTAACTAGACTCACAAGAAAAGAAAATCCTTTTGTCTGGTCAAAGGAATGTGAAAAGAGTTTTCAAACTCTTAAGATTCATCTTACTACAGCTCCTATTCTATCACTACCGGTGGAAGGTGATGGATTTGAAGTATATACAGATGCGTCTGGCATTGGCTTAGGGTGCATCCTCATGCAAGATGGAAAGGTAGTCTGTTATTCTTCAAGACAATTGAAACGTCATGAGAAAAATTATCCCGTGCATGATTTAGAACTAGCAGCTGTTATTTTTGCCTTATAGATCTGGCGTCATTATCTCTATGGAGAGAAGTTCACGGTCTACTCGGACCACAAAAACTTGAAATACTTATTCTCTCAAAAGGAGCTTAATATGAGGCAGAGGAGATAGTTAGAATATCTCAAAGACTTTGATTTTACTATTCAATATCATCCTGGCAAGGCTAATGCAGTAGCAGATGCGCTCAGCAAAAAACTAATGGGAATGCTATCAAGTCTTATGATAAGTATGACTAATCTTATTCCTCAATTTGCTTAGTTGAACTTAGATATTGACATGAAGGAAGAGGATTGTTTCATAGAAAATATCCGAGCTCAGCCTACATTGATAGAGGATCTGGTCAAGCTGTAAAATGATGATTCTGTATTACTGGAGATTAAAGTTAACATAGATCAGAGGCCGAATTTCTCTATTGCCAATGACAGAAGATTGCTATTTAAGGGCCGAGTGTGTGTACCAGAACATGAGGATACGAAGAAATTGATCTTGGATGAAGCACATAATTCCAAAGTAGACCATTCATCCTGGTGGTACACAAATGTATCAGGATCTCAAAAGAAATTTTTGGTGGCCCAATAGGAAGAGGGAAATAGCTGATTTTGTGTCCCGCTGTCTCACTTGTCAACAAGTAAAGACAGAGAATTTTAGACCCGCAGGTAAATTACATCCCTTGAATATTCCCGAATGGAAATGGGAGAGTATAGGAATGGATTTCATCATGGGTTTACCTAAGACCAGAGGAGGACACGATGGTATATGGGTAATCATAGATCGATTGACTAAGTCTGCACATTTCACACCAATCAAAAGTCGATGGTCAGTGGATATTTTATCAACATTATACATAAAAGAAATTGTCAAATTACATGGTGTCCCTGTCACTATCATATCTGATAGAGATCCTAGATTCACATCGAAAATTCTGGAAGGGTCTACAACATTCACTAGGGACCATACTGAACTTTAGTACGGCATTCCATCCACAAACTGATGGTCAGACTGAAAGAACAAATCAAGTGGTGGAAGATATACTCAGGGCTTGTGCTATTGACTTCGGAGGAAGTTGGCATGATCACTTGCCTCTGGTGGAATTTGCATATAACAACAGTTATCAGGCCAAGATATAGATGGCACCCTTTGAAGCTTTATATGGAAAAAGCTGTAGATCACCAATATGTTAGAATGAAATAGGGGAAAGGTAATTTCTAGGCCCCGACATTATCAGGAATTCTTCAGAGAAAATCAAGCTCATTCGAGAAAGATTGCAGATGGCACAAGATAGGCAAAAATCTTATGCTGATAATCGAAGACGCGACTTGAAATTTCAAGTAGGAGACCATGTGTATCTCAAGGTTTCTCCAGGTCGTGGTATTCGAAGATTTGGCATCAAAGGTAAGCTAACTCCAAGGTGCATTGGCCCATTTGAAATTCTTGAAGGGTCGGTGAGGTGACTTATAGAGTAGCTTTACCTCCATAATTAGCAGGAGTTCACGACGTATTTCACATATCTATGCTGAAAAAGTATGTATATGATCCTGACCATGTTATCACTTATGATAATTTGAAGATTCAGAAGGATATGACGTACGAGCAAACGTCAATAAGGATTCTGGAACGGGAAGTGCGTCAACTAAAGAATAAAACTATTCCTATGGTCAAGATTCAATGGAAGAAACCATGGCCGACCGAAGCAACTTGGGAAACAAAAGAAGCCATGCGGAAAAGATTTTCGGAACTATTCAACTGTAAGTACACTCTCCACAATCCATATATATATTGAATTTGGGGACCAAATTCTTCTAAGTGGGGGAGGGTGTAGTGCCCCAAAATTTATATAAATAATTTCTATAGAATTTTTCTGGAAGTTATTAGAAATTTATAAAGGCCAAATTAGATTAATAAATGAATTGAAGCCCAATAGGTTTAAGGACCAAGCCCATTAAGTTTGACCCATATTCTAGAAAGTTATTTAGCCTATTCACAGATTTTAAGGATAAATACCATTTTTATAAATAATTATATGGATAAATAAATAAAAGAGTTTAAATTTTTTTGAATTCTGCGCACATGGGATGTAGCCGTCTATTGTGCGACCGCCACAGTCAGGTAACGCACCTACCTTCGACAGTTACGCTCTGTTAGTTCCGTAAAGTGAAGAAAGAGTAAAAATATTAGATTTTTACTAGTCTATCACTTTGGAATCGAGATGGGAAGACTAGTAGAGGTGTTAAAGACTCTTAGAAGTCGATCTAAGCTTTAAAAAGGACTCTAGAATGGATCTAATCCTCAAACCCTAGTCAAAACCCTATAAATAGACCCTAGTTTTGACCTGCGCGACCCCTACTTTGACTCGCGTGGAATCAAGGTAAGGAGTCATAATTTCGGATAAGTTGTTTAGAACTTGTTGTTTATAATACTTTATACTAATAGCTCTCAAAATTTTGTGCTAGGAGATCAACTACACAAGAAGTTAGAAGCTTCCAAAGTTGCTGGTACGACCTTAGCAACCCTGAAATCTGAGCAAAGGTCCACTGAAGATCAGGGAATTAGATCATCAAAACGAGGTATTTAGGGTTTGATTATTTATAACATTTTGTTCTCCTTAGTTTCATCTTCTTACTCTCAAAATTTCACGTCCTTAGGTCAAGAGGTTGTGGAGTTAGAGCGACGAGAAGTTGCTGAGAAACCACAGGAAGAGAAGAACTAGGGCATGTCTTGCAGTCCCAAATTCGAAGTTTAAAGCCCAGAAAAGAGGTAGGTCATCTCATGAACAGAAAGAACATCAAGTTATGAGTAAAATCCCTCTAGTTTTGTTTGATTTCTTGCACTATAGATCATGAATTTCATGTTTTAATAGAACTATGCATACATACATATCTTTAGCCTTAATTGAAGTTAAAAGATACTCTCTTGTTCATTCACTACAACCTATGCATCCAGATAGCCTTTTTACTTCGTTTTATCATGGCTAGAGTAGTTAAGTCTTCTCTAAAATATGATATGTTCAAAGCATGATCTTTTATTTTTTTTATACTGTCAACAGGGCTCTGACGGATCAGAGTTAGACCGTCACATGCGTGTAACGGCCTTGCGATAAGCCGTCACATTCCCGGTTGCCTTTAAATTTATCTATTGTCTTTAACGGACCATACCTGGAGTGTTACAACACTGTAACGGCCCCATGATAAACCGTCACAGACCTGTGACACGTCCATTCTAGACCGTTAGATTAACTGTGTTCTGTCCACCCGAGACAGAAATAGGAACAATCAAGTTTACTTATAAATAAGCCTAGTTATCTAAGTTGTGACCTATTTTTCATGACTTTGAGTTTATTGATCAATTCATGATAGGAATTTGCATGTTTTGAGCATTTTGAGTATTTTAAGTTATGTTAATTTCATGTGCTAAAACTCTATAATTTTGAAGTTAAACTATGATTTTCAGTATTGTATTGACGAAGTTTTATTATGGTTCCACATCGTTACACATTCTTTTCTCTTTTATGGAGTCATTTCTTTAAGTACATGGCATATATTCCGGTATATGACCATTAGTTCACACTTTACACTATAGGAACATATTCTTGAACTTGAGGACCTCTCTATTGGATACTCCTTCCAATGGACTAGGAAATCTGGTTTCAAGGCCTCCGTAATTCTCCACGAGCCTAGGATTCCCACTAGGACGCCGAGTTAGTTGTACCATGAAAGCCCAATTGTTAGAAAGCACTATCGAAGTTTCTGGTTCTAGATATGTAACGGATCCATATTAGACCGTCATGCTAATCTAACGGCCTAATATATGACCATCACATTTACTGAGTCCGTTTTATTGTTTCTAGATTCAGTCGTTCTAACGGATCAATGATAGATCGTCACGATCATGTAACGGCCCATTGATTGACCGTCACAGTTCTTAAGTGTTTTAACTCGAGGTTTGACCTAAGGGTTGATATTCCAAAGTTTCTAGATGAATTATGGATGGCCTAGGATGAGTCATATTGTTCAAGATACTTAATTTAATTTATAGAAAAATAAGGAATGTATCGTTATGCTGCCGAATTATTTCCAAGAGCATAACCTTGTTTTAAGTCATTCTTGACCTCACATTTCTTCATTGAAGCGTTCATTTCATTGAACTATTGTTATCATGAACTTATTTGAACTTGCTATATTGCTTGAAACGTGAAAGTAGCTTGATTTAGACTTGAAGATGCGATCGAGCACTGATTGTGTTCAATGGCTCTATGCTAGTCCCCTCAGCTGATTGCCAGAAACATACTATTATAAACCATGGGGTATGATGCTACTGGCGTCCCATTGCGTTGGGAGTACTTTCTCTATAAATAAGTGAAGATCCACGGGCATCATGAAAATACTTGTACATGACTTTCTTGCTTGTTACATGATATTCCACAGAAATTCACCAAATACTTGCTCATAAGCAAAAGATGTTTGGGTGATGACTACGTGGTATTGCTAGTACATTCTCGTTACATTCTTGTTCATTAAAGGCCATATCATGTTCTTGTTACATTCTTGATAGTTCATACTTGCTCATTCTGTCTTACATGATCATCGTGTTACTTTGGTTTAATCACATGATTGATCGCATTTGCATGATTTTACCTTATTTCTTTAGAGCTAAAATGCTAATTATTTAAATATTGCTAATCATGTTGATGCAAAGATACCTACTGGGCAAGTGTGCTCATTACCTATTTCCAATCTTTTTAGGAGATGGAAGTGAGTCGGGATCAGATTCAGAACGTTCAAATAGCAGGTCCGAGAGTGAATGAAGAATGAGTGAAGACTTAGGAAGTCTACATTGTTTAGATTGAGTCTATGTAATTTTCTTATTTCTTGAGTCTAGTATGATGAAGAAAGTTGAAATAGTAATTGTATTTGAATATTTGATTTGATTATTAATGGAATAAGTTGAAGTTGAGTAAATATTGTGTAATTACATTTATGTGTGTGATTGTCTTGCGCTCTGATCGTTCTTGCTTGCAAGAGGCTTACCATGCCAGCTGTTCCCGTTCCTCGAGCTAGTCTTCTGCTATAATAAAGGCTCGGGACGTGACAGATACCGTTGACACTAGCCGCATGATGATTCTCGACAGTAATCACTTTAAGTATGAGCGAGGGGATGGCATCAGACTGGACCACCCCAAGGACAAGCACTTGATGGCTTTCATCAGACGCCTCAACCTTCACGGGAAGCGTGATATATTTCTCGTATGTCGAGCTGAGGGAGCTTTACTAGCGGACAGAGATAGCTTGAACGAGTTTGTCATTCGGGGCATGCCCATATATTTTCCCAGGGAGTCTAGAAAATGGGGCGTCGTCCTCGGCCTGCAGGAGCTGACTCCGGAGATTGGGTTGCGGACAAGAGTGCCACAATTTACACCAGCCCGATGGAACGAGACTGCCAGGCGCGTTGACAGAGAGAAGCCCATATATGGTTTATTCCTCGCCCCGCTGAAATGGGGGTATCGAGATGAGCTATTTCTTCTGGATTGCCTGGCAGTCCGCTTCAAACATTAGATCTCTATGGGATGGTTCGGAGAGCTTACAACCACTGACGCTCACGCTTTCAGGCCGGGGGCTGTTGAATTCACAGACTATGTGCTGCGGCAGTATGCTCCAATCCTGGTGTACGTCGGTGTTTATCACAACGTATATGCTTCCCGGTATCGATATCCAATCTCCTGAGGTTTATGCTACGGGATGATCGAAGTCTTCTGCCCGAAATACAATACTTTCTATACTACAGAGGGAGAAACTTCGCTGGATCTCTGGAGTCTTTCCCAGCTGAGCGGCTTGCCGATAGACGGGGAGCCGTATGAAGAGGTTTGTTTCCCAGACTGGCTAAAGGACCAGACGGACGGCAAAGGCAAGTACTTCACAGGCTTCACCTATCGCTATTTGATGAAGGCATACCGCACCCTACTGCGTTTGACGCTTGATTCACGGGAAGCGCGGAAGCCTGGAGAGAAGAGGCGCGTGCGAATGGGCACGTGGCTTCAATATTTCTTTGGCGGGGAGCAGCAATATGAAGACTTCCCACAGTTGCTCCGACAGCAGTGAAGAGAAAGAAGAGGGCCCGTCGCCAGACCACCTTCCCCACCACTTCAAGGAGAGGGTGACAGGGAGGCCCCAACCCCACAGGAGTTGATGCAGTCACACATTGTGCTGCGTATTTAACTTACAGGCTTTGTTCATTCGCTCTTCCTCAGGGGGACGAGACAGTAATTAGACCAGAGGCCATTTATCCTGCTTGTCTGATGGCCTGGGGGACGAAGCTGTCGATGTGCCCAGCGGCTTTATGCCTCATTTATAAAATGCTGGGGGATCTGCACAAATCACGCATCCCCAAGAATTCACGGACAATTGGTCTAATACACTTTTTCAATGCCTGTGTTTGCACTTTATGTTGAACAAAGGAGAGAATGTTGAACATGTGTGTAACATGATTACATCCTTTATGGTTTTGATGATGTCTGCCTCTTTAGTTGGTTTTGATGATGTCTGCCTCTTTAGTCATTAATGAACTATACCTGCATTTGATAATGTTAATATTCATACATTTCAGGTCATTATACTTCCAGTGTAAAAGCTCAAGAATGGCACACCAATCTAGACAACTGAATTGACAGATATCAAGGCATATGACAATATTGGATACACGAACATATAGCATGTTTCAAGCACAGAAATCAAGCTGAATAGCATCACACATAAGGTCATTGCATAATCTTCATATGGTCAGTGCATGTCTTACCTTATGGATGATTCAAGGTCGGTGCAACTTCTCGATAGCATGCTACAAGATAATCCAAGGAATGAAGTGGAATTGGCAAATCTGAAAGTTCAAGGCAAACGTGAAAGCTCAATGCAAATGTCAATAATGGATGCAAATGTGAAAGCTCAATGCAAATGTCAATAATGGATGTAAATGTGAAAGCTCAATGCAAACGTGAAAGCTCAATGCAAATGTCAAAGCTCAATGCAAATGTGAAAGCTCAATGCAAACGTGAAAGCTCAATGCAAATGTCAAAGCTCAATGCAAATGTGAAAGCTCAATGCAAATATGAAAGCTCAATGTTGCGCCCTCGCACGCGGATCGACCTGCGCGATCAAGGTTGATGCTATAGACATGAATGGGCTGCTAAAGGAGTCAAGCAACGGAGCTAAAAAGGTTAATGGACTGACCCAGCTGAACTGGGGGTCTGCCCAGCTGGCGGTCGACCGCCAGCACAGGGGCGGTCGACCGCCCCAGCCAGAGCCTCACCGTCTACAGGCTTTTTCAGTAGCGGTCGACCGCCAGCCAGTGGCGGTCGACCGGAAATCCCAGGGATCGCCCGTTTTCAAGTTTTACAGTAGCGGTCGACCGCCAGGAAACTTAGGTCGACCGCCAGCCCCGAAGCAGCCTTGTTTGACCTCGAAATCCACCTCGTGGCTAGCCCCTTTCCATGGATTTGTTTAATCAAATCTTACATAATCTTCCATGATTTGTGGATCTGGTCTAGGGGGCATCTATGGACCATTCAAGGGTTATAAAACCAACACTTGAGGGGATGGAAAACCGAATGCTTCAAGGGGGCTTCCATATGCTTAATTGAAGATATAAAGGGGACGAAGTACTGTTCACGTGAACAGTACTTCGTGAAGAAGTTCTTCATCCAAGCAAGGTTGATTCAAGCTCAAATCAAGGCAAACAACCTTCAAGGAAGATCAGATGCAAGCTAGGCTATCAAGGTGATCTAAGGAAGCTGGTTTCATTCAAGATCTTCAAGAGAAATCATCTACATCATTCCGATTCATCCAAGGTGATTTCTGAAGCATTCAAACTCCTAGAAGCTGTTGAAGAAACAAGATTCAAGGTAGAATCAATTACTCTCTTCATCCACTTCAAGAAGATACAAAGAGAAGATCAAAAGAGGAGATTGAAGGAAGAGTTACTATTCACGTGAACAGTACTCCGTGAAGAACATCTTCATCCAATCCAAGGTATTCAAACTCATATCAAAGAGATCATCTTCCAAGATCTGTGAAGAAGGAAGCAAGGATCAAGGTAGCATCTATTCACTTCTTCATCCATTCAAAGAGATCAAAAAGAAGATCAAGAGAGGAGATTGGAAGAATAGTTACTGTTCACATGAACAGTACTCCGTGAAGAACAAGCATCCATTCAAGGGTGATTACAAGAAGATTGATTTGCAAGAAGAAGAGATCCCTGCTGCTGATCAACAAAGCATATCGATACAAGGGCCAATTCCTTCTTACTCAATCTCTTGTTTTAATTCCTTCACATATGTTTTACTTTCAATATTGTTAAACACTTGAACTTGTGAATCGTCCCTACCGGTGGTTAGTAGGAAGGCAATCGGAGGTTGTTCGATTTGCGGTGTTGACGTCCCTACCAGGTGGTTAGTAGGAAGGCAATCGGGAGTTCTCCGATCTGCGGTGTAGCCGTCCCTGTCGGCTTTGTGTGTAGGAAGACAGAAAGAGGGATTTCTCTGTTCTGTGGTTTGGGGCGTGTCCCCGGGTCAAGCTGTGACCCAGCAAGGAAGCCTCACCGGGTTTTGGTGAGGGGTGGACGTAGGTTGCGGGGTTACAACTGAACCACCTTAAAATCCCTGTGTTGTGGGTTGTTTATTTTGTGTGATTGCTCTATATCTTCTAACCCCATTCGCAGGTTCGTGTGCTTCCACACTTGGTTATATTGCTCACACACATATGCACTTTGAGTGATCAACATAGCATACACACACACGCACGGTTGTTGCAAGCTATTGCATGTCCATCTATGTGTTATGCTTTGTAATTCACTTAAAGAAGCGTGGATGTTTCATAGCTTGTAATTCAAGTCTTTTCATTTGAGCCACTCTACTTAATTCCGCTGTGCATCGTGCCTAAGTGATTCATTCACTTAATAAGAGTGGTTTAAGCTTCCGCTAGCTAAGAGTTTTAAATAGGCCAAAGTTTCTGATAGGATCTATTCAACCCCCCCTTCTAGATCCGTTTACACCTCACGGGACCCAACACTTTATTCCCAGAAGCAGCTCCTCGGTCGATGCAGTCGGATCGTCCTGTGCCGAGGATGATCGAGTTCGCTAGTGTTGAGCCGTCTTCAATGGCATATCAGCTTTTTGCTATTCGGGGGAAGTTGACCACAGTCCCGGCAGATTCCCCAGGAGTTCTGCATTTCTGGAGCTTGGCAGCTAGCTCCATTCCCCTTGTCAATACGATGCGGCAATGCCGCCTGTTCGAGATAGAGGAGTTCATTCATCCGCTCGCCGGTACCAAGTGCACTAGGCCAATCTTGGGATCAGAGCTGATTGATTGGGCACTGGCCATTCGCCCCAGTGTCCTGGTCTTCAGGAAGAGCGGCTTGCTATGGCTGGAGCCGTACTATCCCTTCCTTTTTGGCCAGAATTTTGGGTATGACCATAACATCCCCTCCTCCTCAGCATGGTTTAATCTTCCGAGCAGACATCGAGCTGGCCAGACGACCACGGAGGAAGCTCGTACATGGTGGGATTACTTCCACCACCGGGAAGATGTGTCCTTTAGGGTGCCATCCCCTGCTCGTCTGCCCAGAGTGACTCCGGACTTTGTCAAGTGGTGGAATGCGCGGACGGGCTTCTACCGGCATTGTCACAGAGACTGCTGGCATGTTGCTGAGCGTCATTTTCTAGATTCTCAGCCAGAACCTACCTTGGACATTGATCCGGCTTACTTGAAGAAGCTGAAATCCTGGTCCAATACTGAGGTAATGGCATATTTGGAAACCAAGAAGGCTGTGAAGTGTCGGTCGTCCAAGGCTGACCCGAAGATGCCGAAAATTTAGAAGGATGACTATGTCAAGACACTTTGGGGGTTATGCCGGGTCAGCAGTGAGGGGACAGTTCTTCAGACGATTCCCATCCCGGCGGAGGAGCCCCTTCCGGTAGTGGCAGGCTATCATCCAGAAGTTGATCATCTTCATCCATATAGGACTTTCATCAGGAGGGAGGATAGGCGGGAAGGCCTGTATTCCAATACCCCCTGGATATTTGCCCTGCTTCATTCTCAAGGGCTTTCAATTATCTGCTCATTAGAAGCCATTTTGGACCACCAGCTCTTAATATCTTTTAAGTATGCTGACGGCTGGGGGTTGGACCACTTGGGCCTATATTATCACTTATCTTCTCGCGGCCATGAAGATTTGGCACAGCTGGTCGAGAAGAGTGAGAAGATAGGTGATGTTTGCTAACATGTTCATGAGGCGGCTTCCCGAGACAAGGCACCCCCACTATTTTACTGGTCGCTCACTCCCCGGTACACAGGGCCGCCAGGTATGCTTGTCTTTCGTTTCAGCTTTTAGCCGATTCCTTCATGCTCAGCATGCATCTTTCTCACCCACGCACCTTTGCAGCTCACCTCTCTATGGAGGTGACTCGACATTACAGGGAGCTGATTTCTAAGGCACAGAAGCCTTCATATTTTGACATCCCTAAGCCGGCCCCGACCACGACGCCGCTGCCTCCTGGCGACTCACGGAAGCGTCCCAGGTCCCAGGTTAAGGAGGCCGTCAGCAGGGCCAAGAGAGTGGCGACCCGAGCGATGCGGGCACGCCAGAGGAGGGCTGCAGAGCAAGAAGCAGTCGTTGCCCCCCCCCCCCCACCAGTTCTATCCTTTGACGAATTTGAGGCCGCTCGGACACAAGGGCCCGAAGATGAATGTAACTCTCCTCATCCTTCCACGGATTGTTTGTTTATTTCTGCCACTTTGGCTGATCATCTTTTTGCAGTTGCTGGTACTATTTACGCCGTTGTTGGATTGGAGGCGGTGACCGGTGCCGCGGCCAGAGAGAGAGAGGAGGAAGCCCCTCCAGCTTTTGTTAAAAGAGATTTACCTTTACCAACACCCCATCAGGAGATGGAAAGTAACTTGCAGTTTATCCATAGAGCTCGGAGGCCCACCGTGTTTTTAGTCAGGTCTTGATTATTTATTGCTTTTGCTTCCAGTCGACGTTCAACTGATGATGCTCCCCGAAATCGAGGTCATGGGAGAAGCTACTGCTGGAGAGCAGGTGACTTCAAGGGAAGAATCCTAACCCGAGACAGAAACCATTGAGGAGGCCCCGGCTGAGGGAGTCACTCTTTACAACATGGCACCTGCTTAGGTGCTGGAGATTCGGGAGCAGGCCGAAGGCTTTTCCTCCTCCGAACAGGTTGACTACGGTGGTGGCTCTAGTGACAATGAGCTTCCACCGACTGATACAGAAACTGAAGATGTTGGGGCTTCTTCAGCTTACGAAAGCGACTTTTTAACATTCAGCCCTCCGAGGCTACCCGGAATCGAGCACGGGCCATCATACCCGATCGCAGGAGGAGGGCCGGAACCGTCAGAGGCCACCATTGGAGGCCTAAATATAGTGCCGGTCGAGGTAGGAAGTGTTCCGACACTCACCTGCAACCCTTCTTGTTATTTCCAAATCAGCTGGCTAACATACATATATGTGATGCAGGCTGAGGTGGCACCGCCAACTGTGACGGTTCGCATACCTCTTCCGGATTTAGGCATGGGCCAACCAACCTTTCCACCAATTCTGCACCCCATCACCTTACGACTTCCACAGACTTATGTGGCAGCAGCAGCTTCAGAGGGGCCCGGAGCAATTGTAGAAATTGGTGGCCCGACGGAAGTCGCGGAATCTCAAGCCCCAGCCGCTGGCAAAGAATTGCTGCTGGAGCAGAGTAGCCTCCTGGAGATAGAAGCAGGATAAATTGTTGAAGAAGAGGCCGATGCTTCTAAGGACTTGGCCGTCATTGAGGAATCTTCTCATGTAGAAGTTGGTGGGACTGCATATGAGGAGCGAGTATCCACGGCTATCAAGATGGCCGGCATGGCTTCACCTCAGGGGGCAGGCAAAGAAGTTGTTGTAGTTGAGACTTCTCCAATTGTATCAGCTGTCATTGTCGAGTCCAGCGCTGGTGCCTTGCAAATCATGTCATCGACGTCGTCCGGGCCCAGCGACGATATCTGGGCTGAGGTGGACAGCAGGGTGGACTTTCAGTTCCCTGAGACTTCGCCACTATGTTTACAATTTTCTAGTGACATGGTGTGGAAGTCTCTGGATAATCTTCAGCGAGCCATGTCGGCTTCCCCGAGCTTGACTTACGCGCAGTTGACGAGTCTGATAGAGCACCTCTCCTGCTCATTATTGGCATTCGGGTGTCCAATAGATGATTGGACCCCACGGATTACAATGCTACTGAAACACGCCAACATGCGGGAGTACCTTAGCCGGGAGGTATCCGATCATCTGGCGACTGTAAAATTTGAGAAGGCTGATTGCCGAGCTGCTACCACTTCATTGAGAGGGATCGTGGGGCAACTGAGAGATGCTGCTAGCACTACATTAGAACGCTGGTCCTTCCTCACAGTGTGTATAATGGAGCTGCGTGCAGAACTTGCCAGGGCCGAAGCTGAATTGTAGGAGACTGAGCGCTTGGAGCTTCAGACCATAGAGGAAGCTGACCTATCTGAAGGGCAGCTTGCCTCTCTCGATGGAAAGTTATCGCAGCTGACAGCTACCGAGTCTCGGCTGCAAGAGCAGACTCGATATCCTTCCTTGGGTCTCTTGGAATTGGAAGACATTTTTCGGCGCCCTCTGCAATAGCTTTATTTTTTTTCCCCTTTTTCTGTATCCAATTCCGCTCCTTTTTTTCTTCGGAGCTTATGTTCCTCGGGGAATGCCCCGAGCAATGATGTCTCTCGACACTTCATATCAATGAAATATCTTTGTTTGTCGCTTTCATCACGAGTTTTTTCTTTCTTTTCTTTACTTTCTCCCTCCAGCCGATTAGCTCAGTCCAGGGATATAAGCCACTAGCGCAGGAGAGCGCTCACGCCTTCAGCAAAGGGGTGAGGTGTTCGCTCCACCGCGAATTAACTATTCCCGGCATCGAGCTTTGGCCAAGGTGGGACATAGGTAGAGTAGGTGAATGTGCCTTATTAATTTCTCCAATGATGATGAAAACTGAGAGTGTGGTTTATTCATCGACATGGGTTAAATGTCGAAGCGACGGTAGTTTGTCTATTAACGAGGACGGAAGGTCCAAGTTAAGGGATAGTTGACTGGGCTTGCAGATGGTGATGAGGGTCGAAAGGTAGCGACCAATCTTGCCAATGGTGACAAGGGTCGAAAGGATGGCCGGTCTTGCTGATGGTGACAAGGACCGAAACGGTAGCGACTGATCTTGCCGATGGTGACAAGGGTCAACAAGGATGGCCGGTCTTGCCGATGGTGACATGGACTGAAAAGGTAGCGACCGATCTTGCCGATGGTGACAAGGGTCGAAAAGATAGGCGGTCTTGCCGATGGTGACAAGGATCGAAAAGGTAGCGACCGATCTTACCGATGGTGACAAGGGTCGAAAAGGTAGCGACCGATCATGGTGATGGTGACAAGGGTCGAAAAGATGGCCGGTCTTGCCGATGGTGACAAGGGTCGAAAAGGTAGCGACCGATCTTGTCGATGGTGACAAGGGTCAAAAAGGATGGCCGGTCTTACCGATGGTGACAAGGGACGAAAGGGTAGCGAACGATCTTGCCAATGGTGACAAGGGTCGAAAAAGATGGCCGGTCTTGCTGATGGTGACAAGGGCCGAAAGGGTAGCGACCGATGTTGCCGATGGTGACAAGGGTGGAGAAGGATGGCCGGTCTTGCCGATGGCGACAAGGGCCGAAAGGGTAGTGACCGATCTTGTCGATGTTGACAAGGGTCGAAAAGGATGGCCGATCTTGCCGATGGTGACAAGGGCCGAAAGGGTAGCGACTGACAATGGCCGAAAGGGTAGCGACCGATCTTGTCGATGGTGATAAGGGTCGAAAAGGATGGCCGGTCTTGCCGATGGTGAAAAGGGTCGAAAGGGTAGCGACCGATCTTACCGATGGTGACAAGGGTCAAAAAGGATGGCCAGTCTTGTCGATGGTGACAAGGGCCGAAAGGGTAGCGATCGATCTTACCGATGGTGACAAGGGTCGAAAAGGATGGCCGATCTTGTCGATGGTGACAAGGGCCAAAAGGGTAGCTTATCGGTGGGACTCTGGAAGGGAAGCTTCATCTTGGGATGTGGGACGGACACTGGGACTGACTCTAAGTGATGCGGATCTCGGACTCTAAATGCGGACGCGACCAGCAACAAACAATAATGGAGACACTTTGGCCCGACACTAAGAGTTCTTATGAGCTATACATCGCTAACAGAAACGCAAGCTCACTCATCGTCCCAAGCGAGGGGAAATGCGGATCTGCGCGGTTGAGAAACCGGCAGTGTCAAGGGTGGTCGACTCACTTCTGTGCTCGGATCGAGCCACGGGACGGGTCACTCTCTCGCTTACAGCGGTGACATGAACTCGTGGGCTAGAATCCTAACGCACTCACAATGGCATATGACCATATACTAAACTAGCAAATTAACGGCAAGAAGTAAGACCGTTACCTCCACGCTCCCGGCGTGGGGAAGACAACCCCGGCCAATTCCGTACTCCCGGTTAACAAATTTTTACAGCGGTATAAAGTTTTGACCCACTCCACGTAGGGAGGTAAAAGGTCACATGTGGGGCCCGGGAGTATCGGGAAGTGGGTTGACGGGCAGCATCTTGATGTCGCTCCAACGGTGCCGAAATCCACGTTTTAGTGCTGTCCAGACGGCGCGATCTGCGGGTTCATGGGGCCCACGTGCTGCTCAGTCCTCCGAACCTGGCGGGGTGGGTCCCGCTGTGATGGTGACACCTAGTGGCGCGCTCCCTTGGACGGCGGCCGGACTGGAACACCGATTGGAGGCCGGGCGGCTCCGATCTCCACTTGTCGAAAGTGCTGGCCACGGATCTACTGCTTCTATTTTGCAGTGCGCGATCTGGCAAGATCTGTCGCTGCGAACAGCACCGATGTCCGATCAGCGAGAAACCAGCGCCGTTGGAACGCTGACTCGAAATCCTTCAACCTCTGTGGATCTAGGAATTTTTTCAGAGCTGTAATTTTGATGGCCGAATTTTGAGCCTGACTGATCTCTGTTTCAGATCTGGCCGGGCAGAAAGGAAGTTTCCTGAGAGTTGGCATTGACCGTGATGTAGTCGTACGATTCAGATGTTAGGTTCGTCACAAAAGTTGTAGAGGGGGGGGAGAGGAAAACGGCAATAATTTTTATGAAGGGTTTGGTGGAGGTTTCGATTTTTTGGGGATTTTATACTGACTGGGGGTCGGATCTGGATAGTGGCAGATAGAATTGAGTTGGGATCTGGAGTGAATTTTTAGAAAATATGAACGTGAACCTAAATTCACAAGAAAATTTTTGGATGTGATATTAGGTGGACAAAACCTTCAATAAAAATATCAAGTCATTTGGATCACAAGAAGGTGGGTTCATGAATGACCTATTAGGGTTCTGGAAATCTGGGCAGACTGTTGGCAGATCTGAAAGAAGGTGGAGAACGCAAATGGAAAAATGGAAAATAGAAACTAGAGGCTCCACCAATTTTTCTAGGATGTGGTGATGATCTATGGAACTTACCCTGAAAGTTTGGGCTCCAAAAGATCTCGTGGCTGGGAGCAGAAATTTGTGGAAGAAGGGGCTATCCTGGATGGACTGAACTCCGGCGACGATGGCGGTGGTGCGACGGCGGCACGATGGCGGCGGCGGCGGCAACGACGAACTCACAAACTAATAGAAGAGGCTTCAAACCTCTGATTCACAGCCTTCCCAGATGTAGAGGGGGGGGGAGAGGAGAGAGATAGGGGGCAGCCCTTACTTGCTCCAACAAAATTCACATTTTTCTCTTCATTAATTCTTAAAAATAGGAAATACAACCCTTTTATATGAAACCCATGGATCTTGGTTTACGTAGAGGAGATGCCAAATGCTATTTCCCCCATGTGGTCAAGCCTAATTAAATAAGTTTAGCCTAATGAGGCCAAAAGAGAGGGGCACCCCCCTTATTTTAAGGAGAGAAAGTGGGCTTTTCTTCCCACTTTGTCTCCCTTGGTCAACAAGAGAGGTTTGGTCCAAGTTGGGCCATAGACCAGCCAATTGAGCCTTCCAATCTAGGAAACCCATGAGAAAGAGAGAAGCCCAATTGGGCCTTAAGTCATTTAAAGACCCATTATGAAGTCTAGTGGTCCAATATGGCCAGACTTCTTAATGGACTCTAAAGGGCCTAATCCAAATGGCTTATTAAGAGCCTTACAAAGAGCCCAAAATGAAAACCCAAGTAAAAACACACATTACAAGCCCACATACAATGCAAATAAATGCAAAAAAGTGTCCAAACTCATGGCGGAGACTCCAGACTATCTTCGAGCCAAAGGGAAGCCGATGTAGCCCGAGTGGTGCTCCGCGTACGGTACCGACGGCTCGCCGGTTCGTGCTTCTCGCTCGCTCTGGTGTCCGCACCATCTTATCTCCGAAAAGGATTCCTCTGGATGGAGGACGCGTCACTATATATATATATTTGAATCACATTACTGGCTCAAGCGCCCTTTCGGATTTTCACCGGAACCAGCCCCCTCTTACTTTTGCCTACGCGCCCTTTCGGGTTTTCACGTAGCGGGGTACCCGATTTTGCCTGCGGCGCCCTTTTGGGTTTTCACCGCAGCCGGGTTAAAGCCATTTTTGCCCTTGTCCTGGCATAGAAACAAGGCCGGCGAGGCACCTCTATTTTAAGCCTCATTTTCTTTTCTTTTTTTCTTTTTTTCCTTTTTTAAATATAAATCAACATTCGTTATGCTAACATGCCGACCGGCCTTGTCGATGCTGACAAAGGTTGGACCTGGGTTTGTTCGTCGACATTGGTTAAATACTGAAGCAAGGGTAGTTCGTTAATGAGGACGGAAGGCCCAAGCTGAGGGCAGAAGTCGACCGATCTCGTCAATGATGACGAGGGTCGAACATAAGTTTGTTCATCGACATGGGCTACATGCCGAAGCAAAGGTATATTCATTAACAAGGACGAAAGGTCCAAGTTAAAGGTAGAGATCGACCAATCTCGCTGATGATGACGAGGGTCGAACATGGGTTCGT
The DNA here is from genome assembly GCA_022559845.1 of Amorphophallus konjac. Taxonomy (NCBI): domain Eukaryota; kingdom Viridiplantae; phylum Streptophyta; class Magnoliopsida; order Alismatales; family Araceae; genus Amorphophallus; species Amorphophallus konjac. The sequence continues at coordinate 22,707,914 of CM040119.1, read as the reverse complement.
TCATCGACATGGGTTACATGTCGAAGCAAAGGTATATTCATTAACAGGGACGAAAGGTCCGAGTTAAAGGTAGAGATCGACCGCTCTCGTGGATGATGACGAGGTTCGAAGTTGGGTTTGTTCATCAACATGGGTTACATCTTGAAGCAAAGGTATATTCATTAACAAGGACGAAAGGTCCGAGTTAAAGGTAGAGATCGACCGATCCCGTCGATGATGACGAGGGTCGAACATGGGTTTGGTAGGAGACCTTCGGTGGGACTTTTGATGATTGTCCCTCTTGGAGTTTCATTAGGATGAGAAATAAGAGAAACTTTTAGATTACCACTTTACTGGCTTAAGCGCCCTTTTGGGTTTTCGCCGAAGCCAGCCCCCAATTGCTTTTGCCCACGTGCCCTTTCGGGTTTTCACGTGGCGGGGTACCCGATTTTACCTGTGACGCCCTCATGGGTTTTCACCGTAGCCGGGTGATAGCCATTTTTTCCCTTGTTCCGAATATAGAAACAAGTCCGGCGGGGTATCTTTATTTTTAACCCCATTGTTTTTTGAAACATGTGGGAGAGGATAGTCGGTAGGTCCAGACGTGGTATCTGACCCTTGGCGACAGCAAATAGCTGTTGGCTGGGGCACGGGGCCTTGCGCCAATTGAGGAGAGGTTTGTTCGTTGGCAAGGGGAGAATGACAACACAAGGAGAGAGCTTCCTGCCTAGTCGGACGTAAGACTCGACGTGGCGATATTGTTTGAGAGTCGGCTAGAACACGGGGTCTTGCGCCGAGGCAAAGGGTTGATTCATCAGCAATGAGATAATGCTGACGCAAGGGACAGATTTGTGCCGGTTCGGGCGTAAGGCCCGCAATGGCAATGCTGTATAGGGGTCGGCTAGGACATGAAGTCTTGTGCCGAGGAAGAGGGTTTATTCGTCATCAAGGAAATAATGCAGACGCAAGGGATAGATTTGTTTCAATTCGGGCGCAAGGCCTGTAACGACAATGTTGTAGAAGGGTCGGCTAGGACACAAAATCTTGTGCTGAGGATGAGTTTATTCATTAGTAAGAAGGCAACGCTAACGCAAAGGAGGAGCTTTTCGCTGATTCGGACGTAAGGTCCGCATTGGCGATGTTGTTTATTTTATGCGAGCTCGGTTAGGGCAGAGTGCGACTAGACTGAGGTGTGGGTAGCTCGATCAGGGCGGAGTGCCACTAGACCAAGATAAGGGTAGCTCGGTTAGGGGCAGAGTGCCACTAGACCAAGATATAAGTAGCTCGGCCAGGGTGGAGTGCCACCAGACCAAGATAAGGGTAGCTCGGCCTGGGCGGAGTGCCACTTGACCAAGGTGAAGGTAGCTCGATCAGGGCGGAGTGCCACTAGACCAAGATAAGGGTAGCTCGGCCAGGGCGGAGTGCCACTAGACCAAGATAAGGGTAGCTCGGCCAGGGCGGAGTGTCACTAGACCAAGATGAAGGTAGCTCGGCCAGGGCGGAGTGCCACCAGACCAAGATAAGGGTAGCTCGGCCAGGGCGGAGTGCCACTAGACCAAGATGAGGGTAGCTCGGCCAGGGCGGAGTGCCACTAGACCAAGATGAAGGTAGCTCGGCCAGGGCGGAGCGCCACTAGACCAAGGTGAAGGTAGCTCGATCAGGGCGGAGTGCCACTAGACCAAGATGAAGGATCATTCTGAGAATGCTGGTTGAGCTGCATGATACAGCTTCAAGTGTTTTCCATTAAGGGGGGAGAGCTGGATGACTCCTTTGTGATCTAAAAGGACGTTCGCACCCCCTTCATATACTTGGCGGACAACATATGGTCCGACCCAGTTTTCAACCAACTTCCATTTGGGGTTGAAGGCCATCACTTCTCTTCTTTTAACCATCACCAGGTCACCTTTCTTGAATTCCCGTCCTTTGACCAGCTTATCGAAAGCACGGGCCATGCGGGCTTGGTAGAGTTGGATATTCTATTGCGCACGTAGATGCTTTCCTTCGAGCTCGGCAAGCTCTTCCGACCTTCTTTCTGCATTAGTTTGTTCACTGCTGACTAGTCCATGTTGGATGGTGACTCGCAGCGAGGGGACTTCTAATTCAATCGGCACCACAGCCTCTGACCCGTATATGAGGAAGAATGGCGAACAGCTGGTTGGGGTTTTATAGACGGTACGATAGGCCCAAGGCGCTTCGTACATCTTTTCTTCCCAGTCCTGATAGGGTGCAAGGCCCGGATATAGAGGGGGGGTGAATGTATCCCTCTTCAAATATTGCCTAATTAAAACTCTAACGCTCAGATATGCGTAATTAAAAACTGTTGCAGAAATATAATGAGAGTACTTAGAAGGATCAAAGCAAGACAGCAATTCTATTAACCCTCACACGATCCTAAGCAAGCATCTAATGAGCGCAGCAATGAAAAGAACAGATAATGAAAAACAAACCACAAGTGAACACCAGGATTTTTTAGGTGGTTCGGTCCACAGACCTACGTCCACCCCTCACTCCAAACCGGAGTGAGGCTACCACTAGCAAGGCTAGAACAGCAGACTCAGTCTGCAACAATTGCTGCCAAACAGCTTGACCATGGGAACAACCTCCCCTCTTCCTCCAAACCGGAGGGAACCACTAGTGACACATAGTCACTAGCAAACCAGAGACCGAGGTCTCTCTTCCTCCACCCAGGAGGGAACCCACAAGCGACACCTAGTCGCTTGCAACCGGAGGACCAATCCTCCCTTCCTCCAAACCGGAGGGGAACCCAGAGACCCAAGTCTCTCTTCCTCTGAAACCCAGAGGGTAACCGCTAGTGACACCAGTCACTAGCAACACAGAGACTCCAAGTCTCCCTTCTCCTGATACTACAGGAGGAACCCCGACCTCACTAGAGGATCGGAAGAAACACAACGGAAGTGTAAACAAAAACAAAAAGGAAAATATAGCGATCAAGATGCTGGGAAAATGAAATGCACAAAGTAGCTCTCGCAGGAGCAAACTGGTTTGGATCTGATCCAAAGTCTAGTGAAGACAACAAAGCTTCTCTTCTTCTTCACGAGCTCTCTACCTCTCTCTTCCTGCAAGCTCTCTCTTCCCTTTTTCTTCTTTAGCTTGATCTTTCAATCTCTCTTCTGCTCTCTGGCTCACTCTTCTTCTTCCTTCTTTCTTCTTCTTCTGCTCTCTGCCTCTCTGCAGCTCTTTCCTTCTTTTTCTTCTTCTTCTGCTCTCACACTCTGCCTCTCTGCTCTTTTTCTTCTTCTTTAGTCTTTCATAGGATTCTAACAGATTGGCATAGGCATTTTCCCAGTCGTCTAAAGTGTAACTAGAGAAAGGATTGGTTACCTCTTCAGCATCTTCAAATTCATCTTGATCACTGCCATGGTTGCTCTTGTCAGCCATCAGGCAGCTGTCCTCATTTCTCTTCTGAGCTAGCTTCAGCTTATCCAGAATGTCCTTAGCGGACCTGCAGTCATAAAAACAAGAATGTAAAGCCTTGTCAGTAGCTTCTTTCATTAATTTCAAAACTTTCTGATTCTCTCCATTTCTTGATCTGTGACTGTTAGTCCATTTGGACTCTTTCTTTGGCAGTCTATGAGGACCACGTGAGATTAACTTCCACAGATCCGGATCCATCAAATTCACATAGTTATGTAGACTGGTAACCCATGAGTTAAAATTAGACCCATTGAAAACCTGTGGAGAAGCCATGAAGGCAAATCAATCAAGCAATTTCAAAACTGTATGCAGAAGATAGAAATGCACCGAAAGCCAGCAGGATCCTCTACAGATCGTTGGATCTGGAAAGTCAGAGACCCGCTCTGATACCAATTGATAGTTAGGTGCGATAGATAAACACAGATCCAGAGGGGAGGAGAATGGATCTTTTAAAGAGTTTTGACCAATTTAAAATCTGTATGAAATGATAATCACAAGATCAGTGGACAATTGCTCAAACATAAAAGATGCAAACCCAATTAAACTCTAAGACATGAATACTCAATCAGACCACGGTCCTAGCATGCATCTAGTGGAAGCAAGCAATCAAACAAACCACTACACAAGGGATTTTTTAGGTGGTTCGGTCCACAGACCAACGTCCACCCCTCACTCCCAACCGGAGTGAGGCTTCCACTAACAATCAGCTAGAAAGCAGACTCAATCTGCAAACAAGTTGCTGCCACACAGCTTGACTAGGGGAACAACCTCCCCTCTTCCTCCAGACCGGAGGGAACCCACTAGTGACACACAGTCACTAGCAACCCGAGACCCAAGTCTCCCTTCCTCTAAAAGCCAGAGGGAACCACAAGTGACTCCCAGCCACTTGCGACCAGAGACTAGGTCTCTCTTTCTCCAGACCAGAAGGGAACACACAGGTAGCAACCACTACCTGCAACCGGAGTCAAGGACTACCTTCCTCTGAAACCAGAGGGAACTCACAAGCGACACTCAGTCACTTGCAGACCGGAGACACAGTCTCCCTTCTCCTGAATCCACAGGAGGAACCCGATCTCCAACCAGAGAATCGGAAGAACAATGTTCAGCTTGAAAAGAAAGACAATAAAAGAAAATACAGCAACTAAAAGCTGGAAATATAAAATCAAAATGTGGCTCTCGCAGGAGCTGGCTGGCCTGGATTTGATCCACGGTCTAGCAGAAACTGATCTTCAGTTGAAGCTTCTTTTACTCTAGCTCTCTCTTCTTCTCACTCTTCTTTTTCTTCTCTTTCGCAGGCTCTCTCGATCTCTCTTCTGCTCTCTAGCTCACTCTTCTTCTTTCTTCTTTCTTCTTCTTCTGCTCACTGCGTCTCTGCCTCTCTGCAGCTCTTTCCTTCTATCTCGATCACTCTCTTGCTCTCTTGATCACTTCTGCACGTTCACTCTCTCCTTTTTCGATCTTTATCTATCTTCACCAGATGGAGGAGGCTTCATATTTATAGCAGCACCAATTAGGGCGTTATCCTCAGATCACGTGCCAGGTGCCAACCTCGGATCACGTGTCACTTATCAGCTTCTCGAAGGATGTACCTGTCAAGCAGTCAAAAGAAGATATCAGATAGATGTACAGACTTGGTTCATGATGTTAACAAAGTGTGTACATGCATGATGCAGCTTGAGTGTATAGACTTGAAGGGTGATAACGAGTGTATAGAGTTGAAGCCTTGGAAACGAGTGTATAGACTTCGTCTTGAAGGAGATGCAGACGTGCACTGAAGTGTGTGCTGTGAATAATGTATAGACTTAGTGTCTGAACGTAGGTAAAGATAAGCAATGTATAGACTTGAACCCGTGCATGCTAGAAGCAATGTATAGACTTTGATGCCCCAAAGCAATGTATAGACTTGAAAAGCTTGAGCACGAACAGCAACACACGTTATACAGACTTAAAGAGACGATGCATGGACTTTGTGTGTTCATATGCCAATGTACAGACTTAGCTTAACTGAGACGGTGGATGTACAGACTTCATGGCTTAATTGAGACGGTGGATGTACAGACTTGGGCTGTACAGACTTTGACTGATGCATGTACTGTATGGACTTGCCACCAATGTATAGACTCAATGCAAGCAGCCTTACGATGTATAGACTCTGTTAATGCACTGAAGCACGAACTGTGCACATGAATGAAGACCACTGTGTAGACGTGTGTGTGCATGCTGCAATGAAATGTGTAGACTTTCTATGCTGACGATGTTCAGACTAGACTGCGATGTGTAGACTTGGCAAAAGCATAATGATAACAGCAGAGAGTGTATGGACTTGCTGAATGCATGAACTACCCTGTACAGTTCATATGCCCAAGCAGAACAATCATTCAGACACATATTCATGATATGCTATCATCAAAATCATGGAGATCAAAATCATGTCACAGATGTTCAGATAACTCATAGTGTTTGCTATCATAAAAATCACAGGGGCACAATAATCTCCCCCTTTTTGATGATGGCAACACTATGAGTCACACTGACTCATGTCAAACTATTCTCCCCCTTTGACTTCATCAAAAAGAGAAATAGTTTGAGATGAGAAATACAAGCATTCATGATATGAATAAGAAAATACTCCCCCTTTGACTCAATCATTTAGACATGAAAGACACAGAGGCAGTTAACAATGAAGCACAAAACAAGTCAATGATGCAGCAGAATGCTCTCCTATACCATCCAGATCAAATCATGCACAACATGTGACAAGCAGGTTAATCTCCCCCTTAAAGCCAGAAGGGAGTTGAGGTATGTCAAGAGGAGATAAGCACCTATCAGCAAAAACACATGGGCACCACAATATCAGAAGTAATTAAAACAATTCTCCCCCTTAGGTCAACAACTTATGCAGACATGCATATGTAACAAATACTCCCCATTTGACATGGCAGAAGGTAGAGAGCTAATGCAGACAAACAACATAATCAAACACACTTGACCAGAGAATTCTTCCCTTATGATCAATGATGTAAGAGTAAACTACAAGGATGAACTCTGGTTATCCAAAGGCTGCAAGTAAACATGTTATACTGAGAGTTGTGCCTCACATTAAATGATAACCAATGTCAATCAAAACACAGTGATAGAGAGCAATAGGATGAACAGATTCAACAACTAGTGAAAATTGAGATATAGAACTTTTCAGCATGATACCAACTTCATAAAATAGAATTTAAGTCTTAAATTCCTCCATTATAAAATCTTATGAATCCTTGATTGTTAGATATGGTTTAAGAATGATGTAAACCGAGTTTTTTTTTTTTAAAAAGAAATGGTACTCATATCTGAACCAGCTCTTAATAAAAAGGAACTACAAGCTCATATAAAATTCTAGTTCAACCAACTTCCATCTTACTTAGTTTACTTTCCATGACTGCTTTAAGAGATACATAAGTGAATGCATCTGAGTTTTAATTGTTCTTTCAGAATTTGATTTACACTTGTTCATATTTTCCCCCTTTTTTTAATGAACAATTTTGGTTTATCAACACCTTTTGACGTGGGGAGACACCTTGATGAGAGGCCAGAATCCCCAGTTACTCAGTGTGACAACCGTATTGCTTCTCCCATTTTAGAGAACAGAGGTAGCATTAAAAGTATCTTTGGCATGAAGATACACCTTGATCAGAGGCCAGAATCCCCAGTTACTCAATACAATTATGCCATTGCTCTACTATATTCTCATAGAAGTTTCCAATCATCTCTTTAAATAGAGTTAACCATGGTACTTCATGACACAATCCTTTGGACAGGTTTCTCAGTAACCACAGTCATTGCTCTGTCCATACTTTTTCTCAGAATGGATTCAGAACAAGTTAGGTGTTTAAGAACAACTACATACACTATATATCTCAGTCAACGTAGACATGGACTTCAACTTTTCAGATTTCAGAAAGTCTTACATGAATTTACATGAAGCAGACAGTTAAAGTTTATTAAGAGGTTGAATCAGATATTTTCAAGTTCTTTGAGTCCAAACAAGAGTACATAAGACTTAAACCAATTCCAGTTAACAAACGTTCTTAAGCATGTATAATGGAAGGTTCCTCATTAAAGATATTTTAACTTTTATGAAGTAGTATTCAGGCTGAATGTAATGTTCCATTAGCATGCTCATGCTTTAACATCAATCTGCAATCTGCCATTATGTGACCTCCTTTCCCACAATAATAACATGACCCCTTTTTAATATGAGTGGGTGAGAGATCATGTGAATTGTGTGCATCCTTCTTTATAGCAACAGGAGTGTCTTTGTCCTTTTTCTGTGAATTTTCATTCTTTTTCAATTTTTGAATTTGTTCTGCAGATTTGGAATTGACAGTGGACTTTTGTGCAGTGAATTGAAAAATAGAAGGAGCAGAGGCTGTGTTCTGATTAGAAGCTTTGACAAAAATAGTAGACGTTTTATTCCCATGACTCCTTTTGTTTGTCGGACTGTAACCCAGTTCCTCTCTCTGAAAGCTAACATTATTTCCAAGAAGCTTATTCAGATTGTCCTTTCCTTTGACAAATTTTGATAGAGAAATTTTCAAATCTTAAATCTCAGAGTTTAAGACAGCAATATTAGCTTCATATTTGGACAGATCTGTTTCACAGGAAATGACTTGTTGAATGGCTTGAAACACAGACACGTTGCCAATGTATGGACTCAATGCAAGTAGCCTTACGATGTATAGACTCTGTTAATGCACTGAAGCACGAATTGTGCACATGAATGAAGACCACTGTGTAGACGTGTGTGTGCATGCTGCAATGAAATGTGTAGACTTTCTATGCTGACGATGTTCAGACTAGACTACGATGTGTAGACTTGGCAAAAGCATAATGATAATAACAGAGAGTGTATGGACTTGCTGTATGCATGAACTACCCTGTACAGTTCATATGTCCAAAGCAGAACAATCATTCAAACACAGATTCATGATATGCTATCATCAAAATCATGGAGATTAAAATCATGTCACAGATATTCAGATAACTCATAGTGTTTGCTATCATCAAAATCACAGGGGCACAACAAGTCCTTCTTATTGGACTTGACGATCTTTGCCAACAACGTGCACAGCGTTTTGTTGAAAGTTTCTGCAAGTCCATTGGCTTGAGGGTTGTAGGGGGACGATGTCCTCTAGTCAATCTTATATTTATTAGCTAGCCGATAAACCTTCTGGTTTTTGAAATGGCCGCCATTGTCTGAGATAATTCGGCTGGGAACCCCGAACCGGAATATTATGTTCTACCAGAAGAACCTTGCAACCAATTCTCCCGTTACTTCTCTTAGTGCTACTACCTCTGCCCGTCTGAAAAAATAATCTGTAGCTGCTAAGATGTATTTGCACCCTGATGAAGATGCTGGCAGTGGCCCTATCACGTCTGTGCCTCATTGAGAAAACGGCCAGCTCGGTATGGTGGGGTGTAGCGGCATTGGTGATCTTCTTGACACATTGGCGTGCTCTTGACATTTCTGGCAAGCCTTGGCGAACTTGCAGCAGTCGTCAAACATAGTGGGCCAATAGTAACCCAATTTCTTTATCTCAATTTTCATTTTCGAGCCGACCTGGTGCGCTCCAGCTGAACCCGCATGGACTTCTTGCATCACCTGCCCAGCTTCTGCTGAAGACAAGCAACGGAGTAGAACTTTCCTTCGGGCATCCGCCATTATTTGGAATAGGGTTCCGTTTCTCATCTCATAAGAGTCTTTGACCCTCAGGAGTTTCATTCTCTGTTCTTTCTCCTTTAGGAGCGGCTGGTGCTGGAACCATCGTAGGAGATGTTCTCGCCAATCGAGCTGTTGAACCTCTTCGACGGCTGCCACCTCACTCTCGTGTTCGTCGGCCAAGACCTATGTCACACTGGGGACCTACCGGCGGTTGATCACTGTTATGTTCAGGTTTGTGTCTGGTGGGATTGCCAAAGAACTGGCCAGCTTAGCGAGGGCATCCGCCTGAGCGTTCTGTTCTCGGTTGACATGCTTGACGCTGATGAAGTAGAATCTTGACATCAGGTGGGTTGCCAGCTGATGGTAGGGGAGGAGCTCTTGCTTTTGCACATCAAACTCTCCTTCCAGCTGTTTTATAACTAGCATGGAGTCTCCGAATGCTTCCAGCATCTGAATCCCCATGGATAGAGCAATTTGCAATCCAATTATCTGGGCTTCATACTCTGCTTCATTATTTGTGCAAGGCTTGTTTATTGAGCAAGATGTGTGAACAACTTCCCCCTCTGAAGATTTCAGGACTATGCATGCTCCTGCTCCGACCCTGGCTGACCCAGTGGCCGAGGTGTCAATTCTGGAAGCGCCATCAAAATATAGCTGCCACAAGGAGGGCTGCACTTGAGCGGCTTCCAGGGTTTCATCTTCAGGAAGCTCCAGTTCCAGCGGGTAGTCTCCTGGTACTGGGTGCTCGGCAAAGAAGTCTACAATAGCTTGGCCCTTGACAGCCTTTCGCGGTACATAAGAGATATCAACCTCCATAAGGATCACCGCCCATTTGCCCAAACGACCTTTAAGTGCCGGCTAGGACATGATATATTTCAGCGGGTCCTCTTTGGATACCAGGTTGATTTCATGCGACAACATATAGTGTCGAAGCTTCTTTACTACGAAAACCAGTGCCAGACAAATCTTCTCAATATAAGTATATTGCTCCTCGGTCCTGACCAGTCTCCGACTGAGGTAGTAGAGGGCTTGTTCTTTCCCTTCTTCATTATTTTGGGCCAGCATTGCTCCCAGGGAGTTGTGTGTGGCTGCTATATATAATATCAACGGCCGTTCTTTCACCAGTGCGCCCAGCACTGGAGGAGTCTTCAGATAGTATTTCAGCTTGTCAAAGGATATCTGACAATATTCATCCCAGTAAAAGGGAACATCCTTCATCATCAATTTGTGGAATGGCTGGCATCGCCCTGACAATTTGGAAATGAACCGCCGGATATAAGCCAAGCGGCCCGGTAGTGACCTCAGCTCGGAGAGGTTCCTTGGTGCAGGTAGCTCCCGAATCGCTTTGATCTTTGCGGGGTCTATCTCGATTCCACGGTATCTGACAATGAAACCCAAGAATTTTCCGCTTGATACTCCGAACGCGCACTTCATAGGGTTCATCTTTAATTCATACTGCCTCAGCCTCTGAAAAATGATCCAAAGGTCCTGCAGATGGTCTTCTTTCCTTTTGGTCTTGACCACCAGATCATCTATGTAGCACTCGACCTTGTGGTAGAGCAACTCATCAAATATTTTGGTCATTGTGCGCTGATAAGTTGCGCCAGAATTCTTTAGTCCGAACGGCATTCTCTTGTAGTGATAAATGCCTTTAGGGGTTCGGAAGGCAGTATGGACCCGGTCATGCTCCGCGATCCATATATGGTTGTAGTCGGATGACCCATCCATGAATGACAAGGCCTCATGGCCGGTTGTAACATCAATCATGACTTCCGTTATTAGCACCAAAAAGTCATCCTTGGGACAGGCTTTATTCAGATCTCGGAAGTCAACACATATCCGGATCTGTCCATTCTTCTTCTTCACGGGGACGATATTCGCCTGCCATGTGGTGTACTGATTTTCTTCGACAAATTCCACGTCAATGAGCTTGTCGACTTCTGTATAAATTTGAGTGATGAGCTCCGGCCTCATGCGCAATAGTGGTTGCTTCACCAGCTCGGCTTCAGGGCTGATCGCCATCTCATGTTGCGAAACCGCAAGGCTCAGACCTGGCATTTCTTTGTAAGTCCAGGCGAAGCAATCCCTATGGCGACCCGGATTCCGGATACCAAATATACCCGGTAGGAAAATCGAATACACCTGATACCACTTGGAACCCGCGAGGCCTCCCAAGAGCGGTAAAGCTCCGAAGGGAAAAAGGATTGTCGTGTAGTACATTGAACTGACAGATATAACAGCAAGAACTAAATTTCATTAGATCAGTCTGCTAAAGTAGTAGAAATAAAATTACAATTTAATTAAGAGATTTTAAACAATTACATACCAGAGTCAAGTCCAAAGCTAAAGACAGGTAGTCTAGCAGTACAGTCAATAGAAAGAAAAGATGTACCAAGAAGTTGGGGAAGCCCGACGGAGGTACCAGCTGGCAGCTACGACTCGAACACTAGGATCCGCGGAAGTAGAACGAACACATCACCCCACCTGAAAAGTAGGGGTGAGCCTCGTGTCACTGGCTCAATAGGGGTCACGTAGATCCCCACTGAAAAACACGCAGTAACACGGAACAACAGGGATAGTAGCAAGAAACAACACTAGAAAGTTGCAAAAGAAAAGGAAGCAAGAGTAGGGAACAGGTAAGGACGAGGGGAATAACCCGAACAGGCAAGCAAGCCTAGAAAGGGAAAGAGGAGTAGGGAGCAGCAAGGAAAATGGAAGAAGTCAAACAAAACACCCCAACCTACACCTACAACAGGCATGCAAAAGAAGGCCTAGAAAAGACCTAGATAGGCACAGGCAACACGACCGGAGTGTCGTGCACCGGATAAGACACAGACCTCGAGTACAGCCACGAAAAGGCCAACCCGGATAGGTCATGACAACCCCACAAGTGTCTCGACTACCCACCGATCGCGGCCTACGCGAGCCCGGTCGAGTCGCAGACCCACACGGAAACACAGGTACAAGTACTAGTCAGGGTCACGCCTGTCGGCGTCAGTCCTCTGCCCCTGACCACGTGTGCACACACTAGCTCCTACCTAGTGCCAGGCCTCTAGCTAGTTTTCTCCCCCCGTAGGACGCTACGGTAACCGCAGGAGCCGACGGAAACTAGCTTACAAACCGTATATCGGGGTCACCCCACACTGTCACCCGTACCACAAACACCGAGGGCAGCACAAGAAACTACCGACAGACTCGGAAACGTAGTCTTAGCCTTCATAGGAAGATCGACCGACGTCCACGGAGAAAGCGGCCAGGCCACGGGAGCGACCGACAACACCACAAACCTACCCCCAAATAGCCCCTAACATCACCTAGAATGGACCCACAACACACGGCCCCACACCGAAAAGCCCAACGGCCATCACGGCCACGACAGGACTGTAACGGCCTAGCACAGGCACGTTACACGAGCCTGATGCACCAGGGTGGGCGCGTCAGAGCCAACAGGCTCAAAAGCAAAACACGAACCACGTAATGCACCAGGGTAGACGCCTTACAGCGGCCTAACGCACGAGCGCAGACGCGTTACGCCAACCTAACGCATGAGGACAGGCGCGTTACGCCAACACACCCAAGAAAGGGTGTAATGGCCTGGGGCAGGCGCGTTACACAGCCTGACGCACCAGGGCAGTCGCGTCAGAGGAACCGACTTAACCAAATCGCTATTTGACAAAACAGGCGTGACGCATTAACCCGAACGCGTCAGAGAGCTGTGGCGCGCCTCCTCTGGGCCGTCACACTCCCACAGCCACGAAAAACTTTAAAAAATGAACAAATGCTGTGGCGGTCTTTCGTAGGGCCGTCAGGGACCTCTGACGGTCTCTGAAACGACCGCTACACCAGCCACGGCGGGAAAATAGAGGAATGGCCGAATCAGCCCGTTCCACGCCCCATTCACGCTGAAGCGCAGGGGAAACAAAGGCAAACAACGGAAAACAACTTCCGGAGGCTAAAAAGCCCACATGCACGCATCAGAACGCGAGATCGGGGCGATTCTGATGAATCGACCCTAAACGAGTCACCGAACACGACAAAACTTACGTGAATGGGATCCAGACATCCCAGCGATCATTTGACACTAACCACACCGCGAATGGTTGCCGTTTTCCGGTGAACCCTGAAAACCCCAAAAATGACGGTTTTCACTAAGCTGGCCCGATCTCCCCTGATCGAGCACCAAACTACGCACAGAAGAACGAAAAATGTGCAGAATGAAGTGGTCGTCCATCTCCCTACCTCCACTGAAGAAACAGTGTCCCGAAGGGACTAAACCGCACCGAAACCTGCACCGCGAGCTCAAACACCGGCTTTGAATCCACCGTTCGGGATCGCGCCAAAACCACTCCATCTTCGCTCCGTCGCGCACCCAATCAGCTCCACAGCATCCCCAGCACTCGCCCCTAGGTCCTCCGTCTATAGTCGAAGCCGAGAAGGTGAAAACGGGAGAGAAATGGGCGAGAGAGACAGCAGCGATGAAATGAGAAGGCGGAGAGAGGAAGGAAAAGAAATTAGGAATTTTCCTAATTTTTGAAAAATCCGATTTTTGGCCCTATCTCCGAAAAATACGTAAAAATAGTCAAAATGATCGGCTCGACGAGTACATCGCCACTGTGTCGTCCACGAGTCGATGAATTGAGAAATAAACTCATCGCATGGTTCCGTAACTAGTACGAGAGAAAAACCCACACGGATCGTAAAACTCAACTCGGGAGGTACAAAAGCGAACCGAAACTCACCGAAAAGGATCCGAAAGACCCAATAAGTATCCAACAAAGATCCGGGACATTACATCCTCCCCTCCTTTAAGAAATTTCATCCTCAAAATTCAAGGACTAGCAAGGGTAAGCAGGGAAGAACAACTCGACAACACAACCACAAAACTACATGAACCACGAGAAACAACGGAAAGACGACAGCACCGAACCACGAGACATCTGATCGAGTCGCAAGCTAACTCTACCAGGGAAGAGAGTATAGCAAAGCGATCCAACATGAGTTGGTCCACAAAGTGCTAATGATAGACAGACAAAATCATAGAGAAACAGCACTTATAAAAATAATAACGGCCGCACTCGCAGGATTCCGGCTCCGTACAGGACACAGAACCACAGAATACCACTGCAAGCAGGGTCGCATCAAGGCATAACAGCAGCTGATCACACGACTTCCAGGGAACGAGTCATGCATCGAGCAGCTTACCAAGAAAAGACCCACAACGATAAGAAACGGAAATCACGAAACCTAACGCCAACTGAAGACTGTACTGGACTTAGCGACTCTGGAAACTGTATATTTGAGATTCCCATGTACTTCACACAACAACGCTCTGATACCACCTGTGGCGACCCGGATTCCGGATACCAGATATACCCGGTAGGACAACCGAATACACCTGATACCACTTGGAACCCGCGAGACCTCCCAAGAGCGGTAAAGCTCCGAAGAGAAAAAGGATTGTCGTGTAGTACATTGAACTGACAGATATAACATCAAGAATTAAATTTCATTAGATCAGTCTGCTAAAGAAGCAGAAATAAAATTACAATTTAATTAACAGATTTTAAACAATTATATACCAGAGTCAAGTCCAAAGCTAATGACAGCAGTCTAGCAGTACAGTCAACAGAAAGAAAAGACGTACCAAGAAGTCGGGGGAAGCCCGACGGAGGTACCAGCTGGCAGCTACGACTCGAACTCCAGGATCCACAGAAGCAGAACGAACACATCACCCCACTTGAAAAGCAGGGGTGAGCCTCGTGTCACTGGCTCAGTAGGGGTCACGCGGAACCCCACTGAAAAACACGCAGTAATACGGAACAACAGGGACAGCAGCAAGAAAAAACACTAGAAAGCTACAAAAGAAAGGGAAGCAGGAGTAGGGAACAGGTAAGGACGAGGGGAATAACCCGAACAGGCAAGCAGGCCTAGAAAGGGAAAGAGGAGTAGGGAGCAGCAAGGAAAAGGGAAGAAGCCAAACAAAACACCACAACCTACACCTACAACAGGCATGCAAAAAAAGGCCTAGAAAAGACCAAGACAGGCACAGGCAACAAGACCGGAGTGTCGTGCACCGGATAAGACACAGACCTTGAGTACAGCCACGAAAAGGCCAACCCGGACAGGTCACGATAACCCCACAAGTGTCTCGACTACCCACCGATCGTGGCCTACGCGAGCCCGGTCGAGTCGCAGACCCACACGGAAACACAGGTACAAGTACTAGACAGGGTCACGCCCATCGGCGTCAGTCCTCTTCCCCTGACCACGTGTGCACACACTGGCTCCTGCCTAGAGCCAGGCCTCTAGCTAGTTTTCTCCCCCCGTAGGACGCTACGGTAACCGCAGGAGCCGACAGAAACTAGCTTACAAACCGTATATCAGGGTCACCCCTCGACTGCAGGACGTCTAGGGCGATGAGAAGAGGAATCTCAAAACGCGGCGCTGAAGTACAGACAGATAAACATGCACTGTCACCCATACCTCAAACATCGAAGGCAGCACAAGAAACTGCCGATAGACTCGGAAACGTAGTCTTAGCCTTCATAGGAACATCGACCGACGTCCACGGAGAAAGCGGCCAGACCATGGGAGCGACCGACAACACCACAAACCTACCCCCAAACAGCCCCTAACATCACCTAGAACGGACCCACAACACATGGCCGCACACCGAAAAGCCCAACGGCCATCACGGCCACGACAGGACTGTAACGGCCTAGCACGGGCGCGTTACACGAGCCTGACGCACCAGGGCGGGCGCGTCAGAGCCAACAGGTTCAAAAGCAAAACACGAACCACATAACGCACCAGGGCAGACCCGTTACAGCGGCCTAATGCACGAGCGTAGATGCGTTATGCCAACCTAACGCATGAGGACATGCACGTTACGCCAACAAACCCAAGACAGGGTGTAACGGCATGGGGAAGGCGCGTTACACAGCCTGACGCACCAGGGCAGGCACGTTAGAGGAACCGACTTAACCAAATCGCTATACGACAAAACAGGCGTGACGCATTAACCCGGACGCGTCAGAGAGCTGTGACGCGCCTCCTCTGGGCCGTCACACTCCCACAGCCACGAAAAACTTAAAAAAATGAACAGACGTTGTGGCGGTCTATCGTAGGGCCGTCAGGGACCTCAGACGGTCTCTGAAACGACTGCTACACCAGCCACGGCGGGAAAACAGAGGAATGTCTGAATCGGCCCGTTCCATGCCTCATTCACGCCGAAGCGCAGGGGAAACAAAGGCAAACAACGAAAAACAACTTCTGGAGGCTAAAAAGCCCACATGCACGCATCAGAACGCGAGATCGGGGCGATTCCGACGAATCGACCCTAAACGAGTCACCGAGGTTCCCGGACTCCTACCGGCCCCGAATGACGACCGAACACGACAAAACTTACGTGAATGGGATTCAGACATCCCAGCAGTCATTTGACACTAACCACGCCGCGAATGGTTGCCATTTTTCGACAAACCCTGAAAATCCCAAAAATGACGATTTTCACTAAGCTGGCCCGATCTTCCCCGATCGAGCACCAAACTACGCACAGAAGCAGGGAAAACGTGTAGAATGAAGTGGCGGTCCATCTCCCTACCTCCACCGAAGAAACCGTGCCCCGAAGGGACTAAACCGCGCCGAAAACCGTGCCGCGAGCTCAAACGCTGACTTTGAATCCACTGTTCGGGATCGCGCCAAAACCACTCCATCTTCACTCCGTCGCGCACCCAATCAGCTCCACAGCATCCCCAGCACTCGCCCCTAGGTCCTCCATCTGTAGCCGGAGCCGAGAAGGTGAAAACGAGAGAGAAATGGGAGTGAGAGACGGCGGCGGCGAAATGAGAAGGAGGAGAGAGGAAGGAAAAGAAAAAGGAAAAGAAATTAGGAATTTTCCTAATTTCTGAAAAATCTGATTTTTTGCCCTATCTCCGAAAAATACGCAAAAATAGTCAAAACTATTGGCTCGACGAGTACATCACCATTGTGTCATCCACGAGTAGATGAATTGAGAAATAAACTCACCGTAGGGTTCCGTAACTAGTACGAGAGAAAAACCCACACGGATCGTAAAACTCAACTCGGGAGCTACAAAAGCGAACCGAAACTCACCGAAAAGGATCCGAAAGACCCAATAAGGATCCAACAAAGATCCGGGACATTACAATCCCGGTACTCTTGCAGTAGCTTGGTGTATAGCTCCCGTTCTTCTGGCGATAGTTGGTCACTGAGGAAGGTAGGCCTAGGGTCTTCCTTGCTTCCCAGGTTGACTTCTATCAGCTCATCGACTGTAGCTTGGCCTCCATCTTCTATCTCCGGAGGTGCCAGCTAGAGGTCGAAGAAATCTGGAATACCGTCTTTGGGGTCAAGGACGTCGATTTCCTCATCTGACATCATCAGAGCTTCCGGAGGATCCTCTGCTTCATTCAATAGAGGCCACGTGGATAGTTCTATCAGCAAATCCACCGCCGTTGCAGCTTTCGAGGGTGAGAGAGCAGCTTCAGCCCCTGTATATAAAGTTGCAGCCTTGACAGGCTGGTGGTTGTTTATTGCCGGGCTGGAACAGCATCCCAGTCTTGCAGCAGAAGTTGAGGAGGTCTCGCCTTCTGAGGCAGTTGTATCTTCCGTAGAAGTGGCCTTTTCTTTCCTGGTAGCATGTGCCTCTTGATCGGAGTCGGCTGATGCTTCCCCGATTGGCAGGAGAGGTGTTGAGGCCATCATCAATAGGACTCTATTGGAGGGAGAGGTCCCTACTTCTTCAACATCTTCGGCCTCATTATTGCTAGCCGTATCAAATTTGGCTCGAAGGGCCGCCTCTTCGGGATAGACCTGCTCCCAGCATCGGCAAGGAATCACAGTCTCCGCTTCTTGATTTTCGGGCTGAGCCGACTCAGCATATTCAGCTTCTGCTGGGTATTCATCAAAAGCTACCCCCAGTGGGCTGTCTTCAGTAGGGTATAAGGCAGAGATGGTGTCCACCTCATATCGCCCACTGTAGTAGTATTCTTCCAGGGTGAAGCCCAACCCCGGGTGCTGAGAGACGCGCCTCAGTTCCTTGTCTAGACTTGTGGGATGCCACATTTTCTGGAAAGCTTCTTTGTTTTTATGAGATTGATCGGAGGGAATGTGTTGCTTCTGGAACATCCTGGCAATCCGGTCGATTGTGAACGTCAGGCCTCGAACGGGAACTGACGGATTTTCTGTATTCGGGCAGGCAGCAATCTGTGTCTTTCTGAGTATGGCGTTCTTCAGCTGTGTAGAACAAGCTGCTGGGCCCATCTATCTGCGCCACCTCCCAAGTTTTGAAAGGCTCGACGGTGGGGTTATCAAGGCCAGGAATCAGCTTGGTAAGGCCGTCTGGGACTCCAATGTGCTTGTGCTGTCGATTGACCTGAACTTCATTAGCTTCGGGGTACAAAGCTGGGGGTGCTATTCTAGCCACGTCCCCGGATATGGTGATATGAGAGACCACCTTGGGCTTGACATATCCGCGTGGCGGTGGTGGATACCAATTATCGTCGGATGCGCTTCTTGATGCCCCCGTAGGGGTTTTGGCTTCAGAGGTCTTCTGAGAGGGCCCCGCATATAGGTTGGCGTCCACCAGGTGACATTTAAATACTTCGAATGGATGGAGGTTAGCAAATATCCTCTCCTCCTTCCCCTGGAGACTATATTTGATACATTTGAGGAGCGTAGAGGGCACCACCATATTTTCATGTAGCCATGGGCGGCCGAGCAATGCCTTGTACGAGGTGCGGGAGTCGATGACATGGAACTGCATCGTCGTAGTGAAATCCGCCAGGGTAAGTGTGAACTCCGCCACCCCCATCGACACTTCACATTTTTGATTGAAGCCAGTGATACGCATATCCCCAACTTTCTCAAGACGCATGTTGAAGTGGTGCCTCTCGTATATTCTGTAGGGTAGAATGTTGACTGCTGCACCACGGTCGATCAGAATCCTGTTCAACTCCCTTCCGTTCAGGTGCCCCTTCATGTATAGCGGCCTGTTGTGGCTGATGGTAGGAAGAAGCATGTCCTCTTAAGTGAAGGTCATGCTGGCTTCTAGCATTGCTTCAGCCAAGCAGGTCTCAAAATGAGCTGGCGTCTGCAAAGCAGTGATGATCGCCTGTCGGGTCTCTTCACTCAAAGAGAGGATCTCCCAGATTGTAAATCTAGCAGGGAGCTTCTTGAGTAGCTTCATTATTCGGCTCCCAGCTCGGACATTTGAAAGCTTCATTTCCTCTGTCCACCTAGGCCTTGGAGAGTCTTGGACCGCGGTCCCTGACGGACCCGCTTCATCTGGCTCAGATTCCGTGCCCTTTTGTTTGGCGCCGGACTCTTGTTTCTTTTCATCAACTACTTCAGGGCAAACTCCATCTGCATTCGAAGCTTCGGCAGGCTTTGCTGGTTGCGGGCGAACATCCCCGGGTTCAGGTTAGCCTCCTGGCATGGTTGCTTCCCCTTAGACATCTTCACAAATTCAAGGAATGAAGGGACTGCCTTGCCCCCGCTCTTGCCGTAAAGGCCTGATGGAGGAGGGATCTGGACCCCCTTGACCTCCGGGGAAGGTATCTTTTAGGGCTACTCTCCCCTGAAAATGATGTTGTGGATGAGCGGTGGCTGGAGCCCCCATTTTTGGCCTGACTGGGTTGCGTGTGTAGCAGTTATGGCTTCGGCCTTGCCTCCCCTAGCAGGGGGTGTGAAGCAGATCTCCTCTTCTTCCTCCTCTCCGGGCAGATTGAAGAGTGCTGATAGAGTATTGCAGGAGACAACTTGCACTTTATCGGCCTTAGCGGCCTTTCTTTTCTTCTTCTTTGGTTTCTTCTTCTTTTTTACTTCTGCAGGTGCCTACCCCCAGAACAGACTGGCCTCCTTATCGGAGGCCGCTTCAGCTTATTCTTTTTGCTCAAGTGAGAGCTGCTCCAGTTCATGCCATGGGACATGGTCCCGCACCAGCAAGGGCTTCAATTTGGGCTGCACATACTCGTCTAGTCCTTCTATAAGGTCTTGTAGTTTACTGACCCCGGGACTGGTTTCCTTGACCACCGGCAGCGAGTTTGTCTCCTCCGATTGTGTGTAGGTATTCTGATGACTGTAGGTGGAGTGGTCCACACAGGTGCTGCCACCGGCGGAGCAGGTCGTGGTGTGATCCCACGGACATGTGCCCCCACTTTCGGGCGGGGTGCCCTCTTCTTTTTTTTTTTTGCAGGGACCTGCTGCCATCCCTGTTGCTCTTTCATGGGTTCCAAGAAATGAGTTTCATAGGTGCACCGCGTACTTACTTTAGAGATCTCCTCGGGCAATGCCTGGTATAGGGAGATCATGTTGACTCTTGCCCTTCTGGCAGGGGCTTCATGCGGTTGAGGAGGGTCCACCCTGTACTCTCCCAACTCTATTTCATTTTTCTTCACCATCCCTTCGATGATGTCCTTGAAAACATAGCAATCTTCGATTGGATGCCCCAGCATCTGGTGGTAGGGGCAGAATCTTAGACTATCTTTTCTCTTCAGGTCCTCCGATGATGAGGACATCACCAGCAATTTCATTTGATCAAGGATCTCGATGCTCGCCACCCATGCTACATCTTGTTCACCACTTTATTTCGAGTCATATGATGTAATTTTCATTTTCTTATCATGTACTTTTCCTTTTATTTGAGTCTAATACCTAGGTGAGGTAGCTATTTACCTAAGTCTTAAGTCATTATGTGTGTTATTGGGCCCAATTATATGGGCTAGGCCTAGGGGTGCCCCCTTCCCCTTGGTTTAGTGTTAGTAGTCCAAGAGTCAGGGACTTATGTGTAATTGTGGGATTCCTATAAATAGGACCCCAATCCCTCATTTGTAAGCTAATGAAGTATTGATAAAAGTTTGCCAAAGCATTTGTGCATCTCTCCCTCTCTCTCTAGCTCTATTTCTCTCTCTCTCTCTCTCTAAAGGGGGCGAACCCCATTCTCTCTCCTCCTCTCTCCAAATTTCAAATTTCACTCTCTCTCCTCCCTATTCACCTCTAATTAAGACCCCTCCCCCTCCCCCATACCTCTCATTTAATCCCCCTCCAACCCCTAGGTGGAATCCCCTTCTCCTAGGCACCTCTCCCTCCTCCCAAGCAACCTTTCCCCTTCCCCATACAACCTTTCATTTTCCCAAGGGAGAATCCCATCTCCCAAGCACCCATTCACATCCCCAAGACACCCCTTCCCATTCCCTAGACCAGAATTAAACCCTCCATTAACCACACATTCAAACCAAAGGAGAGATCTCTCCTCCCTCTCTCATTCCCAACCCAAATTCGCAACTCCCCCTTCCTCCACTTGCTAGACCACCTCCCAGCCCCCTTTCTGCCCCTCCCACACCTTGTATCACCCCCTAACAGACCCCCACATAGTCAGGTGCCATCCCCACACCCATCCACCCCATTTCTCACCCCATCTACTCCGTCTCCCATCACCTTTCACCACCCTATCCATCTCAATTCGAAGGCAGCAGTTGGAGCTCAACTTTCAGAGGCTGCTCCGGAGTTGTCCGACGTCCTTTGAAGGTACACTATACATCGCCGGAAAGGTCTGCGAGTCTTCTTCGCAAGCGAGGTGGAATCGTCTCATTCCGACTTCGCTACAGTTCGTGGTGCCTGTTCTCGTCCAACTGCGCAACAAGGACCAGAACCTGGACCTGAGCTGCAGTGCAGAAGCTCCCACGGCCACATCCTTCAACTTCTGGTGGCGCCACTAGGCCAAGAGCTGCATCCACGAGTCATCCACCACCACCAACAAGAGGCATCCCGTTCGGCATCAGGAAGTGTTCTTTCCAATTTTTCTCCCGCGGGTGCGCAGACAGTCCATTTGGGTCCTGCCCCGACACTGCCTCACTCAATGGACTCCTCCCCACCCCGACATCCTCTAGTGCTGTTCTTGGTTTCTGCTCGAAGAATACTCATCCACGGACGTCCTAGACTTGGTCTCGCCTCATTCAGACTTTGGGAGTGATCGTGGTACCTTCTACAAGCAGCTGTAACAATCTGGGCCAGCCTGAATCTGAACTCTGAGCACCTGTTCCGGGGTCCACTCTGACCAGAGGCGACGCGGGAACCACCCACAAAATTTCACAGGCGTACCTGGGTCTGTCAGCGTCGTTCCAGTGCTAGTCTCGTCAAGTTCTGAGTCCAGAGGAGCGCATAGAGGCTGCTACACTGATCCCCTATCCTGCTGCTCAAGACACGGGCAGATTCAGTCGGGTGATCCGTCGGCGCGATTCGAGCGAATCTCCCCTCCCCGCCTGGCTGGCTTAACGCCCCTCCTTGCGTGGAGGTAGTGTTTGCATTGTACTACTGAAATCCCCACCCCAAGTCCACCCTCCTATGTGAGGCGTAGTGGTTGTATAATTTAAACAGGGATCAAGCTTCATCGCGCAGTGTGCGGGGAACCCACACTTCCCCGCTCGCCCTCGTCTCCGGCCGGGATCGGCGTCTTCACGCTGATCAGGTGAGCTCCTGGTTGCACTCCTCTTGGTCAGCACTTCTTGCTTAACTAGTATTGCTTCTTAGTGCCGTCGGTCGGTGAGTGAGTGCCCGATCTCAAAATATCATCAATTTGAGTGCCACCGCGGAGCGAGTTGTGAGAGAGCCACTACATTCCACGCCCTTGGCGTGCTGGCCGCCCACAGAATTGGGGCATCCCAGGCCTTTAGGGGTTCAATCTCAAGCGAGCCAAACCCTGGAACAGCGAGGTCCCATCCCGGACCCTCTCCACCATCGTCGAGTTGCCTACGGGCACGAGTGTGCGCTACACGGGTGAGTCCGCTTGAGTGGGTTCGCCGATCGGTTCGATTGCTTGCAAATCTAGGTCCAAGGTGCATTGGTCAAGTGGCTGCCACCCCAAGGGGTTTGTGTCACATTAGTTGGTATCAGAGCAAGTCATTGACTTGTCTCTATCAAGTCAAGTCCTAGGGCATGCTTGCATTGGAGTCATCATCAATCCGACCCTTGCATTGATTCCCCCGATCATCTTGGCCACCTACTTAGCCTACTCACCACCCATGGATTTCATTCTAGATGAGGGCATTACCTTTGACGGATCACATTCTAGTGATTATCTTAGGTGGGAGACTACCATGGAAAGATATTTTGAAAGGACTTGGGTATATGGACCCGCAAGAGTCCGCAAGGCCAAGGGACGATTTCGGGGTCAAGCCAAGAGTAAGTGGGAACACATAGAGGGATTAAGAAGGGTTAGGAGGCAAGAGCCCATTTCTTCGTGGGATAATATGAAGGAGGAACTTAGGAAGATCTACGCTCCCCGACCCTCCCATTCCCACCGTAAGGACCATAACCCGAGGAGCACTCCCAATCCCCCTTTCCCTCCCAGTCAACCCAAGACCTCCATTAGGACCCAAACCCCACCACACAAAGGACCCCTAGATTTGTTGGAAGAGATAAGGATTGAGATTAGGAAAATCTTCACTCCCCAACCTTCCCACTCCTACCTTGAGAACCATAACCCGAGGAGCACTCAAACTCCTCCTTTCTCCACCACCCAACCCAAAATTCTCCATCAAACCCACACCCCACAAACTTCCAAAAATCCTCCTTCCACCCCTTTCCAAAAGGAACTTAAGGAGGTGACCGAAGACTATGAGGCTCCACTAGATTGGGAAGAAGAATATGAATCATAATGTCATGGGTTAGGCCGAGAAGTTCCCATCCCAGGTGGAAGAAGCATCATGGCTCACTCCACCCTCACCATTCAAAGCCCCGTGGACCCCATGTCCACCCCTCCACCTAGGCCCGTGACAGCCACCACTCCCCAACCCAAAGTTACTCACCCAACCCACCTTCCACTTCCAACTCCTATCCTACCCAAACCTAGCCCCCCGCTACTTCCACTCCCAACCCCAACCCAAGTCCGGCCTCACTCACCACCCTGGGTACACCATACACCAACCGTTTTCATCTCGCCCTCAGTGGACCCGCTCACCTCCTTGGTAGAAAAACCCATACCCGACCCCATAATGGTGAACACTCCGGACCCAACCCCCGCCATGGAGATCACCCATGTCCAGAAGAAGAAGACACTTCACATAGTGGTCTTCACCTTACACCACCCTTCCTAGTAGGGGCCGAGCTCATCTTAGGAGAACCCATGTTACATTGGCTAAAGGAGAACCCATTTAGAGATCTCATGGCCCATGTTTGCCCTCTTATGGAACAAAACCTTCCCATAGTACCCTTATCCATCTATCACACAACAATCCAATCATCCTATCAAGTGGAAACATTAGGGGATCTTCTTAATGGTATAGTTTGGCAAATGGAGCTAACTGGCATGATGTCTACAATAACCGACCGACCTAGGAGCCTTGACCTCCTACACCTATGTGTCGGATCCATCTCCTCCATTTACACTATGGGTTGCTACACTAGTGACCTTCTGTTACTCCTCCCTACACCCGACGAGCCCAATGCTATTCACAAACTAGAGTTGCTTGTCTCGGGTAGAGCATCTAGTCCTCCATTCATGGCCGACCATCCCACCAAAAACTTTGGCCCGATCACTTTACTAGAGGAGGAGAATCCACCATCAAGGGGTTGTGAGGATCAAAAGGACCTAGGGTTCCTCTCCTTAGGTGACCATTACCATGACCCCTTCGATCTACTCACCACCAACCTGTCCCTACCCCATCCAACCTTATTGGACCAAGCCCACTCCATTTTCCTAGACCCCTTTGACCCCTATGAGTGGAAACTCTCACACCAAGCCATACACATAGAAGGAGCCATTTTGATGGGAATGCATGTGCCACTACATTTTGCATCATTTGGTAGGGCTAGTAAGCCCAATCATCTCATACATGTCACACACACTTTAGGCCCAATGCAGGACTTGCTCAAATTTGGATGTGCTGGTCCTCCATCATTCATCATTGATCATATACATGTTAGGAGCCTCTACGGGTGTCCGGGTCCCCCGACATTCATCACCACTTTGAGTGATAGGTTTCCCTATAGATCCCATGGCCCTCCAACCATTGTTATGCAGTCCATGCATGATAGGGCCACTTGTGGCTGTCCCGGTCCACCCAAGTTCATCAGGGTCCACATGGCATCACAGAATGATAGGTCAATTTACGGTTGCCCCGGTCCACCTTTGCATGCTATCCTCTTTCACACCCACTCATCGCATTATGATACATCGCATGAGCATACACGCAAGCAATTCTTGACGAGCGGTGAGGTTCACAAAGAGCGGACAAGAGCTCGCAAGCGCCACTTGGAATTCCAAGTAGGCAATCTGTTGTACTCCTGGTTTTGATGATGACAACGATAAGATAAGTGATATAGACACTTAAGTTTTAATGAATGTTTAACAGGAACAAAAGGATGTAGGGTGCTCAATGCGTCAACGCCATCAACAAGCAGCGTCGACGTAGCGGCTTAAGAGATGCCAATATTCAAGGCAAGAAAGGCCTTAATGTACATGTCCGTGCATCAACGCCACCCACTGGCAGCGTGGACGCAGCAGTTCAAGTATCTCCTTGCAACCTCTGGAGTACCTTGGCAGCGTCGACGCTGCAGCTCGTTGGGTCGACACAGCAGCTTGATGGATCGACAAGGTGACTAGATGGTGGACGCAGCTGCACAATGCGTCAACGCACTCCTTGACGCAAGAAGGCTGAAGCCATCCAAATTTCAGCTGTTGGAACAGTAATGCGTCAACGCAGCATGATGAGAGCGTCGACGCAGCACGCCCATCTGCTGAAGACTTGATCACTGGATCATCAATGCATCAACACCACGGGTTGGAAGCGTCGACGCAGCAGTTAAAAAGGCTAGGCTGGTTGCTCGCTGGAATGTATCAATGCGTCAACGCAGCAGGCTGATGGAGTCAACGCAGCAGACTTAAGTCTTGCTGGTAGAATGCCCTTGAAGGCTGCGTCAACCTTTTGGAGCAAGTGAGTTGACGCCACCAGACTGTAGTTGCTGAACGTGCTAATGAAGGGCACGTGATCCGAGGTGACTGGCTCATGATCCCATGATGGACGAGGTACCAGGATGCTGACACGTGGACTGAGGCCTCTTGGCGGGAATCGTGGAGAGCGCATGTCGCCCTAAATGCTGCTGATATATAAGGAAGACTCCTCTGTCTGAATGAGACCGATCGTGATCGACTGAAGCAGAGGAAGAGTGAGAGCTTCCACGATCCAGAAGAAGAAAGGAAAAGAAAAGAGAGAGAAGAGAAGAAGCATAAGAGAAAGAAGAGAGAAAGAAAGAGATAGAGAGCTCGAGCAGAGTGAGAAGAGAAGCAAAGTTACTTGAATATTTGTTCCTGCTGTACCGTGGATCATATCCATCCCAGTTAGCTCTAGTTGAGAGCCACTGTTGTGCTACCATACTACAGTTTTCTGATTATTGTA
The DNA here is from genome assembly GCA_022559845.1 of Amorphophallus konjac. Classification (NCBI taxonomy): domain Eukaryota; kingdom Viridiplantae; phylum Streptophyta; class Magnoliopsida; order Alismatales; family Araceae; genus Amorphophallus; species Amorphophallus konjac. Next base: position 22,681,379 of record CM040119.1, on the reverse strand, counting down.
TTTTTCCTTTTCTTAGTTTCGTTTACATTTCCTTGTGATTCTTCCGATTGCCCTGTTGGGGATTGGTTTCCTCCTGGTGGGTCAGGAGAAGGGAGATTTGATCTCCGATTGAAAGTAGCTGGATGCTACTTGTGGATTCCTCCTGGTGGGTCAGGAGAATGGAGATTTTATCTCCGGTTGCAAGTAGCTGGGTGCTGCTTGTGGGTTCCCTCCGGTTGGGAGGAAGAGGGGAGGTTGTTCCCTGGTCAAGCTGTTTGGCAGCATTTGTTGCAGACTGAGTCTGCTGTGCTAGTGTTACTAGTGGAAGCCTCACTCCGGTTGGGAGTGAGGGGTGGATGTAGGTCTGGAGGACCGAACCACCTAAAAATTATCTGTGCAGTGGTTTGCCTTGCATTAGCTCCATATCTTCTACCTCCCATTCACAGGTTGTGCATGTTTGGCCTATTGCATTATCTAGAGAGTTATTTTTGAGCATTATATTCTGCTAAGTGTGTTTGGGTTGTTTTACTCTGCATTCGTTTCTGGTTGATCAGGTGGCTGCATTGTTGCAGTCCAACTGTTTGTTCATTTGATTGTCTTATCATTTCATCTTGGAAAGCTCATTAGTTTTTATTCCACATATCTAAGCTTTAGTTTTTTACAAATGGGATTCTCTAGAGGGATACATTCACCCCCCTCTGTATCCAGGCCTAGCACCCTAACAATTGGTATCAGAGCGGTGTCTGCTTAGAAGGTCCAGCGACCTGCAGATCCGATCTTGCTATCTTAGGTGCTAATTTGTTTCTAGTGTATCATTATTCCTGTTGCATTGAACCTACCTTCTATTTGTTTCAATGGCTCCTCCACCCGTCTTTAGTGGTTCTGATTTTAATCAGTGGCACACTGCTCTCCATGCTTATGTTAATACTGTTAATCCTGATATGTGAAAATTAATTTCACAAGGTCCTCACACCTTACCTACGAAAGTGTCCAAATGGACCGGCAGACACAGATCAAAGGACGGAGAAAATCAGGAAGCCTTTAATCTGATGAAAGCAGCTACCGACAGAGCTTTATGGTCTTACTTTCATGATTGCAGGTCCGCTAAAGACATCTTGGATATGCTGAAGAAAATTCACAGGGCAAATGAGGACAACTGCATGATGGCTGACAGATATAATCAAGGCAGCAGTCAAGATGAAGATGATGATGATAATGAGGTAAATCCCTTTGAAAACTATACTTCAGATGATTGGGAAAATACTTATGCTGACTTGTTGGGGCTATATGAAAAATTAAAAAGGGAACATAAGAAACTGAAAAAGGGTATTAGGTTAAACAGTGTAAATTCCTCTTCATGTCAAAATTGTTTAAAATTGAAACAAACAAATGATGATTCTATATCTGAAATTCGTGAGCTTGAGAGTCAAGTTAAATTGCTAAGGAAAAAGAATCAGGATTCTGTTAACTCAGAACTAAGCAAGCTAAAATCTGAAAATGACTCTCTAAAACAATCTGCTAAAGGAAATGATAAAGAATTTGAGAAACTCAAACAAGAGAATGATTTGCTGATTGAAAAAATGAATGCCATAAAATCTGTAAACATAGAATTACAGAAAGAGTGTGAAACACAACAAAGAGAAATGAAACAAATTGAAAATGGAAGAAAGTATGAAGTCAATTCAGAAGACCAGCTTCTAATAAATGAATTGGTTCAAAATGATAAGCTCAAAGAAGAAATTGAAAAATTGAAGCTATTAAACAGTGCAATGTCTGAGAGACTTCTAACCTTAGAAAAAGGAAAAACGGTTTGTGTTGAAATTCCTAAAAAATTGAGCAATCTGGAACAAGAAATTGAAAAATATAAAACTGCTAACAAGGTGTTAACTGAATGTGTGAATTACAGTGAGCAAGAAATTGCCAGCTATGAGTAACAAATCACCTCCTTGGAAAATGAAATTCATGACTTAAAAAATTCCTTGTCCAAATTTGTTCATGGTCAAGAAAATCTAGATAAACTGCTAGGTGTTAAAGTCAATTTTCAAAAAGAAGGGTTGGGCTATAATCCAACCAAGAAAAAGAATTTTGAAAATAAGATTCAAACTTCAGCTGTTCCAAATGTTGCCTCTGCTAGTTCAGCCAATTATTCAGTGTTTCAATTTGCTGCTCAAAGAATTTTGATGCCAATTGAAAAACAAAAGGGAAAGAATAAAATGGCTTCTACTACTTACATGCATCCTATTTTTAAATCTCATGCTAACAGGAAACTCATGTCATGCCTTAATTGTCATAAAGCTGGTCATCAAATGCATGAATGCAAACTGAAAGGAAAAGACGACATGAATGCCAGTGAAATGCATGTTAGGAAAACTCATGTCAGAAATCATGAGGTTCAGAAAAAGAAAATGTCATGTTATTACTGCCATAGAATTGGTCATTTGATGCATGAGTGTGAATTAAAAGAACTGGATGATTTGAATGCTGAAATAATTAATGCTGAGAAACTTCATGATAAAAAAATTTCATTCCAGAAAAAGAAAGTTGAATGTCTGCATTGTGGCAAACTAGGACACAACATTGCACAATGCTGGTTTAAAGATGGTAAGAAAATGTCTTTCTCACATCATGCTAAATCCCCTGCAAACCGTAATGATGTTGATAGGAATAAAATTGCTACAAATAGAAAATATTCTGCATGTGTCAACTGTGGGAAGACAGGCCACATGACTATTGAATGCTGGCATGCTCAGGGTAGAAAATTCAATTCTAAAACTGATAAATTCACTGCCATTAGCAAAAAGTCTTTTGCATGCTATCACTGTGGGAAGCTAGGTCATAGAGTTGCTGAATGTTGGCTGCCCGGCTTCAGTAAACAAACCTTTTTCTCTGTCAATAAATTTCATGACAACAGTAATGTGCATTAAAAGAATTTGAAATCTGCTAATTCATGCCATTACTGTAGACAAATTGGTCATTCAATGAACAATTGCTACTTGATGAAATCTGATGACCATGCTGCTAGAAATGTGCTGAGAAAACCTGCTAGGAGTAATACTGTCATGTCAGGACCCAAGACTTCTTGGGTGCCTATCTGTTCAAAATAGTTTGCTTACCTGCAGGTGTGTCTTGGAAGCTGAAGAATAAAGAGGGGTAATAAACCAAGGCACTCAAGAAGAAAACCCCTAGGATTGAAATTTTCAGGTAAATTCTCTGCATTTCCTATAATGAAATTCACTGCATATCTTGTTTGATGTGTTCTTGCACACTTGTCATCTATTGAACACTATGAACATTCATGTCTCTCAATGCTCATACTTAATTGTCTGTTTAGACATTGAAAAGAGAATAAACTTGCATTCTGAAAAATCTGAAAAGCTGAAAATTGATCCATGCATGCATGCTCACATTTAAAAATCTGCCTTGTTTCTCATGAGCACATGTTGAGATATCAGTGCATAATTCAGATTGAGAATTGATTGGAAATCAGAACTGCATGTTGAATTATTATGATTGACCTCTGTGGTATATTAAATGGTAAGCTACCAAAAGGCAGGGAGATCTGTCTGGAGGTTCTTACTATGTGTGAAGTGGTCTTTTAGACCAAGTGCCCCGCCTAGTACCATGGGTCACTTTGCTTTTTAGGGAAATCTGAATGTGCATGTATCACAATTTCATAGATTCAGTTTCCATGGCAAACATTGCATGATCTAAGGGGGAGTTAGCTTAAGATAAAATTCTTGGTGACAAAATGCTGAATAAAGTACAGAGCTGTTACTACTGGTTGGAGGACTGAGTTAACTCAGTGTGGAAATAGAGTTAACGCACCAGACAGCTTATTCTTTGAGAACCTTGATGTGGAGTGTCTGTGGCTGGTGGAGTGAGTTGACGCTATGGTGAAACTGAGTTAACGCTGTGGGCAACTGGGTTCTGAAATTGAACAAATGGTTGTGATGTCTAGATGGATGAGTTGACGCAGTGAAGAAGGTGAGTTAATGCAGCTGTGCCTTATTGGAATCTCAGGGTTACATCTTCCTCTTTTGGAAACTTCCTTCTCACATCAACTTGCTCTGTCCATATATCTTGTCCTTTTCGTTCTTATCCCACAATAAAGCTTCCTTGACATCCGTGTATGGGAAAAATCTCTAGAGCACTGAGATATGTAGATGCTGTCTTAAATTCAGGGGGAGTTACAGTGATAATTCCTGTGAAATATGAGATATTTTCTGAATTGCTCTATGATATGTTAATGATAGGAGATCCATAATTCTTATGATGTTTGAATTCAAGAACTTTTGAACCCATTTATGCACTATGTATGGAGCAAAAGCTGAACAATTTAATAAAACCAGGACCTCATCATCTCTCGATCCTTATTGTTCAAAAGTAAAGAAACCAATGTGTGTAGAGGAATTTAATAATTGTATTGATGATGAACTCAGAAATTATTTATAAACGCTAAAGATGCAATCTATTCACATGTAATATAATGCAGAGCAATGGTAGTTGTTCACTGAGAAATTAGCCCTATGCACCAAAGAAGTGCTGAAGAGCAAGTCATGAGGTGCGCTACTATCTCTGTCTTCAAGAGAAAAATAAATCATTCCAGAGCTATGGTAACTATCAACTGAGAAACTACCTTCAAGCACTTGAAGTGCTGATAGGCATGTCATGAAGTCAGTTGCCACCTCTGGTTAGTCAATGCAGAATAGTTTGCTATGCTGAGTAACCAGGGACTCGGGTGTCTGATAAACATGTGTACCCGTGTCAAAATGCTAGCAATACTTGACTGCAAATGAAAATGTAAAAAGATGTTGAAAATGTTGAAAATGTGAAAAAAATTAAAACATGTGAGTTTGGTTGATCTGATGCTCCTTATTCAACTGAGTCTATCTTCAATGCCAGTTAAATTTCTCTCTATCTGAAAGGCTTCTTAAAATTGAAAGATATAAGGGACAGAAATGAAAATGGTTCTAGTGTGAAAAGAGTTCTATTTTTTCTCCAGGCAGGTGGCTTTAGTGGTTCATGGCCTCTAATTCAATGTTTTAAGATTATCTCTTCTCTTTATCATTAAATGAATTAGAGCCTATTTACTTACATCTCTCTCATGGGAACTCGATCTGCAACACTTAAAATTCTTTGAATATAAGCCTGATTATCTCACTATCTTAGTACCTTAAGAAAATCCCTTGAACGGATGTCCCTCTGGCTACTTGTCTTGTGTTTTCTACTCACATATGCCTCACTGCGTAGACGCAATGTCCCCCTGGCGTCCACGCATTGCCTCTAATGCAACTTTCTTCAACCCGGTTCACCGACTAGAACCGACTGAACCGTTCACTAAAAGGGTCTTCGTAGTCTCTTTAAAAGAGTAGCTTGACCGCCACTCGTCTCCACTCTGTTCGAAACCCTTGGACGGTTTACCTTCCGTGTTCTCCAAACACCCTCCCACACCATTTCTTGTCTCCGATCATCTTCGGCAAGGGTGCTCAGTCGGGAAAGCTGTTGATGGAGTAGAACTTGAGGGATTCGAGTGCGACACAGTTGACGATGGACTCACTCACAGAGGATGCGCTTGATGCTCCAGTGGCCAACCCTCCAGAAGCGACACCATCTACAGCTATTTCCAGGAAGCGCAAAGGAAAGGAGAAGGAGAGACGTCCTCGGAGCCCTAGTCCGCCGGTCAAGAGAAGAAAGTCCTCAAAATCGATATCAGCTGAACCACGCACCTCTTCTGGTATAACGGGGAAGAAGAAATCCAGGTCTTCTGTTGTCATCAATATAGAAGAACCTCTCAAGGTTCTTATCCCCGGGTACATTGTAAGTTCCGATGAAGAGCTACTGACTGCATTTCCTGAGGTACGGCTTGCATTAGAATTTCAAGGCTGGTGGAAGTTTGTGACGAAGCACACTGTTTACTATCCTACTCTCGTTAGGGAATTTTATCAGAATTTGAAATATGAACCGAAGATTCCCAAATTGTCCTCCACTGTTAGAAATGTTCATTTTGAGTTAACTAGTGCCCTGCTTGCTCGAGTTTGGAAAATACCAATGGGAGGAGCAAAGCTTCATTCGTATGAGCTAGATGAACATGAGGCGTTTGCTGTTTTGACAGGGTTAACCAAAGACCCCTCTGACGTGAAACAGACATACCTGTCCAGTCTGAAAGCTAATAGATTTATACCATCTGTCAGACTACTTCATCACATATGCACGTCTATCATCACACCTCAAAGCAGTGGTAGAGAAAGAGTCACAGATATGCAGCGATTCCTGTTGTACTGCATGCTAAAGGAAGTTAAGATTTCTTTAACTGATGTTGTAGTTCAGACAATTGGAACTTGTCTTCACCACTCTAGAACACTACCTTATGCAGCACACCTCACATCAATTTTCAAAAAGGTAGGAGTGGATTTTGGAACTAAAAAGAAACATGTTATCCCCAAAGGAAACATATATTCCATGTCTTACGTTCAGAGATTTATGGGCTTCCAAGTCATTGATGGTAAGGCTGTTAGAATCCTTCCCAGTCAGAAATCACCTCAATCAGAGACAGGACAGGCATCAAGAACAGTCACTGTGGATGATAGTCAAGTGAACAGAACAGAGATACCAATTCCACCTGTGGTGAGAGAAGGCAGACCAGATGGTAGTTCAGCAAGAGGAGAGCATGAAGTTGAAGAAACATTTGTGAGATCATCAAGCCCTCAGTTGGAAACTGGGGAACCCAGTGGCTCTACACCTACAATGGAAATTGGTGTTTATAGGATGCCTTTTCCAACTTCTGATGCAGCTCCACCACCAACCACTGTTGAAGAGATGTTTGCTCACATGTCTATGATGTTGCAGCGTCGGGATGCAAAGATGGACAAACTAATGGAGTTTACAAATTATCATCTCAACAAACTGACTGCTCAGGTTATACAATTTGAAGTCTCTATCTTATCCGAGTGGCAAAAATTCTTACTCTCCAAGATGCTATCTGACCAAGCTACAAGGTCCGTCTTGAAAAACCTATCATCTCTACTTGACAAACTATCAACATTGGTGACCAACATACACAGTAATCAATCTTCATTTTGTCAATCCCTTGCCAAGATTACTGATCTTTGTTTTGATGTGAGGATTGCTGTTGAAACCATCAAGGGTCCTGTTAATGCTCTTCCCCAATGCATCAAAGCTATTTTAGGCAAGATTGACACTGTGACAGACACGCTTAACTCTCTTGGAAATCAACTGAAGAACACCAAAAATGTCCAAGATGATATGTCCTCTGCTATTGCACATGTGAGGACCACACTGCAACATGACTTAGCTGCTATATCTCAAGACATTCACACGTTGTTGGGCAGAGATCAATCTACTACTCCACGATCTCACTCTACTTCAAGTCAACCACCAAGGGCTCGCAGATCTTCTTCCAGTTATGGCAGATTTTTCAATTGAGGCTTCAGGCCAGATCATGTATTGCCCCCTTCATGATGATGTCAAAGGGGGAGAGTAGCATGAGTTCAAAGCATGAGTTCAAATGATAGCATATGGTTCTTTTTGTAATTAAGCATACATCACAATGTAGCTTCATGAATTACAGATACTTGAATGCAATATAGCTTCGTGAATTACAAATACTTGTACTTCTGATTGACAGATAACCATGCATTTGTTTGATACCTCATTCTTAAAACAGTCCAGAGTTGCCATCATCAAAAAGGGGGAGATTGTTGTACTCCTGGTTTTGATGATGACAACGATAAGATAAGTGATATAGACACTTAAGTTTTAATGAATGTTTAACAGGAACAAAAGGATGCAGGGTGCTCAATGCGTCAACGCCATCAACAAGCAGCGTCGACGCAGCGGCTTAAGAGATGCCAATATTCAAGGCAAGAAAGACCTTAATGTACATGTCCGTGCGTCAACGCCACCCACTGGCAGCGTGGACGCAGTAGTTCAAGTATCTCCTTGCAACCTCTGGAGTACCTTGGCAGCGTCGACGCTGCAGCTCGTTGGGTCGACGCAGCAGCTTGATGGATCGACAAGGTGACTAGAGGGTGGACGCAGCTGCACAATGCGTCAATGCACTCCTTGACGCAAGAAGGCTGAAGCCATCCAAATTTCAGCTGCTGGAACAGCAATGCGTCAACGCAGCATGATGAGAGCGTCGACGCAGCATGCCCATCTGCTGAAGACTTGATCACTGGATCATCAATGCGTCAATGCCACGGCTTGGAAGCGTCGACGCAGCAGTTAAAAAGGCTAAGCTGGTTGCTCGCTGGAATGTATCAATGCGACAACGCAGCAGGATGATGGAGTCAACGCAGAAGACTTAAGTCTTGCTGGTAGAATGCCCTTGAAGGCTGCGTCAACCTTTTGGAGCAAGTGAGTTGACGCCACCAGACTGTAGTTGCTGAACGTGCTAATGAAGGGCACGTGATCCGAGGTGACTGGCTCGTGATCCCATGATAGACGAGGTACCAGGATGCTGACACGTGGACTGAGGCCTCTTGGCAGGAATCGTGGAGAGCGCATGTCACCCTAAATGCTGCTGATATATAAGGAAGACTCCTCTGTCTGAATGAGACTGATCGTGATCGACTGAAGCAGAGGAAGAGTGAGAGCTTCCACGATCCAGAAGAAGAAAGGAAAAGAAAAGAGAGAGAAGACAAGAAGCATAAGAGAAAGAAGAGAGAAAGAAAGAGATAGAGAGCTCGAGCAGATGTTGGCACCTAAAATATGATCGTCAGCGACCAAGCCATAAGGACAAATGACCCAGCCCACCGAAGTACGGAAGCCGATAAAGATCAACATATTGAAGATTTCTCAAGCCGCCAGAGCCTCGAGTCATTCCGTACAGACACGGGGACTTCACCTCAGGGGAGCCGAGACAAGCTCACAACCAACCGGCAGTGCGACCAAGCCTGCCTAATGAACTGGCATCGACTCTGTCATGCCGCATACACCACATCCGTTGTCCGATCAAGGATGACGGTCTATCCGGTGATCCCCCACCAAATGAAGAGGTTCTCCTGAGGACGAAGGAGTTCCCCCGGCTCTCCAGCACGGAGGACCGAAAGCTCCGGCAGCAGAAGATCCCAATCACCCGACATGGGTGCGGCTTCCTGCCAAGATGGGCCCATTAGCGGCCGAATGATCACCCAGCTCGGGCGGATCTATCCCTGGTGTTGTCAAACCTTTCGAGAAGCTTCGGACATGAGCCAGGCCAAGCTAACGGCATGGATCATAGAGCTGAAGGCCGTGTGTCCGCAGAAAACCCGTGCGAGCAGCCTAAAGCAATCCAGAACCTCGAGAATGGCCGTACGCCAATCTAGGAGCTTCGATAGATCATATCGTCGAAGTCTTAGTGAGCAGTGGCAGAGTACATGTTCACGATGGCCCCCGAAATTATCCCCAAGTTCATCAACTGGCTTGAAGCGTACAAGAAGCATTAGCCCGGCGTGCCTTAAACCGGCGCGCCCCCCACTCAATACCCTTAAACCGGCGCGCCCCTTACCTCCAACCCTTATCCCGACGCGCCCCCTACCTTCCGCCCTCTTCCCGGCGCGCCAGTTACCCTATCGAATGGCGCCTTAAACCGGCGCGATAAGTTGATGAAGACTCCCCCGGCGCGCCAAAAGCTCACGCCGGATGAAGAGCCTCCAACCTGTTATATAAAGGGGCGAGGTTCGATTGAAAAGAAAAAGGCTCTGGGCTTTTAGAGAAAGGAGAGAAAGAAAAGGGCGAGGCAACTGCGAAATGGGAGAGTCTTCTTCCTTTCTCGGGATACACAGAGAGGGAGGGTTTTTTTCTTCTCTGAAGGGGCGACCGTCGGCCTGCATCGACGATACTCTGTTTTTGAGGAACAGGTGGGCAGGGGCCGTTTCTCTTCCTGCTTTCCGCATTTCTTTTCCTTTTCTTTAAGCTTCTACCTATCGAATGTAAGCGATGGAGGGGAGGGGCGACGATGATATGAGTCGATTCCCCTTCCCCCTTTTGCGATTTCTTCTGCCATCTTTCCTCTGTTACTGTGATCTGGGCGTCCTTTGCTTCTAATATCGTTAAACGGCAACCAAATAATGGTGCCGGAATTGTAATTTCGCCGTGCAAGTGTTAAATCCTCCCCGTCTTAGGGATGGCGATATGTATGCATGCCTGTGGATGCTTGAATCAATAAATTGGATGAACGATCTTCCCTCTCTCTATCTTTATCTATGATGACACGCGCGTCAGGATTCTTCTCTGCATAGGGCCGATTCCGGTTTCCTCGAGATGCATATTATGCCCCGAATCACCGCGGGCTACAGAAACACCCCTCCCCGGGGGCTCTCTTTCGTTTCATTTCTTTCATGTTTAGTTCAAGGGCTTTGCATCCCTTTCTCCTCTCGGATAGAGCCGTGCCTCTACATGCGCCTTTATCCCCTTGAGTATTGTTTTCTAACTGTTCGAATATATGTCCCTGCCGAGGGTCTGTCTAACTTAGGCCTTTATCATTTATTCTTCATGGCCATTTGCATCGTTCCGAGATTTCCTCGTCATTCCGATCATCCGGGGAGGGGGACATTCCCCTGTTAGTTCCTGCAGTTGCCGGGCGACCGAGGGCCCTACCTCTCCATGGTGGGCGTCTTCCCGAAGCCATGGCTAATAATGAAGGGGAGCCTGGGTCAACGGACTCAACTCCGACAGACCAGGGCCCGATCGAGATCATGGGGTGTGCGCTCCTTGTAGGCTAGTCCTCGGAGTCCCACTCTCCCAATGGTCAGTCCCTCCATGGGACGAATCACTGACTACGAGTCCTTCATCCCTCGTAGGCTAGCCCTCGGGGTGTCGTCCTCATCATCAGTGACTTCGCCCTTTCTATTTCTTCCCCCATGGAGCTTTGGTGCCCCTAGCAGGCTTGTCCTCGGGGTATCCTATCCAGTGGGGTATGCTGGCCGCCTTTGGGCAGACCGGTGATTTAGGGGCTTGCTCCATTAGTGAGTATGACCCCGATCCTCCCCTGCAACTCCGTTTGTTCAGGGGAGATGCTGTCAAATTTTTGACAGACTCTAGATAATTATGTCAATAAAAATGATCGCTCCAAATCGGATCAACTCAGTGCTCGAGTATGAACCTCGCACTGACTTCCCCCTCATTTCCAGAAGGCCATGGACTCCAATCAAACAACCATTTGGCCCAAACAACTTAAGAAAGGGTCCCATGAAGTCTAATAAACTTAAAAAGTTCATAATTCAACAAAACAGGTTTAATACGGCGCGGTCTTAACCGGCGCGCCCTAAACCGGCGCGGTACCCCCCCGCGCCGGATTAACCCCACACTCATTTCCTTAAAAAATTTCCTTGCGACTTTCCGGCGCGCCCTAAACCGGCGCGCCCCAACCCTCTTGCGCGCCGTCTCAACTGCATGAAGACCGCGCCGTATTAGCCGTTATACCTACGCTTTATCGCGCCGTATAAGTTTTCTTACATAAGTCACGCTCATTTTTGAAACCTTGTGCCGCTCTAATGGTTTATTTACCCCGGGGCAAGCCTCGCCTCTCGGGGGCAACGTCGACAAGCCGTAGCAGGCATTGAGTTGAATAAAGAAGGGTCCAGCGAGCCCGAGTCATGTCATCATCATACTCACCATCATAATCCGTTAGCATTTCGCTTTCGCTAGCATACTCGTGTTGCTCTCCCTCTTCTCGATGAGGGGTAATAAATATGGGTGATCGTCACCGTCTTCATAACGCTATCTTCATGTTCAATATAATCATGAATGTCTTGTGTGCATGCATGCATAGATTCCCGGGTATATTAAATGGCGTCGGCTAAAAGCCGGATCATGTCTAGCCGGAAGCCCTCGTCACGCGCGATGGTGGTCTTCGGACCTGCGTCCTCCGCCACGTACCTAGGATCTGTTTTCCCATTTAACTACGCATCTTTCGCATGATTAATGCCGCATCCTGCCTGTCATTGCTATAATCATCATGTAGCTCTTTTAACCCGGCTTCGACAGCCCGATATCTCGGTAATTAATCAAAGGTGTTCCCTCCTCGTGAGGGATGTAATTAACGCCATAACCTTTATGGTATGGCGGACTGCTAGTCCCGACCGAACCTCACATTCGCCCGACATGGGTCAGAATGAGCGCACAATAGAATTGTCACTAATGTGACTGGCACGCCCGCGTCGTCAATCAGTCAGTTGACTACCAGTTAGCCAAATAGTTGATCGATACGCGAACGAAAAGGACGGAACGAAAGAAAAGGTCGCGAACAAGTCTGGCACGCCCGGTGGGACTAGTGTCTCCTTTCATCTCTTTGCCGAGATACTCGGGCTTCGAAGCCCTCTCAAAGACTACTGATTATCACCTTGTTTGATATAACAGTGCAAACAATGTCGACTCACGGGATAACCGGCGTCGGCTTCAGTCCTGCGATCGTCGCCAGACACGCGCAAGGGTACCTGGCGGTGCCCATGGAATTTGGTAGCTTTCCTCCTGCTGTGGGCTTCCCCAACTTCTTGGGGTTGGCCTTTGTCGACATGCTGGAAGTCGAAGCCACGGAACCTGTCGAGAAAACCGTGAAGGAAGTGGAGCCTCTGAAGGATCCCTGCTGCGATGGTTCGCTCAAGAATCCAGCCCCGGCCGCTAGCTGCATGGTGCACCACGTTGTACGTGGGACGCACCCCGTTGTAGTCAACAAACCCCCTGGAGGACGTCAGCGTCGCCAGGATCGCAAGAATACTGCTGTGATCACCGGAACTGTATCTCAGTCCGGGAAATCGATGCTGGTGGGAGGCATGCGCGTCTTCCTCGACGGGCGCACGGCACGGGTGACCCCAGACCGAGTCATCCCCAACATCCCTGTCCACAACACCTATCAAGCTCTCGCTGGAAGGAGGGCAGAAAGAGAAGAAGCCGGCCCCTATGGCCAAGGAAGCTCGGCACTCAAGCCGAAAAAGTTCAAACAGGTGTGGGTTCCCAAGCGGACCCGACCTGCCTACCATCTGACACCCATCCGCCGCCGTCCTATGAACGACGAGGCGGGAGCGAGAAGAGAAAGGGGCTTGTCCCCGATGAATGAAGAAGAGGTGGTTGCGGATCCTCCGCGCCACAGAAGTTTCCGGGCTGCGGCCCGTCAAGCCAACGTCCCTGCCACGGGGCGAAGGTTCCAACAGCCAGCCGACAGAGCTCGACTGGCCTACATTCCTCCTTCTGGAGGCCGACCACTATCCCCCGTACTACATCAAGAGCGGGGTCGAGAAGAAATGGCCTGCCTGGTCAGAAGCTATTTCCGAGGATTGGGCAACACCTCACTCGGACAGCAGCGGCTGATGCAGACAATCGCCACTGAAGAAGATTACTGTCCATCAACGGCAGATGAAGAAGAGATGGGGGATATAATGATGGTGTCGTCGGTCGACGACAATGGATACAATGACGGCTTTGAGATCGAAGCCGATGAAGCCTTCCCCGAGCGGGAAGAAAGAAGAAGAATTTCTGTGTTCGAGAGGCTGACCTTTCCGCAACAAGCAAGGCGGAGGGTCCGTCGACAAAGAAGAAGGACGCAGGTTTTCACTTGCAACATGGCTGGCGTGTCCAGCCGATATGGGGAGCTTCCTGAAGACCCCCAAGAACTGGCTCAATTGGCCGTACGGCCGGGGCCAACTACCCGCAGGACAGAAGCAGCAAGAGGGCTTCTGACAATGATGAAAGAGAAACAGCCCCGGGTCTACCTCCACTGGGATGACAAAGCCCCCGTCTTGACCGCCAATGTGGTGACGACGGAAGAAGAAGACGACGTACTCCTCGACATCCTACCTGAGGGTACGTCCTGGGAGACAACAGAAGGTGTCCCCACCACTATAGACCCATCAGTCTTGATGCTGCTGCAAAGATATCAACGGGAAATAGATTCCCTGAAGAAACAGCTGATGGAGAAAACTGAACACTCATCGGCCTCTAAGCCACCCGAAGTCCAGGGTGAATCATCCCGGGGAACGGCTCGTCGAGACGACCCTCCTCCGCTTTATACACTACCCCAGCCGTCAGAGCCAACTCTGACGACAGCACAACAGCGGCCGCCACAGCCTCAGCCGCTGCTACCTCCGGTGCTTACTCAGGTGCACCCAACACCCCCGCTGCTGCATCCTCCACAGGCGACCACCCTGGTCACCCCATACCTGCAGCCAGCACACTTCTATCCGGAGCCAGTCGACCCCACGGTCGTGAACCGGATGATGGTGGAAAGGATGATCGAGCTGAAGCTCGCGGAGAAGAGTGAAGGCGACTACGTCGCATTCGATGCCTATCGGGTGCCCTACCCGCAACACCATGCGGCTAAGCGACTTCCCCCGGGAGTCAACAAGCCGCCCAAATTTGACAAATTCAACGGGAAAGGTTCCCCAAAAGAGCATATTGCATATTATATGACCGTTATGGGTGATCTGTCCACCGACGAGTCATACCTGCTGAAATTCTTCGGGTCCTCGCTGACGGGGCTCGCTTTCGAATGGTATTCCAGTCTCTCGGCCGGGTCAATTAATGACTGGTCAGATATGCAAAGGAAGTTCAGAGAAAGATTCCATGTCACAGAGAGGGAGGTCACAGTGGCCGAGCTCTATTCAACAAAACAAAGGGCAGATGAGACAGCCCTTGACTACATCAAGAGGTGGAGGAACCTCGGAATGAGATGTAAGCGGCCCCCGCATCAGGAGGACGCTGTGCAAATATGTAAGCAAAATCTCAGGAGGGAGGTCCTGGAAAAGATGATTGGTATGGAAATACGGTCGTTCGACCGGCTGAATAATGTGGTAGCTGAGGTGGAAGCTTTTCTAGCCAAACCTGTCCCGACGTCAACTGCCAGCATAGCCCAGAAAGGCAAGGCGGCGGAACGGCGCCCCACACCTAAAGAAGCGAATGCGCTTGATATCAAGGCGTTCGAGCAACAGAAGGAGAAAGGCAAGAAAGCGGCTCCCCCGCAACCTGCGAAAGCTCCAGATGATAAAGAAGGTCCTTCGCTGAGGGACAAAATGAAGAAAGCTTATTCCTTTCCAAAAGACAAGACCCGAGTCCTGTTCGACTGGGTAACAGAATACAATATGGTCACTCTGCCTGAACCAAGGAGGCCGGAGGACCTAAAAAGAAAAGACAGTCCAAGATTCTGCCCCTACCACCAGATGTTGGGACATCCAATCGAAGACTGCTATGTTTTCAAAGACGTCATCGAAGGGATGGTGAAGAAAAATGAGATAGAGCTGGGAGAGTACAAAGTAGACCCCCCTCAGCCACATGAAGCCCCTTTTAGGAGGGCAGCAGTCAACATGATCTCACTCTACCAGGCATTACCTGAGGAGATCTCTGAAGCAAGCACACGGAGCACCTACGAAATCCATTTCCTGGAGCCCGTGAAGGAGCAGCAGGGGTGGCAGCAAATCCCTGTGAAGCACAAGAAGAAGAGGGCACCCCGCCCAAAAGAGGGGGCACATATCC
The DNA here is from genome assembly GCA_022559845.1 of Amorphophallus konjac. Lineage (NCBI taxonomy): Eukaryota > Viridiplantae > Streptophyta > Magnoliopsida > Alismatales > Araceae > Amorphophallus > Amorphophallus konjac. Next base: position 22,665,935 of record CM040119.1, on the reverse strand, counting down.
GTGGCATTACACCCCGGCCTGCTCTGCCAGTGGTAACGCCCGTATGGGTCACTCCACCTACAGCTGTCAGAATACATACACCCAACAGGAGGAGGCAAGCTCCGCTGCCAGTAATCAAGGAAACCAATCCTGGGGTCCTTCGACTGCAACACTTAATTGAAGGGCTAGATGAGTATGTACAGCCCGAACTGAAACCTCTGCTGGTACGGGACCACGTCCCATGGCAAGAGCTGGAGCAACTCTCACTCAAGCAAGGGGAGGAAGCTGAAGCAGCACCACCTCAGGAGAGCAACCTGTTCTGGGGGCAAGCACCTGCACAAACCAAAAAGAAGAAAAAGCAAAAGAAAAAGAAAAGAAAGGCCGCTGGGGCCCATAAAATACAGGTCACCTCCTGCAATACCCTGTCAGCACTCTTCAACCTACCCGGAGAAGAGGAAGAAGAAGAAATTTGCTTCACACCCCATGCTGGGGGAGGCAAGGCCGAGGCCGCAACTGCTGCACATGCCACTCGGTCAGGCCGAAATGGGGGCGCCAGCCGCCACCCAATCACAACATTATGTTCAGAGGGGAGCAACCCTACAAGACACCTCCGCCGGAAGTTAAGGGAGTACAAATCCCTCCTCCGTCAGGTCTATACAACAAGACTGGGGGCAGGACAGTCCCTTCATTCCTTGACTTCATGAAGATGTCAAAGGGGAAACAGCCTTGTCAGGAGGCTAACCCTACACCCGGGGTCATTCACCCGCAGTCAGCGCAACCCCCTGAGGATGCAAATGCAGATGGGGCTTGCCCTACAGCAGCTAATAAAGAAGACCCGACAGCCGGTGCCAGTCAAGAGGGTGCCGAGTCGAGGAAGATGAAGCAGGTCCGTCTGGACCCACAAATCAAAACCTCCCTAAGCCCAGATGGGTTGAAGAGATGAAGCTCTCCAATGTCCGGGCTGGAAGCCGAATAATGAAGTTGCTCAAGAAGCTCCCTGCTCGATTTACGATCTGGGAAATTCTCTCTTTGAGTGAAGAGACTCGACAGGCGATCATCACTGCTCTGCAGACGCCTGCTCATTTTGAAACTTGCATAGCTGAGGCTATACCAGAAGCCAGTATGACCTTCTCTCCAGAAGACATGCTACTGCCTACTGCCAGTCACAACAGGCCATTATACATGAAAGGGCACCTGAATGGCAGGGAATTGAATAGAATACTGGTTGATCCTGGTGCAGCAGTCAACATCTTGCCATATAGAATCTACGAGAGGTACCACTTCAATGTGCATCTCGAGAAAGTCGGGGATATGCGTATCGCTGGCTTCAACCAAAAATGTGAAGTATCTATGGGAGTGGCAGAGTTCACACTGACCCTGGCAGATTTCACTACAACGGTGCAGTTTCACGTCATTGACTCTCGCACCTCCTACAAAGCGCTGCTCGGCCGCCCATGGCTGCATGAAAATATGGTGGTGCCCTCCACGCTCCACCAATGCATCAAATACAGCCTCCAGGGGAAGGAGGAGAGGATATTTGCTGATATCCACCCGTTCGAGGTGTTTGAATGTCACTTGGTGGACGCCAACCTATATACAGGGTCTCCCCGGAAGGTTTCTGAAGATGGAGCCCCCGTAGGGGCATCGAAGAACAAATCGGGTGACGGTTGGTATCCACCACCGCCGCGCGGATATGTCAAGCCGAAGGTGGTTTCCCACATCACGGCTTCTGGAAATGTCGGCAGGGTGACACCCCCAGCATTATACCCCAAAGCTAAGGAAGTGCATGTTGATCGACAGCACGACCGCATCGGAGTCCCGGCCGGCCTCACCAAGCCAGTCTCAGGCCTCGATGATCCCACTGTCGAACCTTTCAAAGCTTGGGAGGTGACACAAGAAGAGGTGCCCAGTAGCTTGTTCTATACAGCTGAGGAGCATCCCACTCAGGAGGACACAGACTGCAGCCTCCCTGAGGATCTAGCCAACCCGCGGGTTCCTGTTCAGGGCCTGGCATTTACAACTGATCGGACGGCCAGGATGTTTCAAAAGCAACACATCCCTCCCGAACAACCTCAAAAACGCAAGGAAGCTTTCCAGAAGATGTGGTATCCTGCAAATCTGGACAAAGAAATGAGACGTGTCTCTCAACATCCGGGTCTGGGCTTCACCCTGGAAGACTACTATTACAGTGGGCGGTATGAGGTGGATACCATCTCCACCTTCTATCCAACTGAAGATAGCCCTCTGGGGGCAACCTTTGATGAATATCCGGCGGAAGCTGAACATGCCGAATTGGCTCTATCCCGGAATCAACAAATGGAGACCTTGATCTCCTGCCGGTGCTGGGAGCAAGTTCATCCTGAAGAAGCAGCCTTTCAAGCCGAATTTGATACGGCTAGCAACAGCGAGGCCGAAGACATTCAAGAAGTAGGAGTCTCTCCCTCTACAGAAATCCTACTACTGACAACTTCAACACCCTTTCTGCCAATCAGGGAGGCCTTGGTCAACTCCAATCAAGGAGAGCCAGCTACCAGGGAAGAAAAAGCCACTTCTGCGGAAGATACAACTTTCCCAGAAGGCGAGACTCCTTCAACTTCTGCTGCAAATCCAATATGCTGTCTGAGTCCGGCGGCAAACAACTACTGGCCTGTCATGGCTGCAACCTCATCTACGAGCACTGAAGCTGTTCTCTCACCCTCGGGAGCTGCAACGACAACGGATATGTCAATAGATCCATCCACACAGTCGCTAGCACAAGAGATCAAGAGACCTCAGGAAGCTCTGACAGTGTCTGACGAGGAAGTCGAAGTACTCGACCCTCAAGATGGTATTCCAGACTTCGTCGACCTCCAGTCGGCACCTCCGGAAATAGAAGACGGAGGCCAAGCCACAGTCGATGAACTAATAGAAGTCAACTTGGGAGATGAGGAGGACCCTAGGCCTACCTTCCTCAGTGCCCAACTGTCCCCAGAAGAACGGGAGCTGTACATTCAACTACTGCTAGAATACCGGGATTGCTTCGCCTGGACTTATAAAGAGATGCCGGGTCTAAGCCCCGCCGTCTCACAACATGAGCTGGCAATCAACCCTGAAGCCGAGCCGGTGAAGCAACCACCGCGGCGTATGAGGCCGGAGCTCATCACCCAAATCTGTGCCGAAGTTGACAAGCTCATTGATGTGGGATTTGTTGAAGAAAATCAGTACACCACATGGCTGGCGAATATCGTCCCCGTGAAAAAGAAGAATGGACAGATCCAGATTTGTGTTGACTTCCGAGATCTAAATAAAGCCTGCCCTAAAGATGACTTTCCGGTGCCAATAACCGAGGTCATGATCAATGCTACAACCGGCCATGCAGCTCTGTCATTCATGGATGGGTCTTCCGGCTACAATCAGATTTGGATTGCGGAGCATGACCGGGTCCATACTGCTTTCCGAACTCCTAAAGGCATTTATCATTACAAGAGAATGCCATTCGGACTGAAGAATGCTGGCGCAACCTATCAGCGCGCAATGACCAAAATTTTTGATGAATTGCTCTACCACAAGGTCGAGTGCTACATAGATGACCTGGTGGTCAAAACCAGAAGAAAGGAAGATCACCTGCAAGACCTCCGGATTGTTTTTCAGAGGCTGAGGCAGCATGAGCTAAAAATGAATCCTATGAAATGTGCGTTCGGAGTGTCGAGCGGAAAATTCTTGGGCTTCGTCGTCCGATATCGGGGGATCGAGATAGACCCCGCAAAGATCAAGGCAATACAGGAGTTACCTCCACCAAGGAACATCTCCGAGCTGAGGTCACTACAGGGCCGCTTGGCCTATATCCGGCGATTCATTTCCAATTTGTCAGGGCGATGCCAGCCTTTTCACAAGTTGATGATGAAAGATGTTCCCTTTTATTGGGATGAAGATTGCCAGACAGCCTTTGACAAGCTAAAAGACTATCTGAAGACTCCTCCAGTATTGGGCGCACCGGTGAAAGGACGGCCGTTGATACTGTATATAGCAGCTACACACAATTCTCTGGGGGCAATGCTAGCCCAGAATAATGAAGAAGGGAAAGAGCAAGCCCTCTATTACCTCAGTCGGAGACTGGTCAGAACCGAAGAAAAATATACTTATATTGAGAAGGTCTGCCTGGCACTAGTCTTCGCAGTCAAAAAGCTCCGGCATTATATGTTGTCGCATGAAATCAGCTTGGTGTCCAAGGAGGATCCCCTGAAATATATCATGTCCCAGCCGGCACTCAAAGGCCGCCTAGGCAAATGGGCGGTAATCCTTATGGAGTTTGATGTCTCCTACGTACCGCGCAAAGCCATCAAAGGTCAAGCTATTGCAGACTTCTTTGCTGAGCACCCAATACCCGGGGAAAGCCCGTGGGAACCGGAACTTCCCGAAGATGAAACCCTAGAAGCCGCCCAAGTACAGCCTTCCTCATGGCAGCTATACTTTGATGGCGCTTCCAGAATTGACACCTCTGCTACCGGGTCATCCAGGGTCAGAGCAGGAGCAGGCATAGTCTTGAAGTCCCCAGAAGGAGAAGTGGTGCATACATCCTGCTCCATAAACAAACAATGCACAAACAATGAAGCAGAATATGAAGCCCTGATAATCGGGTTGCAGATTGCTCTGTCCATGGGAATTCAGATGCTGGAAGCATTCGGAGACTCCATGCTAGTTATAAAATAGCTGGAGGGAGAGTTCGAGGTGCGAAAGCAAGAGCTCCTCCCCTATCACCAGTTGGCGACTCGCCTGATGTCAAGATTTTACTTCATCAGCATCAAGCACATCAATCGAGGCCGGAATGCTCAGGCAGACGCCCTCGCTAAGCTGGCCAGTTCATTGGCGGTCCCGCCAGACACAAGCCTGAATATAACAGTGATCAACCGCCGACAGGTCCCCAGCGTAACAGAGGTTCTGGCCGACGAACAAGAGATGGAAGTAGCAGTCATCGAAGGGGTTCAGCAGCCCGACTGGCGAGAGCATCTCCTACGCTGGTTTCAACACCAGCAACTTCCAAAAGAAAAGGAACAAAGAATGAAGCTCCTGAGGATCAAGGATTCTTACGAGATGAGAAGCGGGACCTTGTTCCGAATTATGGCAGATGCCCGAAGGAAAGTCCTACTCCGTTGCTTGTCTTCAGCAGAAGCGGGACAGGTGATGCAAGAAGTTCATGCAGGATCAGCCGGGGCACACCAGGCCGGTCCGAAAATGAAGATAGAGATAAAGAAATTGGGTTACTATTGGCCCACTATATTTAATGATTGCTGCAAGTTTGCCAAAGCTTGTCAGAAATGTCAAGAGCACGCTAATGTGGCGAGAAGACCTCCAGTGCCACTGCATCCCACCCTACCAAGTTGGCCGTTTGCTCAGTGGGGCACGGACGTGGTAGGGCCACTGCCAGCATCTTCATCAGGGTGCAGATACATCTTAGCAGCTACAGACTACTTCTCCAGATGGGCGGAGGCAGTAGCACTAAGAGATGTGACCGGAGAACTAGTTGCAAGATTCTTCCAGCAGAATGTAATATTCCGGTTCGGGATCCCCAGCCGAATCATCTCTGATAACGGCAGCCATTTTAGAAATCAGAAGATTTATCGGCTAGCCGACAAATACAAAATTGACTGGAGGACATCGTCCCCCTACAACCCTCAAGCCAATGGACTAGCAGAGGCCTTTAACAAGACCTTGTGCACACTATTGGCAAAGACTGTCAAGTCTAACAAAAAGGATTGGGAAGAAAGGATGTACGAAGCACTTTGGGCTTATCGTACTGTCTACAAGACCCCAACCGGCTATTCACCCTTCTCCCTTGTCTATGGGTCGGAAGCTGTGGTGCCGATTGAACTTGAAGTTCCTTCATTGCGAGTTGCCATCCAGCACGGATTAGTCAGTGGTGAGCAGACCAATGCAGAAAGAAGATTGGAAGAGCTCGCTGAGCTCGAAGGAAAATGCCTCCAGGCGCAACAAAACATCCAACTCTACCAAGCTCGCATGGCCCGTGCTTTTGACAAGTTAGTCAAGGGTCGAGAGTTCAAGAAAGGAGACCTGGTGATGGTCAAAAGAAGAGAAGTGATGGCCTCTAACCCCAAAGGGAAGCTGGTCGAAAACTGGGTCGGACCGTACATCGTCCGCCGAGTATATGAAGGGGGTGCCTACGTCCTTGTAGACCACAAAGGAGTCATCCAGTTCTCTCCCTCAACGGAAGACACATTAAGCTGTATCATGCGGCGCAGCCGACACACCCCGAGTGATCGGTCGAAACATACCCTTTCCTTGGTTAGCGGCATTCCGCCCTAATCAAGCTACTTTTCCTTGGTTAGTGGCATTCTGCCCTAATCAAGCTACTTCTCCCTTGGATTAATGGCACTCCGCCTTAACCGAGCTACCTTTTCCCTGGTTAGCGGCATTCTGCCCTAATCGAGCTATTTCTCCTTGTTTAGTGGCATTCCGCCCTAACCGAGCTACCCTTTCCTTGGTCTGGCGGCATTCCGCCCTAATCGAGCTACCCTTTCCTTGGTTAACGGCATTCCGCCCTAATCAAGCTACCTTCTCCCTTGGTTCAGTGGCACTCTGCCCTAATCAAGCTACTTCTCCCTTGGATTAATGGCACTCCGCCTTAACCGAGCTACCTTTTCCTTGGTTAGCGGCATTCCGCCCTAATCGGGCTATTTCTCCTTGTTTAGTGGCATTCTGCCCTAACCGAGCTACCCTTTCCTTGGTCTAGTGGCACTCCGTCCTAACCAAGCTACCTTTTCCTTGGTTAGCAGCATTCCGCCCTAATCGAGCTACTTTTCCTTGATTAGCGACATTCCCACCTAATCGAGCTGCTTTTCCTTGGTCAGTGGCACTCCGCCCTAACCGAACTACCTTCTCCTTGGTTTAATGGCACTCCGCCTTAACCGAGCTACCTTCTCCCTTGGTTCAGTGGCACTCCGCCCTAATCGAGCTACTTCTCCTGGATTAGCGGCACTCTGCCCTAATCGAGCTACTTTTCCTTGGTTAGCGGCACTCCGCCCTAATCGAGCTACTTTTCCTCGGTTAGCGACATTTCACCCTAATCAAGCTACTTTTCCTTGGTTAGCGACACTCCGCCCTGATCAAACTACTTTTCATCGGTCAGTGGCACTCTGCCCTGATCGAGCTACCCTCTCCTTGGCTAGCGGCTCTCCGCCCTAATCAAGCTACCTTTCCTTGGTTGGCGGCATTTCGCCCGGGTCAAGCTACCCTCTCTCGGCTCGCATTCCGAATAAAAAAAAAGGAAGAAAAGAAAGAAGTCAAAATAAAAATGGGGTTAAAAATAGAGATACCCCGCCGGACTTGCTCCCATATCGGGACAAGTGCAAAAATGGCTATAACCCGGCTGTGGCGAAAACCCGAAAGGGCGTCGCAGGCAAAATCGGGTACCTCGCCACGTGAAAACCCGAAAGGGCGCGTGGGCAAAAGCAAGAGGGGGCTGGCTTCGGTGAAAACCCGAAAGGGCGCCTGAGTCGATAAAGTGGTAATTTCCCAAATGCCTCTCCTATTCTCCACCCAATAAAACTCCGAAAGGGACAATCATCAAAGTCCCGCCGGAAATCCTTTAACACATCATTTTCGACCCTCGTCGTCATTAGCGAGATCGGTCGATCTCTACCCTCAACGTGGACCCTACGTCCCTGGTGACAACCCCATCCTTGTTTCGACAGTGATATATGCCGACGAACAAATTCTTTTCGACCCCCGTCATCCTCGACGAGATCGGTCGATCTCTACCCTCAACTTGGACCTTACGTCCCTGTTGACAACCCCATCCTTGTTTCGGTAGTAGCATACGCCGACGAATAAACCCTTTTCGACTCTCGCCATCATCGGCAAGAACGGTCGATCTCTACTCTTGAACCTGGATCCTACATCCTTGTTAATAAGCCACGTCCTTGCTTCGACATTTAACCAGTGTCGACGAAATAAACCTAAGACCAACCCTTGTCCTCATCGACAAGGATGGTCAGCGTTCCCGCGGTCCAGTTCTTCTGAATCTCGAATTCAAAAAACAAAAAAAAGAAAAGAAATTGGGGTTAAAAATAGAGATACCTCGCCAGACTTGCCCCTATATCAGGTCAAGTGCAAAAACGGCTACAACCCAGCTGTGGCGAAAACCCGAAAGGGCGTCGCGGGCAAAATCGGGTACCCCCCGCGTGAAAACCCGAAAGGGCGCGCGGGCAAAAGCAAGAGGGGGCTGGCTTCGGCGAAAACCCGAAAGGGCGCTTAGGTCAGTAATGTGAATAAAAAATGAATGGCGAATAGTGATGAACCATCCGTCGTCCAAAGGCCATTTCCGAGGTCGTGGCGGAGTCTTCATCCGATATCCTGACAATATATATCTATTTTCACCCCTTTCGACCCTTGTCACCATCGGCAAGATCGGTCGCTACCTATCCAGTTTTTGTCACCATCGGCAAGACCGTCTACCCCTTTCGACCCTTGTCACCATTGGCAAGATCGGTCGCTACCTACCCTTCCGGTTTTTGTCACCATCGGCAAGACCGTCTACCCCTTTCGACCCTTGTCACCATCGGCAAGATCGGTCGCTACCTATCCGGTTTTCGTCACCATCGGCAAGACCGTCTACCCCTTTCGACCCTTGTCACCATCGGCAAGATCGGTCGCTACCTATCCGGTTTTTATCACCATCGGCAAGACTGTCTACCCCTTTCGACCCTTGTCACCATCGGCAAGACCGGTCGCTACCCGTTCTCGGTTTTGGCCGTTCTCGGCAGGACCGTGTATCCATCAGTTTCACTATGCCCTCCTAAGTCCCCCGAACTCTCGGTCGGCATAAGCCGTTTCTAGTCTTGAGAAAAGGTCACGGTGCGATGGAGTGAACACCTCACCCCTTCCCTGAAGGCGTGAGCGCTCTCCTGCCCTAGTGACTCATACACTCGGACTAGAATCAACGGGCAAATGAAAGGAAAAAATGACAAGATGGAGTCTTCATTCAAAATCAGGACGGAGATTTTTCATTACTATGAAGTAAAAAGCACATGATTACATGGGCCATGCCCTGGAATACATAAGGTGCATTAAAAGGGAGCACATAAAGAAAAGAGACTACGACAAAGGGCGTCGGAAGATGTCCTCCAGCACAGGAATACCCAGGGAGGGATGACGGATCAGTTCTTGCAATCTGAACTCGGTGGCCTCCAGCTCGGATAGCTTCATCTCCAGGGAAGCAGCTTGTCCTTCAGCCATCTCAGCATCCTCAACCTTTTGGACCCCCAGGCGATCTACTTCTTCAAGTTCAGCCTCTATCCTGGAAAGTTCGGCCCGCAAAGTCGTCATCCGGGCCGTTAGGGAGCCCCGACGTTGTAAAGAGGCGTTGGCTTCGTCCCTCGCCCTCGCCGCGGTCTCTTGCAGAGAAATAAGGGCCGTCTTGTTTTCAGCCCGCTCCAATGATATGGCCGCCAGCTGGTCAGCTGCCTCCCGGCCCAAGAACTCCCTCCGGTTCACATACTTCAGGAGCAAGATTACCCGCGGAGTCCAGTCGTCCATGGGACATCCGAGGGCCAGCAGCGAGCGGGACAGATGCTCTATCAAGCCCCTCAGCTGAATATAAGTTAAATCCCTACTGGCTGTTACGGTCTGCTGGAGGGTCCCCAGGAATTGCCACACGACATCACTCAAGGACTGAAGACCAAGTGGCGACATCTCGGGCAGTTCAAACTCTACTCTGCCATCCATGGCAGCCCATATATCATCAGCCGTCTCGGAGGATGACGACGGCATAAGCTGCAGCCCACTACCACTGGGAACAACCGCACCGACAGATGCGGTGGCTAGATCCTCAACAACAACAATCTCTTTGCCGGTCCCCTGGGGTGGGAGTCCAACAAGAACCTCGAGCACCGAGGACGTCCGTCCCTCAATAATCTCCCCGGCTTCTATCTCAGCAGAGCCACCCTTCTCCAGAACTGACTGCTGTGCAGCCTCCCTTGGCGCAGAATCTCCGGCTACTGCCGAACTATCAACTTCCACGAGCGCTCCGGGACCAACTGGAACCATCGCTGCTGCATGATCCTTTGGGTACCGCAATGCGATGGGCCGCAGGACGGACGGGAAAGTCGCCTGGCCTGTTCCCAGGGCCGGGAGTGGTATCTGCACCGTCATAGTTGGCAGCGCCACCTCAGTCTGCATCGGAGATATATATACAGTTAAAACCTGGCTAGAAGAAGGAGAAAAGAAGCATGGTAAGCATCGGTCCTGGATAGGTCCTTACCTCGGCCGGGACTAAGCTCAAATCTTTAAGAGCAGCTCCCCCAGCGCCAGCCTCCTCACCCGTAAGCGATAATGACGGCACAGGACCGCCCCATGATAACCGGGCTGGGCTGAAAGTCGGATAGTCACTCTCATAGGCCGACGACACCCCAGCATCGTCGGTCTCAAAATCAAGCGGTGATGGCTCCTCGTCACTGGAGCCGCCACCATAATCTACATGCTCAGAGGAGGAAGACCCCTCTGCTCTCTCAGGATGCTCCGCCGTCAAAGCAGGAGCCTCGCCAGCAGGAGCATCACCCTCGGCGGAAGCTTTCCCAGTGCTCTCCACACCAAGGGCAGCAATAAATGATACCTCGGGGGCGGGCTCTCCCTGCCCCGAGGGGACCACCTCCTTTGCGCTCTCCGAGCCCGGAAACAATGGTGGTTGTATATCGACTACAATTCACAGCAAAAAAGGGGTCAAGGTGGCTGAAGATACGAAGATTTGCGTTGCTATCGCAACTAAACTATAGATTACCTTCCATTCCCACCAGGGTGTTGGAGAGGGCAGATCCCTTTCTACGGGAGCAGTGGGGACTTCCTCTGCCCCGTCCCTAGCCGCTACATCTACCGTCGCCTCCGATCCAACGACCGCGGCAGCTGTATCGGCAACTGTCAGCATGGGCCACCCCAAGCGGTCGAAACAAGCTAACGCACTTTGAAGAAAAGAAGAGCCTACCTTCGGCCTCTAGCCCTTGTGCGCGAGAAGCCTCAAACTCTTCAAAAGATACAACAGGAGGAAGGACGGTTGCCGATTCCTTCTCTGCGGCTTTCTTCCGGCGCGCCCGTGTCACTCGGGTCACCGCCGCTTTCGCCTTCCCGACGGCCTCCCGTAGTTGGGACCTAGTCCTCTTCCCCGAATCTCCAGGGGGTAGTGGCGTCGTGGTCGGGGCCGGCTCAGGAACTTCAAAATATGTCAGCTTTTTGGCTTTTATGATCAGCTCCCTGAAGTGCCGGGTCTCCTCCGAAGTCGGTCGGACTGTATACGCACAAGGGTGAGAATGACACAACCACAATGAAAAGAAGAAGCTGGCCGAAGGGCCTGAAGGAAAAGATAGAACTTACTTGCCGGTCCCGTGTAAAAGGGGAAGAGAGGCCAATAAAATAGCGATGGCGTCTTGTCCCTCGAAGCCGCCTCGCGAATGAGCCAGCATAGATCCCCGACCTTTTCGCTCGGCTCAGCCAGCAGTGCCAGGTCCTCATGGCCACGGGAGGACAGCAGATAATACAAGCTCAGATGGTCCAGCCCCCACCTGTCTGCATATTTGAAGGAGATCTGAAGAGGATGGTCCAGTATGGCTTCACTGGGGCTACCCACCGAGAGGCCGTGAGACCGAAGAAGTGCAAACAGCCAGGGGGTATTGGCATATAAGTCAGCCCGCCTGTCTTCCTTGCGAATGAAAGCCCGGTAGGGATACAACCTGTCCACCTCAGGACGCCAGCCGGCCACGGCCGCGATGGGCTCCTCTACTGGCAAAGGGAGTTGCTGGAGAATCACCCTCTCACTGCTTACCCGACATAAACCCCGAAGGGTCTTCACATAATCATCCTTGTTGATCGGGGGCAACTTCAGCTCAACTTTCATCCTGCGGCTTTTTACGAGCTTGCGGGCCTCTAGATAGGCCTTCACGTCCGTATTAGTCCAAGATTTCAACTTCTTCAAATAAGAAGCATCAATATCAAGGACTGGCTCCGGCTGGGAAGCTAAGAACCTATGCTCCGCCACGGCCCAGCACTCTCTCCGGGAAGCCCTGTAGAATCCCGTCCGCGCGTTCCACCATTTGACGTATTCAGGCATGACGCGAGGGAACCGTGCGGGGGCGGGCACCCGGAAAAAAACGTCTTCGCGACGATGGAAAAAGTCCCACCATATCCAGGCGTCGTCATTGGACGTTTGCCCGGCCCTGTGCCTGTTGGGCAATGCAAATTGCGAAGAGGAATGTGGAATCTGCTGGTCGTAGCCAAAGTTCCGACTGAAATGGAACGGGTAATACGGCTCCAGCCACAGAATGCCGCTCTTGCGAAATACGAGGACACTAGGCCTGATGGCCAGTGCCCAATCAACCAACTCCGGCTCCAGAATAGGCCTGGTATAATTGGCCTGGGAAATCGGATGGATGTACTCCTAAGTTTCAAAGAGCTTGCATTGCCTCGTCCTGTTCGTCAACGGGCTCGAGTGAGCAGCTAAGCTCCAGAAATGAAGAACCCCGGGCGAGTCCACGGGAAGACGGGTCAATTTACCCCGGATGGCATAGAGTTGCTCCGCTAGCGATGATGGCTCGGCACTTGCAAACTCTATCATGCGTAGGACCAGAGGAACTGCTTGTAACGCCCGAGGAGCTGCCTCCGGGAACAGGGTGCAGACCCAAGCATTAAAGAAATGTAACGGACCAACCGTCCGAAGGCTTCTGGGGAGGCGCGTCTTGTGCAAGTCTCCCAACATCTTGTAAGTAAGGCACATGGCCACTGGGCAAAGAGACAGCTTGGTACCCCAAGCCATAAGACAGGCTGGATATATGGCTTCCGCCCTGATCACGCTCTCGTCACCCTGAGGGAGAGCAAAGGAACAAAGCCAATAAACCAAATACGCAGCACAGTGAGTCACTGCATCAACACCAGTAGGGTTTGGGTTTTCCCCCTGCCCTCCTCTCGAAGAAGATGACGAAGCGGCCTGGCGTCGTATCCTCTTCTTCCGCTTCTGGGCCACCGGTGCTATCGGAGGAAAATCTTCATACTTGTTCTTCCCCTGGAAGAAATATTGAAGCCAAGCGCCCATCCGCACTCTTCATTTCTCGCCCGGCTTTCGAGCTTCTCTCGTGTCTTGCGACGAATGGAAGAGGGTGCGATACGCCTTCATTAGATATCGATAGGCGTAGCCCGCCATATAACGACCGTCACCGTCGGTCTAGTCCTTCAACCAGTCGGGCCAACAAACTTCTTCATACGGCTCTCCATCAATGGGCAGGCCGCTGAGCTGAGATAGACTCCACAAGTCTAAGGAGGTCTCCCCCTCTGAAGTATAGAAGGTGTTGTATTCAGGGCAAAACACCTCGATCATGCCACAGCACAAGCCTCGGGAAATCGGGTACCGATATCTTGAAGCGTACACGCTGTGATATACACCAGCTCTGGTCAAAAGAGGAGCATAATGATGCAGCACATAGTCTGTGAATTCCACTGCTCCGGGCCTGAATGCGTGGGCGTCTATAACTTTCAACTCAGCAAACCACCCCACGGAGATCTGGTGCTTGAAGCGAATCGCCAAGCAATCCAGCAAGAATGACTCATCTCTATATCCCCATCTCAACGGGGCAAGGAATAAACCAAAGATCGGCTTCTCCCGATCTACTCTGCCCGCGGAGTCATTCCACCGAGCAGGTACAAATTCGGGAACTCTGGTCAACAGTCCGTCTGCTGGAGCCAGGTCTTGCAGCCCCAGCACAACGCTCCATTTCCTGACCTCCCCAGGGAGATAGATGGGTCTTCCCCGCATTACGCATTCGGCCAAGCTGTCTCTCTCCACCAGCAGAGCCTGCTCGACCTTCCGGACGGCGAACACATCCCGCTTCCCCTGAAGGTTGAAGCACCAAAGAAGGGACATCAGGTGCTTGTCCTTGGGATAATCCTTCCTGGTCACGCCTTCTCTATTATAATGAAAGGAGTCGCCCCCGAGAATAAGGAGACGACTGGTGTCTACAGTGTCCGTCTCCGAATCCAAAGACTCTGCAACTATGGCCACCTGGCCGTGCCCCCAGTCGAGAGAATTAACATTCTCCCATGTCACCACGGCACGAGAGGAAGAGCTGGATGCCATGACAGCTGTAAAAGAGCATATCAAACAAAAACAACGTCAGGAAATGGCTAATCAAAGGCGAACTTCTGACAAAATTTTGGCAGAGTCTCCCCAGCACAGGGAATTGCCGAAGAAAAGCGGGAACGCGTTCACTGAGGAACGATCCCTAAAAAGCAGCCATCGGCATTACACCGAGGCTAGAGGAACACCCGGGGAAATAGCTCCGAGGGCAAGCCCTGCTAGAAGCCTCCCGGGGCCCAAAGAAAGGGTTTTGAAACCCAAACTGACGGCACCTCCACTCACCCGAAGGAAGAAACCGCCGCTCTCGACGCCGAAGAGAGGGAAGAGAGAGAAAAAAATTGGGCAAATGAGGGATGAAGAAGAAAAAAGGAAGGCGAAAGCCTTATATGGAGGAGGCCCCCTCCGTTAAACTGGCGCGCTATTTAGCGCGCCGGATTAACGGCCCTCTAGCGAAAGGCGCGCCGGTAAAAGGCGCGCCGGGTCAAAACGGGAAGCCAACAGCCGCGCCGGATTAAAGCCCAAGGGTCACAGGCCATGCCGTATTAACGTCTGAACGGCGCCGGGTCAACGCCCGTGCCGAATTAAAGGCCATCCAAGGTGCCCGCCAAACAAAGGGGAGGTCAGTCCGGGTGAAATACATCCGTCGGCCCTGCTACACTCGTGCCTTGCTCGCAACACCCACGTCTGGGGGGCATTTGTTGGCACCTAAAATATGATCGTCGGCGACCAAGCCATAAGGACAAATGACCCAGCCCACCGAAGTACGGAAGCCGATAAAGATCAACAGATTAAAGATTTCTCAAGCCGCCAGAGCCTCGAGTCATTCCGTACAGACACGGGGACTTCACCTCAGGGGAGCCGAGACAAGCTCACAACCAACCGGCAGTGCGACCAAGCCTGCCTAATGAACCGGCATCAACTCTGTCATGCCGCATACACCACATCCGTTGTCCGATCAAGGATGACGGTCTATCCGGTGATCCCCCACCAAATGAAGAGGTTCTCCTGAGGACGAAGGAGTTCCCCCGGCTCTCCAGCACGGAGGACCGAAAGCTCCGGCAGCAGAAGATCCCGATCACCCGACATGGGTGCGGCTTCCTGCCAAGATGGGCCCATTAGCGGCCGAATGATCACCCAGCTCGAGCGGATCTATCCCTGGTGTTGTCACGCCTTCCGAGAAGCTTCGGACACGAGCCAGGCCAAGCTAACGGCATGGATCATAGAGCTGAAGGCTGTGTGTCCGCAGAAAACCCGTGCGAGCAGCCTAAAGCAATCCAGAACCTCGAGAATGGCCGTACGCCAATCTAGGAGCTTCGACAGATCATATCGTCGAAGTCTTAGTGAGCAGTGGCAGAGTACATGTTCACGATGGCCCCCGGAATTATCCCCGAGTTCATCGACTGGCTTGAAGCGTACAAGGAGCATTAGCCCGACGCGCCTTAAACCGGCGCGCCCCCCACTCAATACCCTTAAACCGGTGCGCCCCTTACCTCCAGCCCTTATCCCGGCGCGCCCCCTACCTTCCGCCCTCTTCCCGGCGCGCCAGTTACCCTATCGAATGGCGCCTTAAACCGGCGCGATAAGTTGATGAAGACTCCCCCGACGCGCCAAAAGCTCACGCCGGATGAAGAGCCTCCAACCTGTTATATAAAGGGGCGAGGTTCGATTGAAAAGAAAAAGGCTCTGGGCTTTCAGAGAAAGGAGAGAAAGAAAAGGGCGAGGCAACTGCGAAACGGGAGAGTCTTCTTCCTTTCTCGGGATACACAGAGAGGGAGGGTTTTTTTCTTCTCTGAAGGGGCGACCGTCGGCCTGCATCGACGATACTCTATTTTTGAGGAACAGGTGGGCAGGGGCCGTTTCTCTTCCTGCTTTTCACATTTCTTTTCCTTTTCTTCTAAGTTTCTACCTATCGAATGTAAGCGATGGAGGGGAGGGGCGACGATGATATGAGTCGATTCCCCTTCCCCCTTTTTGCGATTTCTTCTACCATCTTTCCTCTGTTACTGTGATCTGGGCGTCCTTTGCTTCTAATATCGTTAAACGGCAACCAAATAATGGTGCCGGAATTGTAATTTCGCCGTGCAAGTGTTAAATCCTCCCCGTCTTAGGGATGGCGATATGTATGCATGCCTGTGGATGCTTGAATCAATAAATTGGATGAACGATCTTCCCTCTCTCTATCTTTATCTATGATGACACGCGCGTCAGGATTCTTCTCTGCATAGGGCCGATTCCGGTTTCCTCGAGATGCATATTATGCCCCGAATCACCGCGGGCTACAGAAACACCCCTCCCCGGGGGCTCTCTTTCGTTTCATTTCTTTCATGTTTAGTTCAAGGGCTTTGCATCCCTTTCTCCTCTCGGATAGAGCCGTGCCTCTACATGCGCCTTTATCCCCTTGAGTATTATTTTCTAACTGTTCGAATATATGTCCCTGCCGAGGGTCTGTCTAACTTAGGCCTTTATCATTTATTCTTCATGGCCATTTGCATCGTTCCGAGATTTCCTCGTCATTCCGATCATCCGGGGAGGGGGACATTCCCCTGTTAGTTCCTGCAGTTGCCGGGCGACCGAGGGCCCTACCTCTCCATGGTGGGCGTCTTCCCGAAGCCATGGCTAATAATGAAGGGGAGCCTAGGTCAACGGACTCAACTCCGACAGACCAGGGCCCGATCGAGATCATGGGGTGTGCGCTCCTTGTAGGCTAGTCCTCGGAGTCCCACTCTCCCAATGGTCAGTCCCTCCATGGGACGAATCACTGACTACGAGTCCTTCATCCCTCGTAGGCTAGCCCTCGGGGTGTCGTCCTCATCATCAGTGACTTCGCCCTTTCTATTTCTTCCTCCATGGAGCTTTGGTGCCCCTAGCAGGCTTGTCCTCGGGGTATCCTATCCAGTGGGGTATGCTGGCCGCCTTTGGGCAGACCGGTGATTTAGGGGCTTGCTCCATTAGTGAGTATGACCCCGATCCTCCCCTGCAACTCCGTTTGTTCAGGGGAGATGCTGTCAAATTTTTGACAGACTCTAGATAATTATGTTAGTAAAAATGATCGCTCCAAATCGGATCAACTCAGTGCTCGAGTATGAACCTCGCACTGACTTCCCCCTCATTTCCAGAAGGCCATGGACTCCAATCAAACAACCATTTGGCCCAAACAATTTAAGAAAGGGTCCCATGAAGTCTAATAAACTTAAAAAGTTCATAATTCAACAAAACAGGTTTAATACGGCGCGGTCTTAACCGGCACGCCCTAAACCGGCGCGGTACCCCCCCGCGCCGGATTAACCCCACACTCATTTCCTTAAAAAATTTCCTTGCGACGTTTCGGCGCGCCCTAAACCGGCGCGCTCCAACCCTCTTGCGCGCCGTCTCAACTGCATGAAGACCGCGCCGTATTAGCCGTTATACCTACGCTTTATCGCGCCGTATAAGTTTTCTTACATAAGTCACGCTCATTTTTGAAACCTTGTGCCGCTCTAATGGTTTATTTACCCCGGGGCAAGCCTCGCCTCTCGGGGGCAACGTCGACAAGCCGTAGCAGGCATTGAGTTGAATAAAGAAGGGTCCAGCGAGCCCGAATCATGTCATCATCATACTCACCATCATAATCCGTTAGTATTTCGCTTTCGCTAGCATACTCGTGTTGCTCTCCCTCTTCTCGATGAGGGGTAATAAATATGGGTGATCGTCACCGTCTTCATAACGCTATCTTCATGTTCAATATAATCATGAATGTCTTGTGTGCATGCATGCATAGATTCCCGGGCATATTAAATGGCGTCGGCTAAAAGTCGGATCATGTCTAGCCGGAAGCCCTCGTCACGCGCGATGGTGGTCTTCGGACCTGCGTCCTCCGCCACGTACCTAGGATCTGTTTTCCCATTTAACTACGCATCTTTCGCATGATTAATGCCGCATCCTGCCTGTCATTGCTATAATCATCATGTAGCTCTTTTAACCCGGCTTCGACAGCCCGATATCTCGGCAATTAATCAAAGGTGTTCCCTCCTCGTGAGGGATGTAATTAACGCCATAACCTTTATGGTATGGCGGACTGCTAGTCCCGACCGAACCTCACATTCGCCCAACATGGGTCAGAATGAGCGCACAATAGAATTGTCACTCATGTGACTGGCACGCCCACGTCGTCAATCAGTCAGTTGCTACCAGTTAGCCAAATGGTTGATCGATACGCGAACGAAAAGGACGGAACGAAAGAAAAGGTCGTGAACAGCAGAGTGAGAAGAGAAGCAAAGCTACTTGAATATTTGTTCCTGCTGTACCGTGGATCATATCCATCCCAGTTAGCTCTAGTTGAGAGCCACTGTTGTGCTACCATAGCTACAGTTTTCTGATTACTGTATTTTTCCTTTTCTTAGTTTCGTTTACATTTCCTTGTGATTCTTTCGATTGCCCTGTTGGGGATTGGTTTCCTCCTGGTGGGTCAGGAGAAGGGAGATTTGATCTCCGGTTGAAAGTACTAGATGCTACTTGTGGATTTCTCCTGGTGGGTCAGGAGAAGGGAGATTTTATCTCCGGTTGCAAGTAGCTGGGTGCTGCTTGTGGGTTCCCTCCGGTTGGGAGGAAGAGGAGAGGTTGTTCCCTGGTCAAGCTGTTTGGCAGCATTTGTTGCAGACTGAGTCTGCTGTGCTAGTGTTACTAGTGGAAGCCTCACTCCGGTTGGGAGTGAGGGGTGGATGTAGGTCTGGAGGACCGAACCACCTAAAAATTATCTGTGCAGTGGTTTGCCTTGCATTAGCTCCATATCTTCTACCTCCCATTCACAGGTTGTGCATGTTTGGCATGTTGCATTATCTAGAGAGTTATTTTTGAGCATTATATTCTGCTAAGTATGTTTGGGTTGTTTTACTCTGCATTCGTTTATTGTTGATCAGGTGGCTGCATTGTTGCAGTCCAACTGTTTGTTCATTTGATTGCCTTATCATTTCATCTTGGAAAGCTCATTAGTTTTTATTCCGCATATCTGAGCTTTAGTTTTTTACAAATGGGCCATATTCTCTAGAGGGATACATTCACCCCCCTCTGTATCCAGGCCTAGCACCCTAACACAATCTGGTGATGATGGCATTTGAGTGGCTCTACCCTATGGTCACCTCCAATTCGAGGGCACGAGGACTTGGACCTTCCCAAGTTCCGAGTGACTTTGGCAACCCGGCCATCGGGTTGGACTTACTAATAAGTTTTAGGATTCACCCCATTTTCCACGTGGCGGATCCGGCACCCTATATGGGCACCACGGTGCATCCTAGTGAGTGCCTCGAGCCTTTATCTTCCTTTGAGAGGGACACCCTCGGAGAGCCACCAAAAATCAGCCTGAGAGTCCGACATGTGCACACGGAGGCAATACTAGGCAAGCAAGGTTCCATCGCCAGCAAGAGGGTGCGCCTGAGCCGCCTCGAGAGGATGAAGGACCGTCTCCTAGTTGCGGACGTAGGGTTGAGTTTGGAGGTTGAGGCTCACTCAGAGCTGCTTGAGAGGACCACTTCCCTGGTGGGCCCATACTCGACGGAGTCGAGTTTTCCACGCCCCGGTGGTATGATGAGGACATCACCAGCAATTTCATTTGATCAAGGATCCCGATGCTCGCCACCCATGCTACATCTTGTTCACCACTTTATTTCGAGTCATATGATGTAATTTTCATTTTCTTATCATGTACTTTTCCTTTTATTTGAGTCCAATACCTAGGTGAGGTAGCTATTTACCTAAGTCTTAAGTCATTATGTGTGTTATTGGGCCCAATTATATGGGCTAGGCCCAGGGGCGCCCCCTTCCCCTTGGTTTAGTGTTAGTAGTCCAAGAGTCAGGGACTTATGTGTAATTGTGGGATTCCTATAAATAGGACCCCAATCCCTCATTTGTAAGCTAATGAAGTATTGATAAAAGTTTGCCAAAACATTTGTGCATCTCTCTCCCTCTCTCTCTAGCTCTATTTCTCTCTCTCTCTCTCTCTAAAGGGGGCGAACCCCATTCTCTCTCCTCCTCTCTCCAAATTTCGAAATTCACTCTCTCTTCTCCCTATTCACCTCTAATTAAGACCCCTCCCCCTTCCCCATACCTCTCATTTAATCCCCCTCCAACCCCTAGGTGGAATCCCCTTCTCCTAGGCACCTCTCCCTCCTCCCAAGCAACCTTTCCCCTTCCCCATACAACCTTTCATTTTCCCAAGGGAGAATCCCATCTCCCAAGCACCCATTCACATCCCCAAGACACCCCTTCCCATTCCCTAGACCAGAATTAAACCCTCCATTAACCACACATTCAAACCAAAGGAGATATCTCTCCTCCCTCTCTCATTCCCAACCCAAATTCGCAGCTCCCCCTTCCTCCACTTGCTAGACCACCTCCCAGCCCCCTTTCTGCCCCTCCCACACCTTGTATCACCCCCTAACAGACCCCCACATAGTCAGGTGCCATCCCCACACCCATCCACCCCATTTCCCACCCCATCTACTCCGTCTCCCATCACCTTTCACCACCCTATCCATCTCAATTCGCAGGAAGCAGTTGGAGCTCAACTTGCAGAGGCTGCTCCGGAGTCGTCTGACATTCTATCGAGGTACACCATACATCTCTGGAAAGGTCTGCGAGTCTTCTTCGTAAACGAGGTGGAATCGTCTCATTCCGACTTCGCTACAGTTCGTGGTGCCTGTTCTCGTCCAACTGCGCAACAAGGACCAGAACCTGGACCTGAGCTGCAGTGCAGAAGCTCCCACGGCCACATCCTTCAATTTATCAAGGCGCCACTTGGCCAAGAGCTGCATCCACGAGTCATCCACCACCACCAACAAGAGGCATCCCGTTCGGCATCAGGAAGTGTTCTTTCCAATTTTTCTCCCGCGGGTGCGCAGACAGTCCATTTGGGTCCTGCCCCGACACTGCCTCACTCAACGGACTCCTCCTCACCACCCCGACATCCTCTGGCGCTGTTCTCAGTTTCTGCTCGAAGAATACTCATCCACGGACATCCTAGACTTGGTCTAGTTTCATTCAGACTTCAGGAGTGATCGTGGTACCTTCTACAAGCAGCTACAACAATCTGGGCCAGCCTGAACCTGAACTCTGAGCACCTGTTCCGGGGTCCACTTTGACCAGAGGTGACGCAGGAACCACCCACAAAAATTCACAGGCATACCTGGGTCTGTCAGCGTCGTTCCAGCGCCAGTCTCGTCAAGTTCTGAGTCCGGAGGAGCACACAGAGGCTGCTACACCGATCCCCTATCCTTCTGCTCAAGACACGGGCAGATTCGGTCGGGTGATCCGTCGGCGCGATTCGAGCGAATCTCCCCTCCCCGCCTGGCTGGCTTAATGCCCCTCCCTGCGTGGAGGTAGTGTTTGCATTGTACTACTGAAATCCCCACCCCAAGTCCACCCTCCTATGTGAGGCGTAGTGGTTGTATAATTTACACAGGGATCAAGCTTCATCGGCGCAGTGTGCGGGGAACCCACACTTCCCCGCTCGCCCTCGTCTCCGGCCGGGATCGGCGTCTTCACGCCGATCAGGTGAGCTCCTGGTTGCACTCCTCTTCGTCAGCATTTCTTGCTTAACTAGTATTGCTTCTTAGTGCCGTCGGTCGGTGAGTGAGTGCCCGATCTCAAAATATCATCAATTTGAGTGCCACCGCGGAGCGAGTTGTGAGAGAGCCACTACATTCCACGCCCTTGGCGTGCTGGCCGCCCATAGAATTGGGGCATCCCAGGCCTTTAGGGGTTCAATATCAAGCGAGCCAAACCCTGGAACAGCAAGGTCCCATCCCAGACCCTCTCCACCATCGTCGAGTTGCCTACGGGCACGAGTGTGCGCTACACGGGTGAGTCCGCTTGAGTGGGTTCACCGATCTGCTCGATTGCTTGCAAATCTAGGTCCAAGGTGCATTGGTCAAGTGGCTGCCACCCCAAGGGGTTTGTGTCACATCATCCGGCCTCTTCGGCTCTGGCAGGGTGACCACGCCATACTCCGTTACCCAGTCGAACAGAATCCTGGTCTTGTCCTTCGGAAAGGAGTAGGCTTTCTTCATCTTATCCCTCAACGAGGGACCTTCTTTGCCGTCTATAGCTCTTGCAGGCTGTGGGGCAGCCACCTCCTTGCCTTTACCTTTCTGTTGCTCAAACGCCATGATGTCAAGAGCGTTTGCTTCTTTATGCGCCTGGCGCCGCTCCACTGCCTTGCCCTTCTGGGTTGTGCTGGCAGTTGATGTAGGGGCAGGTCTGGCTAGAAAGGCTTCCACCTCGGCCACGACATTGTTCAATCGGTCAAACTACCGTATTTCCATTCCAATCATCTTTTACAGAACCTCCTCCTTAGGTTCTATTTACATATTTGTACAGCGTCCTCCTGATGCGGGGGCCGCTTGCATCTCATCCCGAGGTTCCTCCACCTCTTGATATAGTCGAGGGCTGTCTCATCTGCCCTCTATTTAGTTGAATAGAGTTCGGCCACTGTGACCTCCCTCTCTGTGACATGAAATCTTTCCCTGAACTTCCTCTGCATGTCTGACTAGTCGCTGATCGATCCGACCAGGAGGCTAGAGTACCATTCAAATGCGAGCCCCGTCAGTGAGGACCCGAAAAATTTTAACAGGTATGACTCGTCTGTGGCCAGGTCACCCATGACGGTCATGTAATAAGCGACATGCTCCTTCGGGGTCCCCTTCCCGTTGAACTTGTCAAATCCTTTCCGCCATCATCCGGTTCATGACCGTGGGGTCAACTGGCTCCGGATAGAAGTGTGCTGGCAATAGGTACGGGGTGACCAGAGTGGTCGCCTGTGGAGGACGCAGCAGTGGGGGTGTCTGGTGCACCTGGGGGAGCACTGGTGGCATTAGCGACTACGGCTGTGGTGGCCATTGCTGAGTTGTCGCCATGCTCGGCTCTGACGGCTGAGGCATGGTGTAGAGCAGCGGAGGGTCGACATGATAGACCGCTCCCGAGATGATTCGCCCTGGACTTCGGGCAGCTTAGAAGCTGATGACTGCTCTATCTTCTCCATTAGCTATTTCTTCAGAAAGTCTATCCCTTGTCGGTATCTTTGGAGCAGCATCAGGACAGACGGGTCCATAGCTGCAGTATTGGGGATGGCCTCTGTTGCTTCCCCGGACGTACCCTCGGGCAGGATGTCGAGGAGGACGTCATCTTCTTCTTCCACCATCACTACATTGGCGGTTAAAATAGCAGCTTCATCATTCCGCTGGTGGTAGACCAGGGGTTGTTTTCCTTTAGCTGCTGCCAGGAGATCCCTTGCGGCCTCTGTTCTTCGAGTATTCGGCCCCGGCCTCACGGCCAATTGAGCCAACTCGCGGGGGTCTTCGGGAGGTCCCCCATATAGACTGAATGTGCCAGCCATATTGCAGGTGAAGACCTGCATCCTTCTTCTCTATCGATGGACCCTCCTTTTAGCCTGATCCGGAAAGGTCAACCTCTCAAACACAGAAATTCTTCTTTCTTCTTCCCGCCTAGGGGCGGTTTCATCGGCTTCGATCTCAAAGCCGTCATCATAGCCATTGTCATCAACTGACGACGCCATCATCCTTTCTCCTGCATCTTCTTCAACTGCCATTGATGGGCAGTAGTCTTCATTGGCTGCGGCTACTTGCATCAGATGCTGCTGTCCAAGCGAGGGGTTGCCTAGTCCTCGGAAATAATTCTTGACCAGATTGGCCATCTCTTCTTGACCCCGTTCTTGATGCAGCACGGGGGATAGTTGTAGACCTCCCGCAGGAGGAATATAAGCCAGCCAAGCCCGGTCGGCAGGTTGCTGAAATCTTCGTCCCATAGCAGGGATGTTGGCTTAGCGGGTGCAGGTCCGGAAACTCTCGCGGCGCAGAGGGTCCGCAACCACCTCTTCTTCTTTCGGGGCCAGGCCCCTTTCCTTCCTCACTTCAACTTCGTCGCGTGCAGGACGGCGGCGAACTAGTGCAGCTTGCTGAACAGGTTGGACCCTCTTGGGGACCCACACCTGCTTGAACTTTCTTGGCCTTGGGGCCGGCTTCTCTTGGCCATAGCGGCTAGCTTCTTCTCTTTCCGCCCTCCTTCCAGTGAGGGCTTGGTATGAGTTACGGACGGGGATGGTGGGGACGACCCGGTCTGGGACTATTCGTGTGTCGTGTCCATTGAGGAAGATGCGCACACTGCCAACCATCATGGATTTACCGGACTGAGATAGGGATCCGATAACCACAGTAGTGCTCCTCCGGACCTGCTTGCGCTGGCAACCTCCGGACTTGTTAGCAGCATTGGGGTGGGCCCCACGGACGGCATGGTGCACCAGGCAGCTGGCGACCATGGTTGGACTCCTGAGCGAGTCATGGCAGCATCGGGACTTCAGAGGCTCCATCTGTTGTGCCCCTATGGTTTTGATGTCAGCAAGCACTATGAGTATGAATGATTGATCACCATGTGTCTGCATATGAATGATTGATTGAGCATCTTTTTTACATGCATGCATGAAGAGTCATATGGGTTCTGGTATATAGAGTGCATTGTTAGTTCTCCTGCAAATTGCATCGGTGCAATATCTGCTATATGCATACACTGCATCAGTGCATTCATCAGTCAATTCAATTCAATGTTGATGCGTGTTCATTATGCATACAAAGTCAATGCAGGGTTAATTGTCTAGGCTTGTGCATTTCATAACTATGTTTCATGGTGGCCATAAGTTAGTGAATGCCTAGACTCATGCATGTTCAAGGAATAAAGTCTGTACAGAGTTTTGCCTAGACGACATCAACTCAACTCTGTACATTAGTTGATGACAAGTTTGTACAACCTCCGTTGTTTCATTCGATTAGTCAATACAGCCAAGTGCTCTTCATGCATATGCATAGTTCGTGCATCATTTCACAAGTCTATACATCGCCGCATGCTATCAAGTCTATACATCGCCGCATGCTATCAAATCTATACATTCATGAGCATAGTCAGTGCATTCGGTTGTTTCATGCATACACAAAGTTTGCACATTCTCTGCTGATATGTCCGTGCATCACTTTAACAAGTCTGTACATCGTCTTGTCGCATGCATGCAAAGTCTGTACATTCTTCACCCGGCATTCAAAGTCTATACATTCTTGCATCGTTGTGCTTCACGCATACACAAAGTATGTACATCGTCTTGTCGTAGGCACACAAAGTATATACATCCATTCGCTGATAACTGAGCAAGTCTATACATCTGTTAGCTCAGCTCATGGCTTAGTCAATGCAATCCATGTTCATTGTGCATGTGTGCATACCGCTGCTGGTATGAGTGTTCAAGTTCATACATCATCACACCAGCAAGTCTATACATCGTTGTCGAATGCACGCAAAGTCCATACACTCCTTGATGGCATGCATGTGCATTCACCTTCATTGTGCATACTTTGTTACATGCATACTGCACTACACACTAGCAAGTCTATACATGCTTAGTTTAAATCTCAAACCTACTCGATGCATCTTTTTCTTCTCCTTCCAATTGATTCGAACTGATATCAAGTTTTATCTGACAGGACTCATGTTCGAGAAGCTTAGTATGGACACATGATCCAAGAATGGAGATGGCTCAAGATCGTGACACGTGTAGTGCAGCAGGCTGAAATGCTGCCACGTGGTCAAGGCGCTCTGGGCGGGAATTGTAGAGGACACACACCCACCTCTCTGATGCTATAAATAGAAGACTTCTCCATCTGGAGAAATTGATCGTGAGTAGAGTGATCGAAGTAGGGGAGCCCATCTGAAAGAGCAGAAGCAGAGAGAGAGAGAGCCTGCACGATCCAGAAGAAGAGAGAAGAAAAGAGAGAGCAGAATAAGAGCAAAGGAGGAGAGTGTAGACACGCCAAAATTGACGTTACTGTGAGTGCATCTCGTATTACCTTGTAATGCCTCAATTTGACCCTCCGATTAACTTTGTTTGAGTTATTTTCCCCAATTTTCTTGGATTTCTCTCATTTTCCCCTCTTCTTATTTTTCCCTATTTTTTTGGATTTTTGGGTAGTTTTCTCTATTTTTTGGAATTCACGACTTGAAGTGGGGTGTGTTTTAATTAACGGCCTGGTCTGAGGCGCGTTTTGAAGAAAGGACGACTAGAGGCAAAGGCGTTAGTTTCTGGAATTTTCTGATTTCCAAAATAGAAAAATAAGAATTAACGACCCTCCTTGGGTCGTGTTTTTAAATAACGCCTCTCCCTCAGGCGTCTCTTCGTCATTTTTAAATATAGAAAGTTTTTATTGCTAAAATTAAATCCGTGAATTAACGCCTTTGTCCCAGTCGTGATTTCAATTAACGCCTTGACCAAGGTCGTCAATTCTTGTTCAATTCTGAACTACATCAGCACCCCTTCCTTTCCTCACTTACACTCCTTTTTCACTTGCGGGGGGGGGGGGGGGTTCCTATGGCTTCCTAATATTGAAAGGACACTTGGAGGAAGGATCCCCCTTTCCATCCTACCAAAACTAAGTTTTCTAATTTTTTATGGAATTAAATCCGAATTTCCCTTCCTTTCCTCATTTAACCTCTTTTTCCACTTGGGAAAGGGTTCCTATGACTTTCTAAGGTTGAAGGGACACTTGCCTAAGGTTTATCTCTTCCAAATCCAACTAAAACATGTTTTCTTATTTTCTCTTGGAATTAATTCTGAATTTCCCTTCCTTTCCTCATTTAACTTCCTTTTCCACTTGAGAAAGGGTTCCTATGACTTTCCAAGGTTGAAGGGACACTTGCCTAAGGTTTATCTCTTCCAAATCCAACTAAAACATGTTTTCTTATTTTCTCTTGGAATTAATTCTGAATTTCCCTTCCTTTCCTCATTTAACCTCCTTTTCCACTTGGGAAAGAGTTCCTATGACTTTCCCAAGGTTGAAGGGACACTTGCCTAAGGTTTATCTCTTCCAAATCCAACTAAAACATGTTTTCTTATTTTCTCTTGGAATTAATTCCGAATTTCCCTTCCTTTCCTCATTTAACCTCCTTTTCCATTTAGGAAAGAGTTCCTATGACTTTCCAATGTTGAAGGGACACTTGCCTAATGTTTATCTCTTCCAAATCCCACTAAAACATGTTTTCCTAATTTCCCTTAGAATTAATTCCGAATTTCAACCCTATAAATAGAATCTCTCTCTCTCTCTTGTGAAAGAACATCAAGATCAATTCAAGAGGAGGTGCTGCCAGACCAAAGGCTCAAGGAGGAAGACTCCCATGCACCTAAAAGCTTCATCCATGGAGTTCTTCTTCCTCTATTGAAGATTTGAAGCCTCTACATCCATGGAGTTCTACATCATCTTCTTCCTCCATTGAAGATCTTCATCCTAGCTTGAAGCCAAATTGGAGAAAACCACTAAGCTTTCCCCTCCTATCTCTTATTTTTGCTTTAGTTAATTGCATGCATCATATCATTTTTTCTTTTATTTCTTTATTGAGATCTTCCCCTATTGTGCACTCTAGCACATCTCCATAGTGCAACACTTGCACATCTCCCTCTATTCTTCATCATACATCATCTTTTACCTACCCTTTTGCATAGTTGTTTAAAGGCCAAACACCAATAAGGTGTGTTCATATCCATACTTTCTATGTCTATATTTACATTTGGATTTGATGCTACACATCTTAGTTTCTAATCCATATTTGTTTATTGATGTTTGTTAATTTTGCAAGGGTAATCAATCAAGGAAAACTCTCTTCATCGGCCGGCCGATCGGAAGAGAAAGGTGCACTCACAATCTCCCCCGCATTTAAGGTATTTATATCGCGATCCCTCCATTGATTATTTGTTATATCCTTTGAGGCCCTCGCGTCTCTGGCGATCACATTCCCCTTAGCATCCTCTCATGCTCCCCTTTTCTCCCTCTTTTCCCATTCTTCTATTCATTTTCTTTTCCTTTTAATTGTTCTAAGTGGATTTCTTAGAATCTACAAATTGGCGATCACGGTGGGACCCCTTTCATTTTTCTTTTGATTACCCTTTCCCCTTGGGCACCCACGTGTGCCATCTCCCCTTTTGCACCCACGGTGCGTCTCCCTTTGTGCTCCATGTAGCACTCTCCCTATGTGATTTGTTAGTTTGATAGGTTTTTAGAAATTCCATTTATCCATCTCTTTTTTTTAAAAAAAATGATGATGAGCATGCTATATCCCTTGTCATGTTTGATTGCCATGATTCTTATACTGAGATTGTGAGTGTTTTTCATTTCTGTCGGTATTTTCCACTGTTTGAGGCCTATGGCCATTGAAGTATTGAAGTAATTAACGCCCCTCTCAGAGGCGTCTTTTATCAGTATAACGCCTCACATCAAGGCGTCTTTCACTTGAATAGCGCCTTACTGTAAGGCGTCATTTTTATTATCATTGTTTATTCGTGTTGATTACTGCCATTTGACGCCCCTGCTCCCGGGCATCCATTCTAGAGAAAGCGACTCACCCTAAGGCGCTATTTTGCTCTGCTTGCACTATTCACAATGACTAGCGATTGACGCTCAGACGCTATTTATTGATATAGCGACCTTTCCCAGGTCGTCATTTTGTTCTGTGTTGTTATCTGCTTGATACTGTCTGCTGCATTCATCCTTGCATTGGTTTGGGAGACCTCCTCTCCCCACACTTTTAGGAGTCACACCACCCTCTTGGTGAAGGAAGGACCCTCCATTGAGCACTCCGTCTCATTGGACCGAAAATTCCTAAACCAAGCCTCTATAAGTCTCCGCACTCGTGGATTCCCTCACGGACGCTGGGCAGGTTGTACCTTTGAAGTCCTGGGTTTAGTTGGCCTATGCATGGTGAGAGAGTGTTCCTAGTTGGCATCGGAGAAAACCACATTTGAAACTAGGTTCCCCCCTTGAGTGATCACATCAATTTGCATAAAATCAATTAATTTGCCAAGGTTCAAATAAAAGAAATCAAAGGTAACCCCATCCTAGCTTGTTTGATATCTATGTGAGCTGTTTTGATTGCACATTGAATTGTTTAGGATACCTTGATAAGAAAGTCAACATGTTTAACTCAATTAATGTTCATGAGGGTGATCAGCCTAGCACATCTTATTCCCTTCAATTTCAACATATTCATCACAACTCTCACCATAATCTTTTAAAGGGACCACGCCCTCATCTTCACGGTTTTGCCCCACCCATGGACAATATCCAATCCCATGGTCCCTCGCCTCAATCGCGAGCCACTACTCCTACGGGACCGTCTCCTCCCGAAGATGAGAAGGTCTCCCAGATCATGCATGCATTAGATCATCTCACCCCTCAACAAATCCAAGCCCTTAAGGCCGTTGTTGAGGGTGCACCTCATTCCCCTCATCCTCCTTCCAATCCTACGCGGGTGGCCCATCACCCACTTCCCTCTTCTATTCACATTCCTACCCGGGTAGCCCATCACCCATCTCCTCCTATTCACACTTCTCCTCGGGTGGTCCAATACCCGCCTCCTTCGTCCACACCTACCCCTATTCGGGTGGCCCGTCACCCGCCTCCTTTTATTCCTCCTCCACCACGGCCCCAAGGCCCATTTATTCCTTGCAACCCGGCCCATCCGGGTTCTTCTATGGGTCATCCCATTAATCCCCTTCCACGGCCTTTTTGTGCGGCCCCTCCTTCAAGGCCCTACCGACCCTCTGTTGCTCAAGTCACACCCCTCCAACAAACTCTTCTCGACAAAGTCACTTTGTTGGAGGAACAATTAAAGAGGGTTACGAGCCCACGGCCCGCTCCTCCTACTCCAGTCAATCCCCTTTATGCGGCTCTAAATGACATTACAAAGATGGAGAAAGATTGGAAGGATAGGAGAGACGGCTACGGCGTCGACAGTTCAAGCAAGCAAGAGCCGGCAGATTTCAACGTTCAAGTGGACGCTGCCCATCCTCCACCCATTCACCCCGTTCATTCATATGGCCCTCCGCCTCTGCCTACGCATTCACACTTGCATTCACCACATCATCTGAAATACCATTACATTCCACCACCTACTAATACATCTCCACCATGGCATCCACTTGAACTCGATAATGAAGAACCGGCAATTGAAGAATTCAAGACGGCACATGATGATGAAGCTCTGCAGGCATCTCTTCCGAGTTTTCTTCATTTTCCTCTCCCTCCGCTACCACTGGATGAACCCCCTGCTCAAGACGATGCCATCGTCCTTAATATAACCCCCGCTTCTAGGACTTATTGGTGTTATGACGAAGGATCAATACTCCAATCACCCATGTCGGCGCACCAAGACATGTCTCCTACCCCAGACACCGCTCGCCCCATCCGGCGTTTCCTCCGGACCAAACCTGATACTTTTACACCTCCTGCTATACCATCAGCCTCCACAGCACCGGCCTCCGCTAAACCTCCACCTGCTATACCATTAGCCTCCACTTCATCAGCTAACCTCCTATTACCGCCACCTCGGCCCTCCATTATACCTTTAACCCATGACCTAGCCACTCCTATTCCACTACTTAACCCTTCACCCTTACCCGTGGCTAATCCTGAGCAGGATTCACCCTTTTTTGCACTCGAGCCAACCCTGACTACTTCCGAGCAAAGGGAGAAGCTCGACGTGTTTGAACCGCCATTTCCACTCACCCTTTCTTCAACACCTTCCATTATACCTCCACCATCTATGGAACCTTCTGCCTCCGCTTCACCCCCCTTTACTACTCGGAACGGGTGTCCTTCTGTAAGTACTTGTGATGAAAATGATCAAGAGCCGGAAAAGAAAGATTTGGCCGCGGCCATGATGTTCAAGATGCAAGAACTTATTTGTCGAATGCCAATCCGGGTTGTTGTGCCAAGAATGGTCGAAGAGGCCAAGCCCCCGCCGCTGCTCGCCAAAAGAGAATGCCAAGCGTTGATGCCGTATAAGTCTATGTCCAAGGGCCAGACAAGGCACCCCTTGTTCCGATCCTTCAATCTGGAACCTTCTATTTCATACAAGGGGCGAACGCCCGCTTTGTTCAACACTTTTCAAAAACCACAATCCTTGGATATGACAATGCTTCACGCTCTAATTTTCCAATTCTCTCACATTGTCACTCTTCACCCTCCAAGGGAGTTGGCAGTGATTGTTAAAGCTTCATCACAGACTTTGATTTTATCCGGTTGTACACTTTTACTGCCATGGAAGGGTAGACATGCTTATACTAAGGGACCTTCCACCTTCTATTCAACTTCACCCACATTCACATCTATCATCGATTTTTCATGGGCCACTCCACAGGCGAAGAGGAGGATCTCATCCTCTCATCCCTCGTATTCTTCACATTCTTTGCATTTCATGCATTCATTGCATCTGTTGCATTGCATCCACATACATTTGCACTTCTTATTTCCCAAGTTTTCGGACCCGTATCTTCCCCGCCTTCCGGAACCTCCGGATCTTCCGCATTTCCCATCTTATTCATCTTCATCCTCAGGATCTGCGGGTCCCCTTACACTGCCCGGGCATTGCACCCTCTCCAATCTTTCCTCAGGGCATCGCGCCCCTTTCCAACCATTGCATCCGGACTCCCCGAATTTCTCTCCTGTCCTCCCTGGGCATCGCGTCCCATGGTATCTTCCTCCTCCGAAACCTCCGGATCTCGCTCTTTGGGCATCGCGCCCCTGCACACCCTCAAGTCCGGATCTTTTGGGCTTCTTACTGATTCTCCCTGGGCATCGTGCCCCTTTCCGTCTTCTTCCTCCGGAACCTCCGGACTTTCTCCCAGGGCATCGCGCCCTTTTCTATCTTCTTCCCCCGGAACCTCCAGATCCTTCACCCCTCTCTCAATCCCTTGGGCATGACGCCCCTTTCCATTTTCTAACCCCGGAACTTCCGGACCTTCCATCTTTCCTCCAATTCATCCTCTTGCTTCTCCGGGACATCATGTCCTTCATTTTTTTCTTCCTTTTCTATCATCTTTTTCCATTCCGAGGGCAACGCGTCCCTCGATATTTCCCTCCGGAACCTCCGGACCCTCCTGATCCTTTTCATCCACTCTTCCCTGGGCACCGTGTCCCTCGGCATCTCATTCCTCTGGAACCTCCGGACCCTCCATCTTTCTTTCGATTCATCTTTCTGCTCTTCCGGGACATCACATCCTTCATTTTCTTCCTCCTTTTCCATCATCTTTTTCCCTATTTCTTCCCTGGGCACCGCGTCCTTCGATATCTTATCCCTCCGGAGCCTCCGGATGATTCCTCCTATCACGATTCTCCTCCTTTACTCCCAGACCCTCCAGATCCGCCTCTTTCCATCTATCAATTTCTTCTTCTGATTCCCCCTAATCCTAGGGCCGACCCAACTTCTTCCACATCCACTGCCTTGGACATCTTCCCATTCTCTCACTGCTTTCGAGGCTTTAGTCCTCACTCCTCCTTCTAATTCTCCGCTTCTTCTGTAGACCTTTTCATGTGATCAGGGTCTCCACACCTTAGTGAGGGAGTTCTAGCCCTCGCCTCTCTTCCTTTTTTCCTTATTCGTCTGAGTCTGGTCTTGGCACCACTCCTTCTTGTTAAGCCACTTTCAAACCCTTTGCTTCCAATCCTTTTGACTGCTAAAGAGGACTATCCCACAATGATCAACCTCGCCTCTGACAGCTGCTTCTACAAAGGTTGCAAGGTAACATATTGGCGTAAGTACGCATTATTATGATATCATTATCTCACGCATGATTTTCAAAGTGAAGTGCTTCTTAACATGATTAAGAGTGATATTTTAAGCCTTTATCTTAGGAATTTATCTGTATTGAATTTCATCTTAAAAAAAAACTGAAAGAGTCTTTAGGCTTGCTCTGTAGCACCTTTGGTTAATAAAAAACCCACGCCGGGAATTCGACATTCTCTCCCCGCTTGTTAAGAGTAACCCTTAGCTGGGCATTCCACACACTTCACGGCGTCCTTAGCCGGCTCCTTTGGTTAAACACCGTCCCTACTTTGGCCATGCCATGAGTATATCTGAAAGTATTTTCTCTTCTTTACTCGGCCGAATGCAGGGGCAAGAGGTTGACGGATGAGATGACTCACCCAGGGTAATCCCCAATACGAGAGGAGTCTCAAATAGGGGCAGTCTTGACCCAAAATCAATATGAGTTTTCATATGAGTTTTCATGATATACATCTCGCCAAAAGGGCTATTATGAAAATCAAGTCAAAATTTCGATAAAAGCAAAATTATGAAATATGGCATGTCAAGAGTGGCAAAGTCCCCGCAGGGAAAACCCTGGTCGTATGCATGTCAAGGGTCTAAAAATCAAAGGCACAAAGCCCCGGCACAACAGACTACCTCTTTGAGGGGAAACACCTTGGAAGGAATTCAAGTCCCGACATCTCCCATCCTGCATAAAACTTATCCTCAATTATTCTTCTCTTCTCCCTCTAAGACCAAATGTTTCTCGGGTATGGCCTTGGTAGGAGCACCGTTAATCAAGGGCAGTCAGTTATAGGGCGCCACCCTTCAATGCACGCTCGGCTTTGGGTAATTTTAGCGAAAGGGGAAGGAACAAGGACCCCTAGCCAGTGGTTCAAAAACACCCTTTGATGCTGCATTAACAATGTCTAAACCAAACAAAAAAAATCAAAACAAAAAAAACTTGAATATTTCCTAAGTCAAAATCCAAAAAAAATTGAATATTTTCTAAGCCAAAATCCAAAAAAAAATGAATATTTCCTGATCAAAATCCAACAAAAATTGAATATTTTCAAAATTCATAATAAAAATTCAAATATTTTTCAAAATCCACATAAAAATTCAAATATTTTCAAAACTCATAAAAATTTACATATTTCAAAATCCAAAAAAAATTGCATTGTATTTTTCTGATGGTGCTTTTTGCAGGAACAACAACTTTGCAAGGACCAAGAGCACGGGATGAGTCCTCTCCATTCATTGCCATCTACCTTTTGATTCTTCCCATGTTCACAATTGATCACATCTTCATAATTTGCTACGCATTACTTCGATTATTCATCTCCAAATCTTTTTTATCAAATCTTACTGATCATTCTGTCGATGGGCATTATCAGATCTTGATCATTCAACTCCAAATCTTGATTAGCCAAGTTGTCATCCTCATGACAAACGACAAACAATGATGCTATGCTATCTATGCTTTAATGATGCTATCTATGCTATTCTTGAATATGATACATACCTGCTATTGATGCTTTGATTCATGCTATGCTTGCTATGCTTAAATGCCTTATTCATTGCTTGTTATCTTTTATATCTTGGCTGATGAATCTTTGAGCGCAGGAAGAAGCTCTTGGTCCCACCGACTGGGCATCATCATCCAAGCCCCACGGTGCTTGCACCTCATTTCTCAGTTCCCCCATGCTCATTGCTATCACCATCCCCCCTGTATGCATTCTACTATATGTTACATATGCTACTAGATTATATCAAGGACCTTGTGACTTTGGTAAATCTGGGATTTGAGTTCCCCTTCATCAAAAACAATGATGATTCCAGAGGAGTCTTAGTCACACGGATAGGCCGTTGAGCCGTCCAAGACTGGGGACGATGGTTCCCTTTTGCGAGTTGATGCGTGGAGAAACGGGCTTCGGCTTAGTATCGGCTCGCAGAATGGGTTTCTTGACCCAATCTTGACAGTTTAATAATATTATCCTTGATTATCTTATATTTTCATTTGTTTTAATTTTTCCTTTTAAACCCAGCATGCATTCATATAGGAGTTTGAAACAATTTTTGGAAAATCATTCTGATAAGCTGATTTGGAGAGTCAAATTGATCTTAATCTTTCCAGATATGAGATATTCATTACTGATGGAATCCTCAGTTCGTTTTGTCACTGTTTTGGGTCATTTTCTTGAAAGCTCCTTGTTTGGATTTCTATCATCTTATCTCAATCCTTTTACTTTGATCCACCTTGGCTACAGCACGTCCACATTGGCTGGTAACCGCTCTCCAATGGTGAAACCTACAGGTTTGTGACCTGGGGTACTTCCACCGCGCTGGAAGTTGATCATTCTCCTTCGTGCCCGCGTGCACACTCCTCCACTTATCCAAACATCGTTGATTTCATTGAATTTCCCGGGATTGCTTCATCTCGAGCTTTTGATTTCATTCTCATCAAGTGATGTTGATTGCGTGTCTCATCACACCTTGGCATCTACTTTTCAGTTTACTCTGCTCCCTTGCAAAGCAGACGCCAAGGCGGGGCAGCTGTAGACACGCCAAAATTGACGTTACTGTGAGTGCATCTCGTATTACCTTGTAATGCCCCAATTTGACCCTCCGATTAACTTTATTTGAGTTATTTTCCCCAATTTTCTTGGATTTCTTCCTTTTTTCCCCTCTTCTTATTTTTCCCTATTTTTCTGGATTTTTTGGGCAGTTTTCTCTATTTTTTGGAATTCACGACTTGAAGTGGGGCGTGTTTTAATTAACGGCCTGGTCTGAGGCGCGTTTTGAAGAAAGGATGATTAGAGGCAAAGGCGTCAGTTTCTGAAATTTTTTGATTTCCAAAACAGAAAAATAAGAATTAACGACCCTCCTTGGGTCGTGTTTTTAAATAACACCTCTCCCTCAGGCGTCTCTTCATCATTTTTAAATATAGAAAGTTTTTATTGCTAAAATTAAATCCGTTAATTAACGCCTTTGTCCCAGTCGTGATTTCAATTAACGCCTTGACCAAGGTTGTCAATTCTTGTTCAATTCCGAACTCCATCAGCACCCCTTCCTTTCCTCACTTACACTCCTTTTTCACTTGCGGGAGGGTTCCTATGGCTTCCTAATATTGAAAGGACACTTGGAGGAAGGATCCCCCTTTCCATCCTACCAAAACTAAGTTTTCTAATTTTTTATGGAATTAATTCTGAATTTCCCTTCCTTTCCTCATTTAACCTCCTTTTCCACTTGGGAAAGGGTTCCTATGACCTTCCAAGGTTGAAGGGACACTTGCCTAAGGTTTATCTCTTCCAAATCCAACTAAAACATGTTTTCTTATTTTCTCTTGGAATTAATTCTGAATTTACCTTCCTTTCCTCATTTAACCTCCTTTTCCACTTGGGAAAGGGTTCCTATGACTTTCCCAAGGTTGAAGGGACACTTGCCTAAGGTTTATCTCTTCCAAATCTAACTAAAACATGTTTTCTTATTTTCTCTTGGAATTAATTCCGAATTTCCCTTCCTTTCCTCATTTAACCTCCTTTTCCACTTGGGAAAGAGTTCCTATGACTTTCCAATGTTGAAGGGACACTTGCCTAATGTTTATCTCTTCCAAATCCCACTAAAACATGTTTTCCTAATTTCCCTTAGAATTAATTCCGAATTTCAACCCTATAAATAGAATCTCTCTCTCCCTTGTGAAAGAACATCAAGATCAATTCAAGAGGAGGTGCTGCCGGACCAAAGGCTCAAGGAGGAAGACTCCCATGCACCTAAAAGCTTCATCCATGGAGTTCTTCTTCCTCTATTGAAGATTTGAAGCCTCTACATCCATGGAGTTCTACATCATCTTCTTCCTCCATTGAAGATCTTCATCCTAGCTTGAAGCCAAATTGGAGAAAACCACTAAGCTTTCCCCTCCTATCTCTTATTTTTGCTTTAGTTAATTGCATGCATCATATCATTTTTTCTTTTATTTCTTTATTGAGATCTTCCCCTATTGTGCACTCTAGCACATCTCCATAGTGCAACACTTGCACATCTCCCTCTATTCTTCATCATACATCATCTTTTACCTACCCTTTTGCATAGGGGTTTAAAGGCCAAACACCAATAAGGTGTGTTCATATCCATGCTTTCTATGTCCATATTTACATTTGGATTTGATGCTACACATCTTGGTTTCTAATCCATGTTTGTTTATTGTTGTTTGTTAATTTTGCAAGGGTAATCAATCAAGGAAAACTCTCTTCATCGGCCGACCGATAGAAAGAGAAGGTGCACTCACAATCTCCCTCGCATTTAAGGTATTTACATCGCGATCCCTCCATTGATTATTTGTTATATCCTTTGAGGCCCTCGCGTCTCTGGCGATCACATTCCCCTTAGCATCCTCTCATGCTCCCCTTTTCTCCCTCTTTTCCCATTCTTCTATTCATTTTCTTTTCCTTTTAATTGTTCTAAGTGGATTTCTTAGAATCTACAGAGAGTGTTCGAAAAATAAAGAGTGAGCAGTAAAGAAGAAGAAGAAGAGAAGAAAGAGAAATCAAGAGTTTAGAAGAAGAAGAAGAGAGTCTTCTGAAGCTTTTTCTCTACTGGACCATGGATCAAATCCAGGCCAGTCAGCTCTTAGAGAGCCACTTTGTGTGTTATCGTATACAGCTTTCTGTAGCTGTGATTTCTCATTTCTTGTGTTTCTTTTTCCCTTTGTTTCAAGCTGTTTGTCAGCAGAGCTAAGCTATATTGCTCAGCGTTGCAGAAGAGGATTCCTCTGGACAGCAAGCTGTGTTACTCAGCGGGCGAGGTGAATACCTCGGACAGCAAGCTGTGTTGCTCAGCGGGTAGAGGAGGATTCCTCTGGACGGGTTAAGCTGTAGTCCCGAGCTGTTGGCAAAGCTGTAATGCCCAGCGGTCAAGCTGTTAGTCAGTAGTTTGTAGGCAAGCTGTGTCGCCCAGCGGTTTTCAAGCTGTTAGTCAGCAGTAATCCACACTCTGGATTGAGTGTGGCGTGGACGTAGGTCTGGAGGACCGAACCACCTAAAAATATTTTGTGCAGTGGTTTGCATGTTATTTTGATTCTGCTAGATGCTTGACTAGGATCGTGATCTGATTGCATGTCTATCGAGTGACTCATGATATGGTTGTAGTTCAGCTGCACGTGCGCTATCTGATCATTTACCTCTAAGCATCACGTTAGGATGCTAGTCTTTTATCCAGAGAGTCAAGTCGTTAACTAAGTCTATTAGTTTCTGCTTTCGCAATAGTCATCTGATTTAAGTTTCAATTACTCAGTTTTAGAACAAGTTTTTGAAGGGGATTCATTCACCCCCCTCTGAATCCATTGCACCGATCCTAACAATTGGTATCAGAGTGGGTCTCTGTGCTACCAGATCCAACGATCTGCAGAGGATCCTGCTGTCTTCGGTGCTATCCTTATTTTGGTGCATTTCTTATCGATTGCTTTGTGTGCTGAATCAGTTTGCTATTTGTCTTAATGGCTCGTCCTTTTGCGTTTGATGGTTCAAACTTCAGTAAGTGGTTAGGCAACCTATGTGTTTATATGAATTCCATTGACCCTAATCTATGGAGTGTGGTTTCAAAAGGCCCACACCAATTACCTCATGATGAGACCAAGTGGTCTAGAGAGGACAAAGTAAAGAACCGTGATAATGTCACAGTTCTCAATATTTTGAAAGCTGTAATTAATACTGATAGATTTTCTTTTTTTCTCAGGTGCGCTTCTGGAAAGGAAATATTGGATAGAATAACTGCTACAAATGGGGAGCAAGAGGATCAATGCTTGATGGCCAACCGGGGTGATCACAATTTGATCAACAGGAGGAAACTTCATCCAAGGTAAGCTCTGGATCCGAAGAGATTTCGCTTGATGATTTATGGAATATAAATGAAGAACTTACTGATAGATGTAGGAAATTAAAATCTGGAAATAAAAAGTTGAAAAAGAAATGTGATCAGATTAATTCGAATGCTCATTGTGAAAACTGTCAAGAACTGAGAAAATCTCATGAAATCTACTTAGCTGATGTTGATATGAGTAAGGAACAAATTTCTGTTTTGGAAAATAAAAATCAGGAACTCACAGATAAGCTCTCTGAACTGGAAGAAAAACTGAGCTCAATTAATAGTGATCAAATCTTACTAAATAAGTGAGTTCAGAATGAAGAACTAATAAAAAAAATGTCTTCTTAAAAGATCAAAATAAGAAACTGATGGTTTTGAACATTGTGCTTTCTGAAAGACTAATGAACTTTGAAAAAGGTAAATCAATTTTGAATGACAAAGAAGCTAATGATAATCAGAAGATGATACAAGAAAATGAAACTCTGAAAAGGCTGAATGATGGTTTACATAACCAAATAATTTTATGTGAAGATGACATTGTGTTATTGCAAACTGAGATTGATGATCTAAAAGCTTCTTTGTCAAAATTCGTTAAAGGAAAAGACAATCTGAATAAGCTGCTTGGTTCTAAAGTGAATTTTCAGAAACAAGGGATTAGATTTGTGCCTGTGAATGAAAACGACAATGATAAGAGGAAATCAACTGTTTTTGTGAAAAGCTCAGAACAGGACAACTCATCTAGTTCTTCAATCTTTCAATTCACTGCTAAGAAGATTGAAAATTCAGATAAGAAACAGAAAAAGATTCAAAAACAAAAGAAAAGTGTTGATTTGAATAAGTCCAAATCTGTCATTGATTTACATGTGTATGTTGCTAACTGCTCTCACACACATTCACACTCTCATGCGAATGTCAATTTTGTCAAACAAATGAATGTAAATAAAAAGGTGGTAACATGTCACTATTGTGGGAAGCTTTGACATATTATGCATGACTGTGTAACATTGATAAATGATGAAAGAAATGTTGTTAGGATGTATCCTAGAAATCATCTTCCTAGGAAACCTTCTACTGATCAGAAAAAGAAAATTCAATGTTATTGCTGTGGGAATTTTGGTCACATTGCTGCCTTCTACTGGTATGCTCAGGGAAATCATGTTAACTCCAAATCTGCTTAGTTCCCTAAAACAGGACCTGTAAATGTTTCATGTTTCAATTGTGATAAATCAGGTCATAAATCTTCTGAATGTTAGATGAATAAGAATAGAAACAAAATGTCCATGTAAACAACGGAACTTTTCATGCTCAATTTCATAGGTCTCATGCTACTGTTGATATGCATCATAGGACCAAAAATTCTGATGTCTCATGTAGATATTGTGGTAAATTCAGTCACTCCATGGATAGTTGTTACCTGATGGATTATGATGATAATGTTGCTAAAAGACTGTTCAGAACACCTGTCAGGGCTAATGCAGGACCCAAGGTTGTTTGGGTCCCTGCAGGATCAAAATGATTAATGTGCTGCAGGTGTGCCTTGGAACGAATGAAAGGGGGTTAATAAGCCAAGGCACTCAAAATGAAAACCCCAGGATCCTATGATTCAGGTCAGTTCTGAACACTCTGTTTAAATTCCATCATCTGAATGTGTGAGTTTGATAGGTTTGAATTTCATGTTGAATTGATTTATGCTTAATTGAAATCCTCTGAAAACTTGGAATGAACCTGATGCCTTTGGTAGTCTTTCCCTCCGATTGAACTGCATGATTTTCTATTAAACATAAATTCTAAGACCATATGCTATACTTTCACTGTATATCATGCACTATGTCAGGGGGAGTTTGACTGGTTTAGTTTGATGTTATTGATGCTCATGATTAGCTTCACTGCATATAGATAGGGGGAGATTTGTCAGATTCATTTCTCCCTCACTTCCTGAATCCCTCCTGTTTAGTTATTTGAATCACTCTATTGCTCTCTAGTGGATAACTTGAATTTTCTGCTATTCTCCTCTAGACAAGCTGATCTGTCTGCATTCCAGACTCAGCTACTGAAATTGATTCTGCTCTGCATATATTTGATACTCTTCTCTCCTACTGTTATTTGCTCTACCAGCTTGTACTTATCAAACACTCACATCCTCTCAAGCTGGTCTGACTAATCTAGTTCTTGTTCCAGGAATGATAAGTTGTTTAATTGCATTGGTTGGGCTGATCTGAGATCCTTATGTGGTGTGCCATGTTTTAGTCTGAACTCTTAAAAGAAATTCCTATCATATAGGTTTAAGAATGACCATTGATTTAGATTGATATAAGTTTAATGTATTCTCATATTTGCTCTTGAATGATTTGAAAATATCCGAATGTTGAGCTTTAATAATTTTTAAACCAACTATATCATGAATACCCTAGTCTCACTCATCTGTTATCTGAAAATGTGATATCAAGGCTACTTTGGTAGAGACACATAGAGTGAGTATTGGTTTTAAATATTAACCTGAAAAATGTTGACTAAAAAGAAAGATTGTATTCAGAGCAATGACTTGTCACTGAGAAACTGGGTTCTCTATCAATGAAATAGAGTAAACCTATGTCATGAAATGTTATAGTTATCTCTGGTGAAAATTTATTGAAAAAATCTGACAGAGCAATAGCATGTTTGTGTTGAGTAACTGGGGAGTCCGACCTCTAATCAAGGTGTCTCCTCATGTAAAAAGACACTTCTAATGCTAACTCTGTTCTCAATATTGAGAGGCAATGAAAGCTATCACACTAAGTAACTGGATCACTTCACCTAAGACGTGTTGTTCCTCATGTAAAAGGGTGTTGATCAACTTAAATTGCTCAGGAAAAATAATGTGCTAATCAAAAGAAAATACCATGCAAAAACAGTCAACTCACATTCTAGTAAGGGTGTTTAATTTCAATACTGCTCTGTGTGACTTTCAAAGGTGTCATCGAGTTCATTTGAGTAAGATGGAAGATGGTTGTTCTTGAGTACTGCTTGATTAATTGGTTCACCTTTATTAAAACCTGCCTTCAGATATGAGTATTGAATTTAATTGACAAATTTGGTATACATCATGATTAAATCAACTGGGTCATGTCGATTAATTCATAATCCCCTATGATAGGAGAGTATCTCCTTATGAAGACTTATTACTATGGTACCTGCCATACATTTTCCCCTGATCAGGTTCACCTGTGACAACTTATTCATCATGTCAACTCACCTGTTGAAAATCCTGTGCCTTGCTTGATGTTATTTACTCCTACCCTTGACTACATCTACTTCATTTACAGCATTGTCTCGCTCTCCACACTGTTGGAATCTTCCATCTTATTTCTGTAACCAGTTCTGGTTCTGTGGACTTTCCACCTGCTTTATTCTGTGATGGCAGATTTTAGTTTGCTTCATTGGATAATCAGAGTTTATTCCTGCACTTCAGGGGGAGAGTAGTCATTCATTCATATTGATAGGGGGAGCTCTTATATTTTATTCTTCTAGTGCTCATCCTGCATACTTCATGTTGGGGGAGAATAGCTCTTATGTGCCTTCATTTGTCAAATGGGGAGACATTATCTTAATCTTTTCATACCTGCTTAATTTTTCTCTCTCAAACTTTTCTCTTTTTGATGAAGTCAAAGGGGGAGAATAGTTTGAGTCTGTGTGACTCATAGTGTTGCCATCATCAAAAGGGGGGAGATTGTTGTGCCCCTGTGGTTTTAATGTCAGCAAGCACTATGAGTATGAATGATTGATCACCATGTGTCTGCATATGAATGATTGATTGAGCATCTTATTTCCATGCATGCATGAAGAGTCATATGGGTTCTGGTATATAGAGTGCATTGTTAGTTTTCCTGCACATTGCATCGGTGCAATATCTGCCATATGCATACACTGCATCAATGCATTCATCAGTCAATTCAATTCAATGTCGATGCGTGTTCATTATGCATACAAAGTCAGTGCAGGGTTAATTGTCTAGGCTTGTGCATTTCATAACTATGTTTCATGGTGGCCATAAGTTATTGAATGCCTAGACTCATGCATGTTCAAGGAATAAAGTCTGTACAGAGTTTTGCCTAGACTACATCAACTCAAGTCTGTACATTAGTTGATGACAAGTTTGTACAACCTCCGTTGTTTCATTCAATTAGTCAATACAGCCAAGTGCTCTTCATGCATATGCATAGTTCGTGCATCATTTCACAAGTCTATACATCGCCGCATGCTATCAAGTCTATACATTCATGAGCATAGTCAGTGCATTCGGTTGTTTCATGCATACACAAAGTCTGCACATTCTCTACTGATATGTCCGTGCATCACTTTAACAAGTCTGTACATCGTCTTGTCGCATGCATGCAAAGTCTGTACATTCGTCACCCGGCATTCAAAGTCTATACATTCTTGCATCGTTGTGCTTCACGCATACACAAAGTCTGTACATCGTCTTGTCGTAGGCACACAAAGTCTATACATCCATTCGCTGATAACTGAGCAAGTCTATACATCAGTTAGCTCAGCTCATGGCTTAGTCAATGCAATCCATGTTCATTGTGCATGTGTGCATACCGCTGCTAGTATGAGTGTTCAAGTTCATGCATCATCACACTAGCAAGTCTATACATCGTTGTCGAATACACGTAAAGTCCATACACTCCTTGATGGCATGCCTGTGCATTCACCTTCATTGTGCATACTTTGTTACATGCATACTGCACTACACACTAGCAAGTCTATACATGCTTAGTTTAAATCTCAAACCTACTCGATGCATCTTTTTCTTCTCCTTCAGATTGATTCGAATTGATATCAAGTTTTATCTGACAGGACTCATGTTCGAGAAGCTTAGTATGGACACATGATCCAAGAATGGAGATGGCTCAGGATCGTGACACGTGTAATGCAACAGGCTGAAATGCTGCCACGTGGTCAAGGCGCTCTGGGCGGGAATTGTAGAGGACACACGCCCACCTCTCTGATGCTATAAATAGAAGACTTCTCCATCTGGAGAAATTGATCGTGAGTAGAGTGATCGAAGTAGGGGAGCCCATCTGAAAGAGCAGAAGCAGAGAGAGAGAGAGAGCCTGCACGATCCAGAAGAAGAGAGAAGAAAAGAGAGAGCAGAAGAAGAGCAAAGGAGGAGAGTGTTCGAAAAAGAAAGAGTGAGCAGTAAAGAAGAAGAAGAAAGAGAAATCAAGAGTTTAGAAGAAAAAGAAGAGAGTCTTCTGAAGCTTTGTCTCTACTGGACCATGGATCAAATCCAGGCCAGTCAGCTCTTTAAGAGCCACTTTGTGTCTTATCGTATACAGCTTTCTGTCGCTGTGATTTCCCATTTCTTGTGTTTCTTTTTACCTTTATTGCAAGCTATTTGTCAGCAGAGCTAAGTTGTATTGCTCAGCGTTGCAGAGGAGGATTCCTCTGGACAGCAAGCTGTGTTGCTCAGCGGGCAAGGTGGATACCTCGGACAGCAAGCTGTGTTGCTCAGCGGGCAGAGGAGGATTCCTCTGGACAGGTTAAGCTGTAGTCCCCTGCAGTTAGCAAAGCTGTAATGCCCAGCGGTCAAGCTGTTAGTCAGCGGTTTGTAGGCAAGCTGTGTCGCCCAACGGTTTTCAAGCTGTTAGTCAGCAGTAATCCACACTCTGGATTGAGTGTGGAGTGGACGTAGGTTTGGAGGACCGAACCACCTAAAAATCTTTTGTGCAGTGGTTTGCATGTTATTTTGATTCTGCTAGATGCTTGACTAGGATCATGATCTGATTGCATGTCTATCGAGTGACTCGTGATCTGGTTGTAGTTCAGCTGCACGTGCGCTATCTGATCATTTACCTCTAAGCATCATGTTAGATGCCAGTCTTTTATCCAGAGAGTCAAGTTGTTAACTAAGTCTATTAGTTTCTGCTTCCGCAATAGTCATTTGATTTAAGTTTCAATTACTCAGTTTTAGAACAAGTTTTTGAGGGGGATTCATTCACCCCCCTCTGAATCCATCGTACTGATCCTAACACCATCTTCTTCTTAGCTCACTTGATGGGCTACGAGGGTTCCATTTAAAGCATATCCACAAAGGCTAACCCCAAGAAGTTGGGGAAGCCAACAGTAGCAGGGAAGTTGCCGAACACCGTGGGCACCGCCAGGTACCCTTGCGCATGACCGGTAATGACCGAAGGGCCGAAGTCGATGCCAGTCAGTCAAGTTTTTGTCGTCATCATTCGCCTGCCAAGACAAACAAACCGACGATCAGCAACCTTTGAGAGGGCCTCGAAGCCCAAGTATCTCGGTAAAGAGATGAAAGGTGACACTGGTCCCACCTGACGTGCCAGACTATTTGCGATGTTATTTAGATTGTTAGTCCCACCGGGCGTGCCAGACTGTTTCGATGGGATTTACTTTCTTCT
Source organism: Amorphophallus konjac (assembly GCA_022559845.1). NCBI lineage: Eukaryota > Viridiplantae > Streptophyta > Magnoliopsida > Alismatales > Araceae > Amorphophallus > Amorphophallus konjac. Next base: position 22,620,980 of record CM040119.1, on the reverse strand, counting down.
CTTCTCTTTAATTAATTAATTAATTAATTAAAGATTTAGGTGGTTTATTTGGTTTATTCACGCATCGATCAACCAATTAATTAACCGATAATTAACTGGCTGATTGACTGCGCAGGCGTGCCAATCACATAAGTGACAAGTTTATTATGTGCTCATTCTGACCCATGTCGGGCGAGAGTGAGATTCGGCCGGGACCAGCAGTCCGCCATACCATAAAGGTTATGACGTTAATTACATCCCCCGCGAGGAGGGAAAACCTTTGATTAATTGCCGAGATAATGGACTGTCGAGGCCAAAATAAAGAATGCAAAGGATGCAAATGATTATGCAAGATATTATAATCTACCATGCACGGTTTATTAGGGCGGAACCCTTAATACGTGGCGGAGGATATAGGTCCGAAGACCACCATCACGCATGGCAAGAGCTTCCCGTCGGGCGTTGCCCGGCTTCCTACTAATGTCATTTGATATACCAAGGGCCCGTGCACTCAAGCATACATTGATGCGGCATGAATGCTTAGACTAAAATAAGATGACGAGGCTATGGAATTAGCTAATTCAGGTTTAGACAAACCAATTCATTCAGTTTATTGATTAGAGAGTTTATTTGATTCTATTATTAGCATTGGAGATCACCCTAGAGGCGAGGAGAGGATTGAAAGGGCACGACGACGTAATTCGGAATGAAACCGGCACGGTACGCGTAAGTATAGGGCTTAAAATGGCACGGGAAACGTAGGTATAGGGGGGTGATGGTTGAAACGGCGCGCCCCTTTGAGGGCGCGCCGTTTCAAGGCGCACCGTATTAAGGCGCGTCGGTTGCCGGTGACGCCGGTTTAGCCCCGTTTCATGAAAAATCGAGGTTTTATTGGTTTATTTTTAGATTGATTGAAATGTTTTGGAGGATTTTGAAAGTTAACTAAGTTAATTATTCATCGGATCGGCGCAGGGCCGTCTGAAAGTCAAGTCATAGGCTCGCGCGAGGTTCATACTCGAGCGCGGTGATTGTTCCGAGTCAAGCTGGTTTATTAAGCTAGTTTATTGAACAACTTATTTAACTCGTTCGAGCCAATAATTTGGTAGCTTCTCCCCGTCCCAGGGGACTTGTCGGGGAGAAGCGGGGAGTACTCACGTAGCGGAGCAACCCCTAAAAGTCGGGTGACACAACGGCGGCCGGTAAACCCGAACGGATAGGAAAACCCCGAGGGCTAACCTACTAGGGGCACCAAGTCCGTGGGTGGAGAGTAGACGGGTAGTGTGACTCATAATGGGAGCGAAGACCCCGAGGGCTAGCCTACGAGGGGCACGCGACCCGAGTTGGTACCACATCTAAGTCGGGATGACCAATAGAGAGGGAAAAACCCCGAGGGCCAGCCTACGAGGGGCACCCATCTCACGGCCACCACAAGGCCCGCTACGGGCTGTGGATTTGAGGTGTTGGGATTAACCCAATTACTGCGCACTCGTTGGTCTTCGGAGATCCATTATTGGCAAATGAACTCTTGTAGATCGAGTGAGTAGGATGAGAAATTGGGGAATGTTCCCCTGCCCGGGTCACCGAATCTCACTAACGAGATGGTAAAACAGCGCGGTGGGAAAACTTGCACAGTTAGCAGACTAATGTTAATGTCTGTAGGTATGCATATATGTGCGCATATAAATGCTAACAGGTTAACGAAGCATTCACCAGGAGAAGTTTAGAAGATGAAGATGAGGAGTGTTTGGACGGCCTCATCTCCTCTTGTTCATGGTTGAGAACAGGAGGGGGGATAAGAGGACGGGCCCAAGGCTGGCCGGAGTAATGCATGTGAATATATACCTCCGGCAGCGAAAACCTTTAGCGTACGAATGGAAGAGAAACCTTGGGGAGGGGGAAATGATTGCTGTAGCCCATAGAGTTACAGGGGCGTATTCGGCGTCGGGGAAGCAAATCCGATGAACACGCATACAGGGAATTGGTCAATCGCACAATGGAAGCGAGATGACATATTACCCATTCCGGCGTCGGCACTGTAGCATGGCACCGGTTCAGTGGTTGTAGGGGCAGCACACAGATAGGGGAGAAGAAGAAACAATGCAAAACGAGAACAATATTAACCCATTCAACACCACTGATGCGTTCGTAGATTTCATTCATTCTAGAAGTGAGAAAAGAAAAGAAAAATTTAAACTATGGACGCCGACATTGTTGCTCGGTCGTCATCTATGCCAAACGAAACAGGAGATTACAGGGAGAGAAATAACAGAGATGGTGGGGGGAGACGGCTCATATCATCGATGTTTTCCCCCTTTTCGTTTACATCACAGCAAGAGAAAGCCAAAGGAAGAATCGATGAAGAAACACGAGGACGACCCACCTAAGAGTGACAGAAACAGAGATCTTCCTCTCCGACGTCGGGAACTTCGAACAGAACAGGATGGCGGCCGTGGAGACGCTCCGAAGGGAGGCTTTTCCAACAAGAAAACCCTCAGGCTATCTCTCTGGATAATTCTTCTTTCAATTGTTCTCCCTTTTTAGTTGGTCGAACAAGGTGTTTTTATAGCACTAAGTTCCCCGGCGCCACGGAGGGGCGCACCGATGAACATGGCTCCGAGGAACTACCCCCTTCTTTGGTGTTTTGCACGCCGTTGATGACGGTGCCATTTTAAGGGGTGTGCCGGTGAACATGGCGCCGTATTAGCCTCGTTCGGTTGCCGAAGGCTAGTCGATGGGGATGATTCCGGAGGTCACCATTGGCTAATCCTCTCGCCGCGGTCCTTGGAAAATCTTGACGGGACGTTGACGAAGCTCGCGGCATGATATACGGCCTTAATCCGAACTCCATGTGTGTTTGGCTTGAGCACGCGGGTTTTCTGCTGACACGGCCCTCGGCACTATGATTCATGCTGCTGGCTCGATGCGACTCATGCTCGCAGCTTCCTTGCGGGATGGTGTGACATCCGGAACAATTCCACCTTGACTGGTGATCATTCGGCCACTAACGGACCCAATATAGGGAGAAGCTGAACCCGTGTCGGGTGATCGGGACCTTCTGCTGCCAGAGCCTCCGTTTCCTTGTTATGAAGGGCCGATGGCATTCTTCCTCCTCAGGAGAGTCTTCATTTAGGTGGCGAGCCACCGGGTAGACCGTCGTCCTTGGTCGGGCGACGGGTGTAGGGTAACGGTACGACGGAGTCGATGCCGGATCATTAGGCAGGCTTGGTTGCACTACCGGTTCGTTGTGGATTCATCTTGACTCTCCCGAGGTGAAGTCCCTAATGTTCATTCCATGAGAGAGAGAAACCACAATTACACGAAATGTAAATTAGCATTTCAACCATTCATAATTTTCATGAGAGAGTACATGTCCATTGTTCCAAATAAACTTGAGTTCACATAGGCTCACCACCCTAAAATCATACATATAAGAGAGACATTCATCCATAGCATACCCAAACAAACTACACACTAGCACTACTCCTCAGCTGTAGCCTCTTCCTCAACCTCTTTCTCTATGTTTCCTGAAAATGTGTGTCACAAAGGAGTGAGTGTGACGCTCAGTAGGCAGCCTAAACAAATCAGGGTTAACTCGCATCTATATAACCAGATTATATACATAATTCAGATGCTAATAATAGCATAATCCATTCATTATCATTTACTTAAAATAACTCATATGAGAAAATTATATATTCTTGAACTAACATATAAGATACCCATGCATGCGCTAAAACCACGGTGAATGAGCAGTTTCACATTATCGCGTTTTCACATTGTCACATTATCACATTATCACATTTTCATTAATCATGGAAACAAACAACTGCCACAAACATAGGAGGCCCACACACACAAACGAATGAACGAACGAAAGAGTACTACACAGACCCGAAAGCGAACTGCCACCTAGATTCTTGTGGCCCCGTGGCGATATGCATCGCCAACATCACAAGGGTCGCCCCATGATGGGACCGAAGACTCAATCAATAGGATTTTAAACCACCTAGATTCTTGTGGCCCCATGGCGATACGCATCGCCAACATCACAAGGGCCGCCCCACAATGGGACCGAAGACTGAATCATAGGAATTTTGACCAGGCCGTCCCACAAGGGACCGAAGTCCTTTCTCACAGAATGCTGTTGTTTCCATTCATAACATTCACATCGTTTTCACATTCACATCCAAACTCATTTTACACATATTAGTATGATACTTATCATAACAACCATGCTTCCAATGATTTACGTGGGCTAAACATACTCAGTGCATGATCAGGTCACCGAAAAAGAAGACAGGTTTATTTCTAGGTTACACATGCATAGAAACAAATCATAACCACAAGTGTATAATTTCTATGAGCATGAAATTTTTACAATAGGCTACTAACTTAGCTTTCTACAATTTTTTAAATTTTGAGATTTTTCTGAACTAATATGACCTCTCAAAACTCTCTTTTCCCATGTTTCTGGAAATTGGGGACAAAGCCCCAGGGTGTCGACTTGTCCACATGGAAGTGTCAACCTGTCAACCCTACACATGCATAGAAAATGAAACATAACTACAAGTATAGATTTTCTGTGAGTATGAAATTTTTATAGTGAGTTACTCACTTAGCCCCTTACCATTTTCTAATTTTTCAGATTTTTCTGAATTAATTTGGCCTCTCAAAATCCTGTTTTCTCACGTTTCTGGAACTTGGGAACAGAGTCCCAGGATGTCGACCTGTCCAAAGGAAGTGTCGACCTGTCCATGAGAAGTGTCAACATGTCCAGTAGTTTCTAAAGGGGAAGTGTCGACCTGTCCATGAGAAGTGTCAACACGTCCAACAATTTCTAAAGGGGAAGTGTCGACCTGTCCAAAGGAAGTGTCGACCTGTCCATGGGAAGTGTCGACACGTCCAAATATTTTCAGCTAAAAATTCTAAGAAACTTCTCAAAAACACATAACTTGATGGAAAAACCAGAAAATAAACATGGTAGTTAACCCCACATGACCTTAATCCTTCTTTGGCATATAGAAACTACTTTGAAATCATTTTAATGCATCATTGACCCCTTAAGATTTGAGGTTAGGTGCCTACCTTCGAAATAATAAACCGACGATCTGGGGATGATATCCATACCCCAGATCCACCTAAGCTTTTTCTTTTGATCCGGGGATGAGATCCACACCCCAGATCCTCCCAAGGCTTCGCCCGTCATCCTCCAATAGCCGAATCATCCACCCACGAACCGGATGGTCCGCCCACGAAGAGACGGAGTCCCTCACTCTCCTCTTACTTAAGAAAGCTAGAAGGTGGTGGAGGGTTGATAGAAATGGTTTGCTAAAGGCATGCCACCCTTGAAACTCATATCCTTATATAGTTTTCAGCCTCCCAAGGGTTTACCCACGTCCCTCAAGGCTCCCACAAGCTCCAAGGTCGCAGGTTTTGAAGAGGAGTTAATGCTAAGCACCTCTTCGGGTTTGAACTGGTGTGACCTTTCGACCTCCGGTCTTAAACACTATTGGACGCGCTCGTACGTCGAGATTCAGGCTAGGACGTCTTCAGATGAAATCAAGAGGACTTCTTGATCTAACTTTGGGTCATGGTTTCATCGAATTTCGTTATTCCTAGCTAGAGTTATGATTTTTCAATCATTAATATTTATTTTTCCCTATCTCAGTCTCGACCCTTCGTCTACCTAGTCATAAATGCAAGTCGGCGTGCTCTTCCGTCAAGATTCAGGCTTGGATATCTTCAGATGAAATCAAGAAGACTTCTTGATCTAACTTTGGGTCATGGTTGCATCGAATTTTGTTATTCCTATCCTGAGTTATGATATTTCAAACATTAACATTTATTTTCCCCTATTTCAATCGTGACCCTTCGTCTTCCTAGTCATAAATGCGAGTGGGCGTGCTCTTCCGTCAAGATTCAGGCTGGGACATCTTCAGATGAAATCAAGAGGACTTCGTAATCTAATTTTGGGTCACAGTTTCATCAACTTTCATTATCTTTATCACGAGTTATGATTTTCGCAATATTAATATTGATTCTCCCTCGTTCCAGCCGTGACCTTTTGGTAGCCCGAGGTAATTCGGGTATAACTATAGTGTGTAGGCAGAAATTGGCCTCGCCCCCAATAGAGAAGTTGTATCTAACACCCCATTCAAAATTATGTCCTTCGTTTCAGCTCATTTCATCAACAAAAGGCGAAGTTATGATTTTTCCATTAATTACGTGCGAATTCACCCAACAGTCACACCTCTCTGTGACACCTGGCAGCAAAAGGACTCAAAGCCTTGGGTTCTAGTGCGAATTGGGTTTCCATGTCAACAGAAGAGTTTGGGATAAGGGCCCAAGCTTTCTAATGAGCTTGGTTTCATTCCATTTGGTTGACTGTGGACCAATATATTGTTATTTTAACGGGTGACTACATTTTCCGTAACCATTTCGGCCCATTATCATAACTCCTTCTTATTTCTTAATATGCCTATTTTTCAGAAGTTACACTCTTCATCAAAGTTGTTCCTTACCTAATGGTCGTTACATGGGATTTGGTTTCACCTAATTCTGACATCCCTATAGTAAGTTACTAATTTCCTAAGGATCCTTCAATAATCTGTCTAGATTTCTAGCTCATTGAGTTCGTGGGCCCGAATTGTACTCGATTGGGCCAGTGCCCAATTGGTGGTCATAACATTCTCTCCCCCTTAAAAATAATTTCATCCTCAAAATTAACTTGATAAAAAAATTTTGAGAAAAATTATTCACCGAATAGTTGAGGGTATTCCTGGCGTACCCTATCCTCCGGCTCCCGTGTTGCTTCCTTGGAATGAGAATTTCTCCATAAGACTTTCACCAGCTGGATGGTTTTATTCCTCAATACCTATTCCTTCCAATCTATGATCTCGTTGGGCTGCTCCACATAGGACAAATCTGCTCAAACTTCTAGGGGCTCATATTCTATAACATGTGAGACGTCTCGGACCTATTTCTTGGGCATGGAGACGTGAAAGACCGGATGTACATGCGACAGAGCATGCGGAAGTGCAAGTCAATAAGAAACCTCGCTAGCCTTTTGAAAAATCTCGAAAGGCCTAATATATTTAGGACCAAGCTTGCCCTTCTCCCCGAATCGCATGACTCCCATGGAAGAGACACCTTTAGAATCACATGGTCCCCCTTCCTCAATTTTTCTTAAACATATGAACTAAAACGACTGAGCTTTACAAAGCCCGTAACTCCATGTTAAAGCCTACCCACTCATCAATCTGAAAAATGAGGGAACGATTTCATACCGCATGCAACTCAAGACTTCAAAACTAGCTTGGTGAGGAAGCCAGACTGCCGATCAATGCTGAATGGACATTATCATTCATGGCAAAACTATCACTATGGACCATAGCAGAACCCCCTTCTAAACTTTGATAAGCATTTTGCAGCTAGTTGAGGAGCAATGTCATCAGTCTAGAGTATGCAATTGAGCACTTTTGCCTAGAATCCATGGCATCAACATAACGAGATATCCTAATAGGCATTAAATGTGTCAGAGATAGGAAAAGTATGATCCTAGATATCAATTTCTTGAAGTTTAGGGCTGACGAATATCTTAACCAGACCTTGATGGTATCCTGGGCAGCCCTCTTTGCCGCAACTAAAAGGGTTTAAGCTTGCTTGTCTTGCTTCCTAATTCAGACATTAATGATCAATTGACCTTCTGTTCTGGAGAAGAAGCTTACACGTGTAATGCGCAAGCTGTGCTTTAGGGGCTCATCGAATATCATCTCACTTAAAATAGTTGTAACCTACAACATATGCTACAGTGTATGCTTTTAGTGTTTTTATCAATTCAATTCTGAGATTTGGCTTGTTATGTGACTTGTAAACTAAAATAGCTCATCGCTTTGCATAATTAGTTATTCCAATTCCTTGCTCCGTACCTTGAAAAGGGGAAGTGCTTAGTAGTGGATGGAACAGAAGATTGTATATCTTTTATCAATTCAGAAGGCCTAACTGACCAGAAGTCGGGATAACCATGAGTAGATGACAACCTCTTTCATATACACTCAAGAATCTATGATGCTGAAAATAGCATCCGGCATCTTCTGATTTCCATCAGATTTCACTCTCCCAATGATCCCATACGAGTCAGCTTTAGTCATCTCTCCCTTTTAAATTTCACGTCATCTGGTACACAGTTCCTTCCTTGGAACATGATCAACCCGTCAATTAATCCCCATATGGAAGTCCTCAGATCGATCTTGGAGAAGACCTTAGTAGATGACAGTTGGTCAAATAATTCTTCAATCCTCGGTAGAGGATACTTATTTTTAATGGTGGCCTAATTAAGCTTGTGGTAATCGATGCACAGCCGCATAGCCCCATCTTTCTTCCGCACAAATAAGACTGGTGCTTGTCTATCCAATCCTTACCTAGAATGAGGTCAAAGTTGTTCATATCTAGGAGTTATGTTTCCCCTAGCAATATCCTCCCATTAACGTTGACTTCTAGAGTAAGGATCACAAGCTTGGTGTACTAACTACCATTTCCCTGAAGAATGTGGCTTGGGGTCTATTTTAAATGGGTCTTAATATACTCTACCCTTTTTTCACTCTAGCATATCTCTTCTTCTACTACCTGGACAATCGGAATGGTTGTAACCATGGTTTGTCTCTCGTGCTCTGATACCACTCTGTAACGCCCCGAGGTCTGATTCTCAAATTTATGGCATATTTTTTTTTCTTTCCCATCGGACCTCGAGACATTACTTCGTACGTATCGCGGAAGCAAAAATATATAAACATGCATATATTCGCATGAGAGAGAGAAACCACAATTACACGAAATGTAAATTAGCATTTCAACCATTTATAATTTTCATGAGAGAGTACATGTCCATTGTTCCAAATAAACTTGAGTTCACATAGGCTCACCACCCTAAAATCATACATATAAGAGAGACATTCATCCATTTCATACCCAAACAAACTACGCACTAGCACTACTCCTCAGCTGTAGCCTCTTCCTCAACCTCTTTCTCTATGTTTCCTGAAAATGTGTGTCATAAAGGAGTGAGTGTGACGCTCAGTAGGCAGCCTAAACAAATCAAGGTTAACTCGCATCTATATAACCATATTATATACATAATTCAGATGCTAATAATAGCATAATCCATTCATTATCATTTACTTAAAATAACTCATATGAGAAAATTACATATTCTTGAACTAAAATATAAGATACCCATGCATGTGCTAAAACCTTGGTAAATGAGCAGTTTCACATTATCGCATTTTCACATTGTCACATTATCACATTTTCGTTAATCATGGAAACAAACAACTGCCACAAATATAGGAGGCCCACACACACAAATGAATGAACAAACGAAAGAGTACTGCACATACTCGAGAGCGAACTCCCACCTAGATTCTTGTGGCCCCGTGGCGATACGCATCGCCAACATCACAAGGGCCGCCCCACAATGGGGCCGAAGACTCAATCAATAGGATTTTAAACCACCTAGATTCTTGTGGCCCCGTGGCGATACGCATCGCCAACATCACAAGGGCTGCCCCACAATGGGACCGAAGACTGAATCATAGGAATTTTGACTAGGTTGTCCCAGAAGGGACCGAAGTCCTTTCTCACATAATGCTGTTGTTTCCATTCATAACATTCACATCATTTTCACATTCACATCCAAACTCATTTTACACATATTAGTATGATACTTATCATAACAACCATGCTTCCAATGATTTAAGTGGGCTAAACATACTCAGTGCATGATCAGGTCACCGAAAAAGAAGACAGGTTTATTTCTAGGTTACACATGCGTAGAAACAAATCATAACCACAAGTGCAGAATTTCTGTGAGCATGAAATTTTTACAGTGGGTTACTAACTTAGCCTTCTACCATTTTCTAATTTTTCAGATTTTTCTGAACTAATATGACCTCTCAGAACTCTCTTTTCCCATGTTTGTGGAAATTGGGGACAGCCCCATGGTGTCGACCTGTCCACAAGGAAGTGTCAACCCTACACATGTATAGAAAATAAACAATAACTACAAGTACATATTTTTTGTGAGCATGAAATTTTTACAGTGGGTTACTCACTTAGCCCTCTACCATTTTCTACTTTTTCAGATTTTTTTCAATTAATTTGACCTCTCAAAACCCTCTTTTCTCACGTTTCTGGAAATTGGGAACATAGTCCCAGGGTGTCGACCTGTCCATGAGAAGTGTCAACACGTCCAACAGTTTCTAAAGGGGAAGTGTTGACCTGTCCAAAGGAAGTGTCGACCTGTCCATGAGAAGTGTCAACACGTCCAGCAGTTTCTAAAGGGGAAGTGTCGACCTGTCCATGGGAAGTGTCGACACGTCCAAATATTTTCAGCTAAAAATTCAAAGAAACTTCTCAAAAACACATAACTTGATGAAAAAACTAGAAAATAAACATGGTACTTAACCCCACATGCCCTTAATCCCTCTTTGGTATATAGAAACTACTTTGAAATCATTTTAATGCATCATTGACCCCTTAAGATTTGAGGTTAGGTGCCTACCTTCGAAATGATAAACTGACGATCCGGGGATGAGATCCACACCCCAGATCCTCCCAAGGCTTCGCCCGTCATCCTCCAATAGCTGGATCATCCACCCACGAACCGGATGGTCCGCCCAGGAAGAGACGGAGTCCCTCACTCTCCTCTTACTTAAGAAAGCTAGAAGGTGGTGGAGGGTTGATAGAAATGGTTTGCTAAAGGCTTGCCACCCTTGAAACTCACCTCCTTATATAGTTTTCAGCCTCCGAAGGGTTTACCCACGTCCCTCAAGGCTCCAACAAGCTCCAAGGTCGCAGGTTTTGAAGAGGAGTTAATGCTAAGCACCTCTTCGGGTTTGAAGAAGTGTGACCTTTCGACCTCAGGTCATAAACTCTATTGGACGGGCTCGTACGTCGAGATTTAGGCTGGGACATCTTCAAGTGAAATCAAGAGGACTTTTTGACTAACTTTGGGTCATGGTTTCATCGAATTTAGTTATTCCTAGCCCGAGTTATGATTTTTCAAACATTAATATTTATTTTCCCCTATTTTAGTCGTGACCCTTCGTCTACCTAGTCATAAATGTCAGTGGGCATGCTCTTCCGTCAAGATTCAGGTCGGGATATCTTCAGATGAAATCAAGAAGACTTCTTGATCTAACTTTGGGTCATGGTTGCATCGAATTTGGTTATTCCTAGCTTGAGTTACAATTTTTCAAATATTAACATTTATTTTCCCCTATTTCAGTCGAAACCCATTGTCTTCCTAATCATATATGTGTGTGGGCGTGTTCTTCCGTCGAGATTCAGGCCGGGACATCTTCATATGAAATCAAGAGTACTTCTTAATCTAAATTTGGGTCATAGTTTCATCACCTTTCATTATCCCTATCACGAGTTATGATTTTCACAATATTAATATTTATTCTCCCTCGTTCCAGCCGTGACCTTTCGGTAGCCCGAGGTAATTCGAGTATAACTATAGTGTCCAGGCGGAATTTGGCCTCTCCCCCAACAGAGAAGTTGTAGATAACACCCCATTAAAAATTATGTCTTTCGTTTCAGGTCATTTCATCAAACAAAGACGAAGTTATGATTTTTCTATTAATTACGTGTGAATTCACCCAACAGTCACACCTCTCTGTAACAGCTGGCAGCAAAAGAACTCAAAGCCTTGGGTTCTAGTGCAAATTGGGTTTCCATGTCAACAGAAGAGTTTGGGCTAAGGGCCCAAGCTTTCTAATGAGCTTAGTTTCATTCCATTTGGTTCACTGTGAACCAATATATCGTTATTTTAACGGGTGACTACATTTTCTGTAAATGTTTCGGCCCATTATCATAACTCCTTCATATTTCCTATTAGGCCTATTTTTCAGAAGTTACACTCTTCATCAAAGTTGTTCCTTACCTAATGGTCGTTACATGGGATTTGGGTTCACCTAATTCTGACCTCCCTATAGTAAGTTACTAATTTCCTAAGGATCCTTCAATAATCTGTCCAGATTTCTAGCTCATTGAGTTCATGGGCCCGAATTGTGCTCGATTGGGCCAATGCCCAATTGGTGGTCATAACATTTAGAATTCCTGATTTTTTCCCTGTAGTGACAGATACAGACTTCCAGCGATGCTTTCTAGCTTTCTGCAACAGTTGAGTTTTTGTGAATTTTATGTCCAAATTTTTCTTTTTCTTTGATTTTTTGATTTTGATTTTTTTCTTTTTCCTGTAAAATAAAAATAAAAAAATTAATATACAAATATACACACCAAACACAAGAAATTTTGACTATCAAAAATCATTTTTCTCCCCGACAACGGCGCCAAAAATTGATATGCACTAACACACATCTGTAGATATATTTCTCCTCCCGGTCCGTTCCTTCCAAATGTCTTTCCAATGCCAATGCTACCATATCCGACATGATAAGCGAATGAAGACAGAAGAAAAGGGGGAAAAATAGAAACCTGTGATCGCCACCAAAGTGCCAAGCGTGATGAACACGCCGTGCCTTGGAAAGAGGGAGAGACACTCGCCTGAGCTGCAGCGCTGGGAAGATGAACAGTTCAGGGAGAACCGCCTAAAGCATGCACGGTCTTACGATAGACCGTTCAAGGACGCTGCAGAAGATGCGGGATGAAGCGCTCCTGGAAGTTGAACGGCTCTGTCACGATCGCAGGAGGAAGAAGAACGGTCCAGTCTGCACCGCACGTCTCCTCGAACGGCTAGTAGAGAACCGCGCAAGCCCACCAAACCAGAAGTCGAAAAGGGGTCCAACCTCCACCCTCTCCAGCCGGCCAAAGGGGATGGGCCTCGTGCTAGGAGTTGCTGACCTACAAAAAATAACTTGAAAACACAAAGAAACAACCTAGATTAGAACTGAATGGTGTAGTAAATGCCAAAGTAGTAATAAATGAACATGAATAAGAGGAAAGGGGGATACCTGGGAGATTTTAAACCCCTAGGGTGTCAAAAAATGTGGGTGGGTGTGTGCATGACAATGAAAATGAAGGAGAACGTGGGGAGAAAGTAATGAAAGTAATGCATGCAATCAAAAAGTGGACAAAACTATCAAACGTAAAAGACTCAAAAACTGGACTACTCCCTGAACCGGAGGCTTGTATGGACGTAGAAAGTCTCCCTCCTTGGTGCTAGGTCGCTCAAGAATGCGGCAGGGCTTCGCCGTCGACCAAAATCTCCCCCCCCCCTTTCAAACCCGGCCTTTAGGGTCTATTTATAGAGCACCTAAACTCCTAGCTCGAAATTAGGGTTTAGAGGTATTTTCAGGTCGAGATAATCAAAGGAAAATCGTAGATAATAAGATTATCTTTTATCCAGTCAAAACGGCACCTAAAATGGTTGATTATCCGCGGAGAAAATGACGGGAGAAGTTGGGGATAAAACTACAGATAAAAGGGATAAAATCTGTTGAAATTCAGCATTCGAACGGATGAACGGTCTTAGGATAGACCGTTCAACTGGTTGTGCGGTCATATCCTGGCCTTCCAACCCTGTCGGTGGAAAATCAAAATAAATCATAAATAATCCAAATTATCCATCGAACTGACCGAAACCTTCGCCATTGGACTCTTATAGATGAACGGCTCAGACGAGACCGTTCAAAGGTAGAGCGGCCCAGGACAAACCGTTCTAGCCTTGTCGGTGATAAATAGATTAATTGGATAATTATCTGAGAAAACCATCAAGCGCAGGACTCTGAGAGATGAGCGGCTGCCATCCGTCCGTTCATCAAGTTGCACGGCCAGAAGAGGACCGTATAAAGGCTCGTCGGTGGAAATTCAAAAAATTACCCAGAATACTCCAAAATATATGGACGGTCCAGATTCAACCGCACATGGTTTGAACGGCCAGGGAGGAACCGTACATGCACATGGGCGCTTGAAACTCATAGGAAAGCCCAATCAACCAAAAATAAGGCCCGTTAAGCCCTGAATTAAAGCAAACCTAGCCAAGGAGGGAGGCTACCCATAAAACTGGCCCAAAACATGCCTGAAAATAGCCTCAACGAGTGATGGACCATTCGAGGCATCAACAAATGGGAGTAAGAGAAACGACTCAACTTATCGGCAAAAAATGGGTGTCAACAGATGCCCCTCCTTAACGTCCTCTTTGCAGGGGAGCGAGCGGAGGTGAAGCGAAAGTGACATGGAACATGGAGATGAAGCGGAAATGCAGTGGAGTGGACCAGAAAAGCGGGCGTTAAGGTAAAATGACACTCGTTTTACCAACAAGCGATAGGAATCTTCCGGAAAACTCTGAACCAAACATAAGGAATGATTAAACCAAAAGTGACACCAGTTTGGAGGAATTAAACTAAATAAAATAAATCGACAAGACCAACCTCATGGGAGACACAATCCCGCGGTCCAATGAGGAGGCCAAAAGTAGGCAGTAAAAGTAAAAGAAATAGGCTAAAGCTCCAGACAGGGACCTCTTAATCAACCAAACTAGGCTAATCGACCAAAGAGAACCTTCCAACTCAGAGTGGAATTAGTTCCTCTTACTAAAATACTAAACGCACAACTAACCATCACTGATGGGACATTCTTAAAGCAAACCATGGGGCATGAAAGCTCAAAAGGATGCGTATGATGCATGCCGGGCTAAAATAAAAGAAATCATTAAAATAAATGCAAAGAAAGATTAAAATATAAAATACTCGAGAATAATATTGCTAAGCTGGGAAAATCAGAGTCAAGATACTATACGCAACCATAGCGTGCAAGATAGAACCATCCTCTCCGTGATATCCCAACCTAACGGCCTATCCGAAGATTAAACACGTGAACCTGGATCATCATCGTTTTTGTTAAAGGGGAACATCAGATCCTGGAACACGTAGATAACCAACTGGTTCTCGAGATAATATAATATAGTACCATATACTAATGCAATAAGGGTGACAAGGATAGAAGGCCATACCTGACTTACCTGTGCAGGTGAAACGGCAAGTGAAAGTTTGAATGCTGCACATGAAATTGTTAACAGTATTTGCAATAATATCAAAATTCATCAATTGAACACCAAGTGCAGATATGGGGGTAAAAGAACTTCAAACATGCATGGTTAAGGACCAATCACCCAAAGAAGAATGGTTAGGTATGAGCCGTATATATCATAGAATTTGAACCGCCTTAAACATCCTACCGTTGAACATAGATGGTCATCTCTCAACCGTTCAAACGAAGGACGGTCTATCGCTAGACCGCACAACCTCTACAACCTCGAAAAGCTAAACCCTTCGTCTCCCTCCACCGTAACCGCAGGTGGGGGAGAACGAAGGGCAAACCACCCCATTTCCAACCTTTCTCTCTCAACTCCCTCACCCCCAAGCTCTCTCCTTTTATCAACCCCTCTCACTCCCCATCCATGCGCCAGAAGCACCAAGCTCGACGCCCCGATATGGCCGAAGAAGGAGGAAGCTCATCGCCACCGTCGACCGCCGCGGCCGCGGCCGTCAGCACCGATGGACCACCGCCGGCGGAGGTGCCGACAACGTCTACTGCCGAGGGAGACGCACTCCCGCCACCGCCAGGCGCCAGAGAGGAGCCAGGGATGAATACGTCCCGAGACGAGGGCGCCGGAGAGGGGCCATCGGCGGAGAAGCCGGCCAAGAAGCCGAGGGACCCCGAGGTAGGTGCTATAACCCCCCCCCCCCCATTTCCATTTTTCTTTAATTTTAAGCCATGCATGTTAGTTAAAGGGGGGATTAGAGATCTTAGGGACCCATTTGGGGGTGCCACGGCGGCCTCCCTGCCGGTGGGGAAACCCTCACCGTCGTCGGGGAAGACGACGGTAGGGCAGTTTAGACAAAACCGCACAAACAAAACCATACGGCTCTCACAGAGCCGCCCAAACGACACACGGCCCAGGGGTAGCTGTTCAAACTCACACAACAATAGAACCGAACCAAGTAAGGACGGTGAGGGGGTCACCGTATAAACAACAAACAGGCCACATTGGTACGTTCAACACTCGATCAACGAAGAACAATGCGGTCCCTATAGGACCGCCCAACCTTCCTGCGGCCCAGGAGTGGCCGTTGGACACTAAGAAGCCTGAGGGAAGAACGGTGCATGCTCACCCGTTCAAGATAAGGACGGCCAGGGCTAGCCCGTTCGAGACACAGAACCTGGGGAGTAAAATGGTGCACATAGTACCGTTCAAATGGATGAGCGGCCTGTGGGGAATCGCTCTTCTGACAGAGATTTAAACCTTGGTGATTTTATTTATATGAACTAAAGTGCTTAAATAAATTACTAAAATGCATCTAAAATGAATGAATGAATGCAGGGAAAGCGCAGGACCCGCACCTCGTGGTTGTAGGTCCGCGCAGTGTACTTAGCACTACCGGACTTCCAGAGGGAGCGGTTGGCTGCCATGGGGTTCGCCCCATTCCTGAGCATCGAGGTGTGTCGGTTCGACGCAGCTCTACTCTACGCCCTGCACGACCGCTGGGACCCAGTGAGTCAGACGTTCCTTTTCCCGTGGGGGCATATGGTCCCCACGCTGGAGGATGTGGCCAGGCTCACTGGCCTTCGAGTGCACGGGGCACCGGTCAGCGGGACTACCTTTCCCGACTACCGGGTGATGGCTCGGGGATTGCTGGGCTCTGAGCTGTGGCGACCTGAGAGGCAGTCGACCCTCCTACCCCGGGCTAGTCTCCAGGATAGCCTGGGATTATGACGGGTGGGAGTTGCAGTTGGCGAGCAGCCAGAGGAGCACTTGCAGCGTTTGGCGGAGCTGGCGTGGCCGAGAGTAGAGGCGCGGCTGGGAGCAGAGGCAGACAGAGTGCTGAGACAGTTCTTGATGCTGATGTTCGGGGGACTCCTCTTCTCCACTAGAGCGGACGTGATGAGCTACCGGTTCCTTCCTTTCCTTGAGGAGCTGAGCCACGTGGGCGACTACGCGTGGGGAGCAGTAGTCCTTGACTTCTTGTTCGACACGCTGAGTTCGACGGCCCGTCGGACGATGCTCGGGGGCTTCTCCCCCTTACTCCAGGTATGACTCTTACCCTAGACCAAATTATGTAATTCTATATGCACCCTAAATGCTGACAGATGCTGTGATGCAGGTGTGGGCCTACGTACGCCTATGTGGGTTGGGCAGAGGCGAGGAGACCCGTCCTGGGCTCCTGCCGATTGCACGGAGGTGGACAGCACCTCGGGAGACTACAGCCCTGAGATGACAGGTCAAAGAGCTGAAGGATGACCTGGACACTCTACCATTTGCCTCAGTATACTTCTAAACTTAGACTCTTTAATTAAATGCAATTGTTATATGATGATGATGCTGATGCGACTTCCTATTTCTTGCAGGTACGGTGGACACCTTACACAGAGGAGGGTCTAGAGGGTCAGCCTTGGGTGGTTGGTGCCCTTGCCTTTTCCGGACGAGATGTGTGGCTTCACTGCGTGAATGTGGTGGAGACACTGCACTACAGATTGGTGATGAGGACCATCGGGGTCCATCAGCCCGTGGTGGAGTTCCCGGCGCCTGAGAAGGTGGGGGAGTGAGTGACGAGGACTACCCGGGGCCTAGCGGCAGTATTTGATTGGTCTATGAGGAACGCTGCGAAGGTGGCCGACTGGACAGCTCTTGGGTGAGTGGTGACCGCCCGAGCAGAGAGCGACTCAACGTACTACACTACGTACGCCAGACACTACCGGGACCAGGTGTTCCGGGGTGCCCACCGACCGGTACGACCTATAAACTCAAACTCTATCTATTATTCTCATGATGATTGTATGATGCTCTGACACTTGAACTTCTAAATGCAGGTTGACCCTGAGGGACGACTGGCGGAGCTGCATGGGCTCCTGCACTCCACCATCAGGGAGCGGGACGAGGCCCGACAGGCCTTAGCCTTACTGGTGAGTTTTCTAAACCCTAAACTCTTTAAATTATGCAAATGCTTATGATTATGATTATGCATGTGACTGACCTGGAGTTTTGGATGCAGCGTGCTGAGGGGGCCCATCGACAGGGGGCCGATGCTCCTTCTTCTTCTTCTACCCAGACTCCTGTAGATCGGGCCGAGTGGGAGGCCGACTTTACTAGGATGGTAGCGCGGGCCAAGGTGGCCGAGGTGGCGCTCACCGAGAGGGTATGCAAATCACTACACTTCCCTTTTGGTACTTATGCCTATGATATGTATGAAATGCAAATGACTGACAATGATATGTACATGCAGACGACCGAGCTGACCCGCCTTAGGACCGAGCTGGAGCAGAGTCGGGCAGCGGCTCGGGAGGAGGTGGCCCGTGTGCGGGAGGAGGCAGCACAGAGCCGACCAGCAGACGCGCTGGAGACGGCACTTCTTTGGGCTGAGCTGGAGCGACTCCGAGCCAGCACGACCGAGGCGAATCGCTACCGGGCTGAGGCGGAGCGCTACCGGGCTGAGGCAGAGCAGACCCGGTTACAGTCTGCCAGACTGGAGGGCATGGTGGCGGGCATGAGAGAGGTGAGTCGAGAGCGCAGCCGAGCGACTCCGAGCGGCAGCCATGGCACTCATGGCTATGTTAGGAGTTACTTTACAGGTTCCTTCGTTGACCGGAGGAATGAGGAGGAGGAGCGGCGCCGGTGACGTCAGTGTGACGAGGTGGTTTCCGCGATGCCTCCACCAAAGAGGCATGAGGGAGCCGGAGACAGCGACGAGGGCCAGGGAGAGGGACAGGCTTGACTTTGTACTTGGCCTGACTTTTGTATATGATGTGATATGATAGTGATATGCATGCTTTTGTGTTGATTTTTGTGGATGTATGGATGTATGTATGAATGAATGGATGAATGCGACTACCGACTCGACACGAGTGCGTGAGTGAGAGACGACAACTACGGGTGAGACACGACACGACCACGCCGAGAGAGAGAGAGAGCGTGATGCCAAATGAGTGAGATGAGGATGCCAAATAAGTGAGATGAGGGCGCCAAATGAGTGAAATGAGGGACGCCAAATGAGTGAAATGAGAGACACCAAATGAGTGAGACGAGAGATGCAAATGAGTGAGATGAGAGATGCAAATGAGTGAGATGAGAGATGCCAACTGAGTGAGATGAGAGACAGCACGACTTACTAGTTTGAACAAGTGCACAAAGGGCTTCAGATTAGATGAACGGTTCTCAGTGGTCTGCTCAACGCGACACACGGTTTGTAATAGACCGTTCCAAGAAGAATAGAACGGTTTCATATTAATCGCTCGGAATGTTGAACGGTTTACCATAAACCGCGTGAGTAGAAGAACGGTCTAACTCAGGCCACCCAAAGTCTTGCCCTCGAGTTCTTTAGAGGATGATAAACGGTCCGTCACGGACCGCGCAAGGGGATGGGCGGTCTATCGTAAGACCATCCAAATGGGTACCCTGCGAACTTGAAGGGGACTCTCCTGGAGAGTCCCTAACCCGAGGGTAAACTACCTTAAACCTATCCAAACCTCATCTTAACCCGCCCTAGACTTATCCAACCCTAATCTAAAGAGACCTAGGCTTCTTAACAAGCCCTATAAGTAGGAGGGGTGGCCTAAATTCATGATTCACACATCGTCCTCCTTCTAAGCCTTGAAACCTTTGATATTCATCACCAAACCATCATGAAGAGGGCCCTAGAGGGGAGTTCCATGGAGGGAGCATTCTTTGAAGGGCCAAAGCCGGCCAGGAAAGAGCGGGAAGTGCTCCAAAGACTGACTGCGATCCCGCGACATCTGAGCTCGAGCCCTCTGAGAGAGGTAAGCTAATCATGATTTCATTCAATCCAATTCTCTTTCATTTACTTACATGCTTTTCCTTCCTATCTCTCTTTCATCTTCTTTCTTCCAACCTCAGCTTCTTCCTAGCGCGCGGCGGTATTCCACCTTGAAGTGGTTGGCTCCCATGGTCCGCGCCTTGCCCCTAGGAGTGACATCTATCCTGAGATCTTGGCACTTATAACCTCTCCTAGTGTTAGGTCAGAACTACCCAAAGCTTTCTCTTGATTGGCACAGCATCTCAGCCTTAGTTGAAATTTGGCATCCTCAAACTCATACATTCATCTTCCCAGCATTCGAGGCCACTGTTTTACTAGAGGAGGTAGAGACCTACTTCTCTTTACCCAGGTCCCAGGTGGGAGGGGAAGACACAGTATGCCATACTGTTGCCCCTATAGATCCTAGGCTCATCTTGGGAGGGTTTATCCCAGATAGCAGGGATGTCCATACCTTCATAGGCCTACGTCAGATTCACCTTCTTCCTCTCAGCCAGTGGGTAGTGGAGCATTGCAAGAACAGGTGTGGGTGGGATAATGCCATAGTTAAGGCTGCATCCATTTGCTTGTGCGGAGCCATCTTATTTCCTTCAGTTGACCATGTGCTAGAGCTGCCCCTTCTTAGTACCATTAGCGGCCTATGGCAGGGACTTTCCATCTCCCAGGCCATCCTTGCTTACTTGTACGAGGGCCTTACTTCAGCAGCCTTAGGAGGTCCCCTATTTGGCTCTATGATCCTTCTAGAGTGTTGGATGGGTGCTAGGATGAAATTCACTTACAAGGAGGATGTCACTTCAGCTAGCAGGATCTTCGGGAGCCACCCCCTCTTCTTCATAGGTGGCGCGTTCGGATTCTCTCCGCAGGTAGAGTGTAGGACAGCAGAGATGAAGACCAGAGATGAGTGGCGACTGTACATCAACAGGCTGCCATTGGATAGGTTCGTGATGTGCCCGGGCTTCCTCCGTGACACCACCGTCAGAGTTCCCAGGAGGCCAGGCTTGGACTTGAGGCTCGTGAGCGACACCGCGCTGGCAATGTACAGCCCGCACCGGTGCTACCTACAAGTTGGACTACCCCGGACAGTTCTACCAGCACTACCCCACCTTCCCGCACTACAGACGAGGAGGATTGGTACAGAGGAGGACGAGCAAGCGGTCAGGAGTGCCCTGATTATGTGGGAAGTGAGCAGGGTGCTTACCCTACCAGCAGAGGTTGCAGAGATCCCGGCGACCTGCCAGGCCTATGTTAGAGAGTTGAGAGAGATACGTCCCCGTGGGGATGCCCAGCGGAGGACTGAGTGATTTTCTTTTGTTTCATGATGATGTTGGATAGGACTTGTGCTTAGAAAGCTTGATATATGAAATGAATAAAATTGATGATTGGAGTGAGTTTGAGCTTTGGGCTGTGATGTGATTGCATGGGTTGGGATAAGATCTTTAACATTCACCTGGTCACGAGCCAACAGCACTTTTCAGGTTCAACCTGCCCCTGTACACACACAAATACAGAAAACTGATTAAATCTGTTTTAGACTTAACCCCTTGCCTATAACAAGTTAGGAAATGACCAGCTCTTGATTTTTGGTCAATGGTGTAAGCCTTATTAAAATAGGCAAATAACAAATGTCAAATGAATGCTATGGATGCTATGAATGCAAATCAAGAAAATCTCTTTTTTTTGAAGTTTTGAAAATATCTGATTTTTTTTTGGATTTCGAAATATTTGATTTTTATTTTGGGTTTTGAACATATTTGATTTTTTTGTAGATTTTGAAATATTTGATTTTTTTGTATTTTGAAATATTTGATTTTTTTAGATTTTAGAATATTTGATTTTTTTTAGTTTTGAAATATTTGATATTTTTTTAGTTTTGAAATATTTGTTTTTTTTAGTTTTGAAATATTTGATTTTTTTAAGTTTTGAAATATTTGATTTTTTTGTGGATTTTGAAGTATTTGATTTTTTGTGGATTTTGAAGCCAGCTTAGACCTGATAGCAGGGAACCTCCTATCTCACCGGGGGCCTCCCGGGCTCAATGTGCAATATAAAGGACCACCCGCGGCCGGTGCTAGCTTCGCTTTAACAGTACCTCTACTGAGGCCATACCTGGGGTAGGATCCATTCCTTGGAAAATAAAATAGATTTTAATAGAAAAGTTGGCGACAGGTATAGAGGTTTTTAGGGCTTGAGTTCTTCTCACGACACCCCCTTTTTTAAAGAATTTGGTCTATTGCACCGGGGCTTTATGTCCATTCTCGAACCTACTTCCGCTGTAGGCACGCATACGACCGGGCTCATAACGTCCCGTGGGAAAACTGTACTGCCACTCTTATCGTGCCTAGTCTAGTTGTTTTGGGGACTTTCAAAAAATTTTGAGAGCTGCGAGCTTTGGGTGAGCTTTTAGCCTTGATTTTACCCCTTTTTTCATTCCTTTCTTTCTTTTATTTCTTGTTCTTTTACGGAATAAGGTCATAATGAACTACACCTATTTGAGACCTCTTTTATTGGGGGGGTCTAGATCAGTTCTCGCCCCCTCATTCACCCTTTGTCCCTATTTTCAGTCAAGAGAGAAGGAAAAATAAGGACTTTCACCCTCCCTGAAGCATGGCCAAGGGAGAAACGGTGTTATGCAAAAGACGACGACCGCGCCACGGGGGGTCGTGTAGTGTCTGAAATGTTGAACCGGGGATTTCCTTTCATGATCAAGTGAAGACGCACCTCGCCACCAAGTCATTGCTGGTTCGACACTATAGATAAAAATATTTTAAATATAGCCCATTCCACGGATTTGGTAATTCTTCACCCACCGCATTGATTAAACGATACGCGTTACCCAGATAGACTTCCTTAATTACAAATGGCCCTTCCTAGTTGGGTTGCAACTTAGACCTGGGACCTGCTGACCTGATAAATTTGTGTTTCAAAACCATATTACCCACTTGGAATTTTCGTTCGATAACCTTCTTTTGAAAATACCGAGAGACATGCTTTTGATAAACCGAAACATGATTGGCCGCGTTAAGCCTCTTCTCATCTAAGAGTTCCAGTTGGACTAACGACGCCTCTCGACGTTCGTCGAGATTAAGTTCTTTGTCCAGCTGCACCCTTAGGGAAGGGATCAGGATCTCGTACGGGAGTACCGCTTCCATCCCATAGGTGAGAGCAAAAGGAGTTTGCCCCGTGGGAGTACGGACGGAGGTGCGATAAGCCCATAGAGCTTCTACCAGTTTATCGGCCCAATCAGCAAATTTGTGTGATTCGCATGTTTTCTTGATGATTTTAAGAAGGGTTTTGTTCGTGGCCTCAGCCTGGCCATTACCTTGGGGGTAGTATGGTGATGAATGATGTAATGATATATTAAACTTCTTACAGAGTTCCCGGAGTTCTTGAGAAATGAATTGAGACCCGTTGTCGGTGATGATATCACTTGGCACTCCAAACCGCGAGATGATATTCTTTAGGATGAAGCGGCATACTGTGGTGATTTTAATTTCTGCATAGGCTTCAGCTTCCGCCCACTTGGTGAAGTACTCCGTAGCCATCAAGATGAAGGACTTATGCTTGACTGCGGAATTCGGGTCACCGAGAGGTCCGATGATATCAAAGGCCCACATGGAAAATGGCCAAGGAGCGGAGAGAGGATGGAGAGAAGAAGCAGGAGTATAGATCTTGTCAGCATGGAGCTGGCATTGAAGACACCTACGGACATAGGTGGAACAATCTTCTTCTAGGGTTGGCCAGTAATAGCCCTGCCTAAGAGTCTTCTTCGCCAACGCCTGCCCATTTACGTGCCCTCCACACTCACTGGAGTAAGCTACTTCTACTACCTTCCAAGCCTCATCGTCATCTAGACACCTCATTAGAACTCCATTGAGAGCTCGCCTATACAATTCTCCAACAACGATCGTGTATCTTGCGGTGACACTTCTGATGGCCTTTCGCTGCTCGACATTCGCCGTCTCTGGGAATGAACCATCCCTACAATACTGCTCGATCTCATAATACCACGTCAACTCTTCTTCTTCTATGATCTCCTCAAGCTCAGTTAACGAAACTTCTTTCACCTCTTCCCTTTCTACCTTCCTTTCTACAGATTTCCTGAGGTTGTCAAACCAGGGATCCTGAAGAGAGGGAGCGCCTAACCGCTGGACCACAATGGTCTTAGTGGCGCGACTGAGGGGAAATGAGAGAGAAGAAGCTAGTGAGGCAAGGGCATCAGCCAAAATGTTCTGAGAACGAGGAGTGTGAACATAGATAAGCTTCCGGAATTGCCTAGCCAAGAGCGTGACCAGATCTTGATAGGGCTTAAGCTTAGGGTCACGGGTGCGGTAAGTTGACAGAACCTGATGCAGCACCAATTGAGAGTCTCCTATGATGTTAAGGTATCGCGCACCCAAGAGGTAGGTGTGCTTCAGACCGGCAAGGAGAGCCTCATACTCGGCTATATTATTAGTGGCAGGAAATGAGAGTTGATAAGCGATAGGGATGGTTACCCCTTCCAGAGTAAGGAGAACGGCGTCGATTCCACTGCCCTGGGAATTGAGAGCACCATCAAAATGGAGAGACCAAAAAGGAAGACGAGTGATTACTGCCAAGTGTTCATCAGGGAACTCGTCCTGGATTGAATCGGTGTGAGAGATGGGAGAATGAGCGAGGTGCTCAGCAATGGCGTATCCCTTGATCACTTTCTGGACAACGAAGGTGATGTCGAATTGGGAAAGAAAGCTCTGTCAGTGAGCTAATCGGCTACAAAGGACAGGTTTTTCTAAAAGATAACGAATGGGGTCCATTCTAGATATCAGCCTAACCTCGTGGGCAAGAAAATAGTGTTTGAGCTTCTGAGCTACCCACACTAGCGCTGCACAGGTCTTCTTCATGGCAGTATACTTGGATTCAGTAGGGTTAAACAACCTCGAAAGGTAGTATGTTGCCCTTTCCCTTCCTTCATCATCTACCTGAGCCAGGACAGCTCCTAGGAAGTCCTCAATCACAGAAATGTATAGGATCAGGGGTTTCCCAGGGACGGGCGGTTGCAGAACTAGGGGATTAGAAAGATAAACCTTAAGCTCCTCATAGGCCTTTTGGCATTGTTCATTCCATTCGAACTTTGCTCCCGCCTTTAACAATTCATAGAATGGGCGGTATCTCTGCGAGTGTTGAGATATAAATCTCCTGATGAATTGTAATCGCCCAATCAAGCCTCAGAGTTCAGTGATGTTCTTAGGCGGAGGCATTTCCATAACGGCCTTTGCTTTGTTCGGATCGATCTGAATCCCCCGTTTACTAACTATAAACCTGAGCAACTTCCCTGATGCAACTCCAAACACGTATTTCTTTGGATTCATCTTCAATTTATATTCCCTAGCCCTTTGCAACACTTTGGCTAGAATGGCGGGGTGTTCTTCTTGAGACCTCGACTTTACCAAAATATCATCCACGTAAGCTTCTAAATAGACATGCATCATGTCGTGGAAGATAGCCATCATTACCCTCTGATAAGTAGCACCTGCATTCTTTAATCCAAATGGCATAACAACATAGCAGTATGTGCCCCAGGGCGTGGTGAACGAGGTCTTCTCTTGATCCTCAGGAGCCAAACGGATTTGGTTATATCCAGAATAACCATCCATAAATGACAGGGCTTCATATCCAGCTGTGTTATCAACCAATACATCAATGTGAGGAAGCAGAAAATCATCTTTCGGACATGCCTTATTTAAGTCCCTGAAATCGATACAAATCCAAATTTTGCCATCCTTTTTCATTACCGGGACTATGTTTGCCACCCACTGCGGATATAGAACAACTCTAATAAATCTGGCCTTGTGTAATTTGTCGACTTCTTCCTTAATTCTTAAGGCCATCTGTGGGTGGAATCTTCTTGCTTTCTGCTTAATGGGTGTTGCCCCTGGTTTAAGAATCAATCGATGTTCAACCAATGTGGGGTCAAGACCCGGCATGTCCTCATAGGACCAGGCAAATGAATCGCTATACTCCCTCAAAACCTTGATGAGCTCCTCTTCAACCGAAGGGGGGAGATTAGCAGAAATAAGTATGGCCCTGGGATCCTCTTCTGTTGCAAGATTAATTTTCTTAGTGGGTTCATCCACTGTCGAGGAAGGTTCGTCAAACCTTTTCAAACCTTGTGCGTACAAATCAGCAGTGTCATCCACATCGCTTTCCTTATCATCAGCTGGGTCCTTCTCATTCACAATTTCATATAGCTCTAATCTGTCATTGCTCCACTCCCCATCCAATTCCTCATCATCTTCTAAAACAATTGCGGTCTCTACAAACTCTGGGCACCTAAGGAGGGCATGGCACCTCTCGGCCAAATCTTGCAAAAACCTATCAGGGACGGATCTAGGACGACGCATCATAGGGTGCGCCGCAGACGAGGACGGGCTGACTAGACTCGAACAAGACTCTACCCCAACTGACTCTACTAACCTAGGAGACTCTGCACACTATGCATCTAACCTAGGAGATAGGAAATCTACCGGAAAAGGAATAGGGGTCTTATGCCCCTGTGAATCTGAGTAGAACACAACGTAATCTTCCATTCAAACCTCCGTTTTAAAATTGGCATTTTTTTTTGCAGGTCGAAGGTGATCACGTAACAAGAGGAGGAAGAAGACGGGGGAGGAGGTAGTTGCATGGGGAACAACTCGGGGAATATGCAATCAAAGAAGGGATCAGAAGATCGAAACCACATCTCGTGGAGTTGAGCATCAGGAGGAGGAGGATTAAATAAGGTTGAAAGATCAATAGGTGGGCAGTGCCCGCAAGCACATGGAACAAATAAAATTTCAGGTGGTCACTCCGTGAAGTATGGGTCGACCAAAATTGGAGGGGAACGCGGGACAAATCCTAACTATTGGAACAAAGAGGCTAGACAGGACGGGGACATAGAAAAGGTAGTGATAGAGCTCCCCACTTCTCATGGACCCCGGCGGACCAGCTACGTCGGGGAATGCTTCACCAGCTGCATCTCCTTTTTCTTCGGACGGTCTTCTCTTTTACTGAACAGCTTTTCAAAACAACCAGCAAAATCTTCCATATCACCCACCAACCCCTTCAATGGCGGCGGTGGGCCAGAATCATCACAGGTGGCATCATCCTTCACATCGAAACCTGGTGGCGGCTTCTTCAAAGTGCCGGGCTGCAGCGGGCCCTTTACAAAATGTTGTCGATAGTCCCAAGTTAACGGCCCAGAGTCTCCAAGTATCGACATTGCGGAATCTCGGTAGCCAAGGCCTCGGCGGCCCATCTTCCTGCTTTTAGGGATGGGTTTGGTCCGCCCCTGTAATTGTGCGCCGAGACCTACGCCCGGATGATAACCCAATTTCAAAATCATGTGCCACCCCTTTGAATCTCTTATCTTGGACTTGATCTTGATGTTTGTTGGTGCAGTAGTGGGCTTGCGTGACGCATATGCCCATGAATAATTCAAGTCCATTACTGACAAAACTGGCCTATTGCTTGGCCACAGTGTAGGGAGAATCTTTTCTGAAATAGCATCAACAGATTGGACGGTGGAGATGCTTTTCACTTTAACCACTCGACCCTGGAACGGTAATTTCAGACATTGGTGGGCGGTTGAAGGTACGGCATTTAAAGTGTTTATCCATGGATGACCCAGAATAGCTTTGAACATCGGGTCTATGTCCAACACGTAGAACTCCACGTCCATAACCAATGGCCCTAGCTCTGCCTGTACAGTCACGACCCCGTGACAAGCACGCTTGGAATTGTCATATGCTGCTATGGTGGTGGGTGTTGGCTTAAGCATATCCTCTGAAATGTTGCAGGCATGGAGGGTACTTAATGGACACACATTTATTGATGCTCCTGTGTCCACAAGGGCAGACTCAACAGCCACTTTATTCAAAGAAATGGTAATACAAAGTGGCATCTGCCGTGCCTTAGGGGGAGCTAGTTCTGACTCAGAAAATGAGATAGAGGGCCCCCTTGTGATAGTTGCCAACACCGTTGGTAAACTGTCCACCGCCACATCTTCATTCACCATCACTTTCTGTAGAAAAGTCTTCAAAGCATCCTGATGTAGCGGCGACCTCTTGATCAATTCCAACACTGAAATCTTGGCAGACATCCGGTCCAAGTGCTGTAACAAGTCGTACTTCGTGCCTGGCACGGGGTCTGCATCTTCAGCTGTTGAGGAAGAAGGCTGAGGGGTAGGTGCGGGTGCACGAGAAGAAGGGTAAACTTTATGAAACGGATTCCCGCTCCGAAGGGCGCAATGTTGTGCCGGCACGGCCTGAGATAGACCCCCGCTTGGCCCGGTGGGGTAGGTGGAAGGGGTAGAAATGGGGGTGAGGATGGCGGAAGTTGGCCTGATGAGCCCTGGTGAAGGGGAAATGGGCAAGGGGTTAAGTGGAGGGGTGATGACGGAGGGTATGGTGGGTGATGGCGAAAGGATAGGTGGTGTGGAGGGGAAAGTGGTGGGTCTGATGGGTGATGCAGAGGGAATAATGGGTGGAGTAGTGGTGAGAACGGCGGGTCTGAGAACGGAGGGGATAAAAGTGCGGGGGAATGGTTATGGTGGAAGGCCAAGAGGTGTGCGGGGGTTTCATCATCAAAAGTCCACCCAGCGTTGGGGGCTGGGTGCTGAACAATGTTCACCTGGGCTGGTGCCGGCGGCTGCTGTTGCTGCTGAGGAGCGGGTTGATGCATCGACATGGGATTCTGGTGGATCCCAAGGTCTTATTGTTGCTGCTGCTGCTGGGGTTGCTGCTGCTGTGGGGGTTGCTGTTGCTGCTGTTGCTGGGGCGCCGCCTGCTGCGGCCTGGCTTGTCTTTGCCTCTGCTTGATGTCCTCGATCAGCTAGTGCATCTGGGCCCAATCAATCCTCTGGCCCTTGTGTAAATCATACACCAGATCTCTAAACTGATAGCACCGCTCTATTGTGTGCCCGAGCTGCCGATGATATATGCAATATCGGGACTGATCGGCGGCCGGATTCCAATTTTGACGCTCCGGAGGCAATTGAATATCACCAGTATACATCAAAGCAGAGAAAATATCAGGCAATGTCTCAGGAAGAGGAGGGTAATGGGTCCTCTTTGGGCTCAGTCGAGCAGGTCCATAAGCGGCAGGTGGGGGAACATTATTCTATTGCGGCGGCCGCTGAGGCTGTTGGGGTGGTGGTGGTGGTTGTTGCGGGTGTTGCGGAACCTGGAAAGTGGGTTGGGGAACTTGCGGAGTGGCGAACTGGGGGTTACGTGGAGGCTGCGGGAAGCGAGGTGGAGCGGCTTGGTGGGAAAACTGAACAGCCTAGACCTGCTCATTGATCTGCACTCCCTCAGTGACGGGGCCCTGGGACTTCCTGGCGGTTTTGGGTTTCTGGGCCTCAAATAGTGAATGAATAGGGAAGTCTTTAAATTGGGTTTGTATGAACCAAGCTCTACTGTATAACTGGTGCATATTCGAAATATCATTCATTATCAAAATATTTCTGAATGTTGGTGTGGCATTGGAGATTAACAACTTGACGTTTTCTTCTTCCGGGATTTTCCCGGGCACACGAGAGGCCATCTGCCTCCATCGGTCTGTGTAGGTTTCAAAGTCCTCTTCTGGCTTCATCTTTTCTGCTACCAGGTCGGTGAAGGAATACTCGGGACCAACCCGATCTTGGAACCTTTGAATGAACCTCTCCTTAACTGTCTTGAAGTTTTTGGCCTCCTCCATAGGCAGAGTATAAAACCATTCTAGGGCGACCCCTTCCAATGATAGGCGAAACAAGTAAGCCATCAGGCGATCATCATGCTGGAACTGTGCTGATTCGTAAAGA
Organism: Amorphophallus konjac; assembly: GCA_022559845.1. NCBI lineage: Eukaryota > Viridiplantae > Streptophyta > Magnoliopsida > Alismatales > Araceae > Amorphophallus > Amorphophallus konjac. The sequence continues at coordinate 22,591,400 of CM040119.1, read as the reverse complement.
AACTCCCGAACATGAATGAATGGGTTGCCATTCTCGTCATATTTTCGGTACACGGGGAGCTCGGATTGAGGAGGAAAACAAATGTCCCTAAAGTTAGGAATAGGGACGTCAGCCAAGGACTGCGGGCCAACCCGCTTGTGGAGGAGGTCGATTTGTTGCTGCATAGCAGCCCGTTTATCAAGAATTTCCGGTTCTCGGGATGGAGGAGAAGGAGCTGGAGGAGCAGTACCTAGATACGTAGCCAAAGGAAAAGCTGACTGAGGGGGTAGCTCGTAAGATGGATAATGGGCCAGGGAAGGGCCCACATCCGCATGAGCCAGCTGGGCGGCCCTTGGTTGCAATCGAGTGAAGTCTGTCGGGGATACAAGGGCCTGTGGCGATGGAGAAACAGTGACATAGGGATCAAGATAAGGAACAGAGGGGATTTGAGACTTCCCCTTATCGAGCGACTGATGGGCCGAGGTAGAAGCCTGGCCCATTTCCATGCTGGAGTACGTACCGAAGGATCTGAGGATGGGTGGGAGTAAGGTTAATGGGGGCCACAGAGGTGGTCCCAACAACAGAAGATGTGGTGGCAGCAGCATTCATGCCACGAGAAGGAACTGTAGTCGGGGCATCGGCCCCCTACAAGGCTTGTCGGATGAGATGGAGCTGGGTAGGGTCCAGCTGGGCCATCATGTTGAGAATTTGATTGGTCGGATTCTGAATGGATGGATTTGAAAGAGAGGGTTGGGAACCCTCGCCAAGAATGGTCGGGAGTGGAGGGGCAGTCCCCTCTCCTCCCTGCATATGGGTGACCCTAGGCGGGTCCTCAAGAAGGCCGCGAGGAAGAGAGTCCTCGTGGGACTGGGGGAAGTCATATGACGACATGGAAGGCGATGAATCAAACAAAGGATTGAAGTATGAATGGAAATGAGAACTGACTCTAGAAGATGAGCCTGAGGGAAAAAGACAACCCCACATACACTAAAACGCCTCAATAGGGGAGTAAGACAACCCTAAACCAACCAAATCAACAAATCAAACAACGAGCATGCAATGGAAAGAAGAGATGAGAGGAGAATCACCCAATTAGACAAACAAGTTATCAAATGATGCCCATCAAATTCTTATGAGTTCCTCTTTGAACCTTGGTGGGTTAATTAAAATGTATATTCACTCAACCACTAGGTGCCTAACCAGGGTGAGAGATGGAGGACTGGGTGACTCTAAGGAACTCTCTCTCTCACGGATGCAGACCCTAGAACAGGGGTGGACAAGGTACAACTTGCCCGGCGTCCGTGTGGTAATCCACGGCTCACGGGGACTTACGGAGGCCCTCGGCAAGGTCACCTAGTCGGCTCCAAGGAATATGGAGATGAGAGAAAACCCTACCTCGATAGGAATTCAACTACTATGAAAGAGATGGATGCTCCTATGTGCATCGGAGTGCATGCAAAATCTAGCCTAGCAACTATCAAGCAATGATCAATCAAATATATAAGTAATGAAAATGATCATGCAGCAATGATATGGGAGTAGGGGAGATCAATAACTAGCACCAAAGATCACGAATAGCATGGAATATGGCGATCAAAAATGAACTACGAGAGCACTGTAGCACCATAAGGACGGTTTATATAAGACCACTCCAACAGATAGGCGGTCTGTACAGGACCGTATAAGCCAGGGAGCAACAGAACGACAGAATAACTGCAAAGAATCAGAGTGCTGGAAATGACGGACGGTAGAGATGAGAAACGTACCAGAAAGAATGGTCTGTGGGCAGCCGCGTAACCTCTGGAACGGATCTCCAGAAATCGTGCACCTACAACCAGAACACCCAGAAGCGTACCTGTGCCAGAAAGATGGACGGCTAAAGACAGGCCGCTCAGAAAGTTGGACGGTCGATGTGAGGCCGTCTGTGACAGGACGCTTGCAGGAGAACCGGCACTGGTTGCAGGGAAGGACGGTGGACGTGCAACCGCACAGTGGATGAACGGCTCTGGGAGAACTGTTCACGCTCCAGAAGGCAGAAAACGCGCCCAACCTGCAATCACTCCAAGAAGAAAACTAAAACAAAGGAAGAAGGAGTCAGTAGATCACAAGCAGGATGGGCACTAGGGGTCCCACCGTGATTGCCACAAAAGAAGGGTGTAGTTATATTTCTCCTCCCGATCCGTTCCTTCCAAATGTCTTTCCAATGCCTATGCTACCATATCCGACATGATAAGCGAATGAAGACAGAAGAAAAGGGGGGAAAATAGAAACCTGTGATCGCCACCAAAGCACCGAGCGTGATGAACACGCCGTGCCTTGGAAAGAGGGAGAGACACTCGCTTACGCTGCAGTGCTGGGAAGATGAACGGTTCAGGGAGAACCGTCTAAAGCATGCATGATCTTACGATAGACCGTTCAAGGACGCTGCAGAAGATGCGGGATGAAGCGCTCCTGGAAGTTGAACGGCTCTGTCACGACCACAGGAGGAAGAAGAACGGTCCAGTCTACACCGCACATCTCCTCGAACGGCTAGTAGAGAACCGCGCAAGCCCACCAAGCCAGAAGTCCCAAAGGGGTCCAACCTCCACCCTCTCCAGCCGGCCAAAGGGGATGGGCCTCGTGCTAGGAGTTGCTGACCTACAAACAATAACGTGAAAACACAAAGAAACAACCTAGATTAGAACTGAATGGTGTAGTAAATGCCAAAGTAGTAATAAATGAACATGAATAAGAGGAAAGGGGGATACCTGGAGGATTTTAAACCCCCAGGGTGTCAAAAAATGTGGGTGGGTGTGTGCATGACAATGAAAATGAAGGAGAACGTGGGGAGAAAGTAATGAAAGTAATGCATGCAATCAAAAAGTGGACAAAACTATCAAACGCAAAAGACTCAAAAACTAGACTACTCCCTGAACCGGAGGCTTGTATGGACGTAGAAAGCTTCTCTCCTTGGTGCTAGGTTGCTCAAGAATGCGGCAGGGCTTCGCCATCGACCAAAATCTCCCCCCCTTTCAAACCCGACCTTTAGGGTCTATTTATAGAGCACCTAAAGTCCTAGTTCGAAATTAGGGTTTAGAGGCATTTTCAGGTCGAGATAATCAAAGGAAAATCATAGATAATAAGATTATCTTTTATCCAGTCAAAATGGCATCTAAAATGGTTGATTATCCGTGGATAAAATGACGGGAGAAGTTGGGGATAAAACCACGGATAAAAGGGATAAAATATGTTGAAATTCAGCATTCGAACGGATGAATGGTCTTACGATAGACCGTTAAATTGGTTGTGCGGTCATATCCTGGCCGTCCAACCCTGTCGGTGGAAAATCAAAATAAATCATAAATAATCCAAATTATCCATCGAACTGACCGAAACCTTCGCCGTTCGACTCTCATAGATGAACGGCTTAGACGAGACCGTTCAAAGGTAGAGCGGCCCAAGACAAACCGTTCTAGCCTTGTCAGTGATAAATAGATTAATTGGATAATTATCTGAGAAAACCATCATGCGCAGGACTCTGAGAGATGAGTGGTTGTCATTCGTCCATTCATCAAGTTGCACGGCCAGAAGAGGACCGTATAAAGGCTTGTCGGTGGAAATTCAAAAAATTACCCAAAATACTCCAAAATATATGGATGGTCCAGATTCAACCGCACATGGTTTGAACGGCTAGGGAGGAACCGTACATGCACATGGGCGCTTGAAACTCATAGGAAAGCCCAATCAACCAAAACCAAGGCCCGTTAAGCCCTGAATTAAAGTAAACCTAGCCAAGGAGGGAGGCTACCCATAAAACTGGCCCAAAACATGCCTGAAAATAGCCTCAACGAGTGATGGACCATTCCAGGCATCAACAAATGGGAGTAAGAGAAACGACTCAACTTATCGGCAAAAAATGGGTGTCAGCATCGTCGTTAAAAATACCGTGCCACAATTTCAAAAATAACCGCACTCACTCACTAAAAAGATATTAAATCTAAGTAGAATGGTAAGAATTGGACGATCCCACGGAGAGAAATATTTTCAATTAAGCAAGTTGAAAAAATCCTTATATTTGAGAAATCTAAATTTTGAGTGAGTTTTATGCTAAAGGAAAATAAAATTGCATGGAAATAAACTATTTAAAGAATATGAGAGGATTAGATAATATAAATTTTGGAGGGAGTAGAATAGAAGAACTCAATTGCAAAAGATTTGATTTTTTTATTGCTAAAAGGAAATATTACAACTCTTTGGAAAATAAAAATTACAACTTGAAATAAAAGAACAAGAGAAGAAATAAAGCCGAGAAATTGAAGAATAGCGCCGCCCACGCCGTGTCGAGCCTTGGAAGTTCGCCTCGCCTTAGAAAGCGCTGCCTTTAGGGCACCAAAAGAAGAGAATCCTCGCCTTGGAATGTGTGAAGAAAATAGAGGAAGGAGAGATAGAAGAAGAAGAGAAGGAGAAAAATATTGTAAAAATATATGAAAAATAGAGCCTAAGAAAAATTCGAATAACTTCAAAACGAAGAAGAATTAGGAGATGAAGAAGAAGAGAAAGTTGAAGATCAGGAAGATAGGAAGAAGTTCGGTGAAGAGAGTAAAGGGAGAAACGTGCAAAAGTGGGTGAAATTGGAGGAGGAACAGAGAGATGGATAGTAAAAAAATGTAACAGATAGAAGCTTAAAAAACTTGAAATAAATTTAAAAAGAGATAGAATTATAGGAAGAGGAAGAAGAAGAAGTTAAAGAACACTTAAAGATGGAGAACTTTGTTGAAGAAAGTAAGATGAAAAGAGGAGCAGAAGAGGGAGAAAATAAGGAGAGAACGAAGAGATGCGTAGAGCTTCGAAAAACGTAAAAGGCTGAGCTTTGAAAAATTGAAAATATCTTAAAAACTAGAGAGAACTAGCTAAAGGTGAAGAAGAAGAAAATCTAGAGGATTAAAAAATGAAGAAGTTTTCTGAAGATAGTAAATCAAAAGGAAGAACAGCAAGCAATGAAAAAGGCTAAGATCTCTGGCTTGGTGGCTCTAGGGCGGGTTTTATAATGTACAGGGGCTTCCAATTAACATGAGAGGTTGGAGATCAATCCAAATCCATCTTTTCTTCAGTTTCCTGATCGAACTAAGCTTCTTTCCATCAAAAGAGTCCACCTTGCGCCAAATATGGAGAGTTATCTTTGTTTGGAGATGTTTGGTTCCATTGTGGTTTGTGACTGGAATTGGCGCCCTCCACTTGGTCGTTATATCATAAAATAGTGCCTTTCTTCTGGTCGCTACTTCTATTTAGCGACCATGCTTCAGTTGTAGAATCTTTCTTGCCTTATTTTATCATTTTCCTTACTTTACGTGCACAAGATTGAGCGACTTCTTGAGCGGGCGTTATTTCATTTTTCCATATTTTTATTATTTTCTTCCTATTTTCGTACAGGGAATGGGCGCCTTCTTAAACGGTCGCTCATTCTTGCAACAACGTCCTTCTAAACAGGCGTTCATTTAAATGGCGACACAGCTCCGGCCGCTGATTCTTTTCTTTTGTAAAATGGGTCAGGAATTGGCGTCTGGCCTCACGCCACTGTTTCTCTAAAATGGCACCGTTCACAAGGTCACTCATTAATTGGCGTCTCGATTCAAGTCATCCATTCCCGTAATAATTAAAACTCTTTGTAAATGCCAAAAATAGATTATGTAATTTATCCTTTATGCAAGTTCATATCTCACATAGTCATTATGGCTTCCAAACTAGGATAATTTCATGTAAACTCAATTTATTTGTGAGAATGAAGTTAATTTTCTAAATTGCATACCTTTATTCTTTTAATACTCAAAGATGACATATGTGATGCAAATTATGATATGAAATATGATACTCATCAAGGGTCATAATGTGCTTAACATATTCACATTAATCTTGGTGGAAATTGGTTTGATGATGCATTTACATTGCATGAATGCATGGCTATGTCATCCTAACTTTTGGTTGTGAAACTGTGCATTTTCTTTAAGGGAGTATCTAGTTATGAAGGCTAGAAACATTTAATTTTCAAATCAATACTAACATAATTCCATTGTGTTTTTGCAGGTGGGAAATGGTTGGATGACACATTAAAATCACATGGTAGATGGTAATATCTTTCAATTTTTTAGCCAAGAAAAAATGCTATTCAAACTTGCTCTGGTCTGCCTTAAAGAATGTCAGTCCAGGGCTGCATGAGTCGACTCAGTGTGTCGACTCCTGTAGGCCCTGTGGGCTGTCCAGAACTATAGCCTGGAAGTGTCAACTCACTGAGTCGACTCTTCTCTAGAAGAGTTCTATTTTGGTTTGTTTAGCCTGCACAATATGCTAGTGTCAACTCCAATAATCGACACTTTCCGGACGAGGTTTTTGAAAGTCATCAAAACCCATTCTAAACTCTTTGAAACTTTACCATAATAACCCCAAAAGGTTCCTAGACAAATGAGAGTGTTTCTAACATGTTCTAGGAGGGTTTTATGAGTCTTTTGGCCACTCTAACTTATATATATACCTCAACTCTGAATTTGAGAGATAAGAGCCCTAATGTACTTATTTGTCTATCTTGCAGGAGAAGAAGGCCAAGGAGGAGAAAATGAGAACTTGGGAAGGGGATATCATCTACATCCAGGCATCCTTGAAGCTTGTGGTAGAAGAAAAAGATGTGCGGATCGAGGAGAGGAGCAAGATGGTGGCGACTTCGTGATCATCCACCAACGAACCAAGGAGAACCATATCTTCTAGAGAAGGGGGAGCTTCATACTTGAGAGATCTTCTTTATTTCAGTCTTTAGATCATATCTTGAGCTTATTGTATTCATCCGTGAACATTTCATAAATTCTGAACGAATATCTTGTGTGGGTGTTCGGAGAGTGGATTCTCCGAGTGTTTGTGTTGATGCTTGTGCATCATTTTGTGCGGTGGATATCCGCATGTGATTTGGGGATTGTTTCCCGTGTGTGGTTGAGAGTTTACTCCAGTGTGTTTATGCAGGCGTCACCCTGCATGTGTGTGTTGGAGCTTGGCTCCGTGTGTGTGTGGGGATTTATCCCCGTGCTGGTTTTCTAATAGTGAAGCGTCACTTAGTTGAGTGAGGGGTGGACGTAGGGAGCCTGGTGTGGTCTCGAACCACCTTAAAAGTCTTTGTGTCACTGTGAATGCTTGTGTAATTGCTCCATATCTTCTACCTCATTCACAGGATGGTTTGATTATTGTGCTTCACTTCGATCTCAATTTTACACACACACACCGCTTAGTTCATCTATCTATCTACCGTTTGGGTGAATATCTCTACATACACTTAGATCCTCTCATGTTAATCTGAATATACATCATCAAAAATTAAGTGTTTGCATAGTTTTCGCTGTGGGGAGTTAGTGTTTTAAATTGGACATAAATTTTATTTATAGAGCCATCTATTCACCCCCCCCTCTAGATCCGTCTTCTTGCACTACGGGACCCAATAATTGGTATGAGAGCAAGGCTCTGTTGTCCCTAGATCTAACGATCTATAGAGTGATCCCAGTGCATTCTACAATCATGAATTTTTCTGTTGAACATATCTCGATGAATTGCTTACTTGTTTTTAATAGTTCTGATTTTACTTTATCGTTAGGTAAAATGTATGGAATGATTAATTCTATTAATCCTATTCTTTGGAAGTTGATTTATGATGGTCCTCACATATTGCCTCTAGATAAGACAAAGTGGTCTAATAGGGATAAATTGAAGAACCATGAAAATGTTACTGTCCTGAGCTTGTTGAAAGCTTCTATGAATACCAACATGTTTTCATTTGTCTCTTCTTGCAGGATGACAAAGGGGCTTATGGATCGGTTGATCAAAGCTCAAGAGAAGGAAGGATAAAAATGTCTCATGACTGACGATACTGATCAATACAGTGATGAAGATACCGAAGAGGTAAATTCTGATTCTGAAGATCTTACTCTTGATGAACTCATTGATGCTTATGATGAACTGGAAAAGTAATATAAGAAAATCAAGTTAGAAAATAGAAAACTGAGAAAGAAAACTGAAAACACCACTCATGACTCTCTCTGTGAAAAATGTGCTGAGTTTGAGGAATTAAATGAGTCGTGCATGATTGATATTGAAAATTACAAAGAAACGACTACATGTTTAAGAAAGGAAAATGAAGCTCTCAAGAATAAAATCAATCAAATGGAGAAAACTAAAAATGAGCTAAGAAACAAAATGGAATCGAATTTTGTCGATCATGGTCTTTACAATGAATTGATTATAAATGATAAACTTGCAAAAGAAAATGAAAATTTGAAACAATTGAACACAGCCATGTTGGAAAGACTGTTAACTCTTGAAAAAGGAAAAACTGTGGTTGTTCAAGAATCTGAGAATATGAGTCTGCTAAAATAGAAAATAGAAAGCGACAAAACCATCAATGCGACGTTGAATGAAAAAGTCATTTCCTGTGAAAATGAGATTACTTCATATGAACTGCATGTTGCATCACTTGAACATGAAATCGATGAAATGAACATCTCATTGTCTAAATTTGTCAAAGGGAAGGACAACCTGGATAAAATTTTGGGGACCAAGGTGAATTTCCAACGGGAAGGTCTAGGGTATGAACCCAGCAAAAAGAAAGTCTTTGGTCTGAAAACTCAAACCTCATTTCTATATGCTTCCTGCTCCTCCAACACCTCAAATGTACCCTTTAATGAACAAACCAAATCAAAATCTCAGGCTCAATCAAGGACCAAGAAATCTGATCCTCCATCTAAACATCAAAATGGTCCAAAGAATTTTAAGAAAATGGTTGATGCTCATAAGAGTCAAATGAAGCATGAATACAAGAGAAAAGTTTCCAATGGTTCTTGTTTTTATTGTGGTAGAACTGGTCATATGATGCATGCGTGTTGTAATGCCCCAAATTTTTTGGATATTTTTTGGATCATTTTCGTGATTCCCGGAGTGTGTTTTGTGCTTTACGCGTGTTTGTCCCTAATGTGCCTTCGGAACTCTGTGCAGGGTGAACCGTTGCGTTCTCCGACTCCGAGAAGTGACCAGCGAGTTGTGCTCTTCCTGAGGATCGCGGAGGTAATTTTTAGTATTTTTTGAATTTATGGAATTTTTGATATTAACCTCCTTTTCTCTCTCCCCATCTCTCGTCTCTCTCTTCCCTCCCTCTCTCTTCTCACACTCTCTCTTCTCTCCCTCTCTTCTCCGACGACCGACGGAGGTGGACAGGGGTGAGGCAGTGAGGATCGTGGGGTGTGGAGTGGTGAGGATGGAGTGAGGATCGCGATGGTGGAGGCGGTTCGTGGGATCGCGAGCCGGTGGATCTTTAACGATGTTTTCTTCGTGGATCGGCATCCACGACGCGTCAAATCTTCGGTGGAGGTAGGGAGATGGACTCTCAGCTCGTGTACTTCCTTTCTCACGAGTTTTGTAGGCCGTGGAGAGTCAAGCGGGTTTGTTTTCGCATTTTAGGGAAAATGCTTATTTTTGGGGAGTGAGCCGGATCTAGCGTTTTAACCGCGTTTTTGGGGTTTAAATGGGTCCTCTCGGTTCTAGAGAGGTTGAGGACTAGTTTCCCCTTGTTTTCCCCTTCACATGGGTGTAAACGGGGCGTGGAATGGGTTTTCCCGCGGTTCCCACCATTTTTGCGCTCGGGACGACCTAGCGGTTGTTCCAGCGACTGTTACGGTGCTAAGCAGTCGTGTGGAGATCGCTAGGGTCCCCCTTATGTCGGTTCGAGCCTTGCGGTCTCGCGATGGACTGCCAGGGTGCCTTAGCGATCTGGTGAAGGCTGCTAGGCTCTGCTTTGTGGTGCAGGAGTGACCATTTGACCATGTTTTGGTCGTTTGAGGTCAGTGGGGTAGCAGTCTTGCGACAGACCGCTAGGCTCCACCTAGCGGTTAGGTGAAAGACCGCCACCCTGCTTGGCGGTCCGGGAGTGACCGCTTGGGTTTTTGGTTCGTCGTCGTCCCTTGCGGTCCCGCCTAGACCGCTAGGCTAGGCCTTGCGATCCAGGGGTAGACCGCTAGGCTCCCTAATAGTCAAGAGAGGACCGCTAGGCGATTCTTCATGCTCGCCGTGTCCGTTTTGCATTGTGTTGGTCTCCGGTCGACCCGGTTGTGACGCAGTGGTTGACCTTTTGGCCTCGTGAATGTCCCGGACACAGTGGGACCCGTGTTCGTGCTTTTGGGGGTGTCCGAGGGTGCTGCGTTATCTTGATTAGCATGCCCGTGGGTTTGGAGGGTCCGGGTGACCCCATGTGTTCCGGGCTTTCATGTTCTCGCTAGAATAAGTCGATGTGTGTCGGTATGAGTGTGGTGAGTTTCTCCAGAAGGTGGTTTCCATGTGGGCCGTGCGTGTGGCCTAGGATTGTGGGTCCAGTTGACCAACCTGGGGTTGGAGGTTTCCCGTGTTCCATTGTTGGGGAAATGGTCTCGGCGACTGTAGATGTGGAAAATGTGTAGCAGGGTGTCACAAGTCACATAGGCAAGCATATGTGCATAAGTGATAACATAATGTGCATATCAAGTGAACATCATGAACATGTGACTATGTAAACATGGTAGCATGATCATACAACAAGACAAAAGCGATAAAAGATGTAAAAGAATGCCGTGATCGCCACCAAGGAATGACAACGCCAAAAGAATATAAAATACTAAGTGCGTTGTGTACCTTGGAAAAAGAGGATGATCGCGCTCAATATCAAGATGCGGGGACTATGTGGATTACCTCTCCTTGCCTTCCAGCCGGCTAGAAGGTAAGGGCCTCACTTTCCATACTTTCCTGTGAAACAAACACAAAACAAGAGGCAAAACCCATTAGAAAATGTTAAGTGTAGAAATCTGCCCAAGTGCATAAAGTAGCATGAAAGATTGAGGGCAAACTTACCGGGGGAGGGTTTTTAACCCCTATGGAAGGGTGCAAACAATAGGTGTGTATATTGTGATGAGATTAACATGAAGAAATTGATTTAAAATGCCATGATGAACATAGATAAACAAGATGCAAAAGTGCATGCCACAAGAAAAACTGTGCAAACAGTGTAAAGTGGGTACAAAGACTGATACAAATAGTAGAGAAAATGATGTCCAAATGAAAAGAAATTTGAGATGACAGAAGACTTGAGTGTTGTAAAGACGTAGGAACAAGAATCACTCAAAAAGGCGGTCGGGACATAAAGTTATGACACCAGCGATTTGGGAAAAAATATGGACTGTGCAGAAAATTCAGAACAGTGCACAAAATGGACTCAAAGAATGATGAATATCTCACAAGATAGAACACCAAAAGAGGAAAGAGTGGATGCTATGGAAAGGTGGGAGTGTTGTGGTGAAACTAGGGTAGAAAGGAGAGTTTAAAACGAGGAAGAGACCAGTGAAAAATGGGGTGGAAAACACAAGAAAATAGAGTGGTGCAGAACATGGGAGGAAAATGACTAAGTATAAAAACGGAATGATCAAGCAAAACGCATGGACAAAATCTGCATGAAGATGACAAGGTAATGAGCCTAAAACCAAGGAACACAAAGATTATACTTCCCTCTAGAGCCTGGAGTTGAAAGGGAGGATAAAGAGTGTCCCATGGCCTCGCACCGGCGACGCAAACATGCCCCTGTCGCAAGAAATCTGAGTTTCAGCAAAGTGTAGAACAGTGTGATGAAACCTCAAAAGTAGGGGCTTGGAAGAGGGGGAAAAGATATGAGAAATAAGGAAAACATATAATGAAAATGAAGCTAATACTCCCCTTTTCAAGATGGAGTTGAGGGAGGACGAAAAGGATGAAGCATGACTCCGCACCGGCTTGATGAACAGGCCCCCGTCGCGAAGTTGTAGCAGAAAATCAGCAAACTGTAATGATTTGTCAAAAGTAGGGGCGAAGTTAGGAGGGCAAACGATTATGAAATTGAGCAAATATGGAACCAAAACGAAGCTTATACTTCCCTCTTCAGGCTAGGGTCGAAGGAGGATGAAGAAAATTCGGCATGGCTTCACCGTCGCCTTGAAAACACGCCCCCCGTCGCATTGGAAATCTGGGCAGGTTTATATAGAAAAAGTGGTGAAACCCCCAACTTTCTCCCACGATTCCAGAAGATAGAGTCCACCAAATCTCAAGATCTTTGGATCATTCTCGAGATAATAGTCAAGATAAGGCGTAGGAACAAACAGGACTCTTTTTGGTTGAAGATTGTGAAAGTTATGGCTCTTGGAAGAAGCCTCTGGAACCTAATCTGCAGGGTTTTTATGTTGCACGAAAAGCAGAAAAATCTCATATTGCGGCCATGATTCCAGGAGATATAGCCCATCAAATTTTGATTTCTATGAACCAAATTAACGATAATACAAAGGGCTAGAAGTAGGAAAAAATGGGGATCCATTTGGATAAGTATTCTAGAAGTTATGGCCGCCGCAAGATAGCCACATCGCGCAGGTTCGTGGAGAGAGTCCAGAGCAGGCTGGACTCTTATTGGATAAACGGTCGGATGACTGACCGTTAAGGGTTAAACGGTCGTCAACCGACCATTTTCAACAATGAACGGCCATTAGCACGACCGTTTAAGGTAGACCTTGCGTGACTTTGGAAATTGGATTATATCTCCCAAATAGTGCAGAATTAGCAAAAGTGGTAGAAGATAAAATTATATATAACTCAAAAATGAACAACTTTTATGAAGAAAGTAAGATGAGAAAATGATCGGAAGAGAGAGAAAGTGGGGCTAGAACAGAGAGAGACAATATCGGGACATAGGTGAACAGTGCAGTCTGCCGAAAAAATATAAATAACTTGAAATCGGTGCAGAACTGGCCAATGACGTAGAAGAAGGAATTGTAGGGATTTAAAAGATGAACAACTTTGGTGAAGGACACATTTTGAAAAGAGGAAAGGAAGGGGGTGAAAAAGAATAATTTTCAAGACTACGCAACGAAAGGGGGCTGAATGCTTGAGGGAAGCCAGCCTAAATGGGCCGTAAGGCGACTTTGAAGGCCGGAAGGTGACAAGATAGGCTCCAGGGCTCTATGAAATAATGATCTTCAAGGTTCAAAGGGAATGGAATAATGAAATGGGCTCGAAATCCATCCAAGAAAGGCTCCAAAATAATGGGTAATTCGGGGCATCAAAACGATGAATAAGAGAAATGACTCAACTTGCAATCTAAAAACGGGTGTCAACAGATGTCCCTCCTTGATGTCTGCTTTGCAAGGGAGCAAGCGAAAGCGACGCAGAGGTGAAATGGAAAGGAGATGGAGCGAAAGTGAAAGCGACGTGAAATGGAGATGAAGCGGAGAGAACTGATAAGCGGGCATCAAGGCAAAAGACACCCGTTTTAACCAACAAGCGACATGAATTCTCCCGAAATCGCCGAACAAACCACTAGGAATGGCTGACAAGGATGAGACATGTCTGGAGAACTAAACTAATAGTAAAAAAAAGGAAGCACGACCAGGCTCATCGGGGACACAATCCACAGACAATGAGGGGGTCGGAAAGGAGCACAACGTAAAAAGCAGGAGAAATATAATTGAGATAAAATCCAGACAGGAATCACATTGGCCAACCAGACCGAGCGAAAAGATCAGAGAAATCGTTCAAATTCAGAGTGGAATGAAGATCTCTTATCCAAGAGACATGAAGTGCAACTAACCATTATCGAGGGGAAACCTTGAATGGATCACGAGACGCTAATGCTCAAAATGACATGATGCATGCTGGGCTAAAAATAAAGATATCATCAAAACGAATGTAAATAAATCATAAAATAGAAAGTACTCGAGAATAGTATTGCTAGATTGGAACAATCAGGGTCAAGACACTATCCGCAACCACGGTGTACGTGATAGAACCATCGTCCCCTAATTTTGCCAACTTAACGGCCTATCCGAAGATTAAAACATGTGCACCTAGATCATCATCATTTTTGTTAGAGGGGAATGTCAGATCCTGGAACACATGAATGACCAGCCAGTTCTCGAGATAATATAATAATATAGATACCATATAGTAATGCAACAATGAGTAGGGATAAAAGGCCATACCTGACTTACCTGTGCAGGCGAAACGACATTTTTTTAGATTTTCATTTTTTGATTTTTATGGATTTTCATGTATAAAATAAATATTACAAACAAGCAAGTATAAACATAGAGAAAATAACATAACTATCAACTGAACGACAAACAACACGACATAACATAATGATCAAATGAAATGAGAGACAATACAACATAACATAACAAAGGCACACGAGCACATATGCAATGGCATGAACAGATAACATGCATGCATGAACACGGTGTGACAAGACAACAATGCAGTGGGACAACATACGGTTGGGACAAGAACATGTGGGGGGACAACACACGGCTGGGACAAGAACACGGGACATAAAGGGGTGACTAACAACATGTGCAAGACAACTAACAACACTTAGTGAGGGACAAAACAACATGTGTGGGACAACACGGTGAGACATAAACACGTGACAGGGACACGGCGGGACAAAAGACATAAACAGATACGCCCTTCAATCAAAATCCAACATCAGAATGAAGTAGAACCGCCAGGTTCATAATCGTGAGGCAAAGCCCTCTCATAAAGATATGATCATTGCAAACAATAGCTGAGAAGGACATGAGCTTCAGAACAGATCGAGAGAGTGGATCGAAGAAGGAAAGAACTGATCAAAGATGTGGACAGGAGGCAGAGCACAAAGATATAGCAAAGAATGCCCGAGTACTTGCAACCTGCATACTTAGCAAACAGATTACGTATCTGTCCTTAAAACAAATGCAAATGCACGAAAAAGACACATTTTTTTATTTTTATAATCTTTTTTTATTTTTTTAGATTTTCAATAGTATTTCATTTTTTTAGATTTTTTTTAAAATATTTGATTTTTTAGGTTTTTGAAATATTTAATTTTTTTTGAAATTTTGAAGTATTTGATTTTTGGCAATATTTGATTTTTTTAGATTTTTTTTGAAGTATTTGATTTTTTTTAGACTTTTGGTAATATTTTATTTTTTTTAGATTTTGACATAGCAATCCGCAGCACCTAAAGACGGGCTCAAACTACTAGCCAAGGATCGACGTTCCTACCCCTTTCACAAAAGGCTTCCCTTAAGTAAGGTGTGCATGTGAGGGTGGCTTACCACAACCAACTGCTTCTAAAGAACGGTGCCCCTACTAAGGCCATACCCGGGATACAACCCAGCCTAAGAGGGAGAAGCAGAAGATAAATTGGAGACAAGCTTCGTGCAGGATGGGAGATATCAAGACTCGAATTCCTTCCAGGGCACTACCCCTCAAAGAGATAGCCTGTTGTGCCGGGGCTGTGTCTTTGATTTTTAGACCCATATTTATTAGGCACGCATGCGACCGGGATCATGACGTCCCGCGGGGAACTGTACTGCCACTCTTGCCATGCCTTTGATTCATAATTTTGCATTGATTCATTTTCTCATTTTGGTAGCCCTTATTGGCCAGATATAGTATGAAAACTCACTTTTGAGGGTCAAGACTACCCCTATTTGAGACCTCTCTCGTATTGGGGAGTGCCTAGGTTGGTCATCTTATCCATCCATCTCTTGCCCCTGCACTTGGTCGAGCAGAGAAAAGAAAAGACGTTTGTGCATACCCAAAGTATGGCCAAAGCAGCAACGGTGCGCCTCAGAGAGATCGGCTATGGCTTGCCGTGTAGTGTGTGAAAAACCCATGCCTAAAGGTCACCCTCAACAATCGGGGAAAGAAACTAGACTCCCAGCGCGGAGCTACTACCAGCCTAAGGATGCTGCAGAAAATAACCTTTTTTATTTGACACAAAGTTAAGATCTAATTAAACAAAGACTCCTAAAGCCACTCAATCATGTTAAGGAACCAACATTATAGGCGCGTGCAGAAATAACACAGTAATAGCAATGATAACATGCTTCGGCACAAAATCAAAGATACCTTTGCAAATCCATGGTGTGGAAACCGACCTCCTGAAGTGATCTCGATCATCAAGGTCTGAGGAGCGCGAGTAGCTTTGCATTCCTTTGCTTGCCAGGATAAAGGATAAAAGGAGAGCAAAGGATTGGATATAGCCCAAAATATCCTGGCTGATGCTCTAGCCTCCCTGTCATCCTCTCTTACAATTCCGTTTGAAAGACCCTCAGCCAATGTCGTCGTGCAAAGGATACACACCCCTTCACACTCTGATCCTTGGTTTCAGTAATTCTTGGAGCCTTCCCCTCAGGTCCATGCTCTTTCCCATGAGTCAGAAATCGACCTCGATGACGGCAATCAATGGTTCTTTAACATTGAGAACTACCTTCGCGATGGATCCTTTCCCAAATATGCTACCGCCCCTGACAGGCGAGCTTTTTGTCCCGCCACGGAGCGCTTTGCAATCACATGTGGCATCTTGCACCGAAGATCCCTTAGCGACGTATACCTCCGATGCCTAGACGAGATCGAGTATCGCGCAGTCATCGAGGTTGCACATTCCAGTGAATGTGGTGGCCATGTGAATGGTCGCATGCTAGCTCAGAAACTCCTCAGGCACTATTACTAGCCTACCATGGAGGAGGATTGTTCCCGCTTTGTCCGTCATTCTGCCAAATGTCAACTCCACGCAGACAAGGTTCACGCTCCTTCATCTTCACTTCACCCTTTCATAGCTCCTTGGCCCTTCGCCATGTGGGCATTCGACGTAGTCGGTCCTCTGGAGGACAGAACTGGAGAAGTACGGAGAAAGTCTTTCATCCTCACCGCTACGGAGTGCTCCACAAAATGGGCAGAAGCCGAAGCTTTCATGGAAGTCAAGGCATCGGCAATGGTGAAATTCATCAAGCGCAACATCCTCGCCAGGTTCGACGTCCCTCGTGACATCGTCACCGACAACGGGCCTCAGTTCACATCACAAGAGCTTCATGAAATGTGTGACAAATATGGTATTATTTTGCATCATTCATCCCCATATTATCCACAAGGTAATGGTCAATCCAAAGGTACAAATAAAACTCTCATAAGGATAATTAAGAAAACATGCAAATCTCATCACTATTCGGATTGGCCAGATCGCCTCGTCGAGGCCCTCTAGGCTTATCGCACTTATGTCCGAACTCCCACGGGACAAACCCCTTACGCACTGGCTTTCGGGATAGAAGCGATACTCCCGTATGAAATATTTGTTCCTTCACTAAGAGTGCAGCTGGATTCGGAGCTCGATCCCGAGCAACGTTGGGATAATTTGTTGGCCCAGTTGGAACTGTTAGATGAAAAACAAATGATTGCGGCCGATCATGTACAAGTTTACCGTCAAAGAATTGCATGTTTTTACGCAAAAAAGGTCCTCGAGAGAAAATTTAAAGAGGGTGAACTGGTCCTAAAGAGGAACCTCACTAAAACCACTGGTCCTAAGAAAAAATTACAAGAAAATTGGGAAGGTCCATACGTCATCAAAGAGGTCTTTTCTGGAAATGCATATAAGCTAGTGGATGCCAATGGGGCGGAACTACCATACCCATGGAATGGGATCTATTTAAAGAAATTTTATCCGTGAGACCTTGTACCTAGCTTCAAAAATAAAAGAGAGAGAGAGAGAGAAAACAATGTCAACAAAAACAAAAAAAATAAAACAACACACAAAAATCCCAAAAACATAATAGGTATTTTTATTCCATTCACTCATAAAACATTCCAAAAAGACAAAAACATGTATGTTCCTTTTCCTTCCCTAATAAGTTTGAACAGGTACAAGTCATCAATGCCTTTAAGTTCGGCGTCTCATAAAAAAATCATTAACAACTGGTCGAACACCTCGTAAATAACCCACATAACTCTTCAGCTCCTCTTTATCTTCATCTACATCAATATGTGCTTTTAATGTGACAGCATGGCATCTCCATGCTCGCTGGATCTTCCGAAGTCACCTCCTATCCTCTTCGATCCCCAAGAGACGTCTCGTGATCAGAGCTCCCCTCGAGGCGACCCCTAGGATCCGCCTGGCAAGCCCACTTGGCGGTGACAACGATGGGCCTGGTACAACACTAAATCTCGAGCCCCGACTGGCCAAAGCTCCCAATCTGGCAAGTCGTGGACACAAAACTCCAAGCTCTGGTGCATCATCGGCACAAACACGAATTGATCCTCGGACAGGAAGTTCAGGTAGTCGCTCCAGTCATCTCTGGTCTTCAAGTGCGCTGTCTTGCACATCACCTGATCTTCAGGACCAAAGATGGCCCTAGTTGGGTAAAGGGCACTCTTCTCGAAGATCCGAGAGGTAGTCGTCACTGCGTCGTCGAAGTCAAAACACATGTGGACCTCCATCCACACTTGCAGCAAGTAGAAGCTCCCCATGGCACTCCCGCCCAAGCTCATCGACGTCAGGCCACAATATAAATGAGCAAGCACAGCCTGGGATAGGGAGCATCCTTCCCACAAGAGAGTGAGCGATCCGATGTTCACTCGTGTCAGCACGTCCCCTGACGTTGGGAAGAGCAACTCCCCATTGAGACACAACATCAATCCCCACATCAGCCTGTCCGCATCAGCTGACCTGTCCTTGATCTGGCCCAGTAGCCACCTGGCAAGGTGATCGACCAAGACCCCTCGCTGGTCTATCATATGTCGAACCTCTCGCTTATCACGAACTGTCACGCCCCAAGATATGCAGCGGAATTAAGTCAGGAACGTGAACAGCCGGCAATACGCCTCAAGCTAGCAATATAATCAGAGCGCAATAATACATCCACATAAAAGATGAATGCACAAGGTCGCATACTCAAAAATCTTCACTTTATTGCAAGATAATGATCAAGGTTACAAAGACACTGATCTTTGACTCTCTTTGACTACTAGACTCAATAAAGAGAAAATTACATAACATGATCAACTTCACCGCCTATTGTAGTGAAGGTAACAAGACTCTTGACTAGACCAGCTATGGCTTCTCTCGAACCACCAATCACTCTCAGACTCGTCACTTGAGTAGTCCAAATCATCGCTAGAGTTTTTTGAAAGGATTTGAAAAGTAGGGAATGAGCACACTTACCCAGTAGGTATCTTCGTATCAACATGAAGGCATGATTTAAGTATTTATCATTTTTAGCTCTAGAAGGTAAGATAAAGGAAATACGATGAAACATACGATAAAACCAAAGTAATAACACAAGTAGCAAAATATATACCATAGAGATATGAGTATTCATGTAGAATGAGAGCATGATCAAGTAAGAATATAATGTGGCCTTTCATTAACGAGAATGTACTAGAATGTAACGAGAATGTACTTTTCATAACCTTGTAAGGCTATGCTCTAGAAAGTCATGTAATAAGAATGTAATAATTTCATGATGAGCCTCGTGGTTTTCACCTGTTTATAAAAAAAGTACTCCTGACGCAATGCGACGTTAGTGTTCATCATACCCCATAGCTTACAGTATGTTTCTGGCCATCCGCCGAGGGAGCTGGCGTGGAGCCCTTGGACACTGTCTGTACCCGCTCTTGCATCTTCAAGTTATAAATCAAACTACTTCCACGAGAAATATAAAGTTCGGCCTATAATGTAAAGTTGAAACAATAGCTTTATGATATCAAAGATCAAGGTAAGAACGCACCAAATATGAACCATATGAGTTCAAGAACAAATTAAGAACAAGGTCATGCTACGGAAGAAATCCGACAGCATAACGGTACATTCATTAATTTCCATAGTTCATTAATAACTTATTGAATAAGGTTTGGGTTACAGATAATTAAAAGACCATCTAGGAACAGAGTAGACTTGACCCTTTAGGTCAAACCACGGGTTAGACAAAAACTAGGAAAATGCGGTCAAGGGAAGACCGTTTCTTGAAGATAGCGGTCAGATTAAGACCGCAATCAGGTGAAGTCGATGCAGAAAGAAGGAACAGGTCGACACAGTGAGCTTCAGCAAGAATGCGGTCACGCCCGAAACGCTACCTAAGGGTGGCGGTCACCTGAGAACCGCGACTTAGTCTAGAGTACAGAAAACGCTGATAACACAAGTGATTTCTAGATCATTGGGTTTTAAGGGTACAACCAGCTCGGCGTCCGAGTGAACATCCCAGGCTCGCGGAGACTTACGGAGGCCTTGAAACATGATCACCTTGTCCAGCAGAAGGAATATTCGACGGAGAGGATCACAAGTCCAAGAAGTGTGCCTATCATGTGCATGTGTAACTAATAGTAACGTACCGAAATACGTGCTATGTACTTAAGAAAGACTAAAGAGAAGAATGGTACATGTAAAATTAGCGATCAACCATCATAGGAAAGATATCTTTAATACAAAATTATATGATTTTGGCATGAAATTAACATGAGATTAAAATAAGTTTCTAAAACATGATGTACATGAAACTACCATGATTGATGCATAATATAACCAAAATCATGAATGTAAGGACATAACTAGGAATAGGACCTAATTACCTAGGCTTAGCATATATTTATAAGGGTTGATCTGCATTCTATTTAGGGTTAACAGAAAGCGGAAAACAGTCTGGCGAGAATCGCCTCTTGCAAATAGCGGTTCGTCTGGAATCGCCTCTTGACAGTAGCAGTTTCTGATGGACCGCCTTCTGTCTGTAACAGACATGAGGTAACCAGTGCATGCATGGCATATTCTAGGGCAAATTAACAACGCAAAACACATGAAAAACTGGGCTAAAACATGATAGCATGATTCTAAAGCATAGGAAAGCATGGATTTAATCAAAGTTCTTATCTTTTCTAGTTAAGATGTTATGGATAGCATGAACTAAAAGGACTATTGTGCAGTCATGGGAAAACATTAAATACGACGTGTAGAAAGTATGAAATCAACATAAAACAGAGGGCTTTTACTCCTAATACATTGTCTGGGCCATCATGAGATAACCTACCTCTGGGGTTGCTCCTAGAGTTCAAATTTATGACTAGAAGAACACCCCAGTTCCTGCACATCGTGCATGGAACTAGCGACTTCTCGACCTCCTAACTCCTTGACTGCTTGATCTAAATTCACAAGATTCGGAGGGTGATTAGAAGACATAAAGGGGAACAAATAACTCTAAAGGATGAACCTGAAAATACTTCTGATAGGATCCCTAAACTTCGAGTCTTTGCTGGATGGACACGCTTGTTCCTATGCGTCATGCAGAGAAACAACTACTTATGGATGCTCTGGCTCTCTGGTTGCTTGACCTCCTATCATGAAATTTGGAGGGGAGTTAGATAATACTAAAGGAAATAAAAAGTTCTAAAGACTGAACTTGAGATGATGACGTCTTACCTTCGAACCACGCGAGCCAAAAGTAAGGTTCGCGCAGGTTGAATCTGGGTTCTATTTATAGAGTTGGCGTAGGGTTGAGGGATTATATCGAACTAGGAGTCCTTATTGGGGTTAGAATCAATCCCCAAGAGTCCTAGACACATTTTCTCATTGCATAGCATTGATTTTAGGCGATTGGGATGCTAAAAATCCAAGCTTTTCACGCCTCTCAAAACCCCGATTTCGGAAGCAAAGCACGGTCTCGATCGGACCGCCTCTATCAGAACACAGTCGCACGATAGACCGCCTTCTGGTGGATTTTCCTATTTACCTGCTATTTATCCCCTAATTAGCTCATTTGTCCATTTTAAATCCGTAAATAGCCTTAATTACGTCTCTAGAAGTGGGGTTGGGCCAAAAGGTCTTAGAAATTGGTCTTTGGGCCCAATTTAAATGGCCTTATTTATTTGGTTAATTTAGGGCCTTCAAATTTATTTACTTAACCCCTAATTCATTAAATAGCCCATTAAATCTTTTAAATACTTAATAATTGTATTTAATTCTTGAAAAATCTTAGAAAATTCTAGGGTGTTACACCCTCCCCCACTTAAAGAGAATTTGGTCCCCAAATTCATTGCATGGGATTTATGGAGAGTGTACTTACAATCAAATAGCTTCGAAAATCTTTTGCGCATAGCTTCCTCCGTCTCCCATGTCGCTTCTTGGTCTGTATTTTTATTCCATTGGACTTTTATCATGGGAATAGTTTTATTTCGAAGCTAACGTACTTCTCGATCAATTATTTTGATTGGCTTCTGCTCGTACGTCAGATCCTTTTGAATCACCAGGTCGTCATGACATATAACATGGAATGGGTCATAAACGTACCTTTTAAGCATCGAGACATGAAACACATCATGGACTCTAACTAATTGAGGAGGCAAGGTAATCTGATATGCGACCTCGCTAACCCTTTCAAGAATTTCAAAAGGGCCAATAAATCTCGGATTGAGCTTGCCTTTTATACCAAATCTTCGAATACCCAACCTGGGGAAACTTTGAGAAACACGTGGTCACCCACTTGAAATTTCAGGTCTCGCCTTCTATTGTTTGCATATGCCTTTTGTCTATCTTGGGCCATCTTGAGTCTTTCTCGAATAAGCTTTATCTTTTCGGTAGTATCCCTGATGATTTTAGGGCCTAGAAGTTATCTTTCCCTAACTTCATTCCAGCAGATAGGTGAGTGGCAACTTCTTTCATATAATGTCTCGAATGATGTCATTTGACTACTAGCTTGGTAGCTATTATTATAGGCAAATTCAACTAGAGGTAAATGATCGTGCCAACTCTCACAAAAATCAATAGCACATGCTCTAAGCATATCTTCTATCACCTGATTTGTTCTCTCAGTTTGACCATCTGTTTGTGGGTGAAAAGCAGTGCTAAAGTTGAGTCGGGTCCCCAAAGAATGTTGTAGACCCTTCCAGAATTATGATGTAAAACGAGGGTCTTGATTAGATATAATAGTGACAGGGACACCGTGTAGCTTGACAATTTCCTTCATATATAAAGTTGCTACTATATCCACATACCATCGACTTTTAATAGGTAAGAAATGTGCAGATTTAGTCAATCGATCTATGATCACCCATATACCATCATGTCCACCTCTTGTCTTAGACAAACCCATAATGAAATCCATCCCTATACTTTTCCACTTCCATTCGGAAATTTTCAAGAGATGAAGCTTTCCAGCGAGCCTTAGATGTTCTGTCTTGACTTGCTGACAAGTGAGACAGCGAGATACAAAATCTACTATCTCTCTCTTCATGTTGGGCCACCAGAAAATCCTCTTTAAATCTTGGTACATCTTGGTAGCACCAGGGTGAATAGCATATCTTGATTTATGAGCTTCTTCCATAATCAACTTCTTAGTGTCGGCATGATCCGGCACACAGATCCGACCGTTGAATAATAGTCGTCCATCAGTCGAGACATAAAAATCTGGCCTTTGATCAATATTAGTCTTGATCTCTACCAGCATAGGGTCATTTTCTTGTAACTTGACTAGGTCTTCAATTAATGTAGGTTGTGACCGGATATTGGCAATCATACATCCTTCTTCTTCTTTATCAATATCTAGATTCAAATGAGCAAAATCTTCTATAAGATAGGTCATACCTTTCCTGAGACTTACCAGAGTTGCTAGTGGTTTCCAGCTGAGCGCATCGGCTATAGCATTTGCTTTGCCTAGGTGATATTAGATAGACATGTCAAAATCCTTAAGGTACTCCAGCCATCTTCTTTGTCTCATATTCAAATCCTTCTGGGTAAAGATATACTTCAGACTTTTGTGGTTCGAAAATATGGTGAATTCCTCCCCATAGAGGTAATGTCACCAGATCTTTAAGGCGAAGATAACAGCAGCTAACTCCAGATCGTGAACTGGGTAGTTCTCCTCATGATGCTTTAATTGTCTAGAGGCATAGCAAATCACCTTTCCATGTTGTATAAGGACACAACCAAGGCCAATGCCTGATGCATCCGTGTAGACTTCAAAGCCACCACCTTCGACAGGTAGTGCCAATATAGGGGCAGTGGTGAGATGTTCCTTAGGAGCTAGAAAACTTTCTTCACAATCCTTCGACCATATAAAGGATGTTCCTTTCTCGTCAGCCTGGTCAAAGGGACGACAATTTTTCAGAAATCCTTGATGAATCGCCGATAATAACCAACCAGACCAAGAAAACTTCTAACTTTAGATACCGTCGTCAGGTGGCTCCAATTCTTGACAGCTTCAACTTTAGAAGGATCCACAGCGATACCTTCTTTTGAATGATGTGGTCAAGGAAAGAGACCTCTTTTAGCCAGAACTCGCATTTACTGAGCTTCGCGTAGAGTTGGTGTTCTCTTAATATTTACAAAGCTATCCTTAGATGCTCTTCATGATCCTCCTTGGTCTTGGAGTATATGAGAATATCATCAATAAAGATGACCATAAATCGGTCGAGATATGCCCTAAAAACATTATTCATGAGTTGCATGAATGTTGAAGGGGCATTGGTTAACCCGAACGGCATCACCACGAACTCATAGTGCACATATCTCCTATGAAATGCGGTCTTCTAAATGTCTTCATCTTTAATCCTAGCTGATGGTAACACGAGGTCTATCTTTGAAAAATATTCCGCACCAGAAATCTGGTCGAATAGCTCATCGATACGCGGCAGTGGATATTTATTTTTGATTGTGAGTTGATTTAACTATTGGTAGTCGATGCATAACCTGAGATATCCGTTCTTCTTCCTGACGAATAGAACCGGCGCACCCCAAGGGGATGTGCTGGGTCGAATGAAGCCCTTGTCTAATAACTCCTGAAGTTGCTTCTTCAATTCCTTGAGTTACATAGGGGACATCCTATAAGGAGCTATTGAAACAGGTGCTGCTCCAGGAACGAGTTCGATAGAGAAGTTTACTTCCCTTTCGGGTGGTAAATTGGGTAATTCGGATGGAAACACATCGGGGAACTCTTTTACTATAGGGATTTCTTCAAGGATGATTTCCTTAGACTCGGTGACAATTACTGAAGCAAGAAACGCTTCACAACCTTGCGAGATGAGTTTGTTGGCGTGAAGAGAAGAAATAAGGATAGGATGCTTCCTCTACTTGATTCCAAGGAAAGAAACTCTGGGAAGATCCAGTTTATGGAAAGAAATTCTCCTATTGCGACAATTGATATCGGCATAGTGATCACATAACCAATCTACGCCTAGAATAGTATCGTAGCCTTCCATATTAAGGCATACGAGGTTTGCGGGGAGATTATGGCCTTCTATGGTGACCTCACTATTAGGGTAGTGGGTTGTAAGTTTAGTTACGGGACCTAAATGTGTTGTGATAGCTAGGTCCGAAGGTAGAGAAACAGGTGAAACTGGTAAAGTTTTTGCAAAAGTAGTAGATATAAAGGAATGAGAAGCACCGGTATCAAATAGTACAAAAGCAGGATGGGAATATATTTGAACGGTACCTTCCATTAACCCATCATCCTTGGGTGCTTCCTCGTCCAATATGACATTAAAATGAGCCTGCCGCCTACGCCCGCCATTAGAAGACTATTCTTTCATGAGAGGGTAATCCAGCATGCGATGCTCCCGGCTTCCACATCGTAAACAAGCGCCGAGACGCTTCCAGCACTCTTCGGCCGAATTTCTCGCAGAATGAGCAAGCCGTCATGACTTGCTTTTCTTCCTCCTTTACCTTCTTATTCTTGCCGTTCCCGTTGCCATTACGGGACCGCTTCTTATTGTCACGGGACTTGTAGGTGTTTGTGATGCTGAATTTGTCTTCTCGTCATCCTTTCTTGTCATACTTGCAGTGATGTGGCACAGCCCAAAGACCACTAAAGAGGATGATATGACCCTAGGACTTAGACCCGCAAGCATACAAGCACTCAATGATTCTCACAATCGACGATTTTTGCTCACACGGTTCACACGCTCACCCGGTGGGTCCGGGGGATAATGATGAGGGTCCGGGATGGGACCCAATTGTTCTAATGGACTTACAATGCTACGGCTGACTCCAAAGAGTCTAGGATACCCAACTTCGTGGGTGGCTGGCCCGCAAGGCGGGGTTTGGGTGACACTCTCTCACGGTCCGCGGTGGACACTAACAAACTAGCATGCAAATTCGAACTCTCTTCTCACCGCCGACGAGCAATCAAAGCAATACTAAGCTAGCAGGAATAAGGCTACAAAGGGTAGTACCAGAAGCTCACCTGATCGGTGTGAAGACACCGATCCCGTTCGGAGACGAGGGCGCGCCGGGAGGCGAGGGTATGCACCCGATCGCCGCGGCGGTGTAGCTTGACCTGAAAATGTAAAGGGTACAGCACTACTCCTCTCGCAGGAGGGGTGATCTTGGGGTGGGGGTTACACTTAGTACATTCAAAACTACCTCCACGCAGGGAGGGGCCTTCAGCCGGCCAAGCGGGGTGGGGAGAAATGCAAAGGAGATCGAGATTCCGAGCTTCGCCGGTTCTGCCCACCTGCAGGTTTTCTGGACAGTGGATCGGTGTTGTGGCAGCTAAAAATTCCACGAAGCTTGGATTGCGACGAAACCAACGCCAAACGTTTGCCAACTGATAGGGGATGAAGCTTGAATTTTTGGGGAAGCTATGATTCTCAGGGCTGACCGCACCGGTGGCTGGAAGGTGGATGCAGCTCTGGTTGCTGGTCGAGCTCTGTCTGCAACAGCAGGTTGCAGAAGGTACCACGATCGCTCCGGAGCTCCGAACCTGGCACCGCTGGACTCTTTGGAATCGTGGAGGAGTCTTCTTTGCAACAAAACAAACGGGGACGTCTTCTGATGTCGGAGATGAACTGGGTGTCCAGAGAAGTGGACGGAGGTCGGTGCAGACAGTGAGGAGGCAGACCGGCGTGGTTGTGGTAGAAAAATAGTAACTCTGGTTGTCGGATGCCGAACGGGGTTCCGCCTTCTGTTCCTGGACGCTGACAGAGGGAGGAAGAACTTTGTAGAAGACCTTGAAAACTGGTTCCTTCAAGGTTAGCCGTGGGCGAGTCGTCTCTGCAGCTCTGGCTCCGGATCTGAGAGGTTCGGCGCAGTCGGAGAAGAATGGTGATTGCGGACAGCACCGAACTCGGATGCCGACGAAACCACCTCGCCTTGAAAGCTGACTTGCAGATGATTCTGGAAATGTAGGCCTTGCTCCCTGAGTCGTTGATGGGTGACCGTGGCCTCCTCTGCAAGTTGCTGTAATTCTGTTTCCTGAAGCAGGGTAAGAATGTGAAGAAGAAGATGAGGTGGGGAAGGGGGTGGCCAAGAGAGAAGAAGGGGCAAGATGATTCTAATGGCTATGGGAGGGAAGGTTCAAATTCGAAATTGGCCTTGGAAGTGGTGGGATTTGTGTGGGGAAGTGGGGGAATTGTGTTGGGAGGTGGAAGAGTTGCTTTGGGACAAGGAGGGGAAGTAAATGAAGGGCTATGGGGAAGGGGAGAGCCTTAATGGAGGTGGGTGAGGTAGTGGAGGTGGTTGGGGGTTGGAGTAAGTGAGGGGGGAAGAGGAGAGAGAGGGAGGGTCGAACTCCCCTTGGGGAGAGAGAGAATGAGAGAGAGATTGAGAGATATAGTGAGTAAGAGAGAGAGTTGAGAGATAATAAGAGGTGGTTTTTTTCAATATTCATCAAGAGTGACTACAAGTGGAGAGATGGGGCCTATTTATAGGCAACCACTCTTTTCATGACCAAAATGTCCTTGACAATAGGACAAAAGACCGAGCATATCCTAGACTCAATCCTATGGGCCCATAACTAAGGACATAAGGCCCAGTTTAAGCAAAATAAGGGAAATGGGCTAGAACCACATGACTCAATAAAGGAAAATACATAAGATAGGACTCAATAAAAGGAAAATACATAAATGACACTGGGAAAATGAAGATAACAAGTGGAGACCATGATCAGACCATATCAAGAGTGTGCAGACGACCAAACTAGAGGGAGTGTCGTGAGATGCCCTCATCAAATCCCCCGGGGTGGGGAGAACTCGACCCTGTCGAGTATGGGTCTGCCTGGCTGTCGTACTGCTCCAACATGCCGGGGTCCAGGCGCATCAAATCCTCTCGACTCACCCATGCATCCTCGATCGGGGGACGGTTCTTCCACCTAACCAGATAGCGCTGATACACCCTGTGCCTTGTAATGATACTCTGCTCATCCAGTATTGCCTCTACCTGCTCTTGTCGGTCTCTCAGGCTAGAAAGTGGAGTCCCTCCGGGGGTGTCTCTCATAAGGGGGGGTAAAGGCTCAAGCTCCTGACTGGGTTCCACCGCGGGGCCTTTGTAGGGTACCAGGTCCGCCACGTTGAAGGTAGGGTGTACCCCATAGCTCTCTGGTAAGTCAAGCTCATAGGCATTGCTGCCAAGTCGTCGTAGAACTCGAAAGGGTCCCGACCCTCGTGCCCTCAACTTGGAGGCAGGCCCGGGAAGGAGCCGCTCCGTCCTCACCATCACCGGATCTCCCACTTGGAATTCATAGTGGCGCCGGTGAGCATCGGCCCGTCTTTTGTAAGCCTCATTGTTTTTCCCTATATGCTTGCGGATATCATCATGCAATTCTTTGATATGCTGTGCGAAGGACTCAGCTGAGACTGACACTCTAGCATGTGAGGGGAGGGGAATGAGATCTGAGGGTTTTCTAGGCCTATACCCATGTACTACCTCAAATGGACTCTTGCCTATGGACCTATTGACAGAATCATTGTAGGCAAACTCGGCTTGAGATAAGAGGAGATCCCAATTCCCAGGGTGGTCCCCTACAAGGCATCGGAGTAAGTTCCCAAGGCTTCGGTTGACAACCTCAGTTTGGCCATCGGTTTGAGGATGATAGGCAGTGGAGAATTTGAGGAGGGTCCCCATCAAGTGCCATAGAGTCTTCCAAAAATAACTAGTGAATTTCACATCTCTATCGGACACAATAGTCTTAGGTAACCCATGGAGTCGGACTACCTCATCGAAGAATAACCGGGCGACCTTAGAGGCATCAGAGGTCTTGGAACAGGGGATAAAGTGGGCCATTTTTGAGAACCTGTCAACCACTACAAAGATGGAATCATGTTTGCGCAAGGTCTTTGGTAGGCCAAGAATGAAATCCATACTCAAATCTTCCCATGGTCTATCGGGTATGGGTAGAGGTGTGTAAAGCCCGGTGTTTTGTCTTACTTGCTTGGCGGATGCACATATGCGGCATTGTCCCACAATGTGGGCCGCATCCTTCTTGAGACTGGGCCAGTGGAATTGCCTCTCAACCAACTCTATGGTTTTGTGGACCCCAAAGTGACCAGCTAGGCCGCCACTATGTAACTCCCAAACTAGGAAGTCCCTAAGTGAAGTCCTAGGTATGCAAAGTCTATCCCCTTTGAACAGATATCCATCTTGAAGTATGAACCCCTTATACTCCTTGAGTGGTTGGGTAGAAAGGGTGTTGTAGTGGGTCCCAAAGTCGGGGCAATGTGGGTATTCTCCTTTGATCCTCTCAAATCCGGTTACTTCCACTTGGACAGTGGAGAGTAAGGCTACCCGCCTACTCAGTGCATCGGCGGCGCGATTCTCACTACCCATCTTATACTTGAGGACAAAGGTGTAGGCTTGAATGTATTCTACCCATCGAGCATGGCGGGCATTGAGCTTTTGTTGAGTGTTGAGGTATTTCAAAGCCTCATGGTCCGAGAAGATCACAAATTCTTTGGGTAGGAGATAGTGCCTCCAATGCCGGAGGGATTGAACCACGGCATAAAGCTCTTTGTCATATGTGGAGTATCTCGTCCTAGCCTCACAAAGTTTTTCACTAAAGTAGGCTACCGGGTGACCCTCTTGGCTAAGGATACCTCCAATCCCTACCCCGGAAGCATCACATGTGACCTCAAAGACCTTTGAAAAGTCGGGTAGGCAAAGGACCGGGGCTTGGGTCATTTTCTCTTTAAGCTCTAGGAAGGCTTTGGAGGCTGCCCTAGTCCAAACAAATGTGCCTTTCTTGAGGCAATCCGTGATAGGAGTGGTGATAGTGCTAAACCCCCGGATGAATCTCCTATAGAAGGTGGCTAGCCCATGGAAGCTTCGGGCGTCATGAATGGTTTTGGGCTCGGGCCACTCAAGAATAGCTTGGACCTTTTCGGGGTCCATGGATACTCCTTGGGATGAGACAATAAATCCTAGGAAGGCTAGTTGATTGGTCAAGAAATGACACTTCCCGGGATTGGCAAAGAGACTCTCTTTCCTAAGGATGGTGCACACTTGTTTGAGGTGATCGAGGTGGGCTTCCTTGGATTGGCTATATATGAGGATGTCATCAAAGTAGACAACTAGAAAGATGCCAATGAAGGGCCGGAGGACCTCGGTCATGAGACGCATGAAGGTACTTGGTGCATTAGAAAGGCCGAAAGGCATAACAAGCCATTCATAGAGACCGTCTTTAGTTTTAAAGGCGGTTTTCCACTCGTCCCCGGGCCTAATGCGGACTTGGTGGTAGCCACTTTTGAGATCAATTTTGGAGAAGATGGTGGCTCCCGCTAGCATGTCTAGCATGTCATCAAGCCGAGGGATGGGGAACCTATATTTGACCGTTATCTTGTTGACGGCTCGGCTATCTACACACATGCGCCAAGTCCCATCCTTTTTGGGTGTAAGAAGAGCCGGGACGGCACAAGGGCTTTTGCTAATTCGGAGGAAGCCCTTCTTGATGAGTTCTTCAATCTGCCTCCGAAGCTCGGCATGCTCGGTGGGGTTGAGTCGGTAGTGTGGGAGGTTGGGCAAGGTAGCCCCGGGCACGAGGTCGATGGCATGTTGCACATCTCTCATAGGTGGTAGTTTGTCCGGAAGCTCCTCGGGAAATACATCATGGAAGTCCTTAAGGAGTTGATGAATTTCTAGGGGGTGTGGGTCGGTTGGGGTGGATTCCCCTAGACAAATGACAATGGCACATACTTGATCCCCTTGGTTGACTTCTTCCTCAAACTCTTTCCTAGTGACAAGGTGTAGGCTCCTAGGAGGCTCTTTGATGTTACTCGGACTAGGACTTGATGGGGTGGGGTTTGTTGGTGTTGGGATGGGGGGAAGGGTAGTGGGTCCCTCAAGGGAGGGAGAGGCCTTCTTAGGTAGAGTGCGGGGTGGAGATGGGTTGAGTTGGATCTTCTTCCCCTCATGAATGAAGATGCAAGCGTTGGTTCTTCCTAAGAAGGTGGCATCTACATCGTAGATCCAAGGCCGTCCTAAAAGGATACTCCCAACTTCCATTGGAAGGATATCACACCACACTTGGCCTTGATAGGATTGGAATGTAATTGGGACAAGGCAACGGGCACTAACGGGTATGGAGGTGGTATCAATCCATGCTACCCTATATGGGTGGGGATGTGGGGAGGTGGTAAGGCCCAAAAGTTTGACGGTGTCGGGTGACACCACATTCACACTACTTCCATTATCCAAGATGACCTTCCTAACATGGCTCCCCATCCTTATGTAGGTATAGAATATGGTGTTTCTCCTCCAATCATGCTCTTGGTTTTGGGTGAGGGTGCATCTAACCACTCCTAGGTGGGAGTCGGTGGGTGGAGGAGGTTGTTCTTGGTTGCTTTCCATGTAGTGGTTCTCATACTCCTCCTCCCATTCAAGAGAGGGTTCATATACCTCAATCTCTCCTTCAAATTCAGCTTGGGGTTGGGGGTTGGTCTCCTCTATGAGTAAGTTTGATGCTCCCTTGGTGGGGCATTGATTGGCAAAGTGTCCATACCCATAACACCTAAAGCATTGCTGCCCACTTTGATGGTTTGGGGTCACCTTAGTGTGAGGGAGAGTGGGTGTCGAATTGGGCCTATTGGGAGTTGTGTTTAGGGGCCCACTTGCGGGGCGGAATGGTGGATTGGCATTAGGAGGGGTGACCCGTGTGGGAGGAGTTCCCATGGGTGTAGGAAGGAGACCTCTTTGGGGTGGTGGAGGGTTGGCCCGAGGTGCCATGGCTCTAGGGTCCATTCCCCGAGGGGGAACCATTCGCGTGTACCGAGAGAATTTCTCGGCATCCCGAGCTACTTGGTAGGCTTGCTCTAAAGTTGTTACTTGACGCATGAATAGTTCCTTTTTGATATGGAATTGAAGCCCATTCCTAAAGCGGGAGAGTGTGACGGAGGGGTCCTCTTGGACTCCACATTTGAGGAGGTAGTAGTCAAACTTTTCAATGTATTCCATAACGGTCTTTCCTTCTTGAGTCAAGGCTTGCCATTCATCTAGAGGTTTTGATGGTAGGAGGGTGGGACATATTTGAGTTTGAGTTGGTCTTTCATGGCCCCCCATGTGGTGATTGGAACTTCCCTCCTAACTATCCTTAAGGCTTCAACATTCATCCAATGAGTCTTGGCAAGTTTGGTTAATTGCATCTTTGCAAGTCGGACTTTCCTATCCTCGGTCATTGGGTACCAATCAAAATATTGATCCATGGCTGCCTCCCAATCTAAGTAGATGCTCGGATGATGAGATCCATCAAAAGTGGGAGCATCGACTTTCACAAGTCTCATTAGTTGGTCATCCGGGTTGTCCCGGGGAGGCCTCTCATTCCTTCTAGGGGGTGGGTCCCTTTCCGGTTCGGGAGGGGGGTCAAGGTTGAGTCCTCCTATGGCTGGCTCCACATGTGGAGGGGGATCTCTCCTATCTCCTTCCCTTGGAATAGGTCTATTTTCCTCAAGTTGTTCAAGCCGGGCCGTAATACCGTCAAGCCTTCCCATAATTTCGGTCATGTAGTCCACAAGAAACCTCATTTGGTCGGGAAGCTCATGCTCATTGTGAGGGGGATTTCCTTGGGGATTGGGATTCATGGTGTTATTGGAAGAAGATGGATTGCCTTGATAATGAGTTCCACTACGGGTGGTCATGCAAGGTTGGGTGGGCTATGCAAGGGTGTGCGAATGCACCTAAGAAAGACTTAGTGTGACCCAAGACTAGACTTGTAAGGACAAGCCTATGACCGCTCTGATACCACTTGATGTGGCACAGCCCAAAGACCACTAAAGAGGATGATATGACCCTAGGACTTAGACCCGCAAGCATACAAGCACTCAATGATTCTCACAATCGACGATTTTTGCTCACACGGTTCACACGCTCACCCGGTGGGTCCGGGGGATAATGATGAGGGTCCGGGATGGGACCCAATTGTTCTAATGGACTTACAATGCTACGGCTGACTCCAAAGAGTCTAGGATACCCAACTTCGTGGGTGGCTGGCCCGCAAGGCGGGGTTTGGGTGACACTCTCTCACGGTCCGCGGTGGACACTAACAAACTAGCATGCAAATTCGAACTCTCTTCTCACCGCCGACGAGCAATCAAAGCAATACTAAGCTAGCAGGAATAAGGCTACAAAGGGTAGTACCAGAAGCTCACCTGATCGGTGTGAAGACACCGATCCCGTTCGGAGACGAGGGCGCGCCGGGAGGCGAGGGTATGCACCCGATCGCCGCGGCGGTGTAGCTTGACCTGAAAATGTAAAGGGTACAGCACTACTCCTCTCGCAGGAGGGGTGATCTTGGGGTGGGGGTTACACTTAGTACATTCAAAACTACCTCCACGCAGGGAGGGGCCTTCAGCCGGCCAAGCGGGGTGGGGAGAAATGCAAAGGAGATCGAGATTCCGAGCTTCGCCGGTTCTGCCCACCTGCAGGTTTTCTGGACAGTGGATCGGTGTTGTGGCAGCTAAAAATTCCACGAAGCTTGGATTGCGACGAAACCAACGCCAAACGTTTGCCAACTGATAGGGGATGAAGCTTGAATTTTTGGGGAAGCTATGATTCTCAGGGCTGACCGCACCGGTGGCTGGAAGGTGGATGCAGCTCTGGTTGCTGGTCGAGCTCTGTCTGCAACAGCAGGTTGCAGAAGGTACCACGATCGCTCCGGAGCTCCGAACCTGGCACCGCTGGACTCTTTGGAATCGTGGAGGAGTCTTCTTTGCAACAAAACAAACGGGGACGTCTTCTGATGTCGGAGATGAACTGGGTGTCCAGAGAAGTGGACGGAGGTCGGTGCAGACAGTGAGGAGGCAGACCGGCGTGGTTGTGGTAGAAAAATAGTAACTCTGGTTGTCGGATGCCGAACGGGGTTCCGCCTTCTGTTCCTGGACGCTGACAGAGGGAGGAAGAACTTTGTAGAAGACCTTGAAAACTGGTTCCTTCAAGGTTAGCCGTGGGCGAGTCGTCTCTGCAGCTCTGGCTCCGGATCTGAGAGGTTCGGCGCAGTCGGAGAAGAATGGTGATTGCGGACAGCACCGAACTCGGATGCCGACGAAACCACCTCGCCTTGAAAGCTGACTTGCAGATGATTCTGGAAATGTAGGCCTTGCTCCCTGAGTCGTTGATGGGTGACCGTGGCCTCCTCTGCAAGTTGCTGTAATTCTGTTTCCTGAAGCAGGGTAAGAATGTGAAGAAGAAGATGAGGTGGGGAAGGGGGTGGCCAAGAGAGAAGAAGGGGCAAGATGATTCTAATGGCTATGGGAGGGAAGGTTCAAATTCGAAATTGGCCTTGGAAGTGGTGGGATTTGTGTGGGGAAGTGGGGGAATTGTGTTGGGAGGTGGAAGAGTTGCTTTGGGACAAGGAGGGGAAGTAAATGAAGGGCTATGGGGAAGGGGAGAGCCTTAATGGAGGTGGGTGAGGTAGTGGAGGTGGTTGGGGGTTGGAGTAAGTGAGGGGGGAAGAGGAGAGAGAGGGAGGGTCGAACTCCCCTTGGGGAGAGAGAGAATGAGAGAGAGATTGAGAGATATAGTGAGTAAGAGAGAGAGTTGAGAGATAATAAGAGGTGGGTTTTTTCAATATTCATCAAGAGTGACTACAAGTGGAGAGATGGGGCCTATTTATAGGCAACCACTCTTTTCATGACCAAAATGTCCTTGACAATAGGACAAAAGACCGAGCATATCCTAGACTCAATCCTATGGGCCCATAACTAAGGACATAAGGCCCAGTTTAAGCAAAATAAGGGAAATGGGCTGGAACCACATGACTCAATAAAGGAAAATACATAAGATAGGACTCAATAAAAGGAAAATACATAAATGACACTGGGAAAATGAAGATAACAAGTGGAGACCATGATCAGACCATATCAAGAGTGTGCAGACGACCAAACTAGAGGGAGTGTCGTGAGATGCCCTCATCATGCAGCTAGATTCCCCGCCCTTACTTTTGAATTTTTCGACCTTCTCCAAGGTCCTCTCACATAAATGAGCCCTGTGGACCATCTCCGTATATGTGCGGATATTTTGAGGTCCAAGTTGATTTATGAAAACCGGCCTTAGGCCGTCCATGAAGCAATTAGCTTTAAGAACCTCCGTAGCCACCAGGTGTGGAGCATAAGGTGCCAGACGGGAAAATTGAAGCTTGTACTCCGCTACGGACATCATACCCTGCCTTAAAGAGGCAAATTCTGCAGCCTTCCGCTCGTAGACATGCTCATAAAAATATTTCTCCTAGAAGAGTTCGAGGAACTCCACCCAAGTAATTTCCGTATTATGAAGATGGGTCGAAGTGGCCTTCCACCATGTGTGTGCATCTTTATTGAGTTAAAATGTGGCGAGTAAGACATTCTCTTGATCGGTGCATTGCATAATGTTGAAGATCCAGTCCATCTCGTCGATCCAGTTTTCAGCTTCATCGGGGTTAGAGGAACCCGAGAACCGCGGAGGATTCATACTCCGGAAGTTACGACGTAAATCACCAGCGCCAGCCCGCGCGCCAGCTTGAGCAACGGTTTGAAGGGCCTGGGTAAGACCCGCAACAGCTTGTTGCATAGCTTCCCAATTAGCGCGGTTTGCGGCCATTGTGAAAATGAGGTGCCTGAGAAGATAAACAAGTTTCCTTATGGAAGCTATAGAGGTTACCCTAGAAATAAGCTTCTAGAGACTAGCTCATCTCGGGCTCTACCCAATCTCACTTGGGTTCGGAAATTTCTTTCCTAATTCATAGGTATGGGTCCTTAAACCTTGCACTTAACCCATGACATGACATTTTCCTAGGACTTACTTATGCCTAAGCTCTGATATCAACTTAACTGTTACGTCCCGAGATATGCAGCGGAATTAAGTCGAGAACGTGAACAGCCGGCAATACGCCTCAAGCTAGCAATATAATCAGAGCGCAATAATGCATCCACATAAAAGATGAATGCACAATGTCGTATACTAAAAAATCTTCACTTTATTGCAAGATAATGATCAAGGTTACAAAGACACTGATCTTTGACTCTCTTTGACTACTAGACTCAATAAAGAGAAAATTACATAACATGATCAACTTTACCGCCTATTATAGTGAAGGTAACAAGACTCTTGACTAGACCAACTATGGCTTCTCTCGAACCATCAATCACTCTCGGACCCGTCACTTGAGTAGTCTGAATCCCCATTAGAGTTTCCTGAAAGGATTTGAAAAGTAGGGAATGTGCACACTTGCCCAGTAGGTATCTTCATATCAACATGAAGGCATGATTTAAGTATTTGTCATTTTTAGCTTTAGAAGGTAAGATAAAGGAAATACGATGAAACATGCGATAAAACCAAAGTAATAACACAAGTAACAAAATATAGATCATAGAGATATGAGTATTCATGTAGAATGAGAGCATGATCAAGTAAGAATATAATGTGGCCTTTCATTAACGAGAATGTACTAGAATGTAACGAGAATGTACTTTTTATAACCTTGTAAGGCTATGCTCTAGAAAGTCATGTAACAAGAATATAATAATTTTATGATGAGCCTCGTGGTTTTCACCCGTTTATAAAAAAAGTACTCCCGGCGCAATGCGACACCAGTATTCATCATATCCCATGGTTTATAGTATGTTTCTGGCCATCCACCTAGAGGGCTAGCGTGGAGCCCTTGAACACTGTCCGTGCCCGCTCTTGCATCTTCAAGTTATAAATCAAGCTAGTTCCACGAGAAATATAAAGTTTGGCCTATAATGTAAAGTTCAAACAATAGCTTTATGATATCAAAGATCAAGGTAAGAACGCACCAAATATGAACCATATGAGTTCAAGAACGAATTAAGAACAAGGTCATGCTACGGAAGAAATCCGGCAACATAACGGTACATTCATTAATTTTCATAGTTCATTAATAACTTATTGAATAAGGTTTGGGTTCCAGATAATCAAAAGACCATCTAGGAACAGAGTAGACTTAACCCTTTAGGTCAAACCACGGGTTAGACAAAAATTGGGAAAATGCGGTCAAGGGAAGACCGTTTCTTGAAGATAGCGGTCAGGTCAAGACCGCAATCAGGTGGAGTCGACGCAGTGAGCTTCAGGAAGAACGATGTCACACCGGAACCGCTACCTGAGGGTGGCGGTCGCCTGAGAACCGCGACTTAGTCCAAAGTGCAGAAAATGCCGATAACACAAGTGCTTTCTAGAACATTGGGTTTTAAGGGTACAACCAGCTCGGCGTCCTAGTGAAAATCTCAGGCTCGCGGAGATTTACGGAGGCCTTGAAACATGATCACCTAGTCCAGCAGAAGGAATATCCGACGGAGTGGATCACAAGTCCAAGAAGTGTGCCTATCATGTACATGTGTAACTAATAGCAACATACCGGAATACGTGCTATGTACTTAAGAAAGACTAAAGAGAAGAATGGTACGTGTAAAAACTACGATCAACCATCATAGAAAAGATATCTTTAATACAAAACTATATGATTTTGACATGAAATTAACATAAGATTAAAATAAGTTTCTAAAACATGATGTACATGAAACTACCATGATTGATGCATAACATAACCAAAATCATGAATGTAAGGACATAATTAGGAATAAGACCTAATTACCTAGGCTTAGCATATATCTATAAGGGCTAATCTGCATTCTGTTTAGGGTTAACAGAAAGCAGAAAATGGTCTGGTGAGAATCGCCTCTTGCAAATAGCGGTCCGTTTGGAATCGCCTCTTGACAGTAGCAGTTTCTGATGGACCGCCTTCTGTCTGCAACAGACAGAAGGTAACCAGTGTATGCATGGCCTATTCTAGGGCAAATTAACAACGCAAAATGCATGAAAAATTAGGCTAAAACATGATAGCATGATTCTAAAGCATAGGAAAGCATGGATTTAATCAAAGTTCTTATCTTTTCTAGTTAAGATGTTATGGAAAGCATGAACTAAAAGGACTATTGCACAGTCATGGGAAAACATTAAATACGACGTGTAGAAAGCATGAAGTCAACAGAAAATAGCGGGCATTTACTCCTAATACGTTGTTTGAGCCATCATGAGATAACCTACCTCTAGGGTTGCTCCTAGAGTTCGAATTTCTGACTGGAAGAACACCCCAGTTCTTGCGCGTCGTGCGTGGAACTAGCGACTTCCCGACCTCCTAACTCCTTGACTGCTTGATTTAAATTCACAAGATTAGGAGGGTGATTAGAAGACATAAAGGGGAACAAATAACTCCAAATGATGAACCTGAAAATACTTTTGATGGGATCCCTAAACTTTGAGTCTTTGCTAGATAGACACGCTTGTTCCTATGCGTCCTGTAGAGACAGTTACTTCTAGATGCTCTAGCTCTCTGGTTGCTTGACCTCATATCATGAAATTTGAAGGGGATTTAGACAATACTAAAGGAAATAAAAAGTTCTAAGGACTCAACCTGAGATGATGACGTCTTACCTTCGAACCATGCGAGCCAAAAGTAAGGTTCGCGCAGGTTGAATCTGGATTCTATTTATAGATTTGGCTTAGGGTTGAGGGATTAGATCGAACTAGGAGTCCTTATTGGGGTTAGAATCAATCTCCAAGAGTCCTAGACACATTTTCTCATTGGATAGCATCGATTTTAGGCGATTGGGATGCTAAAAATCCAAGCTTTTCATGCCTCTCAAAACCCCGATTTCGGAAGCAGAACGCGGTCTCGGTCAGACCGCCTCTATCAGAACGTGGTCGCGCGATAGACCACCTTCTAGTGGATTTTCTGATAATTCCAAATTTTCCTATTTACCTGCTATTTATCCCCTAATTAGCTTATTTATCTATTTTAAATCCGTAAATAGCCCTAATTACGTCTCTAGAAGTGGGCATGGGCCAAAAGGTCTTAAAAATTGGTCTTTGGGCCCAATTTAAATGGCCTTATTTATTTGGTTAATTTAGGGCCTTCAAATTTATTTACTTAACCCCTAATTCATTAAATAGCCCATTAAGCCTTTTAAATGCTTAATAATTTTATTTAATTCCTAAAAAATCTTAGAAAATTCCAAGGTGTTACACGAACAATCTCGACCAAGACTTCCTCCCAAGGAGGGAGGTCCAACAGGTCCCCCGTGTCCAAGTCACCCCACTGGAAAAGAAAGTCAATCTGCTCCACCAGTACTGAGGCCTCGAACTCTGGGAACACAAAAGTGTGGGTCCCTGGATGCCACAACTCTAGCAGCGCACCTAGAGCCTCCCAGTTCCACCTCATGTTGACAAATCTCTTCGCCATGATGACTAGACGCGTCAGATGCCATTGATGCATGAAGACCCTCATGTCGGGCGTGATCGTCGCTAGGAGGTCGTGTAGCCACCCATAGCACCGGGTGTGCCTAGCTCCCGGGAAGATCGGAATAGGTTGAAATAGAAGGAAGAAGAGCATATCAGTTGCTAGGTTGTGTTCTCTGCATCACAATACACATAGGTTCTTTAACTCACCTCGCCATCCTTCATGAGTTGGCTGAGGTGTCCCCTTATTTCAGAAAGCACGCCGGGCTCGGCACTCCCTGAAGGATGAGAGGAAGAAGAAGAGGCCATCTTGAAGTTCTCCCTGATGGTGGTTGTTGTATCCTTCAAAACTTGAAGCCTGCTGCTAAGGGGCCCTAGATCACCTTTACCCTATAAGCCCAAGAGTCCTACTCTGTTCGGGATCCCTACACTTGCGGAACCCAAAAAGGTAGGCGGCCCTGGCCGCCTTGGGTAAGGTAGGTGGCCACATGCCTGGCCGCCCACCAACCAAAACGGCAGTCGCCTTGGCCGCCTTTCCAACTTGTTAAGGAACCTTATGCTTGATGTAGTTCAAGTTCACATTTATATTTATATTCAATGTGCTATCTTTTAGATTGTGTTAATGTATGAACTTGGCTAACATGTGTTGATGCAGCTGCAGATGACAACATCAGCCAGCAAAGAATCGCGCAACGTCGTCACCGACTATTGCATTCTTAGATAGTTGATTCCGGAGGCTAATAGCTTCGGGTGCATAAACTCTGAGTTCCTCTCTAAAAAAAACCGTGAAGGGTTTTTGCTCCTTAAGCTATTTGATGGCCACTTGTCGCCTAGAAACGGGATGACGAACTTCTCGAACTCTCGAGCGCGCTCAGTGATGAATGTAGGATGACGGATCTCCATAAGATTTTGGACTACGTTCATTGCTAAGCCGGGATGACAGACATCTCGAACTCTTGACCGAACATTCCCAGAGACAGGCAAATAAATCCTCTGGTTATGCAATAGATAGGTTTTTTCTTTTAAACCCAACATGCATCATGTAGGCCCCTTTTAGTCAAAACAAAACAACCAAAAATAACAAAAAATATGCATGCATGACATGCGGGTGTTGTGTAAATGAAACCGAGGAGGCAACATGAGTACTTATGACCTCCCCATGGTTTCTCTTCCCCGCGCTGATTATCCACATTTTTCGATTCCGCTAAACTTGTATGGATGAGTCTACGTGATTCCACTCTGATTCAACCAGTCGAAAGCATGTTTTGTATACGATCGTCATGAGTATTCTAAGATTTGAATGTCATTTTCCCCTATCCTGATTTACTTACTTACTCTTGTTTTAGGTGTCGTGTATCTCCTTGGACCGGATTGCGATGCATCCCAGAGTGCGCCCAAGTCTCACGTGTGATTGCCGGGGGGTCCCTTGGACTGTTGATACAAGCCCTCTTAGATTAGCTTTCCCTCCTCTCCTTTTGAATGACCTATCTTATGCATTATACTTATCCGTTCTTATACGAAGCTCAATTTTCACTCAAGAATCTCCTTGAGTGGATGTCCTAATTAGACTTGTTTCTTTACCGAAACACTCATTTATCAGTCCACCGCAAAACGGACATTCCGGAGGGGCATTTGTAGACACCTAATTTAGGACATCCCACGGATCCCCAGTTAGACTGTCATATTGGTGACGATGTCGTTTACTCGGATTGATCGACGTCCCATGTTTTAAGTCCAATCCACCTTGCATTATTGGGCCTTAATCGAAGGATTGGGTGTTGAGAAGCCCATGGGCTGGGTGGCCAGGTCGATGGCCGCCCTGGTTGGATAGGCGGCCAAGACCTTGGCCGCTCAGGTCTGGTAACCGGTCAGACACCCGACTGCCTTCAACTTATGAACGGCCAGTGATCTGGACGCCTTCCTGCAACCGTTGGTCAAAGGTTCGCGCCCCACGTCCACTTCCCACGCCTCGCACGAGCCTCGTTCGACCTCCACTCCCGGCCTTGTCTCCCACGTCCCCAGGCACAAAGTTGGAAGCCCCTAGAAGGGAGTCCCAGGGACAAAACTTCGAAGATGGCAGAGAGAAGAGAGGGGATCGGGGGGATTGGAGAGGGAGGTGAGTAGATTTTCGGAGAGCTTCTCTCGGGAGGGAAGAGCTGAAGGAAGGGACGGACGGAGGGAGAGTTCTTCGAGGAGGAAAGTGTTCGGAGAGGAAGGAAGATCAAGGGAAAACCACTTCAACTTCTCTGAGCATCGTCGAGCCTGCGTCCACTCGGAAGGCAGGCGGCCATCGATCCGGCCACCTCAGCTTTTGGGCGGCCAACACTTTGGCCGCCTACTGGTTTGCTTTCTGCTTCTCCATCACTTTTGTTTACATGCACCTACATGCACTCTCATTTTAATTACATCTTAGGTAACTCCTAGATCCCCTCTTATAGAGGTTTTAAACTTAAATAATCGGGAAGGCGGGTGGTCGAAAGTCTCGACCATCCCCCCTTCCCAACCATCCCCCAGCTAATCTCGCCACCATTATTTTTGCGTCTGTATATTGTTTCAAACTTTTACTGCACTTCATAGTTCTAATCGACATTTTCTTTTCTTTTGTGCTCTAGGGTTTTGACATTGCTTGCAGGACTT
The DNA here is from genome assembly GCA_022559845.1 of Amorphophallus konjac. NCBI lineage: Eukaryota > Viridiplantae > Streptophyta > Magnoliopsida > Alismatales > Araceae > Amorphophallus > Amorphophallus konjac. The sequence continues at coordinate 22,549,513 of CM040119.1, read as the reverse complement.
TCAGCACTTTAGACTATGCAAGGCTCTCCGTTCTTGGCCAGCCGAGCATGGAGAAGTCGGGTCTTCACAAACTCCCTACTTGAGGCACCCTTACGCAATCATCCACTCCTGTGAGACTCAGGTATAAACCTCTGGCGATCACTTCATTCTTCATTTTCTAACCTGTGCACTGCAAGCATCGCAGCAGCACCTAGCGGGAGAGGGGAGGGGCCAATTTTCGCCCATCGCCCATTTCCGGTGCCTACACCGTGTAGGTCGTCGGTTGCTCGCTGGTGTTGCTACCTGTCTGGGGAGGCTGGGAGGGCCTGGAGTTCCTTGCCAGTTGCCATCGCGCTCCCACCCGGCATTGCTACATGCACCACTGTGATGATGATTCAAGGCTGCAAGCCAGCAAAAGAGCAAGGAAGATAGACACAGAAGATGGGAAGAGCCCTTTCATCTTTGTGTTCTCCCTTGCGCAGTTGGGCCACCAACAGAGCAGGGAGCTGGGACCCAATCTAAGTTAAACATTGTGAATCACTTAAACCCTATTTTTTAATACATTAGATTGAATCTCAACCATTCATTTCCTTCAACTTTAACACGTACACCTCACAACCGCATCATAGCCTCACCGTCTCACCTCGCCTTCCCAAATAAAAAATGTAAGCCTCGTGGTTTCTATTAAAGGCGCATGCCTTGATGCTTTTTTTGAGCGCCTCACCTCAAGGCGTGCGCCTCAAAGCCTCAAGGCAGCACACACACACCCGACACACACCACACACACATATATATCTAGAGAGAGAGAGGAGATGGGGGCAGGGGGGAGACAGAGGGCACGAGAGAGGGGGGAGGCCCCCACCCACCCACCCACAGAGAGAGAGAGAGGGGGGGAGGCGTCGGAGGGGATCTCTCCCAGCGGTGCTGGCACCCCCACATAGTGGAGTGAGGGTGCGTACACACACACGCAGAGAGAGAGAGAGAGAGAGAGAGAGAGAGAGCCCTTGCAGTATGTAAGACATCAGACAAAGAGGATATTTTTGTAAACAAAAGTTTAGACTTTAGAGGAAGAAATATTCACTAAAATAGATGACATATTTCATTTTTTTTCGAGATTTGTTAACTAGATGGGTTTTATAAACAGATTCCAATCATTGATATGGGATCTATATGTTTCACAATTACACCATCAAAATCTTATGTTTCTCATTCTTATGGCCAAACACAATCTTAAAGGTTCGAAGATTTGAGAGGTTTTTGCAAAAAAAAATGGATTAAGAGCAGGGTTTGCCGACCCGCCCGACCCGGCCGACCCGGTCTCGGCGCGGGACGGGTCGGGTCGGGCGGGTCGCATAGCGACCCGATCCGCCCCTTTTGCTCTCGAGTCTCGACGCGATTTTTTGCGAATTTTTTTTAAAATTTTTAATAAATTGATTTTGAAAGATTAAATGTTATTTATATTTAAAAATATTAGAATGTAGAGTTTATTTATGATAATAGATCCATGCTACATTATACATAATAAATTATATAAAAATTACATATTACACTGCTTAATTAAACATCCTATTATATATAATACATAAAAATTTATTTCAATTACTAAATATGTAAAAGGAAACAGTGATATAATAATGGCATTCATTCATGAAGTATAAAATATAAAAACTCACTAATCCTCGTCCATGTGTGAAGCCCGAATCCCAAAACTCACTCATCCTCCTCATCTGTGTAACCCGAATCTCAAAACTCACTAATCCTCATCATCAGTGAAGCCCGAATCCCAAAATTCATCATCAGATACATGAGACTGATCACCCGTATAATCTAACTCTATCCCAGTGGGTGGAGGTACATGTGGGTGGGACTGAAAATATGTAACCATCTGCACAAATGATGGGTCGTGTGCTGCGGTGGAGGGTACATGAAAATCTGTAAAAAAAGTCCTCACTACATCTATAGCTTCAATTCTATCATGTGCGACTGGTACTGGTGCTGGTGCTGGTGCTGGTGCTGCTCGAACTCTGGACGTGGAGGAAGATCCTGCTCCGCCCTATGCTCGTGGTGGAGGTACCCGGGACGTAGAAGAAGATGTCCTCGGTGTGCTACGAGAACCGTATCTATCCTGTAACTGTGTCCGAAAGGAATGTCGAACATCTCCCGGAACTCGGTCGCATGCACGAACATCGCGTCCCACTCCCGCAAGGTGCTCCGTAAACCTGTGTATGCCGGTGACGCGATGTTCGCAGTATCTACAGTGCACATGTCCATCACCCTCAACAGAGTATCCATGCTCCCACGCAGGGTGACGCCGTCCGTCCATGATGACCTGCAAATGATGTAAAAGTTTACATTAGTGATTTCAATGACAAGTACAGAACTCTATATATGAAGAAATCTGTAATTAATTATTAGTTAGTTATAAATGTAACCAAATGATACATACTAATAAAGACTATGGACCCAAACTGGGCCAGTGCCCATCTCCAAACAATCTGACATTAAATGTGGTCCGCAGATAGGACAGATAGTCTTCATAGCGCATTGAACCTGAATAGTTCTCCCAGTACATGCGTACGTAGTATTCATACTCCTGCGAACCTTGTGCGTACACGACCTCTACTGACGTAGCTGTGGCATAAGGATATGGATACGATGGGAAAAATGAACTACTGTTATCTGAGTTCCCATGATACATCGGCTGCTGCGGCCATGACCGTCCATACGAGCTTCCAGATCCCTGGGAGTCATGTGTGCTCATCCTCTCAAAATCAGACAACATGCCTTGATAGCTTGTACTGTCTGCAACCGAACTTCCATAGTAGGGATCCCAATGATCAGCTGCCCGTCTCGTCCCTGCGGGTGGAGCACCGTGGTCCTCATCTTGCGTGGCATGTGTGAAGTGCTGCTCCTCTGTCCATGCGCCATGTTGACAGCCCTCACGACCTCTACTATGACCACTGCTGTACTCTCTACCACCAGCACTAGTATTCTCACGAGGACTCCGTTGGTCACCTTGAGAACCACCACCTCCATGGGATGAAGACCCTGTGGGTGTACTATCAGCATCGGAGTCATGACTCCCACTAATGCGGGGCTCAACAGAGGGCTCGGGAGTGTCGTCATCTACATTGGGATCTAATGTCTCCATGTCTGCAATATCTATCGGATTTAATGGTGGTCCCTTGTCCTTCTTGCTGGTGAATAATGTGGTCCATGATGATTTTTTCTTCTGTGGAGCAGGGGGCGTCATACATGCTGCATGTTGTGTCCCTCTAGATGCCTGAGAAGCAGAAGCCTGCTTAGATAATTTTTCAAGTAGTATTCTATTGTGTAAGTCTGTACGTATACCTGAGAAGACTGATTGGGTGCCTTAGCCTTAGATGTTGAGCGTCGGGGCGCAGCAGACTGAGATGGTTGTTTCGATGCTACCGAAGACTACACAATTGAAAGAAGAATATATTCAATTACCAATGAATTATATATTAACAAATGTAGAAATGGTAATATAATTTCACCTCTCTAAATGAGGAACTTCCCCTAGCCTCTCTTGAAGTGGATAACCTTCTTGGTTCCGCAGATATTGAATGCCGCGGTGCAGCAACTCGGGACCACTGTTCTCCCGCAATGTTGTCATTTGTCGGACCGACCTGCAATATATTTCTTACATCATCATACATCAATCTATGACCACGCTATCTAATGAAATTTGCGATTCGATTTTCATGTATTAATTCACCTGAGGTGGCGCTTGATGCTCAAAAATTGGAGGTTGTATCAATCGCTCCCATGCTGTATCATCGTACGCATACGATGTGTCTCCACCACCAATGACGAGGTCTTCATCTAAATTAACTTCATCATCACGTCCCGTTGCTGACTCGTCACCACCCAAATGCACATGGGTGTCATCTCCCTCCCCCACTGCCTCTTGTACAGCCGATGCGAGAAAAATATTAGGCCGTGGTGTCTCGCCAGGTTCTTCAGCCTCCTCGTCCAATTCTGCCTCACCACGCTCTGTTGTGGCTCTTGCAACCCATGCTACCATAGGGTCATCATCGTCTCGCAAGTACACAGCATCCGTTGGGTCGTAATCTCCCTCTCCTCTCCTTGTATCCATTTGTACATGCCGGACCTTTAACCTCATGTTGTAATGAACATACACCATTTTGTCTAGCCTGCGGTGTGTTAGCCTATTCCTCAGCTTAGTATGCAAGAAGGAGAACGTCGACCAATTCCGCTCACACCCACTCGACGAGGATGTTTGCGATAGAACTCTCATTGCGATCTTCCTTAATACAGGTGCACTTGTGCCGTAATTTAGCCACCACTCAGCTGCGTTTAAGACAGATCACGTACAATATAATAATTAGATGTAAAAATTACTTCTCGAGATATAGAAGGTACATTGTGAAGACACATTACCTGGGTCGAGTCTATCACGACTGGCCATGGCATTAGGTGTCGCAAATGAACCAATTCCATCTCTAAATATTTTCATCTGCATTATCAAAAAATATGAAGTATATATTTCATTTAATATTGTCAATGTTAAAATATCTAATTATACCTCATTCAACGCATCAGCAGCATCTGTTGGGGTGAAAGATAATCGGTCTACCACAATGTTGACCGATTCTATCAACGTATCGTCATAAGCAAGGGCCCGAGCATATTGGAAGGCCGGATGTAGATAGTACGCTGCAATCGTAAGATAATGAATTACATATTAGTATCAACTGAAAATCACAGCTCATTGATTGGACGAGAATGTAAGTGTTTACCTGCCATGTGAAGATCGCGGCTCATTTGTCTGTCCCATCTGTCCTCCACAATCTCTAGAATGGTGGGTCCATATTTTTTAGACGTTGTAAGGATCTTCCGCTTGGCTGCTTCTATTTTGCTGTACACCAATCCCATGGTTGGTACTCTATCCACATCCACGCATCGTATAACCTCATACAGTGGCTCTATCAATGACAATAATACCTTCACTCTATCCCAAAAATTCGAGGTGTTGACAATCCCCTCGACCTCCGCCCCTTCACGTGAAGCAGCAAAAGAGGAACTCAGCCAGGTCTCACCTCTAAACATTTACTTCAACCCATCTTTGTGCTTCAATAGGCTCTGCAATGCGATGTAGTTGGTGGCAAATCGTGTGATGCCAGGCCTCAACAGTTCGCCGCCACAGTGCTCCCTCATCCATGCCAATACAAGTGTGTGGTTGTAGATATATTTCGTGATTTTTTGTGCCACCTCGATCACAGATTTTACCATACGAAGCTGCCCAATCTCCTTCAGCATCAGATCTACACAATGTGCTGCACAAGGGGTCCAGAAAATGTGCCGTTTTTTCTTCATTAGCTCCTCCCCAGCCTTCTTATAGTTCGACCCATTATCAGTCACCACTTGTACAATGTACTCCTCCCCAATCTCAGTCACCACTTGCTCCATCAATGACAAAATATATTGGTGACTGTGAATTTGACCAGACGCATCCACTGATTTGTGAAAGAATACCTGTCTGTCACAATAAACAAGGAAGTTGATCAGGCTAGATTTTGTGGTACCTGACCATCCATCACACATCAGTGTGACTCCGTACTTTGTCCATTTCTGCTTGAATGAGTCAATGTAACTTTTGATCTCAGCAACTTGTTCATCAAGGTATACGCCAGCCAATTCTCTCGCTGTAGGTGGCTGCACGTGTAGCCCAAGGACCTGTGCTTCTGAAACATTGGCTTGTAGTAAGGGCTATTGGCTGCATTGAAAGGCAGACCCGCGTGGTGCCACCATTTTGCAACAGCTTGACCAAGTTTCCATTTAGATCCCTTCTGGCCATACGCATCGTCCATCCTCGTTTGCTTACCATGCTCTCGGGATAGTGCACCGGGCTCCACATCTTCAATGTTGATCGATTGTGTCCTTTTTCTTTGTGTCCCCGAGTCACCAGTCAATAAACTCCTTATGCCTCGTGATTGTCGAGTCGTAGATGAACCACCACTCCCTGATGCTCCGGTCCTTGCCACCTCGCGACTACGGACTACAGTCTCCTCGGGATGTCTTGACTCTACCCTGCTCTGACGTACTGCCTCACGAAACTCGGCTTCGTATGGATCGTTCACAGTGACATACACATCAGGCTGCTCAGTACGTGCTTGTTCGTCTTCGTCACTGGGTGTCCATGCACATTCCTCCTCGTTGTTGTCACTTGGGCGCCCGCTCACTGCCGCTTGATCCCTTTTCTTCTTTTTTTCCTTTTCTTGCATCTCAGCTCTCTTCTCCCGCAGGTGCCTAGCCATTGTAAGTTTCACATCTCTAGGCACATGGGTACACCCAGCAACCTCAGAGTATCCTGCCCCGGCTCCTCCTGCCAAATGCTTCTTCAACCGAGACACCCCTCCTCCCCGGTGTTCTATTTTACAATAGTTACAACGCCAACACCTACGGTTGCCATCCAACAAAACTCCGTGTGACCACCCAATATCATTTGTTCGTTCCTTAGGAGGCATAGAGTGCTATCTCCTAAAATTAAGAAATACAAATTATGAAAATATATTATTTCCCATCTACAACTAACAATGAACATAATTTCATTATTTGCGTACCATGCAACACTAAATTCAATATTTAATACATCTTAATATAATTTAGTTCAAAATAATATCATTATTCCTATAACATACATATGAGGTTAATATTTATAATTAATACATATACATTAACTTTAAAATTATTTATCACTAATTAGATATTTAAAATTACATCTCTGATTAAATTACATGACACATATAAATTATAAACATCTCTAAATAATTTACATTATACATATAAATTAACTTTAAAATTATTTAGAAAATATTCAACACTAAATTTATATTTACATTAAAAATATGTCCATATACATTACATATTTACATTATGTAATTAAATTAACTAATATACATTATGCATTTAAAAATATTTTACATCTACAACTAATAATGATATTAATATCATTAATTCTACAACATGCAAGACTAAATTTAAAATTTAATACATCTCAATTAAATCTAATATTAAAACATGAATTAAATAACACATCAAAAAATAAATTTATTTCTACAACATGAATTAAAATATTTTTATATTATTTTTACAACATGAATTATACAAAACATAAAAAAATTTAGAGATACAACATGAATTAAACAAAAAATATATTATTTATACAACATGAAATAAATAATACAACAATAATAAATTTAAATAATCTAACTAATTTTATTATTATAATTCTTAAACTAAAAAATATCAATTGATTTAATTTAATTATTAAACTAAAATTTTTTTATTCTCTCTCCCCACCCCACCGCCACCCCCACCGTCTCCCTCCCCCACCCCCACCGCTGCTCCTGGCCGCCCCACCGCCCAGCGCCACCACCCCCGCCCCCACCGTCCCCCTCCCCCACCCCCCCTGGCCGGCCCTGCTCCACCCCCATCGTCCCCCACCACCGCCCCTATCCCAACCCCACCGTCCCCCACCGCCCCATCCCCACCTGCAACGTCCCCCGACGCCCCTGCCGGGGTCCACCGCCGTCCCTCCCACCGGATCTGACCGGTGGGAGCACGACGGGGCCGGTGGGGGACGGTCCCCCCCACTGCTGCTCCTGGCCGCCCCAGCCCCACCGCCCAGCGCCACCACCCCCGCCCCCACCGTCCCCCTCCCCCACCCCCACTGCCGCTCTTGGCCGCCCCAGCCCCACCGCCCACCGTCCCCCCTGGCCGGCCCTGCTCCACCCCCACCGTCCCCCACCACCGCCCCTAGCCCAACCCCACCGTCCCCCACCGCCCCACCCCCACCTGCAACGTCCCCCGGCGCCCCTGCCCCGCCGTCCACAGCCGTCCCTCCCACCGGATCTGACCGGTGGGAGCACGACGGGGCCGGTGGGGGACGGTCCCCCCCCATCCACCACCTCCTCTGCCGGCCCTCCCACGCGCATCCCCACCGCCGCCCGCCCCCCTCCGGTCGCTCTATTATTTAAAAAAAAATTTCAAAGACGACTTACCTCCGACAGCCGTCCACCGCCGCTCGCCGTTAGCCCTTCGCCGCTCGCCGCCGTCCACCGGTGTTCGCCGCTCACCGCCGTCCGGGACCTCCACCGCCGAGTTAGGCACGCCTTGAAGACGCCCCCCACCGGTCCATTAAATGGACAGACCGGAACGAGCGGGCCGTCCCGCACGTACCAACCCGTCCCGTCCACGGACCGGTCTGGTACGTGGCGGGACGGATGGGTCGGTGCGGGCCAGTCCGACCCGGCCACGACCCACGCCCCGCCCGACCCGTTGGGCGCCTGGGACGGGGCGGGTCGTGCGGGTCGGGCCGACCCGGCCTGATCCGGCAAACCATGATTAAGAGTACTTATTGTTAAATTTTAAAAAACCTTTTAGTAAAATAGATGGACTATGGTGTTTATTCAAAATTAAGAAGATTTATAGGGTACATGTACGAAAACCCCAAATGAAAATGCTTATAAAAATGCTACCTTTCACCGTTCGCTAGAAAGCTCGGACTGTCGCGTCCATCGATTCCTCTGATCCCTTTTCTCTCTTTCTATCTCTCTCTCTCTCTCTCCTTCGGCAAACCCTAGCGAGCTCCTCTTCCGCCCCCGATCTCCTTTCCCTCTGCCTCGGCCGCCCGATCCGCAGGGGGTTCCGCCGGATTCCGGAACCCCAACCCTAGCTTCGCCTCTCCTCGTCGGAGTAGCATCCGCCGTCCGGGGGGAGCAGGCGGAGATGTCGTCGTCGTCCGGGCAGACCACGCAGTTCCGGTACACGCAGACGCCGTCGAAGGTGCTGCACCTGCGGAACCTCCCTTGGGAGTGCAGCGAGGAGGAGCTCGTCGAGCTCTGCAAGCCCTTCGGCAGGATCGTCAACACCAAGTGCAACGTCGGCGCCAACCGCAACCAGGCCTTCGTCGAGTTCGTGAGTGCCCTTCCCGATGATTCCCTCGCCCCTCCGCAATCCTTTTCTCTTGTTAATTTGTTGTTTCACTTCTGTGGATCGGATCCTGTTTCCAGATTGTCGATGTTGCTGTGGGATTTCGTGGATTCAGTTTCTGCTGTTGGATGCGTTTTGTGGCGAGTTTTAGTTTAGCGGGGTGGGGGATTTTAGATCCGATTTCTATTGGCCGTGCTCTGTGGCGTGTTTGTTCTTTGCATGGCGTCTCACGATTTGGTGTCTGGCTTTGTGGTGTTTCTGTGGGAATTCTTCGATTCAATGTCTTGGTTGTGTAGGTTATGGCGATTTTTCCCTGTGGTGTCTCATGTTTAGGTGCTTAAGGCTTTGAGATGGTTCCATATGTGCGAATTTCGGATGCAGTTTATGTTGTGTTGAGCCGAGTTGACGTGGTTATATCTCCCATTTTGTCTACTTGTTTCTTCGTCAAGAAGTCTCGTCGAAAGGGGAGACCCTAATTTCTCCTTTCTTGATGCATATAGCTGCCAACAGGTAGGACTACCTTATTTGAAACAAAGGTATGAACCTATAGAGGTAGCTCGTTGGCGATCAGGTTGTGATGAATGGAGCCATCGAATAGTTACTTGAGTAAAGTGCGCAGTTGCACTTAACCTGGAAAGTTTAGCTGATATTTGCTCTTGTTTCATTTGTGACCGAACGAAAGAAAGAAGAAATCGATGGTGTAATGTTTAGCTCAAAATTTATATAGATCTTCCACGTATGTCTTTTAGCAGGAGGAATTCGGTTTCATGCTATGGAAACCAGATACTTGTTTCTCTTCACCAAATTGACAAATTTGTGAAAAAGAAATTCTGCTGTTAAAGCCATGGGTAGGTGCTTGATTTCATCTTCCTCTTTGATACGAGCATTTGGGCTGTTCCACAAATGGGTCAATGCGTTAGCCATGGCCTGCATATTGACATGCTCATATCGGTTGTTTATTGCACGACATTTTTTTTTGCAGCAGGCTATGTTGTGTGTGTTTATATTGTAATGAGTATTAATTAATACAGTTAATTTTCCAGGCGGATCTTAATCAGGCTATTTCAATGGTTTCTTTTTATGCTTCTTCATCGGAGCCTGCACAAGTTCGTGGTAAAACCGTTTACATTCAATATTCAAACAGACAAGAGATTACAAACAATAAGAGCTCTGGTGATGTTGCCGGGAATGTCCTGTTAGTGACCATCGAGGGTGTTGAAGCAGGAGATGTCAGCATCGATGTTATTCACTTGGTAAGTCCTTCTGGCAGCAGTGTCTTCTTCTATTATGTATGAAGTTTGCTCTTTGTTCATGTCAATAATGACATTTTTCTCTTCTCTTCACTTCTCTCTGTATATTTATTGGCTGTTTAAATATGTTTATTTCCTCAGTGCAACTTTTGTAGGATAGTTGTTATTGTTGTTGCTTAATACTTGGAACAGTAGTTGACATAATCTGCATGGATGAGCAGGTCCTTGTTAACTGGGAGATATACTCATTGTCAGCGTACTGCATTAAGAGAAATATCATGTTTGTCTTGTTTCTCTCCTCCTTGTCATATTCTAAGACTTCAAGAATCTAATTTTACATTGATTTTTTTTCTGACTGTTCTTAATGAACCATGCTTAATCGGAACTGTAGGACGAGGTCGGCATCTAAGGTGGATATTCTTCAAGGTTGAATTCCTAATCCTTAGGTGTCATAAATGAATCTTGTGCATATGCATATCGTATTGGCCAATTCTGGGTTTTCATTAATGCAATAATATTATTAACTCTAGGGTGTCCTTTCCTGCTTTCCACCTCAACGTCATGATTGGGAATTGCTTTTTTTGTACTTGGAAAATTTCAAGAAATTTAGTGACTGAATCAGATATTAACTGAGATTTCTTGGCATACTGAAAATTCCCAGGTTTTGCTATCTCTTCACTTTCTTTTGCTTTCTCATTAAATTTGTTTTGTTGGAGGCAGTGAGTAATTGTGATCTCATGCATGATACTCGTCTTTTAAGTCTGTTTCATCATGTATGATGGACTTGGAGTTTTGATGAATGTCATGCATACCTACAGGTGCACTTCTGCAACAATGAATTTTGCCTGCACTCTTTGTGGAATATGTATTCATTTTTTAGAATTGTTGAGTGCCTTTCCTCTGCATCTATTTGATTTATGAATTGTCTTTCAGGTGTTCTCTGCTTTTGGGTTTGTGCATAAAATTGCCACTTTTGAGAAAGCTGCTGGTTTTCAGGTATATTTCTTTCTTTTGGCCATGTTCTAAGGTTTGTTGGGTATACTATTTCAGTGATATTTTTATTGCCTTGCATGAACATGATATGGAAAATTTATTATGCAGGCACTTATCCAGTTTAGTGATGCTGAGACTGCATCCTCAGCAAGAAATGCTTTGGATGGAAGAAGCATTCCAAGGTTTGTGCTTTATACATTTTGCTGCAGAATTCGTAACTTTGATTACCATCTCCGGCTTATGTTATTATTGGGTTGAATTTGCTAGATATTTGCTTCCAGAGCATGTTGGCACATGCCACCTGCGTATTTCCTTTTCTGCACATACTGACCTGAATATCAAGTTTCAATCACATCGGAGCAGGTAATGGCTAGTGAATGAAAGCAAAGCAGATTTCTGTTTTTAATTTGAATCCTTAATTTTACTTAAAAAAATTGAATCCTTAATTTTACTTAAGATATTTTTGCCTTGCAAATATTTTTTGGTTGAGTGTATGCGTTTGGATTCTTAGGGTGAGGAGCTGCTAATTTACTTTTGTGCTTTGTTATCTAGGGGGTAGTGCAGCAACATGCCAAGATTGCAGATGCTAATTTACTTTTGTGCTTTGTTATCTAGGGAGTAGTGCAGCAACATGCCAAGATTGCAGATGTGTTTTCTTCCTTTATGATCGTAATTTTCCTCATCCCATATTGATGATTTAATACTTATTCCAGTGCACCAGAGTGCCATAGTTATTGTGTACATTTGCAAGTGTTATGTGTTCATTAATCTGACTCGGACATTAGAAACTCAGGCAGACTTCAGTCCCTTTGTATTTTTTTTGGTTACTTGAAATCTTCCTATCTATCTTAGGTATGTCATTGTCTACATTTTGTCTCCGTACTGGTGTAACAATCCATTCTTTGGTGTTTGCATTTCTTACCTACTAGTTAGGTGCAAAAGTTCATCACCAAGTTGTTTAAGGGGCAAATACTTTTTCCTTTGAACCGTATGAGTTGTTGATGCTTCTGGTCTTGGTGAAAATCTAATGTTGCTTAGCGTAGAGATGTGTGAAATAACATGGGTTACTTTCTAATAATTGTGCATGATTTTTTTCCTGTTGATTGCGAATGAGCAAACATTATTTCTTTCAGTCCCTTTGAATTGCAAATGAGGAAACATGATTGCAAATGAGGAAACATGTAATTTCTTTCAGTAAATCAAAACATTTAGATTGCTTCTTTCTCCTTTCGGAGTTTGGTCAAGTAAACCCCTCCCTCTTTTGGAGGTGGATCCTCAAGGGCGACAGTGTTATTTGGTGGCTCATTCTTCATGCCACACTTTGGGCCCTGTGGAGAGAAGGGGACGAGAATATTCAAAAGGGAAGCAAGACCGGAGGATAGCTTATTTTCTTTTATTTGTGAGATAGTGGTTTTCTGGGCAAGACACTTTTGTAATGTGGGGGCACATAACTCCTCACTTTTCTTGCTTTGGGCAGTTAATGGGGTTCAACCTCTAGGTGTGTTGGTTTTTTTATTGGGGATTTTTGAGAGCTGAAAGATTATACCTATACATCCTTTTCGTCCTCTAATATATTTGTGGTACCATCCATCCCCCCCACCCCAAAAAATTAAAAAAAAAACCCTCCCCTAAGAGGAAGAAAAGTTTTTGTTTTTCATTCTATGGTTGGTTTGGTTGAAAGAGGAAGTTGTTAAGATGGTTGGAGAATTTTGTTGATTAAGCTGGATGGATTAGGATGTCCCAGAAATTTCTAGGCATCACTTGATTGATATAATCACATCATTTAATAATGTTTGCATATGTTTTCTGCTACATAGAATAACAACATTAGAGTCTGTATGTTTTCCGCTGCAGAGTAATATATTAGTTACAGCCCAGCAGTTCAAAGAATCTTAAATGTGTTTTGGTAGTCTTAGTGTCTCATGTTCTACTCTGTATCTATACAATTTCTTTGGTTTGGGCCTTGGGAGGGAGGGGGATGATTGTATCAAGGCATCGGTTTTTGGCTTTTGTATGAAAAATTTTGTTGTCTTTTCATTGTTTACATCTGATACTCAGAATCACCTTTCTTTTGCGACAGGGATTACACAAATCCATACCTTCCTGTTAATGCTTCTGCAATTGAGGGGACAGTGCAGGTAATATACTATCATGAAAAGATTATGTAGTTTCACTCATTTATAGATGGTTCTGATGGCATCACTTTACAGCCAACTGTGGGTCCTGATGGAAAGAAGAAAGAGCCTGAGAGTAACGTACTGCTTGCTTCAATAGAAAATATGCAATATGCTGTGACAGTTGATGTTCTTCACACGGTAAAGCATCCTTACATCTTTCTCTTGTTCTTGTTGACCATTAAATTACAGCCATTAATGAATTTTGACCTACTTACAGGTGTTCTCAGCATTTGGTACTGTGCAAAAAATTGCTATATTCGAGAAGAATGGTGGAACACAGGCTTTAATTCAATATCCGGGTAAGGAGACCGTCGCATTATGGTTTCTTGAGTTTGCTTGCACATTTCTTTCAAACTTGCATGTTTTTATCATGACGTCCTAAAAATTGTTAGATATAAATATACTGTGATCTGATTGGTAAAATAGCCCATCTCTAAGAGTTCTTTGTAACCCTTACTGACACAATATTTTGTTACAAATAAAGCAGATATTAAGTTGTCATTATGTAACGTTGTAGCCATTGATACATCTTTGCACAAATTCTTCCATAGATTATTAGTGGTGTGGATTGTTTAGGAACGGAAGTCATGTGGATTATTTAGGAACGGGAGTCATGTTTCTTTGAAAGTTTGAAGTGAACATGAGATTTATGAAATGTTTTGTTGGATTTAAGCAGTCGTCTTCAGTATACCTTTGAGAAATGAGATTCTGCGTTATTAAACATGTTGAGCCAATCATCCATTTTGTATCTTATTAAAGAAAATAGCAATGTTGTGATTGTGCACGCATGGTTGTGCAGAGGCATGCACGTTGACGTGTACACATCACGTGCGCGTGCGCGCGCACACACACACGCAGAGAGAGAGAGAGGATATGTTGGGTTTGTTGTAAAAATTGCTCCTGTTGGGCCTTTTCCGTCAATATGGATGAGTCCCCATCGGTGGAGTGGATCAAGCCTTCTTTAACTTTTTTTTTTGAATTCAACGAATGTTTGTTGATCTATTTCATTAGGAAAATACTGCGTGTGCAGCTGGGGCCGCACACTGCCCTCCCCCCATGCTAGCTGCCCCATTAATAGGAGGGTGGTGTGCTCCCCCAGCTGCACACCAAGGTGAACTCATTTCATTATATATGTGCCTGAATGTTGTTTCCTATTTGATCCTTCTGCAGTATGCTCTATTAAATGTAAAGTACAATTAATTGAAGTTCCCTGTTAGGTGGGCAGTTGGATTGAAAGGGGAAATACTGAAGTCAATGAATTGATTTCTGTTTTTATTAAGATGGTATTGCTTGGAAAGTCTGTTGTCAATTGATCAGATGTTAACTAATCTGCTGACGGAGCAACCTATATTGATTACATTATCTCTGGTCTCTGAATTATGATTAGAGTTATTTCATTTCTTGCTTTTCATTGATTGAGGGTGCCAGGATGCTTAGACCGGTTTGGCCTGTTGTTTGTGCAGATATAACTACCGCTGCTGTAGCCAAAGAAGCTTTAGAAGGGCATTGCATCTATGATGGTGGCTATTGTAAGCTTCATCTGTCATACTCTCGTCATACTGATCTCAATGTAAAGGTACAAATATAAGTTTTTGAGTTATATCTACGAACATAAAGGAAAATGAGAGTCGGGAACATTGAGTCTTAAAGGGTTTGGGTCTACTGTTGATATGGGATGGGAAAAAGAAACCTGTCGTACATAAAAGTGTACGTTCCTCTCGGACCTTTTGCCTAGTTTTGCGACGGCTGCTATTTATTTGTACATGGTGTGGCATGCATCCACTGACAATTCGGGCGTTTTTCTGCCAGGCGCACAATGAAAGAGGCCGCGACTACACAATTCCGGAAGCGGGCATACTGCCACTGCAACAAGCCCCTGGTGTGGCAGCCCACGCCCCCGGCTGGCAGTCTCCGGCGGCAACAATGTATCCTGGAGCTCAGGCACAGATGCCGGCGTGGGATCCAAATGGTCGGCCCCCTTATGGTTCCATTCCTAATGCGGCGGGGTTCCCAGCACGACTATACGCGGCACCGCCACCGGCCACCGTTCCACCCCAGTATCAGTATCCACCTGGTGGCCCAATTCCCATGTCTTCACCAGCAGAGCACATCTCGGGGTCTCAGCCGATGGTGCCACCCCCGCCGCCACCATATGGCCGGCCTACTGCCCCCGTCGTCAGTCAGCCTCCCGTGTATTATTCGTAGTTAGCGGGGTCACTGTTGTCATCATCTCTTGTTCGACATTCTTTTGAATGAGTAGGTGGCTTGTTGTGAGAAAAAACACAGGCAGGAAGATGCACCCCTCCTGCTGACTGGTTTTATTTGGGTGGCGAAAAGATGTCCTCTCTCGTTCAGCTTATATATCTGTATTTCATTTTTAGTGGCTTGTTGCTCCTCCCATATCCCTATAGCCCAATAACCCCCCTTCTTTCTTCGATATATCTGTGTTGTGTGCTCCACCTTTCTTTCTTTAGTGTTCTTTTTTTTTTTTGGGTGGGGTGGGGTGGGCCTCTCCAACAATTATTTGTAGCTGGGATGGGGGCATTGATTACCACATGAGGTGACGGAAGCGGTTGGAGGTGGTGATTGGGATGGCATTGGACGGTTGCAGGCGTGTCAACGTACCGGGGCGCGGGCAGAAGCCCAATCGATTACTCTACCTCTCGGTCTCGGTTGGAGGTAAGAGTGCCCTGCCCAACTGATTTGGCTGGAGGCGGGGTTTGTAGGCTTTTGCTCCTTGCTCAATTTTAACGTGAGGCATCTACTTCTGAAATTACGGCGTGTGTATGGGATTATTTTGATTCGGGTTGCATGGACGTTTGTAGGGCCAGCATGTGCCATGACCCTCGGGACAAGCTCGTTACGCGCACGCTGACAATCTTGTTGTTGGTTGCTTGATGGCTACGGGTCAGGGTTGTCCATCTCTGATTAGCGCATCACAGGGCGATAAAACAGCGGCGACGCGTAAATCGTATGGAGTCTTCATCTTCTGTTGATGGATGGTGCAAACAGTAAGAATCAGAGAGGCGGCGAAAAGAAGAAAAGCAAATGAATGATAAGTAAGAAAACTGAGGCTGAGGACGGAAGGAAAGTCACGGAGTACGTGGGGGTGGAAAGCGCAGTGTGCACTGGGGACGAAGACCGTGTGAGCTACTGCGAGTGGGTTTTATAAACTAATGAAAATGGTATTTGACATCTCGTTTCTCTCCGTCGATCGGAGTAACTTATGGATTTAAATATTATCGCTTTGTGTAAAAAAAGAGATTTAACTTATGCATTTACAAGGGTCCGTGTCTGATTGTTCTCCGCAAATTATGAAATACAAGGGAGATTTATAGGGTGTCTAGCAGTAATTTTTTTCTTAAGATTATTTCTCTTTTAAAAAATGTTTCACCGTGATTTTTGTCACAAATTTAAAATTTATAAAATTTAACTTTTGACATGTCTGATAAAATCTAAATAATATTTAAGAGAGTACGGGGTGATAATCGTGTGTGTGTGTGTGTGAGAGAGAGAGAGAGAGAGGTGATTATGAGAGGAAGAGATAACTCTTTTGAAAAATAAATAAGGAAAGAGTTATTTTTTATTTGAGAAAATTAAACGAAGAGTTAACTTTCTCCTTAAAAATTAGGAGAGATGTTTCAAACATAGTTTAGTCTATATTTTTCTCGAGAGATGTTTCAAACATAGTTTAGTCTATATTTTTCTCTCAAAATAAATTTTGAGAGAAAAATCATCCAAAAAAACGTAACCAAACCCCCCCTTATCTGAGATTTCAGGGCTTGAAATAGTCACTCGTGTAGACAGAATAATCGCAAGTGTTCGGAAAAATGTCTTTATTAGGGAGAATAACCGTGAGTTTACTTGGGGGCTTGTAAATATCTTTTAAAAAAAGTTATAAATGGATATCATGGCCATCCTCGTGATAATACATGTGGGCAAACCGGCAAAGTAATCCTGTAATTGTACGTTTACGGGGCCATGAGACGAGACGATGACCTACGATCAGGGGACAGAAAAATGGCCAAACTGGAACGCTCACGAGGAGCAAAAGATCACTTCCAATCCCGGTTGTAAAGATGTGTTTTAATAATGAGAAATTTGATTTTAAAAACTTTTAAAATTAGAAACAGGTTCCCCTGATTCATCTATTTAGTCCCCCGTTAGGTTAATTTAATTATGGTTAAATCTAACTAGAGGAGAGAAAAAGATTATAATACCCTTTTCAACCGCGGAGAGAGAGAGAGAGAGAAAGAGAAATAGAGAGAGAGAGAGGATCTCCCCCTCCAAGGCCGGCACCCCCACTCCCTCCGCGGTCTCCCCCTCTCGAGTGTTTTTGGGTTGGAGTGGTGTTGTGGACCGTTTGGGAGAGATTGATGGGAGTTTCCATCTGAGGACAAAAGAGGAGGGTGAACTGAGAGGTGGAGGTGGCGGTCAGGTGGGAGGGGGCAGTGGCAGGTGAGTTTGATGCCGATCAGATAATACAGGGTCGAGGATAGGACATCGGGTCGGACCAGCGAGGACGACAACGAGAGCTTTGCGAGGAGAAGAAAGGGAGAAATAAGAAGAAGAAGAGGGGGTCTTTAACTAGAGGGGGGGGGGGAGGGAGAGGGGGCCGAGAGGGAGAGTGGGGTCTACGTGAGAGGGAGAGGAGGAGGAATGAGATAGAGAGAAGTTTCGGAGGAGGTCTCCCCTCTCTCTCTCCGACCAAGGTAGTAACAGTGTGCTCCCTCGCACTCGCCAGAGTCGTAGAAGATGTCTCAGTCGAACTTGTGGAATCTGTTCGGGGAAGATCGAGCTCCGACACTTCGATTTTGATAGCGATGGTGAGAGAGAGAGAGAGCTCAACAGTCTACGATGACAATGCTTAGGGGGAGAGAGAATAGGATGGTAGAATAAGAAATAAAAAATTAATGAGACAAGGGATGAAATATTTTTTAAAATATTTTATTTTTAGAGGGAGAATGGATTTTCTTTCTAAGGATTCGAAAATTATGGGGGGTTTTGGTTAAATATATGATTTAGGGGGTATTTTTCTAATTTTAAATTTTTTTAGCAACTTAAAACAAAAAATCTCTTTAATGATTTATTTGATTCGAAAGATATCGTCGTAGTATCGTACCTTTTATTTCTTTTTTTTTGTCATGACTTTGTTGAATTATTTGACCAGGTTAGTTAGTTTTATGCAATTGACTCGTATAGAATAGATGCTTTTTAATGATCATGAAACGCGATGACGTTTATCCTTGAGATTCTCTACAGGGCAGTCTGACTGCTGGCCCCCGATGCCGCGCCCAAAATCAATCGATGTACGCCGGGGAATTTGTTTCTCCTGGTCCCACCGCCATCCATCACGCGGTCACGGCTCGCGTCGTATGCTTACGTTTATTTATCTGATTCGTCAACGCGAACTTTAGTATTTACTACATTCTACACTATATCCATCACAATCCATAATAATAATGATAATATTATTATTATTACCATTTTCTTATTTTTATTGGAGGGCGCCCGCCACCGCCAACACGGCACCACCACCAGGGGTGGTTGGGTGGGGTGGGTCTTCTCGTCCACACGGCGCTGAAGACGAAATCAAAAGAGAAGAGAAAAGCATCACAGATGTATGCAATTAGACTCCTTTATCACTCTCTCTCTCTCTCTCTCCACTTCTCTCTGTTTGGACCCTCCTCTCTGTACCATTCCCCCTCTCTCTCTCTCTCTCTCCATTTGGCCCCTCTTCTCTGTACTATTCCCCCTTCTCTCTCTCTCTCCCTCTCCAACGCCGCTTATCAGCAGGCACTTCTCCTTCCCCCGCTGCCCGCGCGCTGCCCCCTTCCCAGTAACTAGGGTTTTGTTGTTTCTTCTCTCCCGTCGCTCGGGACTGCTGCGGAGACTGCCACCAGAGTCACACCCCCTCCCCACTCTGGCCGCCATAACAGTACGCCTCTCTCTCTCTCTCTCTCTCTCTCTAGTTCCGACCTTTTTACGCCGTACACATTTGGGTCGCCCCTTTCATTTGCTACCTCCCCCGGTGTCGGGTGACCTGCTGATGCGCTTGCGTCGAGCTATAGCCGTCTTTGGTGTAGGGGGCCGGCTTGAAGAAGCCATCTTTTTCACCTTTGCGTGGCCGTTTTCCTTTTGGTTTCTGGAGATGGGTTTTCATCGCTTGCTTATTTCACTGGGGTTAGTTTTCCTCTTCTCGGATTGCTCGCTCCCACCGCCCCCACCTTTTTTTTCCCTCGCCTCCTTGCTTGTGCATGCTATGTTGTTCTGCCGTTTCTTTATTTAGACAAGCAGCAGCCACGAAAAATGGCGATCATATACCAAGAGAGTGATAATAAGGGCGCAATAGACAGCAATTAAATGAAATGCTGATGCTAGTGTCTCTTAAGTCACAATATCATCAGTTTGCCATGGAATCTTCGTTTTTTTGGTCCATGCATAAATTGGCTTCCTAAGACAATCTTGTACAGATTTGGGGGTTCGCTATTGTTCCTGTTTTGGATATTGGAGTGATCTCTGATCAGCGTCGTTGCTTCCCGAAACTTATGTTACTCGAAAGCATGTGCTTACGTGTTCATCTTGTGATTGTGCATTGCTTCTTGGCGGGTATAGTTAAATTCTTTCCTTCTTCCTTGTCTCTTTACAATTCAGGTTACTTGGCTGGTAGCTTATCTGAGAGTTTTGGATGCTTGTAATGGGGGCTGTGTGTGACTCCGGTGGAATGCCTGACTACTGCTTAGCTGCTTGATATCGTATATCTTCTGAACGAGGTGTTTCGAGTAGGTGTGTGTTGGAAGAGAATTGGATGTAGCAACGCCTAGAGCCACACCCTCCTGCACTTCAAGCTCTCCAAGGAAAACCAACTCCTGTTTTGGTGTGTCTACAAAACATAGATAAGATGGGGTCCCTTTGTTGTGTGGCTGCAAGGCCACATGGCTCCAGCTTTGGCAGCAGAGAGTGGTCTATGGGTCACAATGAGCCCTTTTGGAGAACCAATACAAGCTTCTCACCTCCCCTATCAAGAAGGTGGGATCAGAGATTTCAAACTGAAGGTCTTTCTAATGAGTCTCATGGTGATGTTGGAATTGCATTGTCATCTCTGTCTTCAAATAGTAAAGGAAGCAGGAGCTGGGTTAGAGGTGAACAGTTGCCTCATCATCATTATTCATCATCAGATGGTGCCATGTCATATCTTAGCAGCTCTTCTGATATTTTTCAAACACAACAATTTTCACTTCCTCCAGTCCAAGGTGTTCATATCAATGAATATGTTTCTGCTACAATGCGAGGTGAGGCTCTCTGTACCAAGGGAAGTCTTGATAAGTTTTGTTCATTTCCTGACAGCTCAAAGAGTCACTTGGTGCCTGCTCATTTCTTATTCTTCTTTGCTAGGGTAATTCTTGTTGCATATGAACTATGAAGTTTTTTTGAAAGTGGGTAGTACCACAATTGTATTAAATGAAAAAATGAATGGGATGCACAAGTATGGTCAATAAGCTCCCCAAAAAATACCTATACAAAAAGGTCACACCAAGACGGTGAGGACCACACTAACTCCCCAACAAAACAAAAAGACGGGAGTTGAGGGAATTCACATTACGAAGTAACTTTGTCAATTTCTTCACTCTATTAGAAATGAAAGATACAAGAGAGTTCTCCGCTCTAGTCTCCCTTCTAAAGATCCTATTGTTCCGTTCACCCCACAAGGACCAAAGAGTGGCGTGTAAGATCAGCCATCACGCGATACTATCTCCTTTGAGGGGCCACCTCCCTCCCCAAAACCAATGAAGTGTTGCATCTCTCTCTGATGGCCAAGTGCACAACCGGCTTTCGTAGCTAACCCGTACCACACCTTCTGCGAATATGAGCAACCTACAAATAGATGGTCCAGGGTCTCGTCCTCTTGACCACGTAAGTAACAGGTCAGCTATATGCCTGGGACGAACTACATCAACTTGTCTCGAGTGAGAAATCTCCCATGGGAAATCCTCCAAGTAAGGAGTTTCACCTTCAACTGACTCCTCAGTCTCCACATCTGTGGGGCAAGGTTGTGGCGCATCCCTCCACCAGAGATGATGGTTTAGGCAAACATAATAGAGAAGGTTCTCTCCCTACCCCACCTCCAAGTCCATGCATCCTCCCTGTGGGAGTGCGGGGTGAAGTCGAGGAGGAGTAAGAGGTCCTAAGGCTGCTCTATCTCATCAATCCTGAGGTCTCTCCTAAAAGTCGGCGCCCAGGTGCCCCCTGAAAGTTGGGGGTCGAAAGCCCGGTCGACCGACCCTAAAGGGTCGGCAGAGACAACAAAGAGGCTGGAGAAAGATGTCTCTAACATGAAGTCGCTGCACCATCTGTCCTTCTAGAAAAGGCATGTAGTGCCTTTCCGTAGTCGGATCCATACACCGGAGTAGATAATATCCCTACAAGTCAGAATGCCACGCCAAATGAGAGAAGTCAAGGACAGAGGTGGTGAGTTCATCTTCCATACTCTCTTTCTGCCATAGTACCGTTGCCTAAAAAGTTGTGCCCTGAGACCTTCATCCCTTACCCCTAACCTCCACAGCCACTTGCACAAGAGAGCTAGATTAAAGTCCCCAACATCCTTGATCCCCAGGCCCCCTATTCCTTGCTAGCAGTCACCCTCCCTCACCTGATGTCATGTCACCCATGCATCTTCCCCCACTCCCATGCTAGAAGAATCTCCCATGAATAGACTCAATCTTCTTCACCACTATTTTCGGGATCCGGAATACCGAGAAAAAAAAGATAGTTAAACTGTCCAAAACTGATTTGCATAAAACTAACTTGCCCCCATAAGATAACAGTCTAATATCTAGCCAATCTAACCTTATACCTCTGAATAATAGGAAGCTGTGGATGCATTATTTCTTTCATGTGTACTCAACTTTTCATAATTTGTTATCACCATATGAAACCTCATCTTATAACTAAAATGCATTATTGTCCTTTTTAGATTCTCTTCTGTGGTTAAGTCTTCAACTGAAATCATGAGAGTCCACTTCAAGTTCTCTCCATATATGTTCATTGCTGAGTGCTGACAGATTATGTAAATTTCCATTTCATTGCTTGGTTGTCCGAACAGATTGCCCCAAGAGGAGGAGGCTTGTGTGGTCAAACCAGGCTGGGGCTGAAATGGCAAGGGATGGGTCATAGCCTCGTAGGTGCCCTAACCTCCCTGGGGTTTACCTGACATAGGTCACCTCAAGAAAAGGGTCTTTGTATGTTCAAACCAGCCTGGTGAAAAGATGAGGGGTGGGGCCATAGGTGTCCTAACCTCCTTGGAATTTACTTTGCAACCTAAAGCTAACCTCAGAAGTTATAATTAAGACTGTTAATTTGTTAGGACAGGTTACTGTTAGTTGAATAGATGGTCAAACTTACTTTTTTTCATTTCTTTTTTATGCAATTTTCATCAGTGGTAGTTTGTGAATTTGTGAATTAATTCCTTGGAAATAACTTTGTAAATAAGGTTTTTAGTTTAAGGCATTATCAAGTGATTCAGAAGAATAAAAAATGCCTCTTGGAATTGTTCTGAAGAAACTGAAGATAGAGATTACCAAAGAGCAAGATAGGGGAGTGTTTTTTAATGTGTTCTAAACCTTCAATCGATGTTAGAGATCATGATGGTTCATGGAGTCTTCAAACTTTGGAATGAGCATTGATGAGAATGAAATATTTCTACCGTCTGGCTGACCAGCGGGCTTTTCTCAAGTTCCGCAGCTTGGGACCGTGTTGCTTCTCGTGTCTCTACTAGGGACACCTATAGAGCCAATGTAGGAGTGAGGTGATCTGTTTGTGGTGCAGAGTCCCTGGCCATATTAGGATGGGATGCCCGGGAAGGAAGGGAACGGCATTGCGAGGGGTGAGACATACGCCTTCGTTGTGGGTGGGGGATGAGAGAGACATCTTCGACTCGGTAGACAAACCTTCACTGATGAGGATCACCCCTACACCGGAGGACCTTCTACTCTAGATCGGATTGGGCTACGAAGAGTATGTTGGGGCCGTTGGTGGAAGGGCGATCTGATGTGGAGGAGGTGAAGGCCATTCTGGATAAGGAAGGAGGGACCTAAGGGGTCTGGGAAGTGGTCTGGCAGGGGAGGGTTCCTTTCTGGCCATCGGCAGGTTGAACAGGATGTTGAAGGGACCCACATTGGATTGGTGGTCGGTGACGATTGCCTCCTCTGGCTAAAGCAATGGGAGCTCTTGAGGGGGTCCTTCCCCGACCCTAGATGTGTTAGGGTCCTCCATTTGTTGGGGGTCCCAGCTTCCTTGGCTGACAAGCAGGGACTGTGCCACTTGGCAGCCAGTTTTGGCTGCCGCACTGGTGAGGATCTTCGATGTTTTTGGACAGTCCAGTGTTGGCTGTTCTTGTATCCAGCAGGAGGGAAGTGCTGGTGATATTGAAGCTAGTGTAGGGGAGACCCTTCTCGCCATCTGAATTGAAGTCCTATTCGAGTGGTGGGTGGCAGTTGAAGCTCAATGGCTAGTATGCGGGTTGGGGGTAGAAGATGATGAGGTAGGGTACATGGCAAAAAGAGGTGGCAGAGCTCAAATTATTTTGAATCGGGACCGGTGGGCCAGTTCGTGGGGGAGGACAGTGGATTGGGTAGTCCTTATTAGCCCTACGGGCTCAGTGGATCTATTCGGGCGGGCACTGGGAATCATACCCATGACTTATCCACTCCCCTTCCTAGCAGGCCTAGACCTGATGAGGGTAATCTTCCCAGCGCAATTAGCCTCCCTCCCTTGTTGTAGATCGAGGTAGCCTCCCTTCTAGCATACGTCCTGCCACATCCGGTGGGGGTTTTTTCCTAGTGGGCACGGGGAACTCGTTTGCCATAGACGGCCACCTTAACCTCTTCAATCCTGCCTTTGAGCTTGAGGGTGCCAAGTTTCCACTCCCCCTCTCTTTCAAACTTCTGATGTTCGGAAAGGGGACCCCTGTCGATGATCTTTGGCAGGGTAGCAGCGGCGATGTTATCTCCTTGTAGGGGGCAACAATGACTTCGCGTCTACTAAATCTCTGCCTTGAGAGCTGTCGAGGGACTCCATGGTAGGTTGGATGGTTGGCTTGGGCTTGCGGGGTCTTTGCTCCAGGATGACTTTGGATGTGGCTTTCTCTATGGGGTGGAGGAATACGTCCCATCTACCCTTGTTGATCGGAGGTTGGATTTGTTACAGGAGAGGTTAGACTACATCAGAGGTCCAACTCTGAGGAGGGTAGGGAGGAGGCGGTAGATGATGGGGCGGAAGAAGTTGCAGGGGAGGTGAATGCATACAAGTCAGAAGTGAAAGAATTCCTTGTCAATATTGAGAGTCTGGCAGAAGGTAAGGTTAGGGAGGCGGCTGAGGTGGTGGGGGTGCCTTTTGAAGGGGTGGAGCAGTACATCAAGAAAACATACTTCAAATTTCAGAATCGGTGGTAGTTGAGTTTAGCCTGTGATGCTAGGGGTGGGGGAAAGTCAGAGAAGAAGGGTGGATGGAAGGATAGTGAAGAAGTATGAGGGAAGGGTGAGGGGAGGGCTTTGCTTCTTAATGAGGATTATTACTTGGAATGTGAGGGGGATTGGTGGGAGGGAGAAGAGGGCATTTTTGAGGGAGATGATAAGAAGATGCAAGGTTGACATTCTATGCATTCAGGACACCAAATGTGAAAAGGGGTTTGAGGACCTTATGAGGGAGATTGGGGAAAGGAGACTCTTTGAAGGAGTGGCTGCTTTGGCTGTAGGTAGGGTGGTATCTTGGTCTTGTGGAATGAGTTTGAGGTGGAGGAGGTGGCAGACAGGAGGGATAGGGAGGTCTGCAGTGTCTCTCATCTTTCATTGTGTGTCTGATGGTTTTATGCGGGACTTCACATGGGTCTACAACCCCAATGTCAAGAGGAGAAGATGACCGTTTGGATGGTTTTATGCGGGACTTCACATGGGCCTACGACCCCAATGTCAAGAGGAGAAGATGACCGTTTGGGAGGACCTATTGGCTTTTCACATTCCCGGTTAGGAAAGCCGTGGTGCTTGTCTAGAGACTTTAATGCTATAGCAACGTCGGAGGAGAGGAATGATGGCTGCTTGTAGGAGTTCATTGCTGAGGGGGCACTGGTGGACATACCCACCTCCAATGTCTCCTTTACTTGGTTGGACTTTAGGTGTGACCCATCTTACTCCAGGTTGGACAAGTTTTTGGTCTCTGTGGACTGGGACGCGCATTTGTAGGTGTTGTGTCTTTCGAGGCTGGTCTCAGACCATAAGCCTTCATTGCTCAAAACCAATTTCAGTCCAAGTAGAAGAAATATTTTCAGAATGGAGTAAGTATTGGATTCATGAGAAGGGCTTCATGGAGACTGTTAGCTGGTCTGGAATGAAGAGATGGGGAGTCAGCTATGGCTTTGTTATGTTGCAAGCTTAAGGCTTTGGCTTGAGTCCTCTCTCTATGAGGAGCCAACAGAACACTTCCCGCAAGGTGGCCAAGGAGAGGTTGCTAGGGCACATTGTCAGGCTGGATGTTTGGAAGAGGCAGGGCCTAGTAGGGCACATTGTTGGGCTGGATGCTTGGTAGGGGAAGGGTCTACCAGGGCACATTGTTGGGCAGGATGCTTTGGGAGTGGCAGGGATTATGGATGAGGAAGATAGAAACTTGAGGGAAAGGCAAAACATGAGGATATCCTCCTCAAGGAAATTGAGATCTAGAGACAAGTGGTGAAGGAGGGGGGCAAGAACACAACTTACTTTCTTAGAGAGTGGTTTCTGGCTGAACAAGAGTAAACTCTATTAGAAGCTTGAGGTGGGGGAACAAATCTTTTCTCAGGCAAAGATAGTCAGGAGCC
This sequence comes from Amorphophallus konjac, assembly GCA_022559845.1. NCBI lineage: Eukaryota > Viridiplantae > Streptophyta > Magnoliopsida > Alismatales > Araceae > Amorphophallus > Amorphophallus konjac. The sequence goes on along the minus strand of CM040119.1, from coordinate 22,523,288 downwards.
ATGTGTAGGAGTTCTACTCATAGTTGTTCTCTGATTTTGCAAATGACCTGCTTCCGGCAGATTTTTGGGGAAGAGAGGAGGGATCTCTCAGCCCCCTTCTCAGAGGTTGAGATTAGGAGTGCAGTCTTTTGTTTGGCAGGGGATAAAGCCCCAGGTCCGGATGGCTTCCCTTTACTGTTTTTTCAACATTGTTGGGAGGTGGATAAGGACCTCCTTTGTAGGATAGTGTTGGAATTCCAAGAGGGAAGAGCTAACCTTGAAGGCAACTAAAAGAACTTTGTTGTCCTCATTCTGAAGAAGTAGGGTGCTAGTAGGTTGTCTGATTGTGGACCCATTTCTCTACTCAATGGTTTCTACAAGATCATCACCAAACTGCTTACTTCAAGATTGGGAAGGGTGGTGGATAGGCTGGTTAGTTGCTATCAATGAGCCTTCATCAGAGAGAGACTGATCCAAGAGAACTTCTTGGTTGCCCATGAATGCATCCATGCCATGAAGTAGTATTGGAGGAGGTTGGTATTGAAACTGGACTTTGAGAAGGTTATGGCAGGGTCAAGTGGGAATGCTTGCTCCAAGTGTTGAGGATGATGGGTTTTCGGTAGAGATGGGTTAGTTGGATCCTAGCTTGTGTTTCTTTTGCCATTTTTGCCATCTTGCTCAATGGTTCTCCCACCTTACTCTTCCACAGTGGCAGAGGTCTTCACTAGGGAGACCCATGTCTCCATTATTGTTTGTTCTTGTTGCACATCTTCTGAGTAGGATGCGGGAGACGGCAGAGGCTGCATGTTTGATTTCAAGGTTTAGGCTTTCTTCCCAGGGGAGGCAAAGCACTTATTTGCAGTACAATGATGACACCATCTTGTTTTTGGTTGATGATGATGGGCAACTTTTGCCAGCCACCAGGCTGATGCTTGACCTTTTAGATGGGGTCTGGGGCCTTAGAGACAACTTCCACAGAAGCCAATTGATTGGTATCCATTTGGATAGCAGCACACTTAGGAGGGCATTTTTGATCATGGGTTATTGGGCTGTCAGATTGGGGAGTTCTCTATTCTTACTTGGGCCCCCCCTCACTCCTAGGGCACTACACTGCAGAGTTTGGCAGAGGATTGTACAGAAGTTCCAAGGGAGATTGGTGAGCTGGAAAGGGAGGCTCCTTTGTTGGGGGGATGCTTGATTCTGTGCACCTCAGTGTTGGATAGTCTACCTACGTATTTCCTTTCCATTTTTTGGATCCCCAAGGCTATTGCAAGAAGACTTGAAGCTGTCAAATGCTGTTTTTTCTGGAAAGGTTATGCCGTTATGGAGAGGTGAAGATGTGTGGTCATGATATTGTCTAGGGTATGGTATCCAAGAGCAAGGAGAATGGTGGGCTAGGGATTAGAGGTATTGAAGACTTTAACCTTGGCCTTCTCACCAAGTGGTTGTGGAAGTTTGGAATGTCTAAGTCGGGTCTGTGGTTGGACATTATTCTCCAGAAGTACTACTCCAGAGGGAGAGTGGGATGTTTTGCCGGATTCCCCTCGGGGCCTTTCTCACGTGTTGGAGTAGTGATGTCTTGTTTGCTGGAATTTGGCTGTGCCTTGGGGATGGTCAGACCTACCTCTTCTGGTTAGATAGGTGGTGTGATGGCCCTCTTCTCCGTGTAAGATTCCTGTGGCTCTTTTCCCTTGCTGCCCAACCTTCAACTTCAATGGCTTTGGTTTTTCAGGGCTCTGATCAGACGAGTATGGAGCCCCCTTTTTAGGCGTCGGTTTAGAGAACTTGAGATTCAGGATGTGGGTGAGATGCTTAGCCTCCTTTAGTAGTACAAGATTGACCCATTGCTAGAGACACTCAATGGTGGAGATGGGGGGCCAATGTGGCTTTTTTCTGTTAGATTGGCTTTTCAGATCATTGCAGATGGAGGTCTTCGGGCCTTCTTGAAGCAGGTTGGGTATCCCAAGAGTCCACTCAAAATCAAGGTCCACACGTGGAGGCTTTCTCATGGCTGGCTGCCTACTGCTGATCGGTTGGCTCGTTTTTTGGATGGATTTCTTGTGGCTTGCTCCTTGTGCGGGGAGGTGGATGAGTTTGGTGATCACCTCTTAGTAGGGTGTGTTTATGCACAAGAGGTGTGGCAGATACTGCATTAAGCTCCAGAAAACCCCTCCTAGTGTTCACTTGGTGCAAAGACTCATTTCCACATGGGGCAATGGCGGGTGCCCAGGGAGGACTGAGGTGTGGTGGCTTGTTCTTCATGTCACTATCTGGGCAATTTGGGAGGAAAGGAATAGAATAATCTTCAGAAAAGAAGTGCTCATCTTGGAAAGGGTGGCTCTTTTTGTGGTAGACAAAGGTAGAGAATGGGCTAGATTGCTTTGTAATGAAGCTTGCTTCTCCCCCTTTTTTACTCTTTTGGGGGATGGAACTGGACACACTAGCTAGGTGTGCTTTTGTATATATAATTTGTTTGGTGTGCTTCACTTTTTTACTTATACATCCCCTTCTTTTTTTCAGTTATATATTAGTGGTACCATCCACTCTCACAAAAAAAAAGAGAATGAAATTGCGAGGTTCCATTTTAATTTCCCCCCCAAAAGAACAGTACATATTGTAGTTGTGTGAATTATGCAAAATACATTTACAATTTAGGTATCTACAATGTCCTCTTTAAATGTGACACAATGTTTCTGAACTTCGTTCCCGGGAAACGACTGTAAAGCCTATAAATCATGGGATTGTCATTAGTACGCTAGACAATTGTCTTAGTTAATGCTTGTTTGACCCTGGCAGTGCTTAGAAATTTGAATCACATGGAAGTAGAGGCCTCTAAAATTGTTAATGTCATATTTTTGGAACGAAAGACATTTGTTGGTGCCTCAAATTTCCTCCACAGAAAATGTTCCTGAATCTGCCACTATTGTTCGTTCAGTTTCTACTTTAGGAATTGGAAGGATTAGGATATATTAGTTATCAGGTTAGTATCTATTTGGATGTCCTCCCTTCTTTATGACGAAGGGAAGGAATTGATGGACCACATCTTTGCCCATTGTTCCTTTATTCTTTCTATTGGGGTAGGGGGTGTTGGTTCCTCTGGAGGTGACAGCTCGGATGACTGCTGTTAGACGGTGTCGCGTTGTTGGTTAGAGGCTGGGGTAGAGGATGGCCTGCCAAGGGTGTTAGATGGAATGCCTGGTGTCTTATTCTGCAAGACACTACCACAGTGAGAAAGAAATGTTGGGATGTACAGGAGTTCTACCAAAACATCTGATGTGGTCATGCCGCCCCCCCAACCCCCCCCCCCCCCAAAAAAAAAAAGGTTGACTGCACAACTCTGATATGGTCATCACTATTTTCAAGGCGTCGCCCTGGCGACATGGTGCTCCAAGGCGATCAGGCACTTAGACGAGCAGTCCATTAAGGCACTCACCTAGCTGTCTTGGTGCACATAGGCCACCTTGGAACCCGCCTAGCCTGCCTTGATAGGACATCAACTCCTTGTTTTGGGGTCTGTTTTAGTAATTGGTCAAAATTTCAGGGGTAATTTTGAAAAATTGGCAAATGATATGCCAAGATTGGAAAGAGAAGATGAAGACTTCCATTTCCCTTTCCCTTTATCTCGGATTCTTCTCCTTGTCGGTTCCTCTTCCCTCCTCTTAAGGACATTGATTCATATTTGTGCGGTGCACTTTTTGAAGCTAGTATCATTTTTGTCTCTTTTTGATAATTTACAAGTAGAAAATTATGAAATTATTATGTTGATGTGCTTATAATTTACCCAGAAATGTGTCGTACTTATGCTTCTTTTTAATATAGAGAATAACTATTTGAATATCGAATTTTAGATTAAAATTGTTATATTGATTGACAGGTATTCACAAATTCTTCTTAGTTTTCTCCTTATTACTTTGTTATTGTTTACTATTTATTTTATTTTTATTTTTTAAAATATAGGTATATGTTGAAGATTTGTGGATATCAAATTTTCTATTAACTAGATATAGAACTTATACGTAGAAAATGCATAGTAGTAGTTGTTTTGCAATGTACTTAGTTATATAAACTAGGCTTCGTCTAGACACCTCGCCTTGTCGCCTAAGCAATAAGGCGGTGGGCCACCGCCTTGGTCGCCTTAAACTCCTTGACAAACATGGTGGTCATGTCTTTATTGTGGGCGGGGTTGTAGAGTGGGTCTGCATGTTGGGCAAGGTGCATAGGCCGAGTTTTTCCTCTTTTGGACTATTTATGCATATTGGGTGCCTTATATGTTTTACCTACTTGGTGTTGCGGGATATATGATGGGGACGTGGTGATCACCTACTGACGCCGGCGACGACGGCTTGCCTCGACAACTCCGGTATTCTTATGGTTGGGCGATTTCGAATTGAGATGATACATCAGCATCCTTGGAGTTTTTTCCCATTAATTCTATATTTTTCTTTTTTTAGAGAGCTATTTGGTATTTTCCAATATTTTGTAGCCCATCCTGGGTATTTTTGTTATATTTTGTGCTAGCTTTGCCATGTGTTCATTGTGCCAGGTATCCCTGTCACTTTTGTCATCGACAGGGCTCTATTGTAATTTTCTTTTGTCCTTTAAAAGGGACCCTACCTGTACACAATGAAAAAAAAAGGAAAATGGAATGAGGAAGAATGTTCTTTCTTGATGCCCTAATGATCTCGTAAGGAGTGCCTTGAGAGAGCGAGGGTGTGAGACCCAAGAAGCCTGTGTCGTCGGCCCCTGTCCCACGTTCCCTGCCTGCCTCCTCCATCCCCGCACTTCTTCTTCCTCGTTCCTCTTCCCCATCATTGCTGCGAACAGGGCCTCCGGCCCCTCTCCCGCGGAGCCACTCGCCATTGTCACCTTCTCCTTCCTCTCCCATGTCTTCTTCTTTCTCCTGCATCTTCTTCCTCCATGTGTAACCCTGCGCTCCCCAAAACACCTTGCCGCCCTACCTCCTTCTCATCCCCCCACTCTGACCATTATCAGAGGACCGCGACACCGCATCACCTCCACCCTGTGCCGTCGTGCCCGCTGTCGTAACCTTGCCGTCAGTCGATCCGACTAGCCTTGCCCCAGCCAATTCCGCCTGCTCCATCCTTCCCTACACAGCCACCGTCACTTGCTATGGCCCAACCCTGCATTCCACCTCCACCACATAGACGCTGCTGTCTACACCCCAACACCACCGCGAACCCTTCCCCCGCTTGAAGCAGTCGCAACCGCAACCCCTTTACCCTGCACTGCGATCTATCGTCATCCACCACCGTCCTCTTCGACCCCATCCTCCTCCCTCCTCCTCTGCCCTGTGTCGGGCACGCCAGGCACCACCGACCTCCGCCCCCCTTCCCATCTTCTTCTTCCTGTCCTTGCTGTACAAGAATGACCCGCCAGCCACCGCCTTCCCCACACCAGGGCTTCGCCGGTGACCTCGCTGCAGGCTGCCCTCCTGCGCCCGTGACTGCCTACGGCTCTGCCTTCCTCGTCGTCACCCTCCACCGCCAACTGCCTGCGAGATTGTCGGCGGACCCACAGCCGTCGACCCCCGCGGCTGGCCACGCCTGCGATCGGCTTGCTCACTCACTGGCCACCTTCTTGGGTTTATACGCCAACCCCAAGAAGTGTGTTTTCATGAGTGACCGCATTACCTTCTTGGGTTTCATAGTCTCCAGCGAGGGTGTTTTAACTGATCCCGATAAGGTCCAGGCGATGGTAGATTGGCCCGAGTCAGTGAGTATCCACGATGTCTGGAGCTTCCATGGCCTGACAGCCTTCTACCGTCGATTCATTCGAGCGTTTAGTACCATCATGGCTCCGATTACAGATTGTATTTGGAAAGGAGCCTTTGAGTGGACAAAAGCCGTTGCCACGACTTTTCAGCTGATTAAAGAGGGAATGACTCAGGCACTCGTTCAGTGCCTTGCGGATTTCTCAAAGGTATTTGAGGGGGCGTGTGACGTGTCGGGTGTTGGCATTGGTGGAGTTCTGAGTCAAGAAGGGCACCACGTGGCTTATTTCAGTGAAAAGTTGAGTGATGCAAAGCTGAAATATTCCATGTGCGATAAGGAATTATATGTAGTAGTCCAGGCACTGAGATATTGGAGACATTATCTACAGCCGCAAGAATTGTCCTCTACTTTGACCATGAAGCCCTACGCTTTCTCAACTCTTTGAAGAAATTGAATGCAAGGCATGGGCGGTGGGTTGAATACTTGTAGGCCTACACATTTGTTCTGAAACATCGAAAAGGGGTTGAGAACCATACGACCGATGCACTTAGTCGGAGGGTCTTCTTACTCTTTGGTATTAGTGTTGAGTTCATGGGGTTTGAGAACCTAAAGGAGGATTACGAGGGCTGCCCTGACTTTGGCCCTATCTATGTTGCACTTCAGGCAGGACCCATTAGATATTTGGGTGATTACATTCTTTAGGATGGGTACCTCTTTAGAGATCAACGCCTGTGCATTCCCCGCTCATCATGGGAACTGCATGTCAGAGGTCTGGCATGACATTTTGGCTGAAACAAAACCATTCTTGCTGTGGAGAGCCAGTTTTATTGGCCAAGCCTCAAACGCGATGTTGCTCGAGTGGTTGCTCAGTGCCGCACGCGCCGTGGCGAAGCAAACAAAACAAAATATTAGTCTCAATACTCTTCTCCCTGTGCCCGATTGCTCTTGGCAGGATGTGAGTATGGATTTTGTCTCAGGCCTGCCCCGGAGGGCTCGTCGACATGACTCTATTCTTGTTGTTGTGGATCATGTCTCTAAAATAACCCACTGCATTCCTTGCTCCAAGACCTCAGACGCGCCTAGGGTGCCCCGCCTGTTTTTTGATGAGGTGGTAAAATTGCACGGGCTCCCTAAGACCATTGTTTCTGATAGGGATATACACTTCATAAGTTATTTTTGGAAAACACTATGGCATATGATGGGTACTAAATTGAAAATTTTCACTGCCTATCACCTTGAGACTAATGGCCAGACTGAAGTGGTCAACAGGAGCCTAGGGAACCTTCTATGATGTCTCGTTGGAGAGCATACTGGGAATTGGGATCTGACCTTACCCCGTGCTGAGTTTGCATATAATAGTTCTGTCAATAGGTCCATTGGCATGAGTCCATTTGAGGTAGTCTAGGACTACACACCTAGGATGCTAGTAGATCTCCTCCCTTTGCCGATCCATCATAGAGTTTTAGAGTCCGTTGAGTCCTTCACACATCATGTCAGGAGTCTTCATGAGGACATTAGCAAGTGCATCAACGTCAACAATGAGACAAAAACATCTAGCAGATGCTCATCGGCGACATCTCAGGAGTTCCAGGAGGGTGATTATGTGATGATCCGTTTGAGATCTGAGCGACTTCCTTCGGGAATAGCCAAGAAATCGCAAGCACGTGGTGCCGGCCCCTTCAAAGTCTTGAAACGGATTGGATCGAATGCGTCCGTTGTGAACCTCTCGCCAGAGTGGGGGATCAGTTCTACCTTCAATATATCAGATTTGATAGTGTATCGGGAGCCACCAACAATACCCAGTGATTCGTTCGAGTCATCTTTTTTTTTTTTTGATAGGTAAGTTAAGAGCAGAGATGGAAAAATCTACAGCTCCCATTGACGTTTTCAAGATTTGAATCCACAACCTCCCCCATGCAAAGAGGAGTGAACTGCCAAGTCATAAGTTGGGGTTCGATCCGTTCGAGCCTTCCCCTTCCATTGAGAGCGAGCCCACACCCGAGTGTCCACCAACATTTCCAGTGCGAAGAGAGCAGATTGATAGCATCTTGGTCGAGTAGGTCATATCCATGAGAGATCGAGTACTTCGGCGCTACCTTGTTCGTTGGAGAGATCGGCTGCCGTCAGAGGATTCATGGATTACTAGAGAGGACTTACAGAGTATTGATCCGGATCTATTGGAGCAGTACCAGAGTCGTATAGACCTTCACTCAACGGGGTCGAGTTCTCAGCACCTTGGGAGAGCTGGTGAGGACGCGGTGATCACCTACCGACGCCAATGACGATGGTCTGCCCCGACAGCTTCGGTATCCTTGTGGTTGGGTGGTTTCAAGTCGAGATGACACAATGTCCTTGGAGTTTTTTTCCATTTATTCTGTATTTTTATTTTGTTTAGAGAGCTATTTGGTATTTTCCAATATTTTGTAGCACATCTTGGGTTTTTTTGTTATATTTTATGCTAGCTTTGCCATGTGTTTATTGTGCTAGATATCCCTGTCACCTTTGGCATAGATAGGGCTCTATTGTATTTTTATTCTGTCCTTTAAAAAGGACCCTACCTGTACGCAATGAAAAAAAATGGAAAATGGAATGAAGAAGAATGTTCTTTCTTGATGCCCTAATGATCTTGTAAGGAGTGCCTTGAGAGAGGGAGGTGTGAGACCCAAGAAGCCAGCGCCGTCGGCTTCTGTCCCACGTTCCCTACCTGCCTCCTTCATCCCCGCGCTTCTTCCTCCTCATTCCTCTTCCCCATCGTTGCCGCGATTAGGGCCTCCGACCCCTCTCTCACAGAGCCACCCGCCATCGTCACCTTCTTCCTCTCTCACGTCTTCTTCTTTCTCCTGCATCTTCTTCTTCCTCCCTGCGTAACCCTGTGCTCCCCAAAACACCCCGCCACCCTATCTCTCCTTCTCATCCCCCCACTTTGACCGCCATCGGAGGACCGCGACACCGCATATCCTCCACCCTATGCCGCCGTGCCCGCCATCTTAACCCTACAGTCGGCCTCTCCGACCAGCCTCGTCGCCTAGCCAGTCGTGCTTGCTCCATCCTCTCCTACACGACCATGTCGCCCATAGATGGCAGTTTCGGCCGAAATCGAAACGAAACGACACCCAAGGCCTGGTTTTGGCCGAAACCAAATGTAGCCTTTTAAGAAAATAATAATAATTTAATTGGTTTCGGACCGAAATCAAAATCGAAACGGTTTCGGTTTCGGACCCAGTCGAAACCGGTACTGCCATCGCCTGCTACGACCCAGGCTTACACTCCACCTCCACCACATAGACGCCGCCGTCTACATCCCAACGCCACTGTGAACCCTTCTCCAGCTTGAAGCAGTCGCAGCCGCAACCCCTTTACCTTGTACCACATTCTTCTCCCTTTTTCCCCACCGTGTCTCAGGCACGCCAGCCATCACCGACCTTTTCCCCTCTTCCCATCTTCCTCTTCCCGTTGTCGCCGTACAGGAACGACCCGCCAGCCACTGCCTTCCCCATGCTAGGGCTTCGCCGACGACCCTGCTGCAGGCCGCCCTACTGCGCCTGCGACTGCCTGTGGCCTTGCCTCCCTCATCGTCACCCTTCACCGCCAACAGCTTGTGAGATTGCCGACAGACCCACGGCCGTCGACGCCCGCGGTTGTCCACGCCCGCGACCACCCTATTCACTCGTCGGCCACCTTGCAGAACCGCTCGTGGGTCCAGTCGATGCCCCCTACGTGAGCGACCTCCCCTTACGCGCTGTCGTCGGGCCCTCCCGGCCACCCGCATCCTCTCCCGCATATGCTTTCATGGGTAGGTTCTCTTCCGTGCTAATGATCTCGTGGAATGTTTTGTGTCTGGATGCTACATTTTACTCGTGTTTGGATGAGTGAGAGCCTGACCCCACTTTATTAATCGCTGTGAGATTGCTGGTGGAGAGTGATTATATCTGAGAACTCTTTTTATCCATTCTGTATTTTCTGATATATTTGATAGTTCGAATGGCCCCATCTCACATGGTGGTTCCTAAACTACTGTCGGTCTGCTGTTAGAGTCTTCTTGGGATGATACTTGTGCTTGTTTATTTTTGGATACATTTAATCGCTTTCATGGGCTCATAGCGTGGCCGAACGTTGCCTAGCATTTATGTGCACTTGAATGACTTTGGCGCACTTGCTATATCGTCCCGCATCAATATATTTGTAATTCGTGGTGGAAGGATAGCCTCTTCTTGTATAGAGATGATTTGGGAATAGTTGCAATTTATTTTGCATGTCTAAGTTTCCTCTTTGATCATTAGTGAAATTAGTGTGCTCTCCACTTCCAAAAAGAATTTACTTGGACCATAACAAACCATCTGGGATTATTCACTAAATGCATCGAAGAAGGAATAAACTTGGTCTAGTTTATGTAAATGAATGAAAACCTACTGGGAGAGCCATGAATGTACTAGATCCAAATCGAAGGGAACAAGTATACCTTTTGATATCACCTCTTACCACATTACCAGGGACTAGGGATGAGGTTTCTTTATTTTGTCTAAGCATGCGCAAAGACCAGTTATTGTTTATCCATAGTTGTCAAGGCGACAAGGCGAACCAAGACGCTCACGGGATCTCTAAACGCTTAGGCGACAAGGCGTCCGCTTAGGCGTCGCCTAAGCGACACTTTGGCCACTGATTAAAAAATTTAATATATATATATCTTAATATATAAAATAAAAATAAAATATATAAAAATATTATAGAAAAAATACAGAAAATTCAGAAGCATGAAGAAATTGCAGTAATTAAATTGTATGACAATTATAGAAAATTAAATTGCATAAAAAATACAAAAAAAATCTGAAAACAATTCATAAAATTACAAAAGAACATAATAACATCAAGAAAATTACAAAAAATAAAGGCCAAAAGGTTAAACACACTAACCTGTGGGCTACATTTTTTTAGCTTCATCTTTTTATTAGCTCCATCCTGAAAGATATTAGACATAATATGGAAAACAAATCCTACCAAACATAATAAGTTATTAACAAATAACAAATCACTTCATTAAAAAAGAATCAAATAGTGGTACTTAGCAAGTATGCTATAAGATAACTACTAAGAAATATTCACACAATCATAATACTAGTCATCTAGTTAATACATCATCCATATTATTTTTCATGTCTAAGCGTCTTAACATTACATGAAAGACTAAATCCTAAAATCAAATGGCACTTCTGCTGGAATGGCCTCATCATGATTGTCATTCTCATCATCTTCTTGGTGAGTTTGACCTTCTTCATTAGACTCCCATGGAGTATCATCATCATCCTCTTCAGAATCTTCTTCTAGCAATTCTCCATCATCCGATGGATTATCATAATTTCTTAGTTGTGCTCTACTTCTTGTTGGTATTTCATATGATGCTTCCATAGCAAGCTCAACATCTGCCCAAGTAAGATCTTCATCATCATGAACTAAATTCTTTGACTTTTGAGTCATCCACTCACTCCCCCAATCTAAACCTGGTAGACAAATGTGATCATATTTTTTTGGATGATTTTTCCTCTCTTTGAATCTCTCTTGAAGACCACGATTATATTTAACATATATAAGATCATTCAATCTTTTATGTTCCAAGCGGTTCCTCTTATTGGTGTGAATCTACATGCAAAGAATACAAGTAGATAATGTTAAACAAGGATAATATTAATCAATGTAAAAGAAAAATTTGAAATTAGATGAGTTTGTGGAACTTACAAACTCAAATGTACTCCAATTACGTTCACACTTAGAAGCACTACAACAAAGCCCCAAAATCCTTATCGCAATATTCTTCAATTCGGAAGTTTCCCCACCATATGTTACTACCCACCATTCAACTATAAAAAAAATAACATGTCAAAATGTTTTTATTTGGAAAAATACCAAGTAAATTTTAAAAATTATTAAAAAGATACACTTACTTGGCATTCTCCTATCACGAGCTCTTATGGCTAGTTTTCTTCCGAACATCCCTCTTTCATTCAAATACATTGTAACTTGATCACCTATCTTATCTTGAAGGTCCAAATCCGGCACCATTCTTTCAAGGCATGTAAAAAAATCACTCTCAAACTTCCCACATGAACTAACATATTTCTCTCTAGCCTTGAAATATAAGCTGGGATTTAAGAAAAACTCCGCCAAATGTAAAGGACGGTGTATTTGATCTTGCCATCTTTTATCAACTATCTTCAGAATTGGCTGAAATTTTACTTCCTGCATATGGATGATGGAGTTTAAAGCAAGGTAAAATTTTAAAATAAGCAAATTAAAGCACAGTAAATTTATCTTGGAGCCAAAATTTTGAACAATTCGCTCTTTTGCATACTCCATGGCAACGTATATATAAGACATTGCAGGTTTTTCATCTCCATCAACCAATCTTAACACTTGCAAAATTGGTTGAGAGACTCTCAAAACATCTTCAACACTATGCCAAAATTTCAATTGAAAGACAATACTTGAGGCATTCTTCCCTGTATTTGTTGATGACCATATACTCTTATACTAAGTTTCAGAACTAAATAGTCTCCGAAGAGCCCTTTTTATTGCATCATCATTCAACCTCTCCAATGTAAGAAATGATGTGGCAAATCTAGTCACATCACATCTCACCAATTCTCTACCCTTGGTTTCCTTTCTCATGTGTTCAAGAAGGCGAGTGTGTGTAAATATAAGCTGTCAACTTCTTAGCTTTTGTAATTACACTTTTGTAACCCTTTAACTTACCAATATCTTCTAACATGAGATCCAAACAATGTGCAGTACAAGGTGCCCAGAATAATATTTTTCTTTTATCCATCAACAAGCGACCAGCTGCTACATTATATGATGTATTATCAGTTACAATTTGCACCACATTTTCTTCTCCAATTATTTCTACCATTTTATCAAGCAACTCATATAACAACCGTGCGTCTTCCTTCTTATCAGAAGCATTACCTGACTCAACAAAAAAAATCCCCTGGGAACAATTGATTAGAAAGCTGATTAACTTTCTTTGTCTTTTATCGGTCCAACCATCACACATTATTGTACAACCATATGTCTTCCAATGCTTTTGATATTCCTCATACATCAATTTTGTCTTCTCCACCATGTCCTTCAAAAGGGACACTCTCAACATGTGATAGCTTGGGGGCTTATATCTTGGTCCAAACCGTCCTATAGCCTCCATTGCATGTTCAAAGCATTTTACACGGACTACATTGAATGGAATGCCGCCTTCATAGAACAAAGTGGTAACATACTCATCAACCATCCTTTTGTTTTCTTTGTTCCATCTATTTTCTAACGTGGATTGAATTTTCTTCCCACTTCTTCTAGCATCAACAAAGTCTTCTATACTCATTCTTGCAAAGGCATCAATTGGCCCTTTGGATTTAGCTGTAGGTGGTTTGTTCATCCCCGAACTCTTTGCAGAAGAGTCCAATGTTAAAGAACCTTGCCGAGACTTTTCCACATGTCCCTCCACTTCAGGTTCATCATCAGAATCTCCTTCAATCGGAATACTCTCATTTGACTTTCTTTTTTTGTTTTTGTTCATCCAATTGCGCATCTCTTCAGCAATTTGTCTATTAGTATTTAGGCATTTTTTCACATCCCCAAAACCATCAATCAAATGTTCCTTTTATCTTTTGATGCCCCCATTAGTAATCAAGCCACAAAGATCGCACTTGACCTTGTTCTGATCATTTACGTCAGGCCAATATGCATACTTTCATCCCGGGTCTTTTGACTTTGCTTTTAATTTTATCTCGGTTTCAGCCGTGGAACTATTATCTGTCATGATCTACATGCAAAACAATAACTAATAATGAAAATTAATTTAATTTCAATTTAAATAAATTAATCTAAAAAATAATTTAGAGGGGACTGTGACTGGGTCTGCGGGGGAGACGGGGAGAGGAGGGCTGCCTGAGAGGGGCCATGGGGGGGAGAGAGAGAGAGAGAGGGAGTGAGACTGTGAGAGGGGCCGTGGGGTCTGCGGGGGAGAGTGGGGACTCGGGAGACACTGAGACAGACAGAGGGGCCGTGGGGGAGAGAGAGAGAGCGGACTCAGCGGAGGGATTGCGGATTGCCGGACTGGTGTGGGGGAGAGTCGAGAGACAGAGAGGGCCCGGGGGAGAGAGAGAGGGAGAGAGAGAGGAGGGAAGCTGCCGTGGGGGGAGAGAGAGTCAGGAGACAGAGAGGGGCCGGGGGGGAGAGCCGAGAGTGAGAGAGAGAGGAGGGAGAGGGACTGGTCACTGGTGTGGGGGAGTCGGGGAGAGGAGGGAGACAGAGAGGGGCCGGGGGGGGGAGAGCCGAGAGAGAGAGAGAGAGGAGGGTTTGGTCGGTGTAGGGGAGTCGGGGAGAGGAGGGAGACAGAGGAGGGGCCGGGGGGAGAGCCGAGAGAGAGAGAGAGGAGGGTTTGGTCGGTGTAGGGGAGTCGGGGAGAGGAGGGGCCGGGGGGGAGAGCCGAGAGAGAGAGAGAGGAGGGTTTGGTCGGTGTGGGGGAGTCAGGGAGATGAGGGAGAGAGAGAGAGGGGCCGGGGGGGGGGGAAGAGCCGAGAGAGAGAGAGAGGAGGGAGAGGGTCTGGTGTGGCCCTGTGGAGGAGTCGGGGAGAGGAGGGAGACATAGAGAGGGGCCAAGGGGGAGAGCTGAGAGAGAGAGAGAGAGAGGGGGCAGGGGGGACTAACCGGAGGCGGAGATGGAACCTCTTCTGGCGCCGGCGGTGGACGTCGCAGCCGTGGAGGAGGTGACGATGGCTCCGGTGACGGCGGTGGAGGAGGTGACATCATAGCCGTGGAGGAGGAGGTGACGGCGGGGCCCGCGGGGGACGTCGCACATAGTTGTCAAGGCGACCAAGGCGAGCTTGGGGTCCTTGAGTGCCTAAGTGCTTAGGCGCCTGCCTAAGCGGCGTTTAGGCATCAAGTTCACAAAAAATATCATCATTAATATATACGTAATTTTTTATATATAAATTAATCATGATTACTACAAATATGGGAAACAACACTAGTATGAACATAGAAATAAAAATTAATAGAAATGACATTGCAATAAAATATCAAAATTCATTTTGAGATAAAATTAACAATAAAAATTGGACTTTCAGAATGAATAAAATATTGACCTGATGCTTGTCAATTTCTTCCAAAAATATGTAAATCATACTCGAAATAACATACATATAATATAAAGTAGATACGAAAAGAAAAAGACATCTCCCATTATCACATACAATCAATAATAAAGTAAACAAACACATAACTAGGGAAGTACCATAGATGACAAGTAAAAAAAAAATAAGACATACAAAATTCAAATTAAAATTTAAAATATTTTTTTAACAAATTAATCCCATTATTAATTGAAAAGGGGGGAAGGCAAGATAGAGAGAGAGACTGAGAGAGATAGTTGCGAACTGTGAGAGAGAGAGAGAGAGAGAGAGGAGGAGGAAGGGTGGGGGAAAGAGAGAGAAGGGAGCAAGGGGAGAGAAGAGATAGACGGACAGAGAGAGAGGGTGGGTCTCACTATGAGTGTGAGAGAAATAGAGAGAGTGTGTTAGAGTGTGGAGCTCGAACTCGCCATCGTGCGCCCTCACACGCCGATCGACCTGCGCGGTCAGGTCGCGGGGTGAGACGAAGATAGAAGGGGGCCGCCTAGCTGCCGCCTTGGGCGCCTAGGCCGCCCAAGCGGCGCCTAGGTGGAGCCTTTTTCAAGCCCAACAAGGCGTGGGGGCGCCTTGTTGTCAAAAAAACGCCTTCCCGCCTAGGCGCTGCTTAAGCGGCGTCTAGGCGGGCGCCTTGACAACTATGACATCGCACCGGGACTTCTCTAGACGACGACGGTGGAAGATGTCGCCGGGGGTGATGCCGTGATGGTCGACGACGACGACTGCGGCACGCCGGCGGCCGAGCACCTAGGGTTGGGAGCCTGGGAGAGGAGGAGGATCGAGGGGGGAGAGTGGGAAGACGAAGGAGTGGGACAAGGGGAGCGGTCCAACAACGGGTTGACCATCGAGGGGGGGGGGGTTTAAATGTTAAACGGATCGCGGGGGGGGGGGGGGGGGGTTTAACGGGTCGGGCCCGCAGAGGTGAGGCGACCGGGCGGCCGCCTTGGCGCCGAGCCCGCCTAGGCGACCGCCCGGTTCGCCTTTTCACTGTTTTTAAAAGCGATCGTCCGCCTCGCTCATTCAACAGCGTCTAGGCGGCGCCTAGGCGCCCGCCTTGACTACTATGTGTCTATCTAGTTTTGCACAAACCGTGGCACCAGCTACAGACCATGAGGAGTCTTGCTGCCTCGTGCCTTTTCAATGCTAACAAAATGCTTTTAGGGATTAGCTACCTTCCAGTGACATTCCTAGTATGCTTTGTTGTTTGACTCAAATGAAGTAAATCACGAGAGATTGTCATGAGGAATGGATGACCATTGGAGGGCTTGTCAACCACCTCGTTAATCGATTTTTGTCTTATGAGTACAGGCCTTTCACCTCCTTTTTTCTTATTAGATTACCGAGTGGGAGGGTGGACAGTACCCTCCTTATTCCATATTTCTAGTGATATCATCGCAGCTCTGTCATCATCTCCAGTGCAGATAGAGAGCAGACTGAACTCCATGACGTTGGAAAATTTATTTGTCTATTAAAATGAATAATAAGGATCGACAACCATAAAGTTTCGTGCACAAGAACAATTAATCTGAAAATGAATAAGCAAATTAATTTAGTTGTAGAGTGATAAATCAAATTTCAAACGATAGAACAGACTAAAAGCCCCATGAACCAGCGGGTCCAAGCATGTGATGGCTGCGACCATTGTGCATGTGTCGCTGGGTGCTTCGTGGGTTTTGGTTCTCAGCAAAGCAGAGAAACTGGGAATCTTGAGAGATCTCGAGAGATTCTCAGGAGATTTGCAAACCGTGCATAGGAATAAATTGGGAGTATCTATTGGGTAGATTACTTTGAATAGCATATCCAATCATTTCCTGGGAAAAACACATCTTGCTGCTTGATCCCTTCTTATCCTGATCTGAGTTCAATTTCAATCCAAGCTGACTTGTTGATCTTTCATGGCAACTCATCTTCTTTTTATAACTGGCCTCAGATTCTTCAGTGACCTTTC
This sequence comes from Amorphophallus konjac, assembly GCA_022559845.1. Lineage (NCBI taxonomy): Eukaryota > Viridiplantae > Streptophyta > Magnoliopsida > Alismatales > Araceae > Amorphophallus > Amorphophallus konjac. The sequence continues at coordinate 22,506,456 of CM040119.1, read as the reverse complement.
ATTCCATTCCAATTTCGGTCAATCTTCATTTTATTGGCAATCACACATTGATGAAAATCCAGATTGTTTCTTTCTTAGCTTTATAGTTTCTACAGGCTTCTATCTCTCCGCTTGTTCGACTGATGTGGCGCTAAGTGAGTCTGACTCTGTTGAACACCCATCATCGATTTGAGATCTGATTATGTATTTCTTATCACCATCTGTTAAACAGTTGAACCGGAATGTTTCGTTTTCATAATGTGGCCACAAGTGAAGCACAAACAAAATTGCTTCCATTGAAAACTGCATAATCAGTGTTTCTCATAGTCCCATCTCATTTGCTAGACAGTATGTGGTCCTAGAAATGGAATCTGAGCCCATAAGTTCTCCAGTAAATTGAACCCTTCAATGAAATCACCTTTTGCCTATCAGCCATGGAATAGAGCTCCCATTTGTCAATTGGATATGTGGGCTCAACCCTATATGCCAAAACCTGTTCGGCTAGCATAATATTTGACGCAAATGTCACAACATCTCCTTATTCCTACCATTTTTTTCGCAAACAGAACTGAAGGAATATGGGATGACCTGATTAAATATTCTTTCCCACATTTATCAGTTTGCCAAACAGGGCTGAATAGCTTCTTGATCTGTGACATGGTCTGTAGTACTGCTCGCTACGTACTGGTCTATGCAGTCAGAGGCGAGAGGCGACCAGGGGTTACCTCAAACGCCTAGGCGCTGGCCTAGGGCGTTTGAAGCGACATCTCATTAAACTATAAATAGGTCACATATGTACATATTTCATTAAATATGTCAACAACACATATAAAACCTATAAGAATACTTAATTTATACATGTACGTGTTATATGAATGGGCTGGGTGGCTCAAGTGGGTTCAGCCCAAAGGCGTCCATGGCCTTGCCTAATTGCAGAGGCGAGATTGGCTGAGGCGAGGTGAACTGTTGGCGCCTTACCTCGCCTCATCGCCTAGGTGAGCGCCTCAAGTGCCTTTGATAACGTAGGTACCGGTGCCGGACCAGACCAGTCTGGTTCGGCCACTTTGGTACGGGTACACCCGGAACACATTAAAAAAGGGGCTAAATTGGACAATGGTGAAGGGGGCTGCGGGGAGAGAGAGAGAGAGAGGGACCTCGGTCGAAGAACGGGCCGAACGACGACGGCGGAGGACGACGACGGCAGCTGCGGATGACGGCGACGGCCGGCCGGCCGGCGGGGAACTTCTCATTTTTTCAAACCCTAGATGTGAAGGGGGCATCGTTCGGGAGGGAGGGGATAAACCTATCGGGGTCGGGGAGTGTTGAGGTCAGAAACTTGGGGGGGGGGGTTTAAGTTTTAAAGCCGGATCCTGTTTTGGGTGTGCTCGGTCTGGCGGGCATGAGAAAACAGGAGGGAGGAATTGGGGAACCTCTTGCTACCATACTAGTACCGGGTGGTACATACCGGTACCAGTGCCGGCCCTGACCGGTACCAGTTCCGGTACTGGTACTGTAGACCTTGATCTGTGAGTACTCTTCTGGGCAGCTCCACCCAAAACCTTTTCACCAAGAGCATATATCAACAAAGATTTTTTTGACAATCTTTTTATTTATGAGGAAGCTGTCCAGAAGCCAGCTTTCTTGTAAGGTAAGTGATGTTTCAGTTATGAAAATTCGGCCTTGCTTGCTGCTCATGAAAAGACCCGCACCATTGAGATGAATGACATTTTTTTAAGAAACAACCATTAGGCTAGGGTTGGGTGCACTCTGAGTTATAATAAAAAATTACAACAATTCCAAATCTGTCCTTAAATTAGATCTCTAATTAATCCAAAAGACAAAATATCTCTGCTGTAGAGGAAATGAAATAGTCCTAATATAATAAAAATGACCGAAATGATTCTGATACATCCACCCTAATAAATTGAAATGAAGCACTGGACTGGACATGGTGGGGTGAAACATTATTTTTGGGGTTAATCTATTAGGAACGAACTGCATAGTTATGGTTCATTCATATTAGCTTAGATGTTAATTTAATTTAATGGCTAATTGAATAAACTTATTGAATAATAAATAAAAATTCATCCCGAGGATCAAGAAAGTTTGTGTAAGTTTTCTTGACAATGCAGATTATGCTAGGATCTTATTCCCTAAATCTTGGAACCAGCCATGATTTTTTTAATGCTTTTCCTATATTCTTTATTCAACTGTTTTTATGCATATTGCCTGACAAAAGTTGGTTTCTTCTACTCATCTGTTTTTTATGTTACTCCTTGGCATTTTGTTTTGGGAAGCTGACCATGCAGCCACATTCCGTTAAAGACAAAACATAAAGACAGGAAAAAAGAGTACACCTACAGGAATAACCAACAAAGAGTTCTACCAAGATGGTAGAACCAATGACCCCCTCCTACCTTCCTAGGCATAAGCTTTAGTAGAATCAAAACCCAAATACAGAGTGAGTTTTTTCCACCTCCGATTTTTCCAAGTAAATTACTTTGACCTATTCTAGAGCCAGGAACACTAAAATTCCAATCATTAAGCCATTGAATACAATTCTTGATAATGCTAGATGGCTGTCTAAACTCCTCTCTGAAAATTCTATTGTTTCTTTCCTCCATTATGGACCACTAGATAGCTGGAAGGCGTAACATCCATATTTCCTTGTCAGCATCCACCAGATTGTACTCTCTCCATTCCCTCTTGAAGTCATGTATGTTCTGTAACCTGATCCACTCTTGCTTCTATTGCCTTGAAAAGTTGGGACTATACTGTTGTATGATTCCGCAGTTAGGAAGACATGATCCATAGTTTCCTTGTAAGCTGCAAAGCAAACACAGCTTTCTCTAATGTCCGGCCTGAATCTCCTCACTCTGTCAGCTGTTGCGATTCTATTCCATGCTATTTTCTACCGAGAGATTCTTATTTTAATGACTATTTTCCTGTTCCAGGCTTGTTTATACCAGGCCACTTTCTTTCCTCCTGCACCAACATCCTAACTGCTGATTTCACAGAGAATTTACCTGATTTTTCCGATTGCCAGACTCTACTGTCCTGCTTTTCTTGGATAATGCACATATTGTCTAATAGTTGAGAAAGCTTCAGAAAATCATTAAATTCATATTGTCTAATACTTCCTGGCATCTCAGATTGATAAAATGAAGTGACAGTAAAAAGAGAATGAATCTTAAGAAGTTTGAGGATATTGAGCATTTGGTTATTATCAGAAAGTATTTCTGATTTGTGGGCACTTTTTTTTGAAGTATCATGGTTTTATTAAGTAAAAGAAGGGGATTATACAAATGTAATGTCTGCATGCTCTCAAAAAATCATCTACACAAAATAAAATGACCCATATCAACATGGTGGGGCACATAAACCGAAAAAGGATGCTTGAAGCTCACTCAAATTACAAAGAAGTTAGTTCACTCTTGAACCCTATCACATGTGGGTGCTGCTAGCTGGGTTCAAGCATCTGGCTAACTGTGAAAGATCGTAAGGTCACTTATGGATTGGTTTCACTTCTGGCCTATAGGACTTGACAGTTTTAAAAATTTAACATTCTTTTATTGGTAAACTAAGAAGTGATCTTCTTGATGTGAAGCTTGCAAAGGACGTTCCATGTCCTTTTTCAATCTTAGCTTCTTAAAAAAAATGTTACACAGGTAAACTTACCCCATCAAATATTTGGTTGTCTTTGGGGATCTGGCTTCTGATTCAATTATTTTTTACTATTGATCACCAGCCTGCTGTCAACTCTTCTTCCAATGGTCCTAAAACTCTGATCAAAGCCAACCTATGGAAGGCCCTTGGTAAACCCTTCCACCGTTAACGGACTCTCCATAACTGTTCTACTCTTGGAGCATCTATGTAAAGGTGGAAGAATATGCAGTTTGATGCAGGAAGTGAGCATCACTTCCTGGACAACACAACAAATTTAAGGCATGACACTGATTCAGAGATGTAGCATCAGGATGAATGAAAAGATATATATCATGGTAAACATCATTAATGATAATAGTATATGGATGTCGAGATAATGTAGATGTTGTTAAGATTTTTATGCTGGTGATGTGCTGCTACTGAAAATATCTGCAAAATATTTCATACTCGGCTGTTAGTTCCAAAATTTATGGGATGCATTTTTTTATCGAGTCATGCCTTTGTTCATTGATTTTTATTTTCTATAATCTTGATAACCTGCACTTGTTTTAGCATGTTCTGTAATTAGAATACCTTCCGCTTAACATCTTCTAACTGTGTCAATTATATATTAACTCAAGTTTGTTCTGTTGCGATTCCAGAGTCATTATCTGGGCCACTACCACTCTCACAGTTTGCAGAGGTATGTCTCTCTTTGAGTCTCGTTGTGAGATCATTTTGTCTTGCACTTTGTTTCATTCTATGATGATTTCTTGCATTTTCTTTTTGGATCAGGGGACATCACGAATACCCAATGGTATTGGGTCTAATTCTTCCTGTTCAGATGGCAGTGAATATGAGGCCATGTCTAGGCTCCCTGTTCACACTTACCGCAACTTCTCAAGTCGTCGTTCTTTCAAGACAAAGCCAGTTCACCCAGTTTCTTTTCCTGATCAAGCACCTGAAGGAGAACCCTCTAGATCAGTTACTACCACAAATTCCAACAGGGCTCTTCTTAGTGATCCCCAATCATTTTCTGGATTCTTGGATTCTGTCAACCTTCATAGAGAAACCTGCAGATGGAGTAGTGGCAGCAGCGTTGATTTTACTGATGTTTCCGACCAAATGGAACCTGAATTCTCTGGATTTTCACTCAACAGCATTTCTGATCGCAGTAAATGTGGCTTATGTGAGAGGCTGTTGTCACAGAGATCACCTTGGAGTTCTCGCCGTATTGTCCGGAGTGGAGATATGCCAATAGCTGGTGTTCTGTCATGTTGGCATGTATTCCATGCTGAATGCTTGGAGAGGATTACTCCAAAAACTCGCACTCATGACCCTCCATGCCCCCTGTGTGAAAAAACAGTGGAGAGCACTCGTGAGCAGTGGGCTGTTAGCAGATTGAAAATTGGAATCCCAAGGCTAAGGTCCCTTGGGGAGGAAGGCCAGTCAAGATCGTGGAGTTGTGTGCAGGTCGGAGATTGTGTTGAAGGTGCTCTGCATGCGTCTCCAAGGAGTAGCATGTTAAACCGAGGTCGCCTAAAGAGGCATATGTCTCTGAAGGGAAGTCCTGGGAAAGAGAAGACAGGGAAGTTGAAAAGTGGGATGTGTTCATCTCATGGCTTCAGTGAAGGAAAGCTCATGGAACAAGGTGCAGTCGGATGCTCCAGAACTGCTCCAGCACCAGCATTGAAGAGATGGTGAGCCTTACAGTCAACATGAGCTAGTAAGTAACTCTTGTGACACTTCCCAGTCCATATTGTTTTGATCGTTGAGGAGGTTCACATATTGTGATGGAATTGGAGGACCCAGGGAGGTTGTCATTCAGTGGGACACGAGATGAGATTTCTGGGAGCCTTGTGGATACGCCTGTGCTGGAAGATGGGGTTGGGTAAGCCTCACATGGCAAATATAATGTTAAAAAGGTGGGTTCCTGTATGTTGTTTGACATCTTAAAATGGGTTACTTGTCCTTTTGTCAATGATTACCTCTTCCCAAATAAGTTATGAGATGTTCTTGGTGCCATTCTTATGTGGGTAAGACGACGACGACGACGATGATGTTGCTCGTGGCTTAACGAAGTAAGTGATCCACCAAAAGTGTAAAACTGGAAATGCAGGAATCAGGCATTGTGTGCACACATCCATCATGCAAGTCAGAGATCAAAACTGCGTCGCAAAACATTTTGCATCCAAAAATTATGCCCCTTTCATGATAGACAAAGCTTAAAAAAGGGTGTACCCCATCGGATTCTTCCGAGGTGCTTAGCTGGATCAATGTTTCAGATGTGGTTTGTTGCAAATACCAGCCGAGGGCTGCGTTTGACAGCTTTTAAATGGGAAGAACGTTTGGATTTTCACGTCGAGGAAGATGTCCATGTCATTTATTTAATCTTTTAGTTATTGATTATTATTATTTTTTGTTTTTTCAATCAAAATCTCAAACCAGAGTTTCTTAAAAGAGGGGTTAGAAAGATGTAACTCGTATAATTATTCATAATCAATTATAACCATTCACATTGACCATTAAAAATGAAAGTAAAAAATAACTTCCGCACCTTTTTCAACAGATCTGCAACTTAAAATTCAGTGGGAGTTCCCAAGTGGAAGGTTCCATAAAGTCATGCTTCTCATGCAACATTAATGTCATTACTTCCTTCTAGGCCTCATTTGTGTTTTCAATTGTCTCTCAACATGAAGTGCATGTGCCTGTTCTGCTGGACTGTTCTCTATCAAGAGAGATGACACCACTTGTGCCCCCACGTTTTTTGAAACTGGGACTTGGTCACATGAGTGTACATAGAGGATGTTTACCAACTGAGCCAAGCTTCTTTAAAGTACAGGCGAAGGGGGAAACCAAGGTGACACACCAGGTATGAAACTTCCTCCTACTGGCCTTTTGGAATGATAGAGAAAGTTCTTGTGAATACCACAGCAGAATGGGAGTTCCATGTCATGCTGAGTACTCACTTGTGTATGTGTGTGTGTGTGGGAATTCACTATGGCAAACGTGGCTATCTGCTATGGCATACATGGCTGTCTGCTATGTGTGACACCGACTCTCTGAACAGTTTGACCATTTATCCCATGGAATGGAATTTTCTGGCAAACCGCCAAAATTGGCATCAAAGTTGCATAATAATATTTTTTCTATGACGTAAAACTTAGCATAATGGTATTTGGATCTATATGACACACTTAGTTTTATATCCAACGACGCACAACTCACGTGAGATTATCTCTTTTCCCAAGACTAGCTATGTCAAGCTCGGCAAGAAAAGATTGTTCAATCTGATTGGGTTTCAATTTTGATATTAATATTTTTAGATTATAAGCGGATGTTTGGTTGCGGTATCAAACAACCATTTTACTTAAAATGTTGAAATCTTGCGTTCTTTTACATAAATTAATAATCAGAACTAAACTATTAGATAAGGTGGGCTCTCATCTTTTTCTTAAAAAATCCTCCTCGTCTAAAAAGACATCCAAACTATACCTTGAGAATTTTTCGTATCCAATAAACTTTCTCAAATACTTCTGAAACTTTCGCAGTCATCAACATAATCTTCTTGGAGCAGTTTTTACTAACCATACGAATTGTTAAACCATAAAATGTTGGGAAAATTACCTCTGTACTCTTGAAATCTTTCAAAATTATTCCTATGCCTCCATCCTTATCGTATTTACTATAATATTTGTCAACTCTTTTAATTAGAGTCGTGATATCTCTAGAGTTAAATCCCTTACAAACAGCGGTAACTCACTTGTGTGAGTTTATCATTTTACCCCCATTTTTGTTAAAAAGATATATATAGAGAGAAAGAATAGGTTGTGGCTACCCTCTTCGGCGCCAGCGAGGGCGAGGGTGCTAGAAGGGGTTGCTCCCTCTGACGTTGGCACCCCTGGCTGGTGTAGAGATAGAAAAAGAGAGAGTGTGTGGTGTGGGGGGAGAGAGAGAGGATGGAGTGAGAGTAAGAGAGAGAGAGAGAGAGCGAGCGGGAGAGGGGGGAGGGTACCAAAGGGGGAGACCTCCTCTCTGGTGCATGCACCCATAGAGAGAGAGAGAGAGAGAGAGAGAGAGAGAGAGAGAGAGAGAGAGAGAGAGAGAGAGAGTCAGCACCGTCTTCTATGTCGGGTCATCTTCTATGTCGGCGTCGGACACCAACAACACCACTACCTCCCCTTGTCCCTTCTCTTTCCCACCTCCATAAAGCCCCAGCCACCACCCCGACGTCTATCCTTTGCCCCCCCTTCTTTCTCCCTTCACCTCCACTTCGCAATCTCACTCCTCCATCTCTACAAAGCTTAGCCACCATGCCTGTGGTCTCTTCTCGGTGACACCCCGTGAGTATTCCATTATAGGACCAAATCTCAACACCTTCTTCTCCTTCGTCCAAGGATGTCCCCAACTCGAAAAGCTTTACATCTATGTCCATCTCTTTCGTGGAATCATTTTCCCGAACACCTTAAATGGTATTTGAAGAGGGGCGATCTCGCGCTGGTCCTGAGCTGGGGAGATGATCACCGATCAGTGAACTGCAAGGAAGGGAAATTGATCAGGGGGCCCAGGGGTGGTTCCCTGGGGTAAGTCCTCCGATGCCTAAGTCAGTAGAGCAGTGATGGAAGCTATGAAAAGAGGAGTGGGGAGATGCACGAGATCCCTCTCCACCAAGGTGGTGAAGTGGTTCATGCTTAGGGAGTTTTAGGCGTGTGTAGGCCTTACCGTTTGCTGGAGGGAGTCCCCGATTTAAATAGCGCACTAGCCTCATGAGTCCCGTAAGCTGAGGAGTTTTAGGCGAGAGTTATGTCCTCAACGTGGGCTCTTTACGTCCCCATCGTGAGATCTTTATAGTCTCGAGGAGTCGTGGGTCCCTTATCTCTGTGAACTCCTGCTCATAAAGGGCTCTCAACGGTAGCGTGGATAAGCAATCGTCGCTTGACCCAAGCATGAAGAGTGTCAACCCTATTCGGGCGATAGGCATAGCTCGGATGAGGCTCGGCCGGAGTGGGCGCGGAGCGCTAGCCTTTATCCTGGCGAGGGGGATAGGTTGGGCTTGGGTCTTCCTCCGACCGGACCGATGCTCGGGCCTTCCGAGCCTAATGGCCACCGAGGAAGGGCTTGATCCCGAGTGATTTTATTGGGCTTTGATGCTAAGTGGGCCCTGTGAGGCCGTCACTTTGATGAGCTGGGCCTCATTTCATCTTGGTGGACCTAGTTCGGCCCCTCTTAGATGGGATACAGAAATCCCCCTCTCCACTTGTCCCCCTCCTACTCCCGAGCCTTGGTAAGCTCGGAAGAGTAGCTGTTAGGGTTTTGAACCAGCGTGGCTCGGGTGGGTGGAGATCTGGCGGTGTTAAGAAGTCACATGTCGTGATCACCTGGGCCCGTAATAATGATGATCCTGACGGATTTGAACTGAAGGGGCTCCCTTTTCTCGGAGGTCGGAACGACGCGCCGCCTTCCGCGTGGGAATATAGGCGTTGTGCGCTTGTCGTCGCTCCAGACTCCCTCCGTTTTAGGGTTTGGCTCTCCTTCGTGCTTGCTTTGGGGCTCTTTGATGCGTCGTGAGGATACGATGGAAGAGCAGAGACTTGCAGCGGCGTTCGCAGAGTTGGCGGAGATAACCGCAGAGGCGGTCCGACAGCTTCCTCTTCCTCCAGAGTCTTCAGAGTCTCGGGAGCATTTCTCTTCAAGTTCCTCTCCAAATTCCATGGCGGATCAGCGTCTGGAGGTCGAAGAGTGGGAGGGCGAGCCTGCGGCGAGGGCGACGGTGATACCTCCGGCTCCAAACTACAGCGAGCTGGGGGAGGCGAAGGTGAAACAGTTGGAGCACCAGTTTTGCCTGCCCTATAAGTTTTACTTCACTGCGGCTGCCCCGCACGAGACGAGCTTGGATTCTCGTACGGGCCATATCTGCACCTTCCTTCTGTCGTGGAAGGGTGGATTCCGCCTTCCCTTCGAGCCCTTTGTTCTTAAGCTTCTCGATTTATTTCGGTTGGCACCCGTACAGTTGGTAGCCAACTCTTATCTTCTTCTTTCCGCCTTTCGTATCCTCTATCGCCAATGCGGGGTTCCTCCTTCCTTGGACCTCTTCCATTATTTTTTGAGTTGAAGGCGCACCCCTCGGCCGAGAAGGGCTTCTATTTCATCCAGGCGAGGCGGAATAGGAGCTGTGTCTCGTTGGCCGCGAAGGATTCTTCGCACAAGGGAGGGAAAACTCAATTCTTATGGGTGGGAATTTCTTCGGTGAAGGAGACTTGGAGATGTCCCGTAATCCCCAATTTCCATCCGAACATCCCTTCGAGGCAGGACGAGTTTTCTTCGGATGTGGAGAAGTATGCGGCCATTTTGCTGAAGCATCTCCAGTCCACGAAGGAGCTGATTACCCCGGAGAACATCGAGCGGTGCCTTCTCACGCGGCTACAGCCGACAGGTTCGGATGCTACGGATCAACTTCTTCGTCGGATGACAAGACCATTTTTTTTCTGACTATATCTTCTTATGCGCAGACGCCAGGCGGCCGGTTGTGGAGGAGGAGCCTGCGGCCGAGCGGGCGGTGATCGATCTTGGCGATGATTCGGCTGCCGACGAGCCGCGAGCTCCCGAGGGGCGCTCCCGAGCCCGAGACAAGGGCAAGGGAATGGCCCAGGAGGGGACTTCAAGGCCGCGGGGGTCCAAGCGTAAAGATCCCGTACAGGGCATGATACGGGACGCCGTGAAGGCCAAGAAGTGGGCCAAGAAGGCCGGGTTCGACCCTGTTGTCGAAGGGGACTCTGGCTCGACGGCTCTTCCCTCTTCCGAGCGAGATAGGGCCGACCCTGTTGGGCCGGCTCCCCTATCCACAGAGCGAGAGGGGGCCGAGGAAGCTAGGACCAATTCTGGGGGCGGCGACGTCGCTGGATCGGCTCTCCCCTCAGCGGGAACCGAGGGGGCCGGGGTTGAAGCGGGCGATGCTGGGACCACGGCCGAGACTGAGGCGTCGATTGAGGCGGGCGACGCTCCGGGTGGCGGTGCAGGTGCCGAGCAGGTCACGGCCGGGGGGTCGTGAGGAGCGGTGACACAACCCCAACCGACCCAGGCAAGAGGGGCGGATGAAGCAGCGGCTCGATTCGGGCCGGCCGGTGGGGCTCCCGAGGAGATGCCGTTCGGAGGTGGGGCCCTTATTTCGGCGGCTCTGGAGAGGCTGGGCATCTAGGGCCCTCTGTATCAGGTATGTCGCAGCATAGCTGCGAAGGTGGTGAAGGGGGGAGATAGGCAGCGCTCCCCGCCCGCGGCTCTCGAGCTGGTTATGGAGGGCGGCTTGGTCTTGGCCCAGATGGGGGCCACTCTGGCTGAAGCGGTCGACCCTTGCCTGGACCCTTGGTGGGTCGGACAGGAAGGTGGCTCAGCTCACCGAGGAGCGTGACGGGCTTCGACGGGAGCTCTCCTCAGTTAAAGAGCTGGCACGGGTGAGCCAGGTGGAGGCCCGGACGATGTCCGAACAACTGGCTCGGGCCCACGAGTCGCTCGAGAGGATGAGCAAGCTTCTGGAGGAGGAGTGTTTGGCTCGCGTTGAGCTAGATGGCCGGTGGGAGGCTGAGCGTGCCGAGCTGGTGGACCGAGCCGAGGAAGCCATGCGTCTTCGAATGGAGGCTGAGGCTGATCGGACCGAGGTGGAGAAGCAGATGGTCGAGCCCGAGCGGAGGTTATCGAGGCGGAGCGGGAGAAGGCCGAACTCGCCTGTAGGTTGGAATCGGCCGGGGCGGAGGCACTCGAGCAATACAGACGCTCGGAGGCCTACCGGGTCGATCTTAAGGAGGCTGCCCTCCCCTACTATGAGTTAGCACTTCGCCGGGGCATCCGCAAGGGATTTAAGCAAGGCTATGGCCGGGCCATCTCTTACGCGGAGGAGCAGGAGTCCGAGAAAATCAATTTTCCATCCGGGCAATGCTATGACTCAGATTTATCGTCCTCCGGTTCTTCTGGTTCGGCGTCGGAGGAAAAAGACCAGGGGGACTTTTCGTCCGAGGGGTCGCCAACTCCGGATGCCTCGGGAGGGCGCGCAACCGAGCCAGTTCCCATGCCGGTGGGGTCAGTGCCAAGGTCGGCCGTCGCCGAGGGTGCCGGGGGCAGATCGTCCGAGCCTCCCACTTCCGAGCCTCAGGATGGGCCAGAGGCCTAATGTATCTGTTTTACTTTTTCTCCTTGTATGTTTTCCTTTTTTCAAAGAAAAGCTTCTTTTTTTGTGTAAAGAACGTAAGGCAGTATCGTTATGATGAAGACTTAACTCTTTTGTACCGCCATTGCCGTAGTTTGACCAGCGTATCTGCAGTAGTTGGAAAGTGTTGATACTTTCTGCGCGGATCTTGCATGATGGCTGGGTGATCATCTGACAGGGTGTCTTTCCGTTTTCTCATGCTTTAACTGCCCGGCCGCTTCGTGTGTCCCGTTAGGATGGAACCGAGGAGTCTGAGGTGACCGTCCGTAAGGAGAAGTCCCTTTAGTGTGTTTTCGAGGGGAGAATCATTTAAGGCAAGTAACCTCCCTTCGCCTATAAAAGGTCTGAAGGGTGTCTCTCCCTCTTCATCGCTTAGGGTTTTCTTTGACACTCTTTCCTCTCTCCTTCTTCACGAAGCGTTGTGCCGTCGAATTTGAAGCATGGAAGACGCTCCGGAAGATGAAGATGCCGATGATGGAGTGCAGAGAGTCCTTGCTGCTTCGGATTTGAAGGGAGTTCGATGGCCGGCAGGCGGATTTGAAGGGGGTTCAACGTGTGGAAGCACGTCGCCCTCTTTTATCAGTTCCGGTGGCGCTGGCAGGGAGGTTACTCGGGAAGGGGGTTCGACATGCTGGGGCATGTCGAACTGTTGTCCCTGACCTGCCGACTCCATCCCGAGGGGAGGGGAAAATAATTAAGCTCCCTCCTTTCCGGGCTTTCCCCTGCCTCCTCGTCCAGCTCTGCTGGTTTCTTTTTCTCCCACCCTTTTCACTCTTTGGAGGGTGCCTGCACTCTCTTCCTTCCAAAGGGTTGGCAGAGAGGAGGCCTTCATTCGTATTCCCTCTTCCCCTTCCTCCATCTCTGTCAACTTGGAAGGTAGCCTTCTTCTTCCTAATCCCTCTGTCACCTTTGTTTCGAGTTACCCGAGCCAACGGGGTCGACTACCCTTAATACGAGCCAATTTTTGCACGAAACAGAGTCAGTGGCTGGACGCGAGAAGGCTAACTGAGTCAGCCGAGCGATGGGCTCGTACAGCGGCGCCAGATGGATTTTTGCTTTTTTGACATGTATTGTCTTGGCTTCGGCCTTTCTGATGTACGAGCAAGTTGTTTGAATAAAAGGGGAAAGGAAACTTTTGTTTTATTTCATACTACTTACATAATGCTCGGCGTTCAGAAGTAGAACTTGCGTAGTGTAGTCACGTTCCACGTTCGAGGGATGGGTTCTCCTTCCATAGTAGATAGTCGGTATGCTCCTTTCCTGAGCGTCTAGACCACTCGGTAGGGGCCTTCCCAGTTAGGGGATAACTTACCCGCCGCCTCAAGTGGTCGAGAGACTTCGGCTTTTCTGAGAATGAAGTCTCCCAACTGGAAGTGTCTATCTCAGAATTTGACGTTGTAGTATCGAGTGAGGCGGCGTTGATATTCCGTTGCTCGGATGCTGGCAATCTCTCGGAGTTCATCCGCTAGGTCGAGGTTTTCGAGCAGTTTCTGGTCGTTTGCCTCGGGCGAGAAACATATGACTCAGAGGGGGGGATTGGCAATCTCCAATGGGATCACTGTAACGACCCGAGAATCCGATTACCGGGAAGGCCCGATAACCCGAGACTCGCACCGCCACCCACGAGCCCGAAGACTCGGAAGGGTTAAAAGGATGGTGTGGAAACTACACAAGCATCACAAATAATTGCAGAATTTAAACAGTTATGATATTAAGCAGGAAATGAATTAACATTTTACATGGTCCACAATAAAATAACAACAACAACAACAGTAGTCCATGACTAGTACAGTGACAAGAAAGAAAAGTACAGCTACACGGGGCATCCCCCGGCTCTGACCTCTGGCACTACCTCTGGGCACCCGCACCACGCTTCCGCTGCGCTCCTGACACGCTCCCCGAAGGTGGCGCCTCACCTGAAACACGGTGAAAACACGCAGGGAATGAGTCTCGGAACAAGACTCAGTAGGGATCACTCGAACCCTACCTCGTAAAACGAGAAACCACTACCCTAGCGGTAGGAAGGTACCTCGGAAAGGAAAGCCCTGTACTCTACAGAACTAGACCCTAACGGCACGCAAACCGACACACGTGCCACGGTACGAGAAGACCGAAACTCAACGGTCGAACCGTCAAAACCCGAAGGTCGGAAACACACGACTGACAGTCTGACACTCCGTACTCGACAGGAGTACCACCCACTAGAAGCACAGCCGGTAGCGTCCCCTGACGTCTTACACCGCACCGCAGGTGAACCGCCTGACATGGTAGGTCCTACCCGAGGCGCAAACACCGTACAAGTAACCACAACAAGTGACTAGCTGGGGTCACGCCCGTCGACGTGGGTCCAACCGCCCCCAACCACGTGTGCACACACAGACCGCGCGTCCCTGGTCTGGCCCTCTGACCGGTTTTCCCCTCAGCCGGACTCTGGCTGCAAGACGTGGGGCCCAACGGTAACCGGTCCACAAACCGTCTCTAAAGGTCAGCCCGTACACCACTCCCTGGTGCGACTAGCACACGCGTACTAGTAGGCTACGACTAGTGGAGGGTCACTGAAGGAGTAGACTCTCAAGTTACGGAAAACAACGCCCAAGCCCGACAACGTGTGGGAATCACCCCACGCACTAGTCCCGTCGCACGGAGACCACGGTCGGAGAAAAGCGAGGTTGCCACCCTCATGGGGCAACACAGGAAGTGGCGGTCCGACCCTGGACCGTCACAGCCAAATGGCGGTCCACTCTAGGGCCGTCACTTACAAATGGCGGTCTAAGGCAGACCGTCACACGGCCAGAGGGTAGGGGGAAGCGACGCGCCTACCCTAGTGCGTCGCTTGGAAGCGGCGCACCTAGGCCAGGGCGTCACATGGCACCCCACACCCACGAAAACCACAGGGAAAGTAACGCGCTTACCCTGGCGCGTCGCTTGCAAGCAACGCGTCGGGCTCAGTGCGTTACTCGCATGTGACGCGCCTAGACCAGCGCGTCGCATGGCCCTCACGCTCGGGATGGAAAGGGAAGTGACGCGCCTGCCCCAGCGCGTCGCTTGTAAGTAACGCGCTGGGCCCAGTGCGTCGCTTGGCCCATCCACATGGGGGACAACAGGAAGTAACGCTCCTGCCCCAGTGCGTTACACGCATGTAACGCGCCTATCTCGGTGCGTTACATGGCCTGACCCCCAACGGTCAAAACCCAACGGTCGAAACGCATGTGACGGCCCAGCCCAGGGGCGTCACTAGCAAACGGCGGCCAGTCGCAGGACCGTTACAGCCCTCGACCCCAAAGGCCAACACCCAGGGAAGTAACGCACCCCTCTAGGGGCGTTACAAGCATGTGACGGTCACTGGAGTGACCGTCGCTTGCCCCAGAGCACGCTACGGCGGGAAAACCCCAAAAACACCAACCACGCCCCCGTACCTCCACCGGAGAGGGGGAAAACAAGGGGGAAGACCCCTGGGGACCCCTAGCATGCATCTAAGCCACCAAAACATAGAATCATGGGCTAAAACCATAGATCGGGCGGCTCACCCCAAAACATGGAAAAACCCCAAAAACGCCCAAACATGCCTCTCTCGGCCTCCCCGCGGCCTACAAACCACGGAAAAGAACGGCGAAGAGCTAGGGAACGTCACCCTACCTCAATGGAGCGAATGCTCCGCCGGATCGTCCACGAATCGCGAAGAACGCTTGAAAACCCTCGTTCTTCCTTAAGCTTCCCACGCTCGCCGCACGCCCCCACGACCGCCTCGCCGCCGCCCACGTCACCGCGCCGTCGCCCCGCCGCCGTCTGCAGCCGGAGGGGAGCTCGCCGTGGCCAACCGGGAGGAAGAGAGGGAGAGGGAGGGAGACACGGTGGAGGAGGAAGGAGGAAGAAGAAGAGAGGAAGAAGAAGATGGTGGGGGAGAGAGAAAAGAAAAAGGGTTTTATAGAAAAACCCGGAAAATCCGTAAAATTCCAAAAATTAGGAAATCACACCCCCGCGATCCTCGGAACGCACCGATCGCAACGGTACCACTCGTGTCCGTGTGAACAGCCCGGTTCACCCGCAACGAGCGTCCGAAGAGAAAAGCCGAAACACACACCGGGAATCGGAAAACACACGCGGAAAAAGCCGCGGAACGCCTCCGGGCCTCCGAAACGACTCCGGATCGCGCCGATCCGAACACGAAAGATGTCCGAAACGAAATTTCGGACACAACGGAGCCGGACACTCCGAAAACTAGATCCGGGACCCATGAAGAAGGATCCGAAAGGTCCGGGATATTACAGCCCTCCCCCCTTAAGGAATTTCGTCCTCGAAATTGAGAACAACCCAAGGGGAAAGAAGAGGAAGACTCACTCAAACAGGTACGGGAACTGCTGACGCATCTCGTCCTCACGTTCCCACGAAGCCTCACCACCAGAGTGTCGTTGCCACACGACCTTTACCAAGGGAATGACCTTGTTCCGCAGGCGCTGCTCTCGCCTATCCTCCACGCGGATCGGAAACTCTGGGAGAGAAAGATCTGGAGTCACCTCAGGCCAAACGGAAAACTCGAGCACATGAGAGTCATCGGGCATATACTTCCGCAACATAGAGACGTGGAACACGTCATGCACCGACGCCAACTCAGAGGGTAACTGCAACCGGTAAGCAACCTCACCGATGCGCTCCACAATCGCGAAAGGACCAATATAGCGGGGACTCAGCTTCCCACGCCGTCCAAACCGCATCACCCCCTTCATCGGAGAAACTCTCAAGAACACATGATCGCCCACGGCGAACTCGAGGGGCTGCCGCCTACGGTCAGCATAGCTCTTCTGCCGACTCTGGGCCGCCAACATGTTCTGACGAACCAGGTGCACAACATCCACACATTGCTGCACCAATTCCGGTCCCGTCAAAACACGCTCACCCACCTCAAACCAATCAAGTGGAGTCCGACAAGGACGCCCATACAATGCCTCATAAGGAGCCATGCCGATGCTCGAATGAAAGCTGTTGTTATAGGCAAACTCCACTAACGGTAGGTGATGAATCCAACTCCCCTGCCACTCCAGGCAGCAGGATCTCAGCATGTCCTCCAAAGTCTGAATGGTCCTCTCAGACTGACCATCTGACTGTGGATGATACGCCGAGCTAAATGCCAACTCCGTGCCAAGAGCTCGCTGGAAACTCCTCCAGAATCCAGAAGTGAAGCGCGGATCCCGATCCGACACGATCGAAATGGGAACCCCATGCAACGGCACGATCCGCTCCACATAAAGACGAGCCAACTTAGGCACGCTCCAGCTGACTTTGACCGGTAGCAACCGCGTCACCTTCGTCAGCCGATCCACCAGCAACCAAATACTGTCCTGCCCAGTCGGGGTTCTGGGCAACCCCACCACAAAATCCGTGGTCACATGGTCCCACTTCCAAGCAGGAACATCCAAGGGCTGGAGAGTACCGCCTGGTCGCTGATGCTCTGCCTTCACCTGCTGGCAGATCAGGCACCTGGCCACAAACTCGGCCACATCTCTTTTCATGCCAGGCCACCAGAACTGCCTCCGCAAGTTCCGATACATCTTCGT
Source organism: Amorphophallus konjac (assembly GCA_022559845.1). Lineage (NCBI taxonomy): Eukaryota > Viridiplantae > Streptophyta > Magnoliopsida > Alismatales > Araceae > Amorphophallus > Amorphophallus konjac. The sequence goes on along the minus strand of CM040119.1, from coordinate 22,489,083 downwards.
CGCACCCGGGTGCACAGTGTACCTGCTCCCATGAGCCTCGCGTAACACCGCAGGACGAACCTGCTCCTCCGCTGGGACGTACAGCCTGCCACGAAACCTCGCAGCACCGTCCTCGCCGAGCTCCACATCAGCCATCGCAAGAATCCGGGGCAACTCAGGGTCCGCATGCTGAGCCTCTGTCACCTGACGACGAATAGCAGGAGTGACAGTCAGACTCGCAAGCACTGCCAACCCTGGCTCCTGGGGAATCTTGAGCCTGAAGATACTTCGGGCACCTGTTCCCAGAGCCTCCACTTCCTCAGCATCAAGGTACTGACCGCAACCTTCCTACTCAAGGCATCGGCGACGACATTCATCCTGCCCGGCTGATAAGACAGGGTGAAGTCATAGTCCTTCATGAACTCCATCCAACGCCTCTGTCTGAGGTTCAGATCTCTCTGCGAGAACACATACCTCAAACTCTGATGGTCAGTGAACACCTCGAACTTCTCACCGTACAGATAATGCCTCCAGATCTTCAGCGCGAAGATCACTGCCGCCAACTCAAGGTCATGGGTAGGGTAGTTCTCCTCATGGGGCTTTAGCTGCCGAGATGCATAAGCCACCACTCTACCATGCTGCATCAGAACAGCACCCAATCCGACGCCGGAAGCATCTGTACACACCACAAAACCTCCCGATCCAGAAGGCAAAACCAACACCGGAGCCGAGGTGAGCAATCTCTTCAGTTCCCTAAAGCTCTGCTCACACTCCTCGGACCAGACGAAAGGCACATCCTTCCGCGTGAGCCTCGTCATCGGGGTCGCAATGCGGGAAAAATCCTGGATAAACCGGCGATAATAACCCGCAAGCCCCAAGAAACTCCGGATCTCCGTCACCGACCTCGGCCTCGGCCATTGCATCACAGCCTCGACCTTGGCGGGATCCACGGAAATGCCATCACCAGAAATCACGTGCCCCAGAAAGTGCACCTCACTGAGCCAAAACTCGCACTTGCTGAGCTTCGCATACAACTGGTGATCTCGCAACGTCTGCAGCACCACACCCAAATGGTACGCATGCTCCTCAGCAGACCGCGAATAAACAAGGATGTCATCCACGAAAATGACCACGAACTGGTCCAAATACGGGTGGAACACCCTCTGCATCAAGTCCATGAAGGCTGCTGGGGCATTGGTGAGCCCAAACGGCATCACCAGAAACTCATAATGCCCGTACCTCGTACTGAACGCAGTCTTCTCCACATCGGACTCGCGAATTCTCAGCTGATAGTAACCGGACCGCAAATCAATCCGCGAGAACACTCGCGCGGACTGCAGCTGGTCGAACAAGTCATCAATCCGCGGCAATGGATACTTGTTCTTAATGGTCACTTCATTCAGCTGTCGATAGTCAATGCACAACCGCAGACTACCGTCCTTCTTCTTCACAAACAACACGGGCGCACCCCAAGGGGAAAAGCTCGGACGAATGTACCCCTTGGCCAACAGTTCCTGCAACTGCGCCCTCAACTCCCTCAACTCCGCGGGGGCCATACGGTAGGGAGCCTTCGCCAAAGGTCCCGTACCAGGTACAACCTCGATCACGAAATCGATCTCCCGCTGGGGAGGTAATCCAGGCAACTCCTCAGGAAAAACATCGGGAAACTCGCACACCACCGCAATGTCCTCGACATTCGGCTCCATCCGGTCAGACACAACCACAGACGCGAGAAAACCCTGACAACCTGAATCAAGCAATCGACGGGCTCGAATAGCAGAGATAAGAAATCGAGAAGAGGCGGAACGGATACCTTGGAAATAGAAGGTCCTCTTGCTCGGATGTTGGAAGTAGACCCTCTTCATCCCACAATCCACCACCGCTCCATGAGTCTCGAGCCAATCCATGCCTAGAATCACGTCGTAATCCCGAAGCTGCAACGCATACAACCTGCCTGGCATACTCCGCCCATCGATCCACACCGGAACCTGGTCGAAGCAATACGGAGTGACCATAAAGTCACCCGAAGGCAACTCCACAGCCAAATCACAGGACAACTGGGTCACCGGCTCCTCGACGCTCGACGCGAAATCCTCCGAAATGAACGAATGAGACGCGCCAGAATCAAATAAAACCCGAGCCGCACAACCCAAAATCTGAACGGTACCTTCCACGAGCTGCGACGCCATTGCCTCTGCCCTGGTCAAGTGCGTGATCTGGCCACGAGCTCTCTGCCTGCCTCCCACACTAGCTGACCTGGGTAGCGGCGGATACTGTCCCTGCTGCTGCTGCTGCTGGGAAACCTGCTGCTGCGGCGGCCTCTGAGGACAGTCACGCGCCATGTGCCCTGGCTGGTCACACCGAAAACAGATGATCGGCGCCGTGCACTGCCTGCCTGGGTGGGTCCCACTACACCGTGGACAAGGTCCTCGCGATCCACCCACCGATCCCTGTCGCTGCAAAGGAAACGGCTGCTGCACACTGCCCGATGAAGCCTGCCCCTGATCCCTGGACTTCTTCTTGCCGAACCCTCTCTTGAAGAACTTTTTGACCTTCGTGCCAAAGGACGCAGATCCTGTCACCGAAGCTGCCGATGCCGGTACTCCTGAACCACCCGACGCAGACTGAAAGAAACCCTGCTGCTGAGTAGCCGACTGCTGGCTGCGACCTGACACAGACTGCCCCTGGCTGATCGGTCCTCGAGTCCTCTGCATATCCATCTCCAAGGAAATCGCAACACGAGACGCCGTCTCGAGATCAGTGGCCCCATTCGCGATCAGATGGTGCCTCAGCTCCAGCCTCAAGCCCTGCACAAACTGCGTCGTCCTCACCCTCTCATGCTCCATGATATGAGGTGCGTACCGACCCAGCTCGACAAATCGGGCCCTGTACTGCAACACGGACATGTCACCCTGCACCAGCTCCAGAAACTCCCGCATCCGCTGCGTAGCAACAATATCTGGACAGTACGTACGCTCGAAAGCACTGACAAAGTCATCCCACTCGATCTGCTCAAGCGGACGAAGCTGAAAGGACGTCTTCCACTCGGAAGACCACCACCTCCGAGCCGTACCCTGCAACTGGTTGTAGGCCAACACCACTCTGTCCTCGACAGCACTCTTCGCAGAACTGAACACCCGCTCCATCTCATCAAGCCAATCACGAGCCGCATCAGGGTCTGCCTGGCCGCTAAAGTAAGGTGGATGGAACTGCATGAAATCCCTCACTGCTCGGCCTGGCCCACCCCTGACTGACGAGCCCTCACCGGCCTCTCCGCCGAACTGCTGAGCCATGAGATGGTACATGCCACGGAGAAAACCCTCGGCCCCCGGAGCCCTCGCAGCATCCGCGGCCTCGGTAGCTCCCGGAACTCTGCTATGCTCCTCCTGGTCCCTCTGGACCCCCTGCTGGATCTCCTGACCTCCAGCCGACTGCCCCTGCTGAGAGCGAGAACTCCTCCTCGGCGCCATCCTCGCTCCTGAAGCACAAGACAGAAAACTCAGAAACGGAAGGTCAGAATAAAACACGCGGTGCCCCATGCCAGCGTCACATGTACATCATCGTTGTGGACTAGTGGACCAATACAATTACCTATAATTCCCATGTAATTCCACAACCGCGCTCTGATACCAGCTGTAACGACCCGAGAATCCGATTACCGGGAAGGCCCGATAACCCGAGACTCGCACCGCCACCCACGAGCCCGAAGACTCGGAAGGGTTAAAAGGATGGTGTGGAAACTACACAAGCATCACAAATAATTGCAGAAATTAAACAGTTATGATATTAAGCAGGAAATGAATTAACATTTTACATGGTCCACAATAAAATAACAACAACAGCAACAGTAGTCCACGACTAGTACAGTGACAAGAAAGAAAAGTACAGCTACACGGGGCATCCCCCGGCTCTGACCTCTGGCACTACCTCTGGGCACCCGCACCACGCTTCCGCTGCGCTCCTGACACGCTCCCCGAAGGTGGCGCCTCACCTGAAACACGGTGAAAACACGCAGGGAATGAGTCTCGGAACAAGACTCAGTAGGGATCACTCGAACCCTACCTCGTAAAACGAGAAACCACTACCCTAGCGGTAGGAAGGTACCTCGGAAAGGAAAGCCCTGTACTCTACAGAACTAGACCCTAACGGCACGCAAACCGACACACGTGCCACGGTACGAGAAGACCGAAACTCAACGGTCGAACCGTCAAAACCCGAAGGTCGGAAACACACGACTGACAGTCTGACACTCCGTACTCGACAGGAGTACCACCCACTAGAAGCACAGCCGGTAGCGTCCCCTGACGTCTTACACCGCACCGCAGGTGAACCGCCTGACATGGTAGGTCCTACCCGAGGCGCAAACACCGTACAAGTAACCACAACAAGTGACTAGCTGGGGTCACGCCCGTCGACGTGGGTCCAACCGCCCCCAACCACGTGTGCACACACAGACCGCGCGTCCCTGGTCTGGCCCTCTGACCGGTTTTCCCCTCAGCCGGACTCTGGCTGCAAGACGTGGGGCCCAACGGTAACCGGTCCACAAACCGTCTCTAAAGGTCAGCCCGTACACCACTCCCTGGTGCGACTAGCACACGCGTACTAGTAGGCTACGACTAGTGGAGGGTCACTGAAGGAGTAGACTCTCAAGTTACGGAAAACAACGCCCAAGCCCGACAACGTGTGGGAATCACCCCACGCACTAGTCCCGTCGCACGGAGACCACGGTCGGAGAAAAGCGAGGTTGCCACCCTCATGGGGCAACACAGGAAGTGGCGGTCCGACCCTGGACCGTCACAGCCAAATGGCGGTCCACTCTAGGGCCGTCACTTACAAATGGCGGTCTAAGGCAGACCGTCACACGGCCAGAGGGTAGGGGGAAGCGACGCGCCTACCCTAGTGCGTCGCTTGGAAGCGGCGCACCTAGGCCAGGGCGTCACATGGCACCCCACACCCACGAAAACCACAGGGAAAGTAACGCGCTTACCCTGGCGCGTCGCTTGCAAGCAACGCGTCGGGCTCAGTGCGTTACTCGCATGTGACGCGCCTAGACCAGCGCGTCGCATGGCCCTCACGCTCGGGATGGAAAGGGAAGTGACGCGCCTGCCCCAGCGCGTCGCTTGTAAGTAACGCGCTGGGCCCAGTGCGTCGCTTGGCCCATCCACATGGGGGACAACAGGAAGTAACGCTCCTGCCCCAGTGCGTTACACGCATGTAACGCGCCTATCTCGGTGCGTTACATGGCCTGACCCCCAACGGTCAAAACCCAACGGTCGAAACGCATGTGACGGCCCAGCCCAGGGGCGTCACTAGCAAACGGCGGCCAGTCGCAGGACCGTTACAGCCCTCGACCCCAAAGGCCAACACCCAGGGAAGTAACGCACCCCTCTAGGGGCGTTACAAGCATGTGACGGTCACTGGAGTGACCGTCGCTTGCCCCAGAGCACGCTACGGCGGGAAAACCCCAAAAACACCAACCACGCCCCCGTACCTCCACCGGAGAGGGGGAAAACAAGGGGGAAGACCCCTGGGGACCCCTAGCATGCATCTAAGCCACCAAAACATAGAATCATGGGCTAAAACCATAGATCGGGCGGCTCACCCCAAAACATGGAAAAACCCCAAAAACGCCCAAACATGCCTCTCTCGGCCTCCCCGCGGCCTACAAACCACGGAAAAGAACGGCGAAGAGCTAGGGAACGTCACCCTACCTCAATGGAGCGAATGCTCCGCCGGATCGTCCACGAATCGCGAAGAACGCTTGAAAACCCTCGTTCTTCCTTAAGCTTCCCACGCTCGCCGCACGCCCCCACGACCGCCTCGCCGCCGCCCACGTCACCGCGCCGTCGCCCCGCCGCCGTCTGCAGCCGGAGGGGAGCTCGCCGTGGCCAACCGGGAGGAAGAGAGGGAGAGGGAGGGAGACACGGTGGAGGAGGAAGGAGGAAGAAGAAGAGAGGAAGAAGAAGATGGTGGGGGAGAGAGAAAAGAAAAAGGGTTTTATAGAAAAACCCGGAAAATCCGTAAAATTCCAAAAATTAGGAAATCACACCCCCGCGATCCTCGGAACGCACCGATCGCAACGGTACCACTCGTGTCCGTGTGAACAGCCCGGTTCACCCGCAACGAGCGTCCGAAGAGAAAAGCCGAAACACACACCGGGAATCGGAAAACACACGCGAAAAAAGCCGCGGAACGCCTCCGGGCCTCCGAAACGACTCCGGATCGCGCCGATCCGAACACGAAAGATGTCCGAAACGAAATTTCGGACACAACGGAGCCGGACACTCCGAAAACTAGATCCGGGACCCATGAAGAAGGATCCGAAAGGTCCGGGATATTACAATCACAGCCTCGGTGCCGTACACCAGCTGAAAGGGACTTTCACCGGTTGCCGTTCTGGGAGTCGTTCTGTGTGACCAAAGTACATTCGACAATTCCTCAAGCTAGCTGCCCTTGGCTTTGCCGAGCTTGGTCTTGATGTCTTTTAAGATAGTCTTATTGGCATTTTTGACCAGCCCGTTAGCCTGAGGGTGGGCGACCGAGGTGAAGCGATTGCGAATGTTTAGGTCGGCGCATCTGTCTCGGAAATAATGAGAATCAAATTGCTGATCGTTATCGCTCACTATCACCCGGGGGATGCTGTAGAGACAGATGATCGACTTACAGATGAAACTCCAGACGACTGTCTCGGTGATCCTAGCTGTGGCTTCGGCCTCGATCCACTTGGTGAAGTAATCGATGGCGACGATGATGAACTTCTTCTGGGCCTGAGCTGTAGGGAACGGCTCGAGGATGTCGATTCCCCATCGAGCGAAAGGATAAGGCTCGACTAGGGTGACGAGCTCCGTTGCTGGCTGATGGACCAAGTGGTCAAATCGCTGGCATCGGTCACAGTGTTGTACGTAGGTCGAGCAGTCGCGCTGCAGAGTGGGCCACCAGTAACCTTGCCGTAGCAAGATCCTGGAGAGCGACCTCCCTCCTAAATGCGCTCGTGAACCTCTTGAATCGCTCGGTTGGCTTCATCAGTACTGAGGCACTTCAGGAGAGGACCGGAGAAGGATCTTCGGTATAAAGTGCCGTCCAGAATGATGAATCACCGAGCTTGGTACTTCAACCTTCGGGCTTCCCGGGGGTCGGGAGGTTCTTGAGAGTCTTGAAGCCACGATAGGTAGAGGGTACGCCAGTCGCTTGGGGAGGCCGAGTCAACAGCCAGGAGCTCCGAATCAATGCTCGATCGCGCTAGCTCTTCGAGAAGGACCGATCGAGTACCCTCGGGGTCAAGAGAGGAGACCAGTCGAGAGAGGGCGTCCGCTCTGGAGTTTTCTTCTCGAGCTATTCGGACTACCTCAAAACTCTCAAACTGTTGTGCCACGGCTCTGACCAGCTGGAGGTATTTGACCATCGGTACTTCTCGAGCTTCGTAATCACCGTTGACCTGGCTAGCGACTAGTTGGGAGTTATTGTGAATTCTGACTCGCTCAGCCCCCAGCCGTCGGGCCATGTGGGCTCCTGAGATAAGGGCTTCGTACTCGGAGGCATTATTGGATGCCTAGAAGTTGAACTTCAAGGCGTATTGTAGCTCTACTCCTTCGAGGGACTTCAGGAGGATGTCGGCGCCGCTCCCCGCCGAGTTGGAGGATCCGTCGACGAACAATTCCCAGGTTGGCCCGGGCACAGACGGAGATTTTTCTTCAGTTGGGATGGTGCTCTAGGCAATGAAGTCTGCGAGTGCCTGTCCTTTGATAGCCGAGCGAGGTCGATACGATCTATCGTAGGCCCCGAGCATGATGGCCCACTTGACGAGGCGTCCCGAGGCTTCAGGGTGAGCGATGATCCTCTTCAGTTGTTCGCCGGTCAGCACAATGATGGAGTGCCCTTGGAAATAGGGTCGAAGGCGCTTGGCTGAGGTAACCAACACTAGCATGAGTTTCTCGGTTGCGGGGTACCTTCTTTTAACCTCGTTGAGCACCTTGCTGGTGTAGTAGACCGGTCTCTCGACTCCCGAGTCATTTCTGACTAGGACCGAGCTAACTGTAGATGGAGTTGCTGAGAGATAGAGATGCAAGGCTTCACCTGGGACAGGCTTGGAAAGCACCGGGGGTGAAGCCAGGAACTCTTTAAGCTCGGCGAAGGCTCTTTGGCATTCCTCGTCCCATGCGAACGTAGCAGATGCCATTTTGGGCCCCCTCAACAGTTTGAAGAAGGGTAGGCATCGTTCGGCCGCATGGGACAGGAATCTGCTAAGCGCGGCAATGCGCCCAGTAAGGCGTTGAACATCTTTGATGCAGGTGGGTAGGCACATGTCCAGGATGGCCTGGACTTTGTCGGGGTTGGCCTCGATCTCACGCTGGGTCACCAAGAAGCCCAGAAATTTCCTGGATCTTACTCCGAAGGCACACTTGGTGGGGTTGAGCTTCATATTGTATCTTAGGAGGGTGTCAAAGGTCTCTGCTAGGTCGGCAAAGTGGTCCTCGGCCTTGGGGGTCTTGACGAGCATGTCATCGATATAGGCCTCGATGTTCCGATCGAGCTGTCCCTCAAACATATGATTGACCAACCTCTGGTACGTGGCTCCAGCGTTCTTCAACCCGAAAGGCATCCGGGTGTAGTAGTATACGTCGAAGTTGGTGATGAAGGCGGTCTTCTCGATGTTTTCTGGATCCATTCTGATCTGGTGGTAGCCCAAATAGGCGTCCAGGAAGCTGAGTATCTCGTTGCCCGAGGTTGAATCAACCAATTGGTCGATGCTCGGTAATGGATAGCAGTCCTTTGGTGTGACTTTGTTCAAGTCAGTGAAGTCCACGCACATTCGCCACTTTCCTGAAGCTTTTGGCACCATGACGACGTTAGCCAGCCATGTCGGGTACAGGACCAATCTAAAAAGACCAATCTTTTACCCCTTGGTGACGTGCTCCTTGATGATCGCCTGCTTCTCTAGCGCGTGCTTCCTTCTGCGTTGTTGTACGGGCTTCATGGTCGGGTCGAGGTTGAGTTTATGCATTACCGTCTCTCTCAGTATCCCGGGGAGTTGATCATCAGACCATGCAAAGACTCGGATGTACCTGGAAAGAAAATCTTTGTATTGCTGCTGAACCTCAGATGGTAGGTCGGATCCAATCTTTACTCCTAGGGTCGGGTTGTCATTTAGGAAAACCGTTAGCAGCTCGCCTCTAGGCTTGGAGGTTGCGGGTTTTTCCTCGACTTCTCGGAGGCCCTTGTTCTTCCCGTCCGGCCTTGTGGCCTCAACAGAGATATTATAGCACCTTTTGGCCGTCGCCTGGTTGTCCCGGACTTCCCCCACCCCATTTTTAGTGGAGAACTTCATCTTTTGGTGATAGGTAGAGGACACCGCTTTCGTTCGGCTAAGGGTTCCTCGGCCGAAGATTGCGTTGTATGCTATCATACCCTTGATCACTATGAAGTCCACCATAACCGTAACGGTTTTGGGTGGGGTGGCGAGAGTAACTGGAAGGCTGAGGGCTCCATCGAGATAAGTGACCTGGCCATTGAACCCGCAAAGGGGGGTTCGGATCGGGCGGAGTTTGGATGGATTCTTCTCCATCTTAAGGAAACACTCGTAAGATAATACATCAGGGGCACTTTCATTGTCAACTAGAATCCTGTCTATGTTACAATGGTTTATCGTGGCCGATATGACTAGGGCGTCGTCATGCGGGGTGGTCAGCCCTTCCAGGTCTTGGTCGGAGAGGACTATGACCTGGGGCTCACTTGGCGGGGCCTTGTAGGGCTCGATGGCTCGGCTGGCCCGCTCAGCATGACGCTTCCTTCCTCGGCCACTGTCTCCTCCTGATGCAGCTCCTCCAGCGATAACGTTGATGTGGACCTCGTGAGGAGCGTTGTCGATTTCCTCTGGGGCACCTCGGTCTTCCTTATGCCCGGCCACGAACCGGGGTAGATGTCCCTGGTGGATGAGGCGCTCGATCTCATCCTAGAGCTGGTGGCAATCGCCGGTGTGATGCCCGTGGTCGCTGTGGAACAGGCAATGTTTGCTGCGATTGTAACTTTTCGACCTCATTGGCTCGGGTTGGCGGAGGAGGCCCGAGCCTTTGATGTCTTCATATATCTCGTACACTGGAGCGGTTAAGGGAGTGTACCGCTCGTACTTCCAGGACGGTTCTTTGTGCTCCCCATCTCGGTTCCGCCTCTTTCCTTGGCCTGAGCTTGACTCGGGTGCTCGCTTCTTGTCCCCCTCTCGACCCGAGCCAGTTGCGCCTCGGCATGCGTTGAGAACTTATTCGCACTCAGCATGGCGTAAGGCCAGAGTCACTAGCTCGGCAAGCTCGACAAGGGTCGAGGGAGGGTGGAGGACAAGTTCGCGGTGGAGGTTCTCGTCTCGGGTGCCTCCGGTCAGCGCGGTCATGGCCGAGGCTATATCCAGGCGGGGGATTCTCAGGGCTTCTGATTTGAATCGGTTGATGTAAGTCCGAAGTCTCTCCCCTTGCGCCTGTTTGAGAGCCAATAGCCCCGCTACCGACCTCGGGGGGCCGCTGCCGATGAAACTCTCCTTGAATACTCGCCCGAACTGCTTAAAGTCTCGGATGGATCTGGGGACGAGGGCCTGGAACCATGCTTGGGCGCCTTGGACCAGGGTGGTCGCGAAGGCTCGGCATTTGATGGCGTCGGATGCCCCATGAAGGGTCATCAGGGCGTCGAAGTTGTAGAAGTGGTCGGCCGGGTCGCCTTGGCCGTCGTAAGGCTTGAAGATCGGGATGGAGGTTCTGGGAGATACCTCTGCCTTCAAGATATAGTCAGAGAATGGGGGTCTCTCCTCGTCTTATGGCGGAGAGGTCTTCTGTAAGGCGCGTAAGGCGCGCTCCTACTCTGCAAAGCACCTCTCGAACTCTCACAGACGGAGGGATAACTCCGGCTGCTGTTGCGCCGTGGGGCTAGGGGGGCGTGATGGTAGGCTGTCCTGGCGCTCCCTGGGGACTTCGGTCTCCGGGTGCGGATGGCGTGCCCCAGGTTTCCCCCGTTTCGGTGTGGAGGAGGCCTCTTGCTCCGGAGGGGGGGCTTGTGAAGGTCCTCCTGATCTGTTGTGAATAAGCTGCCGCCCTCGGAGGGTGAAGCGACCTCCGGCAGTGTGTTGGGACGCGTCTCCGCGGGGAGGGCTTTCCGGAGGGGCGCGTGACCTTCCTTCCCTGGCCGCCTGGGTCCTCATGAGTTCCACGAGGACATCCAATTTTATGTTGAGGGCTTGGAAAGCGTCAGCGCCGTCGTTGGATGGTCGCCCTACTACCGCGGGCAGAGGTAGTTCGTCGGCTGGGGTGCTGGCGTTGGAGGGGGGGTCTTGCGCGGCCTGAGAAGGGCCTTCTCCCCCCACCACCATGGCCTTCCCCCTATCGCCGGCGGATCTCCTCCCTGTACTTCTTCACACCATGTGGTCGTGGGTTCGTTTCCCACAGACGGCGCCAGATGAAGAAGGGCGATCTCGCGTTGGTCCTGAGCTAGGGAGATGATCACCGATCAGTGAACTGCAAGGAAGGAAAATGGATCAGGGGGCCTAGGGGTGGTTCCCTAGGGTAAGCCCTCCGATGCCTAAGTCAGTAGAGCAGTGGTGGAAGCTATGAAAAGAGGAGTGTGGAGATGAACGAGATCCCTCTCCACCAAGGTGGTGAAGTGGTTCCTCTTCAGGGAGTTTTAGGCGTGTGTAGTCCTTACCGTTTGCTGGAGGGAGTCCCCGGTTTAAATAGCGCGCTAGTCTCATGAGTCCTGTAAGCTGAGGAGTTTCAGACGAGAGTTACATCCTCAACGTGGGTTCTTTACGTCCCCATCGTGAGATCTTTATAGCCTTGAGGAGTCGTGGATCCCTTATCTATGTGAACTCCTACTCATAAAGGGCTCTCAATGGCAGTGTGGATAAGTAATCGTCGCTCGACCCAAGCATGAAGAGTGCCAACCCTATCCGGGTGATAGGTATAGCTCGGATGAGGGCGCGGAGCGCTAGCCTTTATCCCAGTGAGGGGGACAGGTTGGGCTAGGGTCTTCCTCCGACCGGACCGACGCTCAGGCCTTCCGATCCTAATGGCCACCGAGGAAGGGCTTGATCTCGAGTGATTTTATTGGGCTTTGATGCTAAGTGGGCCTTGCGGGGCTGTCACTTAGATGAGCTGGGCCTCGTTTGGTCCTGGTGGACTTAGTTCGGCCGCTCTTAGATAGGCTACAGAAATCCCCCTCTCCAGTATTTCTTTCACTGTTATCAATGTTGTGTGGTTGAATCCCCTACTCTATTACATCACAAGTATCCTACCAGGCAAGCAAAGGCCCTTGTACTCCTTTGACGAGGATGTAGAGGATGAACAACCTCCCTGCAATCGCCATCCTCCATCTCGACATTGAGATGTCGGGGAAGGGCCTCTTAAAGAGGCCACAGGCAAGGGCATGCTACCTTGGCTCAGGTCGGCTACCATGATCTAGTTCTCGAGCAGATGAGACAACATGAGGTTGGCGGAGCTATTGCTATGGGAAGCCAGAGTTTTGCAATGGCTGCTACTAAATTTAACACTGGAGCAGTGAATGGAGAAAGGCCCGACCAAGGAGCAAGTCTATCGCTTGCTGAGGGCGTCACCTATTTGCGCAAATCATGTCAGAGACGTCGAGGTGCTTCTCTTTCATGTTCGACGCCCACCTTTTGTCGTGGAATCGCCCGTGGACAATTTGATCCCTTCTGTAAGGTCTCCAACTTTTCCCCTACAACACTTCCACACCCCCTGTAACACCCGAATCCATCCGAAACCTAAAGATAGTTAAATATTTTATTTTTAAAGCCTATAAAAATTTTAAATTCTTTTAATTAAAGTCCAATACCTTGAAGAACATAGTTTAACGAACTTTATTAAGTAAATCAAATAGATATATCACTTTAATAATGTGTAACTTTTCGTAGAAATATCAGAATAGGGTCAATATTAGACCCGTTGGATAGAGAATTCAAAAATCTACAAGTTTCATGTTAAACATATTTTCAAATTCTGACGTTTGATAGGCTAAAAATAAGATAGAAGAATCTAACTCTTTAAGACCCTATTATTGTTAAAGTTTTTATGGGGTTTTGTGCAAAATATTCTCCCTTCTCTTATCTCCTTCCTCCTTCATCCGATGGAAGGTTCCTTAAATAAAAAAAATACACAATATCCCCTCCACTTAACTCTCCCCCTCCTTATCACCTCCCCCACGTAACCCCCTCCCTCCTCCAAAATATCTCCCCTGCGTGTCTCCTCCTCCTTCTTCTTATCCCCTCCTTTATTTCCTATATAAAACCCCCTCTCTCCCTCTTCATATCTCACACATCTCTTCATTCCTCTCCCATCCACCTTCTACGTAACCCCTTCCCCCTCCCTCTCATCTCTTCTCTAATCTCCCTCCCAACACTCTCTCTCTCCCTCTCTCTCTCTCTCTCTCTCTCTCTCTCGTTCTTCAACTCTTCCCCCTTTTTATTTTTTTCTTTCTCTCTAATCTCTCTCTACTCTCTCTCTAAATTTTTTCTCTCCACTTCCTCTCTCTACTCTCTCTCCTTCCTCTCTCTACTCTCTTTACTTTCTCTCTCTTCTTTCTCTCTCTCTCTACTCTCTCTATTTTCTCTCTCTACTTTCTCTCTCTACTTTCTCACTCCACTCTCTCTTCTTTCCCTCTCTACTTTCTCTCTCTACTCTCTCTACTCTTACAAATAAACAGAGAAGAGAATACAACATCGGAATAATATAAATATTTGACAAAAGTTTGGACAGAAGATTTGGAGCTTATTTGGACCATTTTACCCCTCTTTACGTATTTGGGACAGGAAAATTATCTTTTCCTACGCAAGGACTATTACGAGAGCTCGGGTGAAATACTTAATTTAATTCGGAAGTCCACCCTAAAGGTAGGCACGTGATAAACCGAGTGTATGTTATTTGGTATTTGTATTTCTTTGATTTAATTTTATTTGAAATATAACTATTCAAGCTTAAGTCAGTGATTTATTTAACCCGATGATCCATGCTTAGAATCAGTTATTTATTTAGTTACCATTATGTAAAAATATTACTTTCTCTCTACTTTCTCTCTCTAATCTCTCTCTACCCTCTCTACCCTCTCTACCCTCTCTCTAATCTCTTCAAATTTTATATAATGGTAATTTATTTAGTTAATAAATTTGACTCACTTTCCTATGATTAAAATCTAATTCATGATATTAAAATATGATTCAATTATTTTAAAAATTTTAATGATAAGTTTTAAGTATTGAGATGACTATATAATAAGAATAATAATAAGGATAAAATTTTGATTAAGCATATGGACTGTGTCACTTTAAGGAGGTGTGGGGTGACAAACCGTAGTTAGCTTCCGCTATGGGATTAGGCCTATTTTCGAGGACAAACGAAATTCTGAAAAATTCAGAACCCAGAATAAGAAAATTATCTGGGGAATGGTGGAGTATTAACTCCCGATCCTGCGTAGTTGATCAAGGCCGACAGGCTCCAGCGTTTAGACCATTTATCTTTATGTCGACGTATGGATGTCTAGGTATGTATTTGCTACTGCTTTTAATGACAGGATGCCTGTCCAATATATGCTGCCAAATAATATGACGTTCAGATTTGATATATAACTTTGATATGATCTGAAAATAAGTTCATCTGTATAAACTCTGATTTAGCTAAGATATGTACTATGTCATTTATATGTAAGTCAGATAAGATTTGTTATACGCATTTGCTTATAAGAAGAAAAATTATTCTACTTGCATTCATAGTATATGTACAATGCAGTGAAATTTTGATTAGTTATATACATATCATGGATTTGCATATTTTAGTATATAATAAGCATGTGATTGGTTTTAATGCCTATTGAGTCTTTGGACTCATTTCTGTTGCCTAACCATTTCATAAAATTGACCAGTGTGCGTCTTGACTCCGACGGACGGCAGGTCGGAAGATGATCCTGGGTTTAGTTTGGATTCCGCTACGTAGATTTAGTTTTCTTTTGAATAATGAATGTAAATACGAATTTTGGATAGAGATATGTAGAACACTATATATGATGTAAATTATGTGTTGTTATATTATGAAAATGGTATGGTTGTGCTTTTGGAATATGTGATGGTTTGACTTTTAGCGCCTTACAAATATCTCGGCCCACAACAGTCCGTCTATCCGCTATGACGCCCCCAGACACGATACAAGATCGCGGGAAGGGGGCGCCACAGAGAGTGGTATCAGAGCAAAGTTGTGAGGCTTGGAATCATTTGCAACAATCTGATTCATACACCATACCACAAGATCTTAGGAGTTTATTTTAGAATTTGATGTCAAACCGACCTAGAGTCATACTATTTCGGGTTAGTTCTCCCTTGCAGGATATGGCAGGGAGTGATAGGGTGGAGGTAAATACTTCTCCTGAGAAATCTGCGCCCTCAAATGAGACATCACAAAGAGTTGTCGGGGAAATAATTCATGGCGAGCTTGCTCCCGGTGGACAAGGTGCGTTACCTATTCGGGGTGTGTCAGAGTTAGGAGGGTTCATACAGGCTTTTCAAGGGTTAGTACAGACCATGCAGTTACAGGTCCAAACTCAGGCAATGAAGCAAACACAATTACAAACCCGTATGCAAGAACA
Organism: Amorphophallus konjac; assembly: GCA_022559845.1. Lineage (NCBI taxonomy): Eukaryota > Viridiplantae > Streptophyta > Magnoliopsida > Alismatales > Araceae > Amorphophallus > Amorphophallus konjac. The sequence continues at coordinate 22,473,483 of CM040119.1, read as the reverse complement.
ACGAAATAGGGCAAGAGGGGCTATCTTGATGGAAAAATTCAGACATATGAGTCCTCATTCTTTTAAGGGGGAGAGTCAACCAGAGATTGTGAAAAATTGGGTAAGAGAAATTGAAAATCTATTAGATGTGCAGAACAAGATAAGGTGATATTAGCTACCTTTATGCTTAAGGACCGTGCGGATGAGTGGTGGAGGTCTGCACTTAGGACCACTTTCCGAGAAAGAGAGACTGAGATTGGCTGGAACAAATTTCCTTGATGTCTTCCATGCCAAATTTCTCCCTCAGCATGTGAAACATAGGAAGGAAGTTGAATTTTTAAATTTGACTCAAGGAGGTATGTCGGTTGCAGATTATGAAGCGAAATTTATCGAATTGGAAAAATATGCCCCTCATATTTGTTTAGATGAGCTTAGAAGGATGAAGAAATTTGTTAGAGGTTTGAGGAGTAACATTAGAAGTAGAGTCGTAATCCTTGAGCATCAGACTATGGCAGCAACTTTGAGGACCACTTTTATTATGGAAGCCAAATACGAGTAATTCTTAGAAGAAAGACAATGTGATAATGCAAAAGGGGTAATCTTGGTTCAACCGTGAGGAAAGATAGGAGCCGAGGATGACATTTCTAGATAGAATTCATCCGGTTAAAAGAGATTGTCCAAAGAGACCAAGGCAAGAGCAGCAATCACAATAGCAGCGGAGAGTTCAAGCCAGAGTGTATGCATCAACAAAGAAAGATACCCGAGATGCCAATGCAGTAGCTGAAGGTATTATTCTAATCAATGATATGCATGCTAAAGTTTTAGGTACTACATATTCCTTTATTTCTCTGAGATTTACTGAATTAATGGAAGATAAATAACTTGAGAACACTGATGAGATGTCCATTAACACACCAACTGGGGAGATAGCTAGAACCACTTATGTTATTCCTAGAATTGATGTGGTGATTTAAGAGAGGATTATGCCAGCATGCGTGTATCTGCTAGAAATGATTGATTTTGATATCATAATGGAGATGGATTAGTTAGATAGAGATTTTTGTCCTTCTAGATTGTCATGGAAAGGAAGTGATTTTTCAGAAATCTGGGGAGCAGATATTTCACTATCAATGTCCAAGGCACCGTTCTAGTAAAACACTAGTTTTAACCCTTAAGGCTTTGAAATGGCTCAGAGGTGGGTGTCAAGGTTATTTGGCTAGTGTAGTGACTATTCCTTCTAATGAAAATAAGAAAATCACATCAGATATTGATATTGTCAAAGAATTTCCAGATGTATTCCCTGATGAACTTTCGGGTTTGCCACCACACCGAGAGGTGGAGTTCACTATTGAACGCTCACCAGGTACTTTACCCATTTCCATCCCTCCCTATAGAATGGCACCAGCTAAATTGGCAGAATTAAAGAAACAATTATAAGAACTGCTAGATAAGGGGTTTATTCGACCAAGTGTATCCCCTTGGGATGCACCTATTTTATTTGTTAGAAAGAAAGATGGGTCACTTAGATTATGCATTGATTATAGGAAATTGAATCAAGTGACCATTAAAGATAAGTACCCTTTGCCAAGAATTGATGATTTATTTGATCAGCTACGAGCTACAACAGTGTTTTCAAAGATTGACCTTAGATCTGGATACCACCAACTAAGGATAAAAGAAAAAGACATCTCAAAAACTGCTTTCAGAACACGATATGGGCATTATGAATTTCTGGTTATGCCATTTGGGTTAACTAATGCACCAGCAACATTTATGGATTTGATGAATAGAGTTTTCCAACTATATCTAGATACGTTTGTAGTGGTGTTTATTGATGATGTGTTGATCTATTCTCCTACTGTTGAAACCCATCGAGAACATTTGAGGATTGTGTTGGAAACTTTACGGAAACATCAACTCTATGCGAAATTTAGTAAATGCGAATTTTAGTTAGACCAGGTTCAATTTCTAGGACATATCATTTCTGGAGATGGAGTGTTTGTTGATCCAGCTAAGGTTGAGGCAGTTTTGCATTGGGAAAGGCCGAAGAATGCCAGTGAACTTAGGAGCTTTTTGGGTCTTGCGGGTTACTAGCGTAAGTTTATTGAAGGTTTTTCTTATATTGCTGCTCCTATGACTAAATTGACTAGGAAAGGAGTTCATTTTGAATGGTTAGATAAATGTGAATGAGTTTTCAAGAATTAAAAGTAAGATTAACTACAGCCCCAGTGATTACTTTACCATGTGGGTCAGGAGAATTTATGGTATATACAGATACCTCTAGAAAAGGACAAGGGTATATACTGATGCAGAATGACAAAGTAGTAGCATATGCATCCAGACATTTAAAGAATCATGAGGTGAATTATTCAACACATGATTTAGAGTTGACAGCAGTGGTACATGCTCTGAAAATTTGATAATATTATTTGTATAGTGAGCATTTTTAAAGCATTTACAGACCACCAGAGTTTATAATATATTTTCTCCCAGAAAGAATTAAATTTCAGACAGAGAAGGTGGATTGAAATTTTGAAGGATGCAAGATCTACATCAAAATTTTGGAGGAGTTTACAGAAAGGCAAGCTCAGTCCAAGGTACGTTGGACCATTTGAAATCTTAAGAAGGATCGGCGAGGTGACATATCAACTGGCTTTACCACCATCATTGTCAGGAGTTCATGATGTATTCCATGTGTCTATATGTAAGTCAGATAAGATTCGTTATACGCATTTGCTTATAAGAAGAAAAATTATTCTGCTCTACTAATTTTCCTTCGCATTCATAGTATATGTACAATGCAGTGAAATTTTGATTAGCTATATACATATCATGGATTTGCACAGTTTAGTATATAATAAGCATGTGATTGGTTTTAATACCTACTGAGTCTTTGGACTCATTTATGTTGCCCAACCATTTCAAGAAAATTGACCAGTGTGCGTCTTGACTCTGATGGACGGTAGGTCGGAAGATGATCCCGGGTTTAGTTTGGATTCCGCTGCGTAGATTTAATTTTCTTTTGAATAATGAATGTAAATACAACTTTTGGATAGAGATATGTAGAACACTGTATATGATGTAAATTATGTGTGGTTATATTATGGAAATGGTATGGTTGTGCTTTTGGAATATGTGATGGTTTGACTTTTAGCGCCTTGCAAATATCTCGGCCCACAACATTCCATCTATCCGCTGTGACGTCCCCGGACACGATACAGAATCGCGGGAAGGAGGCGGCACAACCCCTGCCCTCTTAGAGAGAGTTTTAACCAAAATAGATTAGAGATTTTCACCTACCTACTCACCTTTAGTTAACGTGTAATAACCCATTAAAAACAAAAGAAACCTTTAAATTAAACTGCCCTTGCTAATTACTAAAATTATTGAGTCTAAGGAGTTACACTTAATTAAAACTCTGAATTTTCTCTCTACAAAAAAAACTACCTACGTGTACACTTCACTCACAAATTTAAAGGGGAGATTGTTGTGCAATGGTTTGAAACTCTAGCAATTAATGCGTATTGTTCTCCTAGGTGACTTTCTACCTTACATGCAAATGACTCCGTAAATTTTAGCGGGTGTATACATAGGAAAATATTTCTCTTCTCATATCTAACCTACACATTAAATAACAATTAAATAGAAGAGCTAACACCCCTTTTCCCCTACCTATAAAAGTATGGGGATACCCTATATTCTCACCACGAAGAATTAGAAAACATAGTGAGAGAGAGAGAGACTCTAGCAGTAAAGTATTTTTACGTGATCTCAAAGGTCTTGTACTGCATGAGAATTTGGTGCTATTATTGTCCAATATTGGAATTCTTATTGTTCTTGAGTTTTATGTCACGAGAGAAAGAATCGTCATATATCGAGGTTGGATCCTTCTCTATAAACTTTGAAAAAATGTATCTCCGTCACATGAAATTGTTATAATTATAAGTAATATACCCATTTAGCGATAAGATAAATCTTTTCATTTATATATATATATATATATATATATATTACACTCTTGATTTAATTGTCCTAAAAAATTAATGTATATTAATTATTCTATGAAAATTTTCTTGCTAAATAAACTATAAGTTATGTCTTACAAGATATTATTTAGGAATTTTTACAAATAAAATATTGTTAGAAGTGAATTTATAAAAAAGTCATTCCTAAAAATGCACTCTATAGAATATCATTATGTAAGACAGTGCATAAATATCATCGTAGTTAACTTTCGTCGATAAGAGAGCGAATATTCTAAAAAGATCTTTATATTCTGATGATTTGAGTATTAAATGATTGATATACCCTGAGTTCATTGTTCTCTGTGTGTGTGTGTGAGAGAGAGAGAGAGGTTCACGATTGCACAGGGGGAGGGGGTGTGCCAACAACAGGGGGAGGGGGGTTCACGGTGGCTTCAGGAGGAGGGGGTTTCACTGCTACAGGGGGAGGGGGTGCCGGTGACAGGGGCAGAGGGATGGGGCTTCACGGTGGCTCCAGGAGGGAGAGGGGGAGGGGACTTCACGGTGTCTCCAGGAGGGGGAGGGGGACCCACCCCTTCCTGTTGGGGCGGAGCAGTAGGGAGAGGGGGTGCTTCGCCAGAGGTTGGAGGGGGTGGGGGGGTGCGGAGGCAGGGAGAGGGGGGTCGCTTCACTGATGGGGGGTTGGGGTTTTGCTAGATGTGTGAGGGGGAGGGGGGGGGGGTGGAGCAGCGAGGATTTGGGGGGGCACTTTGCCAGAGTAGTAGGGAGATGGGGGGGCACTTTGCTGGAGCAACAGGAATGGGGGTTTCATCGGACGTGGGAGGGGGGTGGGGGGGGCATAGCAGCAAGGAGAGGGCCGGTGGGAGGGAGGGGACGGATGTGAAGGGTATTTTTATTTTTTTAATTGAGGGTAATTTGGGTTTTCATAGGTCCAATTGAAGTTAACCATAGTTATCATCCCATGTGGTAGTAGACAGTTACAACGATGATATTTATGTACTATTTAATTTTACGTAGTGGTATGCGTGTTAACATATTTTTACAAATTCACTTCTAGTAATAATTATTTGCATAAATTTCTATTATTTAAGAGTTTAATCATTGAGATAATTACGGGAGTGACCTTGATTAATATTGATCTCAACATGTATATTGTAGATAGGAGAAATATACATATAATAGTGAAACAATAATAAGGTCAAATGAGAATTACTAGCAAGTTTGTGATTGTCATTTAATTTCTAGTATGGTTAACATTGTTCTAAAGAATTAATATAGCCCTAAATATTATGTTTATATAATATTGAATCTATTCTAAAACTAAAGATATAAAATATATGGAGATTGAGAAATGAAACTTATACACCATAAATTAATAATCCTTGTATCTGTTACCACCTTGTTGTCATTCGTAGAGAACAAAATCTACAATATTGCCGTTAATCTATTAAAATTGTGAATTATCCATTCGAACCTATTAATTTGATTCGTACATGTTCTTTGGTCTAGCAACATGAATGTTTAAGACCTTTTAAGGTCTATGACTTTTCTTTAATGCCAGTGTCATGGGACTCGATCTAGTCCCGGAGAGAAGCACCCCAAAAAGTACATGTATCCGGTGGGGTTTAATGATTACTTGTCAAAATATCTCGCTTGGGATTTCCCCCTCAGAGGTCTTTTATAGAACTTCTCGCTGCGGACTTTTCCTTAAAAGAGCTTCTTAATCTTGGGGTGTCGTCATAGATTATTTCTCTGGGAGTTCTTGACCCAGGGGTTCCATGAGAGGTAGTTATGAATGGTGTAGTCATTGCATCCCTTGTCTCGATTTGATTCGTTAGATATTCTTAATTATTGCTCGTCATCCTTACGATAAATTAATATGCGTTGTTATCTTGTCCTTCTTCGGATCTGATTGTATTAATTTTATTTTATGCCATTCAATACTGTTACTGTATTATGTTTGACACTAACATATTTGATAATAAATATTTATTAAAAAAATCTTGTTATTATTGTGAATGATTAGATTAATAATATCACGCCCTTCAAAAATTTGAGACTTGGCATAACGAGGGTACATAACGATCCGATCACGGTAGTGACACGATGACTCCGTCTCAAATTAAGATTTGAGGATTATTATAGTAAATATGATAAAATTAAGAATATATAGATAATTTTGAAAAACATAAAGATAATAGATATGATTTTTTCTTCTTCTAAAATGTTTGATATTCCCAAACGTTGGGACTTGAGAATACACGTGAAAACTATAATCTCACCATAGCCGGTAGACATAGAGCGGATAGTGTGATATCTGAATTTGTATCTGATTAATAATCGAATTATCTGATTAGTAATTAAATTATCCGTCGTATACTTTATTCGGATAACGATCGAATAAATACGAATTCGAATTCGGTTCAAATTTTAAACATATAATTACTAGGTCTACTTAGAGGTGAGTTGTGTTAGCCGTGTGAGAGTATCATATATTATTTTCTCAAAAAAATAAATAAAGAGTGAGTTTTTTTTATTTTGAGAGATGTTATCAAAAGATTAGACTTCATCTTAAAAAATAAGAGATAACTTACGAAGTGGGTGTAAGTGAATTTTTTATTTTTAAATTATATTTTGAGATAAAAAAGATAAAAAAGAATAATCAAATAGTATATTAAGATTTAAACTAATTATATATAGAATATGTATATCATTATATTTTTATCTAAGGGTTCTTATTCGGTCGGATAATATCTGATACGGATATTTTAATATTTAAATTCGTATTCAATTAATAGATATCCGATTAAATTATTCGTAGATATTTTATTTAATAATTATTTAATTAAACGAATACGAATTCAAATTTAATTCGAATATTAAACAGATAATTGTCGGCTCAGTAGCCGACTCAAAGCGACTTTGTTAATATGAAAGCACGCTGCTAGCTGGGCGCACGCCGGTCAGAAGATTCCATGTCTCAAAAGTCACTGTCCTTATTCTCTGGGTTTCCCTGCAAAGTTTGAACCGGAAGACTCTGATCTTCCCTCGCCAAAGTGCGTCCGTCATATGACCAATTCCAAATGAGAAAGGTTTGATGTCTATTTTGGATGTACAGTATCTTTATTATTTTTATTTTTTAAATAATTATTAAATTATTTTAATTTAAAATGTGAATCATGTCATTATTTAATTATTTAATTATAAAATAAAATATTATTTATTTAATAATTTTTTATTTTTTAAATAATTTAATAATAATATGACTTACATCTTAAATTAAATTATTTTGAAAGGTCACTGATCTAAAAAAATTAAAAAAAAGTAACAAAATTAAAAATATTACACACTGCACACGGGAGCCGTGTGCAACGAGGCTTTCTCGTTCCAAATTGAAATGCTTGGTATGAAATGCTTATCCCAACATACCCAGCACAGCATTAATGGTGCCTCCAAATTCTCTGTCATGCTGAGATCACACACAGCAACCCAGTTGGGTTGTTAGAACGTAAAGGTGGCAACCACCAAGCTACGTACAGACTCACACCTCTCTCTCTCTCTTGTCTGTCGGCCTTTAGTTCCAAAGTCTCTCTCTCTCTCTCTCTCTCTCTCTCTCTCTCGTTAGGGAGGCCGACTCTGCTTGTCGATATCCATGGAAACAAACGAATTGTGTAGTTCGAGAGTCTCTAGACTTTTTGTGCGCATGATCACCGCAAATGGGAGAGACTAGTTTTGACAAGTCGGGCTGAATTGAACGAGGGCACTACATGAACGTATATAAGTGCACAAGTATTCCTGCTGTTAGTAAATTATCCACCAAAAACATATTTATGATTGGCACATACCACATGAGGTCAATTTTTTTTGCATTTTTGTTTATAATGTAGGGGCATCGATCTTTGCATTAGTTAATCAAGGCCGTATAAATACCTTTAACTATATGTGGATTTTAATTGAATTACTTACATTTTTTTGACAATAAGTTATGGTGCAAACATACGGCAATAAAATAGTTTCTAGCAGGGTTTGCCGTCCCGACCGTCCCAATTTTTTGCTGAGACGGTACGGTACGATATTGTACTGCTCTGTCTCGCTCTGTCTTGTAAGCTATATATATATAATATGTAAAACGTTATAAAATTTTTTTTAGCTCAATTGGGTAAGTGGTCTTATGCGTGAATGAGATGGCAAAGGTTCAATTCTTGCTACCGCCGGTGGAGTTTTAACATTTTTTTGCATTAAATAGTTTAAAGGAAAGTGAAAACGTTTTTGAAATTCTGATGCGTCTTCAGAGATTCGAACACACGACTTAAACCAACTTACCCACTAATTAGATTTGATTATCAAATATAATATATTATATATATCGTATCGATAGCGTCCCACAAGCCGTCCGTCCCGTAATCTGCCTGGGACGGTTCGGGACCGCCGGTTCGGGCCGTCGCGGAATGGTTTGGAAAACTATGGTTCCTAGATCACGTTCCACCTTCTCTATTTATTGAATGGGAGAAGTCGTCCTACACCCGTGGAGGCCTGCAAACACTAGGATACGAAGGGGCGTCAGAAGGAGTCCCGGGTGTTACCCCAGGGGAAAACCCTTCGATGCTTAAGTCAGAGACGTATATAGCGAGGAATAGAGAACAAAAAGTAGGAGAGAGAGATCGTCGTAGAAGGCGGAAGAGCCGTGTAGACCCTCCAGACGGGTGCTCGCCGCTCCCAGTGCTCACTCGGTGAGTGCTCGACAGGTGGTAAGGTCGCTGGAGGGGACCTTCCTTCGAGGTTGGACTGTCGCCTCTTCTCTCCGTGTAGTAGGACTAGTAGCTCTATTCTCTTGTGTAGCGATTTGACAGAATGAACCACTGTGTCTCTTTTCCTCGTCGATGTTCTTCTTATAGGCGTTGTCCTGGAGCGAGGGACCTTATCCCTTGATAGGGCAAGGCGTAAGTGGGGGAGTAACGCTTCTCTACTGTAGTGGTGAGAATATCCCGTTGGAGGGCGATTGTCCCGGCGTCGGCTGGTCTAGGGGCGAGTCTTACGGCTCTCGTGGGGCGTGCTCACCCGTTATGAGATGGAGGCCGACGTTGTAAGGAGTAACGGTCAGTCGCTAGAGGGTCTTCTGGCGATCCATGCGCATGGGCCGTAGCCTCTATGTGCTGTAGAATTCGATGCCAGACAGAATTGGGCCGCACCTTGGTGGGCCGTGGCTGCTGAGTGCCTCCTGGGCCCGCTTGTAGAGGCGAGATCGGACTGGACCCATCATTATTGGGCCGACCTTGGGCCAAGCTGGATTTACCCTCCTCACTTCCCCCCTTACTCTCAGTTGCCGAGCACTTTGCAGGGGACTGAGAGTTGAATAAGAGAGGGTCTGACAGAGTGTGAGATTTGAAGTCGATCTCCTCATGGCGCGGGAATCGACGGTTCTGGTGATATGCTTGGCGCACAAGGTACCTCTGGCGGTGGCAAGCGTTACTGCCATAATCATGAGATGGAGGCCGACGTTGTAGGGAGTAACGGTCGGTCGCCAGAGGGTCTTCCGGCGATCCCTGCGCATGGGCCGTAGCCTCTATACGCTGTAGAATCCAATGCCAGACAGAATTGGGCCGCACCTTGGTGGGCCGTGGCTGCTGGGTGCCTCCTGGGCCCGCTTGTAGAGGCGAGATCGGACTGGACCCATCGTTATTGGGCCGACCTTGGGCCAAGCTGGATTTACACTCCTCACTTCCCCCTTACTCTCAGTTGCCGAGCACTTTGTAGGGGACTGAGAGTTGAATAGGAGAGGGTCTGACAGAGTGTGAGATTTGAAGTCGATCTCCTCGTGGCGCGGGAATCGACGGTTCTGGTGATATGCTTGGCGCACAAGGTACCTCTGGCGGTGGCAAGCGTTACTGCCATAATCATGATATAGGTCTTGTTTTGTCTGGGAGCGCGGGCTCCGAACAAGCTTCTGGTGTTGATGACCGTACCGCGACGGCGACGGGTGCCTTTTCACCTGCCTCCCGGCTAGGGAGCGCCAGTCTGTCGCGGGCGGTTATAAGGATCATCGTGGGGTTTTCCCGAGGACTTCGTCTTCATCCTGTTGGTTGCCGTGCTCATCGCAGGCTTATTCTTCCTCCACCTGGTGAGGATTTTCTCCCCCCTTTTCGCTTTCTAGTCCTCGTAGTGATGCCTCCTTGTAGGAGAAACCTTAGCCCTACCTCTTCTGTCGAAGAAGTGGACCCCGGTCATGGTAGTGCCCTGAGCTAGGAGGGGCGCTTCTCTGCCCGAAGATGGCGGTAGGGGGGGCGACCGGCCTTGTTTTCCAATTTGTAGGCATGCCCAGCATGCTACGTCGGCCTCCGTAATGCGTGGGCCTTGTTGCTCCACTGCCTCCCGTCAACCGGGCGCAGATGGGTCAGCCGGTCTTCCTTCCCGATGCAGGTCTCTTTGCCGGCGACATCCAAGTTGGTCCGCTTCCATGGAACAAAAGGGATGCTAGGTGTGGGCTTCCGGCGTGGGAAGTTCGTCCCTCTTCTCTGGCATAGGCGGCTCCCTCTGTTGGTCTGTTTCCTCAGAACATGCAAGCCGAGGAAAGGTCGTCTATTACCGCCACGAGAGGCCGGGGATGGGATCGAGTCTCCACAGCCTTGTTTTTGTGTGCCTGCACGATGGCTGTGCGAGCGCCGTTCTCGCATCTTTGTATTTTGACTCAAGAATAGAATCTCTTGTATTCTGGCAGCTCTGTATTTTGACTAAGGAATAAAATTCCCTGTTTTGGGCTCATATTAATGTGTACCTCTTGAGGGGAGGCTCGAGACTCTTGTATGACATGCTTCTGGTTGCTTTCCCGTATGCATGCCCTTGCTTCGTAGCGCTCCCGTCTTCCCTTGGGTTGGTTTTCTTGCTGTCACTGCTTTTGAGGGGAGTGGTGCTTGCCCCTAGGAAACCCGTAGGTTATCCTACCGTTTTCAAGGAGAGCGTTGCTCGCCTCTAGGGAACCCGTAAGCTACCTTCTAGTTTTCAAGGGGAGCGGTGCTCGCCTCTAGGAAACCCGTAGGCTACCTTCTCATTTTTGAGGGGAGCAGTGCTCGCCTCTAGGGAACCCTTAGGTTACCTACTCATTTTCGAGGGGAGCGGTGCTCGCCTCTAGGGAACCCGTAGGTTACCTGCTCATTTTCGAGGCGAGCACCGAACCCGTAAGTTACCTGCTCGTTTTTGAGGGGAGCGGTGCTCGCCTCTAGGGAACCCATAGGTTACCTTCTCATTTTCGAGGGGAGCGGTGCTCGCCTCTAGGGAACCCGTAGGTGTACCTTCTCATTTTCAAGGGGAGCGGTGCTCGCCTCTAGGGAACTCGTAGGTTACCTTAGTTGAATACGGCTGGTAAAACTTCACTGGAAAAATTTTCTGAGGTTTGCAGAGTTCCAAATCCTGGGTATCTCTTCCCCCCATGTTGCCAGCCGGTATGCTCCTTTGCCGAGCACTTCAGTTACCCTGTACGGGCCCTCCCAATTTGGTGCGAGATTTCTAGTGGCCCCCCTGGGGTCTACTACGCTTGCTCGCCGTAGTACAAAATCTCCGGGGAAGAAGTGTCGTTCCTTAACTATGGCATTGCAGTATTGGGCCCGTTTTTGTTGATATGCTACGAGTTTTACTTGGGCGCTTGCTCTATCTTCTTCGAGTAGATCCAAGTTTTCTCGTAGTGCCTGGTTGTTTCTGGCCTCATCGAAGTGTCCCACTCGCAGCGAGAGGTTGGATATTTCCACTGGGACTACCGCCTCCGCTCCGTATGCGAGGTGGAAGGGCGTTTCACTCATAGCGGCTCTGGCAGTGGTCCTATGGGCCCACAGGATGCTCAGAATCGAGTCGATCCATGAGTCGCCTGCTTGGCTCAGACAGGTCTTGATGCCGTGGAGGAGCATCCTGTTGGCATTTTCAACCAATCCATTGGCTTGAGGGTGTCCTACCGATGTATAATGGTTCCAGATCCCCAGCTCCAAGCACTTCTCCTGGAGTGCAGTGCTCGTAAATTATTTGCCATTATCGGTTGTGAGAACCCTTGGGATCCCAAATCGACAGATGATGCTCCGTAGCACGAACTTCCATGTTGCTTCGCTTGTACTCTTTCCTAATGGTTCAGCCTCGACTCATTTGGTGAAGTAGTCAATGGTGACTGTGAAGAATTTCTTCCTCCCTTGGGCTTCAGGGAAGGGACCCAGTATGACCACCCCCCACCGAGCAAATGGGCGAGGCTCCATCAGGGTGTGCAGTTGCGTTGCCGGTTGGTGGTGCAGATTGGAGAATTTATGGCACTGGAGGCTTCTCTGGACATATTCGAGGCAGTCTTTTTGCAAAGTGGGCCACCAGTATCCCTGTCGGATCAGAGTCCGTGCGAGTGCTCGCCCCCCTATGTGGCTCCCGCAGAACCCTTCGTGGACCTCCTGGAGCGCCTGCTTGGCCTCTTTTAGGAACATGCATTTCAGTAGTGGGGCTGAGAGGGATCGGTGGTATAGTCGATCATTTACCACTGTGAAGTGAGTTGCCCGAGCACGCGTCCGGCGGGCCTCGGCGTGGTCGCCTGGGAGTTGTTGCCGTAGGAGAAAGTCCAATAGGGGATCCATCCAAGAAGACTCGTAGTCGATGGCATTCACCTAGGGCGTTGGTTCTTCTATGCTCGATGCCCCTAGCTCCTCTACCAGGATTGATCTGGAGCTGGAAATCATGGTGGCGGACGCCAGATGAGACAGGGCCTCCGCTCGGGCATTTTCTTCTCTAGGGATGTGCACCACTTCGAAGTGGGAGAACTCCTCGCCATGGCCTTGGTCTTCTCCAGATGCTTGATCATGGATGCTTCGCACGCCTCGAATTCCCCCTGAACTTGGCTGGTGACGAGCATAGAGTCACTGTATGCCCTTACACAAGTTGCTCCCAGGTGTTTGGCCATTCGCAGCCCCGAGAGTTATGCTTCATACTCAGCTACATTGTTTGTAGTTGGGAAGTTGAAGCGAAGGGCATACTGGAGCTCTATCCCCTCTGGCGATAGTAGGACCAGTCCTGCCCCGCTACCAGTTGCACAGGACGATCCATCTACATATAGTTCCCATGTTGGTCCCGAGGATTGTTCGGGGACGTCTTCGACAGGTATCGTGCACTCGGCGATGAAGTCGGCGAGGGCCTAGGCCTTGATTGCGGTCCTTGGACGGAACTTGATGTCGAATTCGCTCAGCTCAATAGCCCACTTGATCAACCTCCCTGAGGCGTCGGGGTTCTGGAAGATTTGTCATAGTGGCTAGTCGGTGAGGATGACGATTGGGTGAGCCAAAAAATATGGGCGCAGCTTGCGAGCGGTCGTAACCAGGGCTAGGGTGAACTTTTTGGTTCATGAGTACCGAAATTCTGGTCCCTGCAAGGCTCGACTAATGTAGTAAACGGGCTTCATGACTCCCGCCTCTCTCGGGTGAGCATGACACTCATCGTGCTCGGCGTCACTGACAGGTATAGGAGTAATTGTTCTCCCTTTTGCGGCTTGGAGAGTATGGGAGGAGTTTCCAGATAGCATATTAATTCTTCAAACACCTGCCTGCACTCCTGATTTCAGTTGATCTGTCCTTTCCTTTCTAGTGCCATGTTGGCCTGCTTGATGAGTCGAAAGAAAGGGAGACACCTCTCGGCCGCTCGTGATAGGAATCGAGCCAACGCGGTGATGCGTCTGGTGAGGCACTGCACCTCCCATACTCGTCCTGGCCGCTTCATTTCTAGCACCGCCTGGATTTGATCAGGATTGGCTTCGATCCCTCGGTGGATGACGAAGAAACCAAGGAACTTCCCCGATCTAACCCCGAATGCGCATTTAGCTGGGTTAAGCTTCATGTTGTACCTTCGGAGTGTGGCAAAGGTCTCTGCCAAGTTTCTCACATGCTCGGCGGCTTGGAGGCTTTTTACGAGCATGTCGTCAATGTAGACCTCCATGTTACGGTCGATCTGTGAGTCGAGCATATGGTTGACGAGGCGCTGATAGGTTGCTCCCGCGTTCTTCAATCTGAACGGCATGCGAGTGTAGCAATACAAGCCGTGGTCGGTGATGAATGCGGTCTTGTCTTGGTCGGGCTTATGCATGCTAATTTGGTGGTACCCAGAGTAGGCATCCAGGAAGCTCAGCATCTCGTGCCCGACCGTGGCATCGACTAGTTGGTCGATTCGTGGCATGGGGAAACTATCTTTAGGCGTGGCCTTGTTGAGGTCAGTATAGTCGACGCACATTTGCCACTTCCCGTTGCTCTTGGGAACCAGGACTACATTGGACACCCAGTCCGGATACTGGGTGGGCTTGAGTAGCTTTGAGCACAACTTCTCGCTTACATGTTCCCTAATGATAGCCTGTCGCTCGGGATTGCAACGCCTTTGGCGTTGCTGGACCGGGCGGCAGGTTGGGTCCAACCTCAGTTGGTGTATGATGACCTCTGGTGGGATTCTGGGGAGTTCGTCCTCGGACCAAGCAAACACATCCTAGTTGGCCATAAGGAAGCTTGTGTAAGCTTTTTTGTCGTGGTCAGATAGAGTAGCCTCAATCCTCAACGTTCTGCCTAGATCTTCTCCCACTTGGATGAGGTATAAATCTTCTACCGGAGTGCTCGCGCTTGGACCTGGGTCTTCGGTTCTCGCCTTCTTCTTAGGTGGCGTCTCCTTGGGCTGCTGATCGCATGTTGAGATGAGGTAGCATATCCTGGACTCCCTCTGATCTCCTCGGACCTCTCCTACTCCCCGAGGGGGAGGGAATTTAAGCTTCTGGTGGTAGGAGGAGGGGACACCGCGAAGCGTGCCGAGGATTCCTCGCCCGATGATGGCGTTATACCCGGTCATTGCGCGATCGACCGTAAAATCGGCAAGGAAGGCTACCTCTCTTGGTGCGGTCCCGAACGTAATCGGGAGTGATATGCGTCCTTCCGGGCGGACTGTAGTGCCAGAGAATCCATACAACGGTGTATGTAACGGCGTGAGACTAGACACAACTACACCCATGAGTACAAGATAGTCGTACATAATAACGTGAGGGCCGCTTCCATTATCCACTAAAATTTGTGTTGAGTCCCGAAAGGCGGCAATCAAAAGGGGAGGGGTGAATTGATTGGCCAATTAAAATTCTTTCCGAGTGAAACTTTGTTAATTAAACATATAGGCACTATATCTCACTCGAACATGGACACACTTGTGAATGCATGTGGATAATGGTAGGTGTTTGACAATGGAATTGGTGTACGCTCAACTCACCATGAAGCCCACTCGACTATGGATGCGGAAGATCAAACCACAAGTGACACACGGGATTTTTAGGTGGTTCGGGTACACTGCCGTGTCCCCTACGTCCACCCCTCACTCGTGAGGATCAAGACTTCACTATGAAGTGAGCCACACACACACGCTGTATAGAACAGCAAACACACATACGCGGCACCCGATCTGGGCTACCACACACACACACACGTTTGTGTTTCCGGACACGAACAACACACATACAGATCTGATTCAAGTTTTACACCAAATGCTCAAGTTGACACAAAGTAAATCTGAGAGTGAGGAGTGAAGAATGATTTATCATGGTTGAAGCTCCCCCTTTCACTTCCTTGAATGTAATTGAATGCTTCTGCAGGAGGAAGATCGATCCTTGAGGAAGAATGAAGCTGTGTCGCACAAACAAGGTTGCAACTTTGATATCCCACGCAGCTTGCTATTGGGGATGATGTGGAGGCTTGATTCAAGCTTCTTCCATTCACTTTCAGGTTCAGAACAAGGTGGAAGAAGGCCCTTGAGCTGCTACTGTGAACCTGCACTCATAAAGGTTAGAACAATAACACAACTTTAGATCTCTCTCCCTCTTAGGGTTTGAGGCCCAAGAGATGGTTTTATGCATCCAGGACGGTCAAGAGACACCCCTGGGACAAGATCCATGAAACATGGAGTAAAACAAGGCAAATGGACGGGAGTGGGTGGACATTTGGTTCGAGGACGCAAAAGTCCTATTTCACGGCTCCGCATAGGTGTCGACACCTGGTGTCGACGCCTTATGCATTGCAGTTCACAAAAACCCCAAACAGACTCCCTGGACACTAGGTGTCGACACCTGGAACCAGTTCAGGTAGGTGTCGACACCTCCTGGTCTTGTTGCTGGAAACGAGTCCTGGAGTAGGATGTCGACACCAGGTGTCGACTTTTGCTCTGCCAGAAAGCCCAAAGACCCATTTTGCTAAAAATGAAAGCTCCAACTCCTCCAGAGATTATGGCATGATAATAGGTGATTGTAAGGAGGTCTTCCAGCCTGTAAAAACACCAAGTATAAGTCATATTAATACAACATAGAGCTCACAAAACAACCCATTACATTTCACTTCCATTAATGAAATTTTGGTGACTTGGAAGAGTGTTTTCCATTTCCATTCCAAGAAGAGAAGAGAGATGAGTTAATTTGCCATTCCAAGAAGAAAAGAGTGATGAGATATCCATATCAAACCACATATCAACATTTACCTTATCGTTTTACCTAAATTCACCTTTGGTCCTCAATTGCTTGCTCATTTGTAGAATTGTCCATTCAAGAACCATTGAGTATCAACTATTAATCACCATTGCATGATGAAATAGATTTGGAGTCCATAAGTGTACATAACCAGTTCACTCTAAACCATGATCGCACATTGCATTCATTAATCATCAAAACTCATTAATCCACACATCATAATCTCGAGGGCAAACAATCTGCCCTTTTTTGATGATGACAATAATGCTATGTGCTACGATTTAAACAAAGTGACTCGAGTGTGTTCTTTGATGCGATTCGCAAACATCCATCTCATGGAATTGGTATTCATGCAATGAATCACAAGCATAACCACAAACATAAATATTAATTGCTCGGAATGACATTCACAACCATAAGAGGATTTCCACAGCCATACTACAAAGCCTTTTTAATTGGTTTGAATACATAATACAAAACACCACCACATAAACCACTATGATCATGCAATGACTGCTACAAGGACTCAAGACTCATGACTTACTAAACTTAAGACTCCGACAAAATGAGATCATACAGGCATGCAACCACCAACGCATGCGACGCACAATAACAGGAAAGTAACATAACATAGCATATAGTTAGATAACTCTCCCCCTTTGTCATCAAAAAAAACAAGGGGAGCCGGGACTACGAGTAGCATGTGCCAACGGGAAGTAACGAGACTCAGTCAGACCCGGAGGATGGCGGAGGAGGAGGTCGGCGAATATAATCCGTGATGGCTTGGAACTGTTCGGTTTGAGCATCCATGGCGGTTTTGAGATAATCAAGGGAGGTGTTGATGGACTGGAATGCCTAGAGATATGTGGTATGATTAAGTTTCAATTCAGCCACATCCTGAGTAAGAACATCCACTGTCTCCCGTAGCTCACCCACATCACCACTCAATGTCTCCACAATCAATTGTATCCCATGAACATCCATGGAGGCGGCTGAAGTGCTGGAGGTCCCGCCTTGTGCAGGCTGAACTTCGGCTTCATCTTCTTCCTCATCAGAGTCAACCGCTAGTTCTTTGTCTTTCACAGATTTCATATGCCGAACCAAATGACCTTGAGCATTTCTCTCATAGCCCATATTCTTGCAAACAGAATGAACGTGTAGATATCACCTTCTCTCAAAGTTTGACATGGTTCCTTGCTCAAATCAATGGCAGCCTTACGAAAAACGGCAGTCAAGGCGGCTGCATATGGAAGAGTTCGATTCCGATTATGGAGACATGCAGTGATATAAGCATAGAAAAGGGCAGGGAAATTGATCTGCTGCCGTTGCAGTAGATTAGCAATGATAAATGTCTGATGGTCTGTAACTTTTTCCCTTCCTCCTGCCTTTGGAAGCAAAATAGTGGTCACCATATGATGGAGAATGCGCTACAGTGGGGGAAAATGATTGGCGTTTAAGCCACTGACGGTTCTATCTTGCATTTCTTCCCCGGTCAGGAGTTCATATGCCACATCTTCATCAATCATTGCCTCCCCATGAAGTTTGCCAGTAATAGGCATCTTAAAAGCATTGGCTAACTGTTCTTCGGAGATACCAAGAATTTGTCCATTCACCACTGTCATGTATTTGTTGTTCTTGAAAAACATATTGCCATAGTATTGAAGGACAAGGGAATGATATATCTTCTGGTGATCAACCATAAATGAAAGAAGGTTCGGTTGATTCTTTACCAAAGGGAGCAACTCAGGGAGTCCTTGGTGAAGATCGTTGAAATCAACTGCTCGCGGTCGGAGAACCTTCCAATCCATCATTTTGAACTGCACGGAGTTGGTTTCTCCAGAATGGCTTCATGCTCTTTGCGCTTAGCCCGAGCTTCCCTCTTTCGGCTAGTCTCCACAGCGGGTTCCTTGCCCAGTGCATGTCATTTGGGTGCCATGTGGAAAGCAATCTCGTAGGAAGACGAAGGAGGAGATGATGAGATGATTTGGGGCGACAATGTGGCCCTTACTGTGGATGGGAGGAGTCTCCACAGATCATCCATGCTCTAGGGACAAATGGTCGAAGGAGAGGCCGCAGATGCTCGTCCAAGGTGAGGGTGCGGGTGCCGCGGCGTCGTCCGCTCTCTCTAGGGCTTGAAGGTGTGAAGGGTTTAGCAAGAAGAGGGCTTGGGGATGAAAGGAGTGCAACACTGGTAAAGGAGGGGCATTAGGGCGTATTTAGGGCCGGGTTCAAGAGGTGTGGAGGGGGTTTAAAACCCTTGCGAACCGGTCCGCACGAGGATGCGGCTGGCAGGTGTCGACACTAAGTGTCGACACCCGGGTTTGCCCATTTCTGCCCGAACAAAAAAAAACAAGACTCAGGGCCAGGTGTCGACACCTCCCTGTTGTCCAAGAAAATGGAAGTTTTAGCAGGGATTTGGATTCCAATGAGCAAGGCTTGAGCCCCAAATGACTGTAGGAATAAATTGATCAATGCAAAAGGGATATTTTGTGGGATTGTCAATTTGGGGTAGTTCTGAGCCAAATTTAATCATATAAAGTCTAACTCTATAACCGATTTCTCGGACATGTTTCATCCCGAACTTCTAGTGGCAATGCATTATTTTCCAAGGAGTATATCGTCATAGAAAAATCAAGGGAGATTGAATCTGGTATATAACTACACACATCAAGCATTTGGATTTTTCATTCAAGCATGCAAAATACTACACACATATCAAACATGATGCATATGCATGATCCAAGGAGACTACAAATGCAATAATCTAGTGGTGAAATGTAGATGCAAATGCATGAAACGAACTAACACTGCTTCAAGACACTCACTGACTTTCTAGACGACAAATGCTCAACTCTCTTCTAAAAGAAGTGAATTTGTCTTCATTGAGAGGTTTAGTGAAGATATCGGCAATTTGATTATTTGTACCAACAAATTTTATTTCAACATCCCCCTTGCTTACATGATCACGCAGAAAGTGATGCCTAACCTCAATATGCTTTATGCGAGAATGATGCATCGGATTCTTTGACAAATTTATTGCAGATGTGTTATCACATAGAATGGCTGTGTTCCCTAGTGTGATGCCAAAATCAATCAATTGTTGTTGTATCAAGAGCACTTGGGCAACACAGCTACCTACGGCCACATATTCGGCCTCGACAGTTGATAACGCCACATAATTTTGTTTCTTGGAGGCCCATGAAACCAAGCAACCTCCAAGGAACTGGCAATACCCACTTGTGCTCTTTCGGTCTATTTTGCAACCCGCGTAATCAGCATCAGAATAACCAATTAATTCAAGAGCCGAAGTACGCAGAAACCACAAACCCAATTCACAAGTACCAGTAATATATCTAAAAATTCGCTTCACGGCTGACATGTGAGACTCTTTAGGATTCGATTGAAACCTAGCACACAAACATACTGAATATTGAATATCGGGCCTGCTAGCAATTAAATATAACAAGGATCCTATCATGCTCCTGAAAAGGGTTTAGTTGACGGATTTACCTTGGTCATCTTGATCAAGTTTCAATGATGTGGACATAGGAGTTGGTTGTGGTTTGGTTGTTGTCAAATTGAATTTCTTGAGCAGATCCATAGCGTATTTCTTCTGGTTTATGAATAAACCATCAACCGTCTGAGTCACCTGTAATCCCAAGAAAAATGTTAGCTCTCCCATAAGACTCATTTCAAACTCACTTTGCATCAATTTAGCAAAGTCTTTACTTAGAGCATCCTTAGTGGAGCCAAAAATGATATCATCTACATACACTTGAACGATTAGAATTTCCTTACCATTCAATTGTGTAAAAAGAGTTTGATCAACATTACCTCGTTTGAATCTATTTTGAATAAGGAAATCACTCAACCATTCATACCATGCTCGGGGTGCTTGTTTCAGACCATAAAGGGCTTTGTCTAGCTTGTACACATGATCTGGATGCTCCGTATCTTCAAACCCCGGTGGTTGCTCCACATATACGTCCTCCTGAATATAGCCATTCAGAAATGCACTCTTAACATCCATTTAAAATAATTTTATGTTATTGCAGCATGTAAATGCTAATAAAATCCTCACTGCCTCGAGTCTTGCTATAGGAGCAAAAGACTCATCAAAGTCAATCCCAAGCTCTTGGCTATAGCCTTTGGCTACTAGCCTGGCCTTGTTCCTAGTTATCAGTCCTTGATCGTTTGTTTTGTTTCAAAAAACCCACTTTGTTCCGATCACTGAGTGATTTCTAGGACATGGCACAAGGAACCACACTTTGTTCCTTTGGAACTGGTGTAGTTCTCCTTGCATAGTCATTATCCAAGACTCATCTTTCAAGGCCTCTTCTATGGAGTGAGGTTCAAACTGGGAATAAGTAGAGTTATTTTTCGTTTCCCTCTCTTCGTTTCTAGTGAGAGAAGCTCTGAGCGTTTCCCGCTTCAATTTCCTCTTGCATCGCAGAGCTCCCTCCCCGCCGGCCATGGCGGGTGCGGCGGGGGAGGTACAACTTCCCGGATTTGGGACCGATTCTCTAGCAGAAGATGCTACTATTATACCTCGGAAGTCTTATGCTCAATCTCTTCTGGAATCTCGTCAAATTCCTCATCGTCGCATTCCGGTGAAGCTCCCTGCGTTCACTGACCAGGGAGAACCGGCAGTGTTTTTCTCGCAGGATGACATTCAGGTATCTTGCGATCATCTCCAGCATGCTATAATTGCTAAATGTTCATATGGCCGTCCTTCGATTCCTAAGTCAAGGCATGTTTAGTTCAATACCTTCATCTAATTGCCGAGCCGATCATCAGTCGTATGAACCCTAGACATCTTCTAATTCGTCTGGGAAACGAGACTGACTATTTGAGGGTTCTTTTACAGAAAAGTTTTTTCATAAAAGGTTTTATGTTCAAATTTTTCAAATGGCAGCAGGATTTCGATTTTAAGTCTGATCCGCCCATTATTCCAGTCTGGATTGGTTTTCCGGAGCTTCCTGTAAATTTTTACCATGAAGACATGTTGCGCTCTATAGCTGGTAATATTGGTCAGGTGCTTCGAATTCATGAAACCACAGCTGCGATGACGAATACCTCAGAAGCCCTGGTCTGTATAGAACTGAATCTAGACAAACAAAGGAGAGATAGGATTTGGATTGGCATTGGCAATGGAGGATTCTGACAGCCGGTTAACTACCATAGAGTCCCTCAGTTATGTTCATTCTGTCATAAAATTGGTCATTCGGACAAGGAATGCAAAAAGAAAAAAGGTAAAATTCCCTCCAAGAATATCACAGAAATTCATGAAGAACAAAGGAATATACGACAAGCTTATAAGCCGAAGAAGGTCATTACAGATGAAATTCCAGCTACAGAGGCAAATAGATTTTCAGTCCTCAATCAGGTTGCTGAGGAAATAGACTCGGAGATTGTGAATATTCAAGTTAAGAAAGTCGATGGAGCTCCTTCTGGAATAGAAGAAAATTGCAATGTTCTGTCTTCTGCTTCTTCTGATTCCTTGGAAGATGATGAAATTAATGGTTCTAAGCCTAGGAAATGTTGTAAAGCTTCCTTAACTTCAAATCCGGTCTTCCTCCCTTGTATTTCAGAATCTGAGGAGCTGCCTTCAATCCATCAGTCTTCAGGGAAGATACAGGGGACTTTCCCTGATCATAGTCTGGTAAATTGAGCTATGGATCAGATAACTCTTAAGGCTGTCAATACTGATGTGGTTTCAAAATTATCAGCTGCTGAGAATGTTAAAATGGTATATCAATTCGGCGACTGTTCAAAGAATTTACCTCTGAAATCAAATTCTGATTCTGTTCTGCCCGGAGTTTTATTTAGTGATGCCCGATTGACAAGGGCCAAAGCCAAGGTATTGGCTGTTCATTCTTTCTCTTCTTTTAGTAATGATTAAATCAGCATTGGTGTGGAATGTTAGAGGAATTGGTAATAATGCCACTGTCCGGAGTCTTGCTCAGCTTGTTAGAGCTCATGATGTTAAATTGGCTGCAATTTCTGAACCTTGCATCAATTTTAAACGTGCTCCAAGAGTAGCCAGGAAAATCAAAATGCAGTCCGTAATTGGAAACAATGGTGATTCTTCTAAAATTTGGCTTTTTTACAACTCTAGTTTAAATTTGCAAATCGTGCAGCTGCATCCTCAGTATTTGACTGTGGGCATACAGGAAGAAGGCTCCATTTCTTTGCTATTTACTGCCATTTATGCTTTGTGTAGTAGTGATATTCGCAGAGAAATGTTTGACTCTTAATGGCTTTTAGTCAAGGGGTCTCAATCCCATGGATAATAGGAGGTGATTTTAATTGTGTCTTATCTCCTGAAGAGAAAATTGGGGGTAATCTTCCCTCAGTGGTTACAATGTCTGATTTTCAAGGCTTCCTGTCAACTGTTGGTCTTGTTGATGCTGGTTATTCAGGCTCTAATTTCACTTGGTCAAATAATCAGTTAGGCTCCACTCACATCAGAGCTCGGTTGGATAGGATTCTCTACAACTCCTCTTGGTTGGAAAAAGGAATTGGTTTGTCAGTGAAACACTTTCCCAGGGGCCCCTCTGATCATGCTCCCCTTTTGATTTCGACAAGCTCTGTCAGGTTAACCCCGGGGAGGTTTATCTATCAACATATGTGGCACACCCATCCTGAATTCCTAGATTTTGTTAAGATTCATTGGAACAAAGTCACTCAGACTAATGTCCATCCTTTTCATGCTCTACAAAGTAAATTGAAAAATCTAAAGCTTCATCTTAAAAGCTGGAATAAAGATATTTTTGGCAACATTCATAAGCTTAAAGATGATATTACTCATTCTGTTGAAAGAGCTCAGGATTGTTATGATGAAAATCCTACTGCTGAGAACAGAGCCACACTTAACAAAGCAAATGCTGAGATGAAGATGATATTGGCTAGGGAGGAGATCTATTGGTATCAAAAATCTAGAGTTCAGTGGTTGCAGTCTGGAGACAGAAATACACAATTTTTTCACCATTATACTAAAGTCAAACAGCAGAGGAATTTCATTCAAAAACTTAAGGTGAACAACATCTGGGTGGAAGACCAAGCCTCCTTACTTTCCGGGGCAGTTGATTACTTTAAGTCTTTGCTTACCTCTGAGGAACACAGCCTAGATGAAAACTTATTCTCTGCTATTCCTTCTCTGATTACTGATGATCAGAACTCTTCATTATGTTCAATCCCTTCTGCTGATGAGGTCAAGACTGCGGTCTTCTCCCTGTCAGGTAATAGCTCTCCAGGCCCAGATGGCTTTACAGGAGGATTCTTCACCTTTTGTTGGGACATTGTCTGCTTAGATGTGATCAATGCTGTTCAGAGTTTTTTTCAAGGGTGGGGTCTTCCGCATGGAATCACTTCCACCATCATTTGCCTGATTCCAAAAGTCAAGAATCCTTCCTCATTTGCAGATTTCAGGCCTATAAGTCTATGCAACTTTTTATATAAAATTGTGTCTAAAATATTGAGTGACCGGCTGAGGCATGTCCTTCCTATGATAATTTCAAGTGAGCAAAGTGGGTTTATCACTGGAAGACTGATAACTGACAATTTCCTTCTGGCCAGGGAGCTTTTTATGGAGTTAGACAGACCGGTTAGAGGGCATAATATGCTTATTAAACTTGACATGGCCAAAGCCTATGACCGCATTGAATGGGATTTTCTTTTCCATACAATGAGAAAATTTGGTTTTTCTAACAGGTTTGTGTCCCTCATTGCTCAACTTTTGATGAATTGTTGGTTCTCTATATCTTTGAATGGACAGATTCATGGCTATTTTAAGTTATCTAGAGGGGTTCGACAAGGGGATCCTTTAGCCCCTGCCTTGTTCATCTTAGCAGAGGAAGTCTTGAGTAGAGGGCTAAGTTTTTTATTCTCTTCTGGTAAATGCAAATATTATCATCTGCCTCGAGGTTCTCCCCAGTTATCTCACATTCTTTATGCTGATGATTCAATTATTTTTCTGAATGGGAGCATTCCCTCAGTTAAGCAGCTATTGTCTTTCCTTGGAAAATATGAAATGTCTTCTGGACAAAGAATAAATGCTTCCAAAAGCTGTTTTATTGTTGGAAAAAGAATGCCAGTCTCATCTATTAACAGATTGAAGCAACTGTCTGGGTACCAGCACAGAACTAATACTATCACTTACTTGGGTATTCCTTTGTTCAAAGGAAAAACTAAGGTTACTCATTTCAAATATCTTATTGATAAAATTAACTACAAACTAGCAGGTTGGCAGAGTAAACTTTTATCTCAGGCTGGTAGAGTTATCCTTATTCGTTCTATGCTGTCATCATTGGCAATATATTCAGCTAGTGCTGTTTCAATTCCTTGCACCATCCAGAGACAGATTAACAAAATGTGTGCCAATTTTTTTTGGCAAGGGGTCGACACTTCTCACAGGAAGCATTGGGTTTCATGGGACAGAATTTGTAATCCTATTATCAGTGGAGGCCTGGGTATTAGAAGTATTGCTGATATTCATATTTGCTGTCAAGTAAAACTCCTGTGGCTTTCACTATTTAGTGATTCTCTTTGGGCTCGGTTTGTTAGGTGCAAATATTTGCAAGGCTGTCATATTTCTGATTGCACCTCTCCATATCCAGCAGGTATTAGAACCAGAGATTTTTTAAAAGCTAAAACTACTCTTCTTTCTGGTCTCCGGATGATTATAAAAGATGGTTCATCTATAAACTTTTTCAAAGATACTTGGTATAAAGATAAAGCTTTAACTGCCCAGGCTTCTTTTCAATCTTTTGTTGAGGATTATTCTGCAAGGGCTGTATTAACAGAAGAACAACACAATGCTTGGAGTCTCATTACTGATCAGCAGACTCGGTGGGACCTTCAGAACATTAGTTTACAGAATGGTAGGGATATACCCATCTGGTCCTTATCTAATTCTGGAAAATTCAGCATTAAATCCACTTACAGATATATAAAGGGGCAAACAACTCAACATGACAGCTCAGGTTTTAGCAAGCTATTGAATATCAAATTTCCTCCAAGGGCAGCTTTATTCTGCTGGAAGCTCATACAACAGGCGGTTCCAACTGACAGCAGAGTACAATCAAGTGGTGTACAAATGGCATCTTGCTGCTCTTGTTGTCAATTCACTAAGAATAATGAAGATGATGATCATCTATTCCTGAAAAGTGAACCTGCTGCCCTCCTTTGGAATAAGTTTGGACCCCTCTTAGCTGACTCAAAACCAACATCTAATTTTTGCTTGTGGCTAAAGCAATTCATTTCAGAAATTCAAATTACTTCTCCTATAGGCTTTATATCTCTTATGGTGGTGATTTTGATAACTTGGGAGATTTGGAAATATCGATGCTTGGTCAGGTATGAAGGTAGCTCTTCCAATATTTTAAGGGTGGCTGATAACATTCTTTTGGAGATTAAACAAACTGTGCAGCATTCCCATTTCAGACAAGGCATTAGACATAATCACTGGAAAATGATTAATGAATTTGGTATTGAGGTTAACATCAAACAGCCGGCATTTACTATCATTAGATGGATGCCCCCTTCTGTTAACTATTCTCTTAATATTGATGGGGCTTGTAAGGGCAATCCAGGCCCGGCTGGAGGGGGAGGCTGCATAAGAAATCCTTATGGTCAAGTTTTGCTAAGTTTCTCCTACTACTATGGGAATGGCACAAATATGCTTGCTGAAGGAAGAGCTCTTCTAGATGGTCTACGTCTAGCCAGCCTGCACTCTATTCCTTTGTCAATCATTTATACAGATTCTATGGTTATGGCTGATATGCTAACCAATAAGAAAGATCCCCCTTGGTCCCTTCTTCCATGGTGGGCAGAAATTCAAGAAGTCTTCCATTCATGTGGCTGCCCCATCACTCACACCTACAGAGAGATTAATCAGGTTGCTGATGCCCTTGCCATTCATGCAATATTCATTGGCCGCAACAAGGAGTTTTATTCTTTCAAAGATTTGCCCATATTAGCCAAAGCTTATGCTTTAGCGGATGCCTCTTCTGTTCCTAATTTTCGTAGAACTTTTGTATAGTCTCTTTTCATTTTCATTGTACTAGAGACTTGGTCTTTTCGGTCTCTATTGATCTGTACAGATTCTTCACAAAAAGAGAAGTAATAAAATCAGCATTTAGGGGTTTGCTTGGTGGAGTGAGAACATTCCCTTCCTCTGGAATGGGGGTGCACTCTCCCTTCGGCCGCTAGATGACTTTGTGATTGATATAAAAAAAAGGTTCAAACTGGGAAAGTAAGGCTATGTAATCCATATTTTCAACTTCCCTAAAAGAGGCTCGTGTTCTTATTCCTTCATCTACATTGCCCATCACATTCTCCGACGGATGGTCCTTTGCAAATGTCCATTGCCTTGGTAGCTGCTGTTCAACTTGATCTTCCTGATTTGCATCATCTTCTTGTGGTTCTTCTACTTCTTATTTCTCAGATTTTTCTTCCATCTTCCCGGTATCACCAACATCTAACTCTTCATCCTGCAAAATAGATTTTTCATTAGTGCTTTTGGAAGATGATTCATCAACAATGTCATGGGGGATTTCCTCAACTACAAGAGTTCTCAAGTTATACACTCGATAGGCTCTTGAGCTAAGAGAGTACCCAAGAAATATACATTTATCACTTTTGGGATCAAATTTAGCCAGGTCTACTTTACCATTGTTGTGAATGTAGCAAATAGAGCCAAAAGGTCTAAGATAAGAGATGTTTGGCTTCTTACCTCGGTACAGCTCATAGGGAGTTTTCTTTAACAATGGTCTTACCATGGCACGGTTGACTATGTAGCAGGCAGTGTTCACTGCTTCAGCCCAAAAGTATCTCGATAAGTTGTTCTCATTTAGCATGGTTCTTGCCATCTCAGTCAACGTTTTGTTATTCCTTTCAACAACTCCGTTCTGTTCAGGGGTTCTTGGTGCGGAGAAGTCGTGTATATAGCCTTGAGCCCTACAAAAGTTGCTGAACTCATTATTATCAAATTCCCTATTATGATCACTCCGCACGGCTTTGATGCAACACCCCTTTTCATTTTGAACTACCCTGCAAAATACTTCAAACTCCATCAGGCCATCATTTTTATAGGAAAGGAAATATACCCAGCAAAATCTTGAGTAGTCATCCACAATTACAAATCCATACAGTTTACCACCCAAGCTATGTGTTCTGCTTGGTCCAAAAAGGTCAATGTGGATTAACTCAAGGGGTCTCGATGTGGTTACATCATTCTTGCACTTGAATGATGTCTTTGTTTGCTTACCACTGCTGCATGCCCCACAGACTCCTTCATCAACAACCTACAGCTTAGGCAAACGAACTACCAAATTATTTCGAGACAGTTTTAGAAAAACATTAAAACTAGCATGCCCAAGTCGACGATACCAAAGCCAAGCATCATCATTATTCCTTGAAACCAAACACAAGTTCTCATGAGAGGCATCATCCAAATCTATCATATATACATTGTTATGCCTAAAACCAATGAATTTTATCTCATGAGTATTTTTATTTACAATAGTGCAGTGGTTAGAATCGAAAATCACTTTGCATCCTTTGTCACACAATTGACTTATGCTTAGAAGATTGTGATGCAACCCTTTCACTAGCAGGACATTCTAAAAGGCTTGATTTTGATTCTTACCTATCTTATCTTCTCCGACAATTTTGCCTTTGTCCTTACCACCAAATGCTACTGTCCCACCATTCTTTTCATGCAGGTCCGCAAATAATTCTTTATTTCCCGTCATGTGCCGAGAGCATCCGCTGTCCAAGTACCATCTATTCTTTTGAGCTCTCAAGCAGACCTGCAAACACAACACAAGTACTTATGCGGATTTTGGTACCCAAGCAAGCTTGGGTCCACGATTGTTAGAGACATGAGATTTGTATGATCTATTTCTTATTCTAGCAAAACTTTCATCATCAAATTTCAGAATTCTGCAATCATACATGTCATGGCCTAACCTTCCACAGTAAAAACATGTAATGGCTCTATCCCTGTTTCTCCTTCTACCATTCAAAAATGAATTACGCACATTTGTTTTTGACGAGGATGGAGATGAACTTATAGGAGCCAAATGAGTTGAATGTGTTCCTGATTATGATGTTTTTCCTTTTTCAAGGATAGCAATAGCATCCCTTAGCTCATTGACTTCATACTTTAATGAATGAATCTTGTCTTCAGCCATTTTTTTGGCTTGAATGCATGCACTTCTTTCCAACTTTTCTTGTTCTAAGTCTATTTTTAATTCTTCATGCATTTTGGTGAAAGTGGCTTGGTCCTCACGCATGCATGAACTCTCATCTTCAAACAACTCAATATTAAACACAAGAATTTTATTTTCATGTTTCAACTTTTCAGTTTCAGATTTTAAAGCATGACAGGTCTCACAAGATTTTACAGCATGCACAAAATGATCAATTTTCTTTTTCAAACTTCTATTTTTAGATTTGAATCTTTTACATTTTTCATACAAAGATTCATAAGCAATCTGCCATTGTTCACATGTAAGAGATTTGGTTTCAGAATTTACCTCATTGGCATCGTCTTCATTTGCCATGAAACATAAATTCTGAACCAACTCATCCAGTTCATCTTCATTCACGGATTCTTCCTCATCTTCATCACTCCATGTGGCCACCATGGCCTTTGGCTTCTTGAACTTTCCTTTCTTGAACTTTTTCATCAGATCAGGGCACTCACCCCGCATATGACCGGGTTTCTTGCATTCGTAGCAAATAACTTCTTCCTTCTTGCTACTTTCACCTCTGTTAGGACCTTGCTTCCTTGTTCCTTTTCTGAATTGGTCACCGAACTTTCTTGTTCCTTTGACGAATCTTCTTGCTCTTCTTATGATCATGGCAACCAACTCCTCATCTTCGGTGTTACCGATGGAATCATTGTCACCGCCCTCTGATTCTTGTGGATTCACCTTTAGGGACAATGGTGTGACTACCTTCTTTTTCTTGTGATCGTCCTCACTCCTTTTGATGTTGATTTCATAAGTCATCAAGGAGCCTATCAACTCATCCAGAGTCAAAGTGCTAAGATAGTGGCCTTTGTATGCCACTATGTGACATGGATCTTAGCACCTTTCTGACGAGTTCCTTGTTAGAATACTCTTTACCAAGGCCCTTTAGTCCATTCGTGATTTCCGTCAATCTTGCAAACATATCAGAAATGGACTCCTCTGTTTTCATCATAAACAACTCATAATCCCGAACTAACAGATTCGCCTTGGTTTCCTTTACTTCCGATGTTCCTTCATAGATCAACCGCAGCTTGTTCCACATCTCCTGTGCAGAGGAACACATAGAAATTCGTGAGTATTAGTTAGGATGAATGGCACACTATATTATATTCATGGCTTTAAAGTTTGCTGAACACTTCTTTATATCCTCATCATCCCACTCATCCTCATTTTGAGACAGAGTATACGAACCCTTGCTAATGACGCGCCACACATCATAGTCTTAGGCTCGTAGAAAAACATACATTCTATTTTTCCAATAAGGGTAATTTGATCCATCAAAGAACGGGGGTCTTTGGATCGAATGCCCTTCGGGCATCATCCCCTTGTTTGCCATATAATGGGATCTGCTCTACGACCGTGTGGTCAAGTGAAACAGAGACCAAAGCTCTAATACCAATTGTTGAGTCCCGAAAGACGACAATCAAGAGGGGAGGGGTGAATTGATTGGCCAATTAAAATTCTTTCCGAGTGAAACTTTGTTAATTAAACATACATGCACTAGATCTCACTCGAACATGGACACACTTGTGAATGCGTGTGGATAATGGTAGGTGTTTGACAATGGAATTGGTGTATGCTCAACTCACCGTGAAGCCCACACGACTATGGATGCGGAAGATCAAACCACAAGTGACACACGAGATTTTTAGGTGGTTCGGGTACACTGCCGTGTCCCCTACGTCCACCCCTCACTCATGAGGATCAAGACTTCACTATGAAGTGAGCCACACACACACGCTGTATAGAATAGCAAACACATACACACGGCACCCTATCTGGGCTACCACACACACACACACACACACACACACACACACACACACACACACACACACACACACACACACACACAAAACACACATACAGACGTTCATGTTTCCGAACACGAACAACACACATACAGATCTGATTCAAGTTTTACACCAAATGCTCAAGTTGACACAAAGTAAATCTGAGAGTGAGGAGTGGAGAATGATTTATCGTGGTTGAAGCTCCCCCTTTCACTTCCTTGAATATAATTGAATGCTTCTGCAGGAGGAAGATCGATCCTTGAGTAAGAATGAAGCTATGTCGCACAAACAAGGTTACAGCTTTGATATCCCACGCAGCTTGCTGTTGGGGATGATGTGGAGGCTTGATTCAAGCTTCTTCTCTTCACTTTCAGGTTCAGAACAAGGTGGAAGAAGGCCCTTGAGCTGCTGATGCGAACCTACACTCACAAAGGTTAGAATAATAACACAACTTTAGATCTCTCTCCCTCTTACGGTTTGAGGCCCAAGAGATGGTTTTATGCTTCCAGGACGGTCAAGAGACACCCCTGGGACAAGATCCATGAAACATGGAGTAAAACAAGGCGAATGGACGGGAGTGGGTGTGATGGGGACATCAGAGCAAGAGCACTGACATTTTTCATTTGCATTTATGTCTTTAGTTTACTTTTATATCCTTGGGAAAGTATGTTCACAATTGTAAGGCTTTATAAGCTAATGTGTCATTCCCTAGGATTGTTTGGGTTTTTGTGTAAAAGTCTAGTAGGACCAGCAAGGGGCCTCCATCCCTTTATCCATTGGTCCACCTAAGCCTTACCGTCCCATGTGGGGCTGGTCAAAGGTCCAAGGTGGGTTTCTAGATGCTTGACCATTCAAGGGGACAAGGTAGAAGAAAATTCAAAATTGGACCAAGCAAAGTCCAAGATGCTTCCCCCTTATAATATAGTTTATCCCATGTTGTATTTTTATTTAATTTGGTCATTTGACCACATGGGGAAGAAAATCCCCACTCTCCCACGAAATTCTCATCCCCCCACCCCTTGCCATTCTCTATATAAGCCAATGTATAGTGTCATTAGAGATATTAATGAAGAATTAAGCATTTTTGCCAAGAGCAAGCCCAAGGGCACCCCTTGTGTCTCTCCTCTCCCCCTTGCAGCAGTGATTGCTGTCCATTCTAGGGTGTGAAGCCCTCATCTTGGTGTGACTCCAAGATCTCCAACCTCTACTGGATGCGACATCCGGTCGCCGCCTTCCGTTCGTGCCGCCATCGCGCCACCGCCACCATCGTCGGAGTTCTATCTCCATCAGGATAGAACCTCTTCTCTAAATTTTATCTTTGGTTCTTGTTTTCTGATTGAGCCCAAACTTTGAGGGCTTTTTCTACGTGTCTCCTCTAATCTCCAGTTCAAATTTCGTGTCATTTGGTCTTAGTTTGGGATTTTTCCCATATTTTTGTTTGTCCTCTCAGTAATTTGCCCTTTTACAGATCTGCGAGACAGAGTCTCCTTGTTGCATTTTTCCCACCCTCTTAGAAAATTTCAAAAAATCCACAAAACTTTTCAGGTGTTCCTCACGTATACCCCCTTCCACCATAATTTTCTTTGAGTCTGAAAAAATCATTTACCCCTCAGTCAAAGGTCAGTTTTAGGCAGATCCCTTGCTGCCCTATGTGTCTGTCAGTCCGGGACAGAAAAAGTCAGTCTTGAAGAGCCTCCCATTTCTCATCCCTTCATTGGATCGGCCTACAAAATTTATATGTGGTATATCTGGGCGTCCTCTTTCCAACTCTATCAGTTTCACCTCAATCCGATTTCGGATCTGAGAGAACTAATTTTTTCCGCCGAGGCGCGTAAATCTATTCCCTGTGCAGATCAGAAAATTCTGTCCGGGAATAATTCGTGCAAAATTATCAAAAGTCAACTTCTGGAACTGCCACTTCAGGGAGTCGATCATGGACATCCCGCCATCGTCCCAGCCAAGCGGTGCCTTCGGAAGACCTCAGGAGGGCATCGTTCCTTTGGAATCCGCACCTTGCTGTCCAGCGAGTCAGAACTGAGTCGGCGCAGTACCGAGTTGGCGCAGCACCGAGTCGGACCAGCAAGCCGAGTTCGTGCCGAACGCACCTCCAGATTACTGCCCGTCAACCCAGGGTCGGTCCTCCCGAGCCCCACTTGTAGCTCTTTACCTCCCTACGTGGAGTGGACAATAAAATTCACGGTTGTAATTAACTTTTTACTGTTGTTACCGGGAGTTACCGTAACTGGCCGGGGTCGTCTTCCCCACACCCGAAGCGTGGAGGTAAACTCGCTCCCACTCTTTATTGCATTTTGCTTATCTCGTATATTTTTGAATACCGCTGCATGTGATAGGTTATTAGCCCGTTATATCATTTGTATCACCGCTGCGAGAGTGAGTGAGTGACCGTCCCGTGACTCAATCCGAGTTAACGCGGAAAAGCCGATACCAGAGACTCATGGCCGGTTTCTCAACCGCGCTCGGTCCCACCTCTTCCCTCGCTTAGTGATGATCGCGAGCTAGAGTCCCAGGCCGTGTGTCTGTCCCGCATCAGGGTGGACATTTGGTTCGAGGACGCAAAAGTCCTATTTCACGGCTCCGCATAGGTGTCGACACCTTGTGCATTCCAGTTCACCCAAACAGACTCCCTGGACACTGGGTGTCGACACCTGGTGTTCTGGCATGCTGCCAGAACCAGTTCAGGTAGGTGTCGACACCTGGTGTTGACACCTCCTGGTCTTGTTGCTGGAAACGAGTCCTGGAGTAGGATGCCGACACCAGGTGTCAACTTTTGCTCTGCCAGAAAGCCCAAAGACCCATTTTGCTAAAAATTAAAGCTCCAACTCCTCCAGAGATTATGGCATGATTATAGGTGATTGTAAGGAAGTCTTCCCGCCTGTAAAAACACCAAGTATAAGTCAGATTGATACAACATAGAGCTCACAAAACAACCCATTACATTTCACTTCCATTAATGGAATTTTGGTGACTTGGAAGAGTGTTTTCCATTTCCATTCCAAGAAGAGAAGACAGATGAGTTAATTTGCCATTCCAAGAAGAAAAGAGTGATGAGATATCCATATCAAACCACATATCAACATTTACCTTATCGTTTTATCTGAATTCACCTTTGGTCCTCAATTGCTTGCTCATTTGTAGAACTGTCCATTCAAGAACCATTGAGTATCAACTATTAATCACCATTGCATGATAAAATAGATTTGGAGTCCATAAGTGTACAGAACCAGTTCACTCTAAACCATGATCGCACATTGCATTCATTAATCATCAAAACTCATTAATCCACACATCATAATCTCGGGGCAAACAATTTGACACACAATACACTGGTTGATGGTGGCCGAGACCATCAGCGCATCCGAGTGGGGGGTGGTTACACCTTCCAGGTCATCGTCTGAAAAGATGATAGGGCCCCTTAGGCGTCCCGGAGTGGCGGCCTCCAGTTGAGTGTCGCCGCCTGTGGACGTATAAAGTTGCACATCCATATGTTCCGCCCAGTCCAGCATCAGCAACAATTTTGAATTAAGAAATCACGGAGAAGAAGGGTCATCCGACCTCTCCGAACAAACAGATGCTGCCGTGAATCCATCTCCGGGGTCACGATAGCAAAGAGAAACCAACCCCCGAGAAGCTCACCATTCATGGGCCCCCGGGGAAAATCAAATAATCCACGGCTCGTGCTCGTAATGGGATTTAACATGTCTCAACGGCATGCTTTTCAGTCCTCAACGGCACGCCCTAGTGCCTTTTCTTCAACGGCACGCCCCAGCCCGCGCTTCAGCGGCACGCTCCCCGTGCCCCCTCCAGCGGCACGCCCAGGGGTTGCCCTCCAGCGGCACGCTCCCTGCTACTCCTCAACGGCACGCTCAATGTGCCCCTCAGCGGCACGCTCCCTGCTGCCCCTCAGCGGCACGCCCCTGTCGCCCCCTTCAGCAGCACACCGCCCAGCTCTCCCCAGCGGCACGCTCTGGCAGCCCTTCGGTGGCACGACCTCGCCTGCGCCTCCACCGATACGCCCAGTATTGGGTGTCTTCAGCGGCACGCCTGCAAGCTCCTTCAGCGGCATGCTCCGCCCAGAAGCCTCAAGTGACACACCGGTGGGAGCTCCCCACCGGTACACCCGTCCGGCGTCTTCAGCGGCACACCTAGCTTGGGTGTCTTCAGCGGTGCACCCCCCCTGCGTGCCTCTTCAGCGGCACTCTCGGGCTAGCGTCTTCAGTGGCATGCCCCTTGTGGGCTCTTCAGCGGCAAGCTTTTGTAGCCCCTCTGTGATAGACTTCTTGGACCTTCCAGCGGCACAGGTCTCGGGCCATTCAGTGGCACGCTTTCTGTGTCTTCCAGCGGCACAACCTTTTGGCCTCTCAGCGGCACACCTTGCCACCCTGTGCAACCGGCAGAACTGACGTGACGCCCATCCCCTACGATCCGCTGGCGCGCAGCGAGATGGCTGAGGTGTCACCCAGGGAGGAAGACACGCAAGCTACTCCCTCCTGCAACCAAGGACGGGAGAGTCAACTCCCATTTAATGCCCGTCAACTTCGGATGCTTCCCGCCTTCGGTAGCTCTCGCCGTGGGAGATATAAAAAGCCTCCGCGGCTCCACAGACAGGGAGACAGAGGAAAGAAAAGAAGAAGAGAAGAGAAGAAAAGAGGAAGAAGAGGAGGAGGGGCTCCAGCCTCTCACCCCCCCACTGCTGTTCCGTTGACCGCCGTCTGCACGTAGAGAAGAGAAGAAGAAGAAGAGAGGAAGAAAGAGAGCTCCCGGCGGCCACCGGAGGCGGAAGAGAGTGAGAGAGAGAGAGAGAGGTATTGTAGCAGAGGGTGTTGGGGGAGCAGGGAGCTGTCGCACCTGCTCGCCCTAGCACTCTCTCTCTCCCATTCCTTCTCTTCCCCATCTTTTTTATGTTCTTCTTCCTCTCCCCTTTTCGGGGGCTCCGGCCTTGATGTTTGTTGTAATGTGCTTGGTCGGCGACAACCACTTTTTTCTCATGAATGAAAGCCTCCCCTTTTTGTTCGGATTTCTGATCGCCTCCGTTGGTTTGAATCATCATATACACGTTTAGCCTCCCCCCCTCTCCGGTAGCTTGGCCTTTGACATTGCTCTTTCCTTCCTTGGCGAAGCTCCTTTGTAGGGCCTCCAGACTTCAACCTTGCCCCTCTTGCCAAGCCTCCCTTGGTCTTGGCCAAGACAATACTCCCAACCCGGCTTCCCTTCCATCCTCACCCCTCTGCGGAACCCGTGGCCGGTGCACCCTGACTCCTTCTACCCAGTACAGCCCCCATTCTCCTGAGTTGACCCCAGCCCGGTGTGCTCCAGCCTTCTGGCCCGATGCAGTCTCCCTATCCCTCAGTGGCACACCCTGGGCCAACCTCTCACCGGCACACCTCTTGGTGCCAGCTAGCCCGGCAAGCTTCCCCCTTTAGCTTCCCTGGCCGACACAGCCTCTTGCCTGCCTAGCCCGGCGCAGTCTCCTGGCCGGTGGACACCCCCCAGGCCAACCCTTAACCGGCACAGCCTACCTGGAAGGTGCACCCTCAGCCCTCTCTTCCCCGGCACACCCGTGCCTTCTTTGCCCGGCACACCTTGTGCCCCTCAGCCCGGCACACCCTAGCCACCCTTAGTCCGGCACACCTATCCAGCCTCCCATCGCCTTTTTAGCTGGCATACTAGCCATCAGTTCCCCCTTTCATGCCCGGGGCACCCCCAGCCAGTCCCAGAGGAGTCCCCTCATCCGTCGCTTCTTCCGGGTTCTCCGAGGTTTTATCAAAGGCATCGTCGCCCTTGGCACGCACCTGAAATTGTCGGGTTCCGCAACTCCATGTGGGCGCGTTTCCTTTATCTCCCTTACCATCCGGGTCAAGGGGAGATGCTGCTGAATTTTTATTAAAAGTAATAATATGTTAAAAAGGCAAAAGGAAGCAATAAACAAATGGAACAATAATACGTTTAAAGACTTAAAGAAGCAACAAACCAATGAAATGAACAACGGTAAAAATGCTTCAAACAAGGCAAGAGAACTATGGACAACACAAGAGAGTCAGACCGAGTGACAACTAAGCAACTTGAACATCCGTCCTTAGGGAAGAAAGAATGAAAGATAATCAAGGGAGAGAAAGAAGAAATTCATGCGAATTGAATAAAAATCAAGAGAGAAAAGAAAAGGAAAAGATGTAAGAATGGAAGAGGGGTGGGCCCCGTCTTCACCCTCATCCGACACACTTGTCTGTCTTGGCCTCCCCCAGTACGCTTCTAACCTCACCCTTAGTCGACACACTTCCTTGGCCAGTGCACCCCTCAGCTGAGCCTCTTCCCCGGCACACCCTCTGAAACCTTCGCAGGCGCGACCACCACCCAGCTCCCTCCCCAGCACACTCGTCCAGGTCCTTCGCCGGTACGCTCCCCATCCTTCCTCGGCACGCTTTCCTTGCCTTCACCGGTACGCGCCTCCAGCTCCTTCGTCGACACGCCCATCCTTGAAACCCTCCAGCGACACGGCCCCTGCGCCTCTTCCCCGGTACACCCCAGCCGCCCTTGGCCAGCACGCCTCGGCCCGGCACACCTGCCATCGGCTTCCCTGTGCACTTCAACCCAGCTCCTTGGCCGGTACACCCTCCAGCGCCTCCCTCTCTGGCATACTCGCCCCTTTCAGCCCCCAACGGCCCACTCTTCCTTCAAAAATTTATATATATAGTGATAATGATAACAATAATAATGATAATAAAAAAATTATAATAAATAAATAGATCAGAATACGTAACAAATAAACAAAATGGGAAAGATGTATAATCAAATAATAATAATAATAATAATAATAATAATGATGATAATAATAAACAAACAAGAAAATCACCCGAAACAAATACCTAAAGGGAAATAAGCCACAAGAAAAGCATATAATTAAAATCCCAGATAAAAAATGTAATAAGACCCACATTGCAGCCCCCGTCTCTCCCCGTGATCTGGTGCGGAAGGAACAGTAATGCTGCCCTCGCAGGCCGGGTCTGAGTTTGGGATCTGCCCCGACATGGCCAGGCTCTGACCTTACCTTGGGCCGACATTCCGATCAAATTGGACCCGCTCCTCAGGCCGGATCCCTTCTGAGCGACTACTAAAATTGCCGCACGTTTGGCAGACATTTGAACGGGTTCACCTCGATTTCCATCGCGTTTCTATTACGGACCTTTGTCCGAACATAAAATGGTCCATAAATGACTGACAAATCTAAATGGAACGAGGAGGCTCTCGTCATACCCAGACCCTATGTGCGGGAATATCAATGAGGCCTTCATGGGTCACGCTTAGACCTCAAGTCCGTCTCGATTATGGTCATTGTCTGACCCATATCTTCGGCCTATAGCCCGCTCCCTTTGAACACGTCTCTGGTTTTGGGATTTAATCTGGGACATCCTCCCCCGTTTCCCGTTGGCACTAGAAATATTAATGATGCTCATGCAAGTCTTTTTTCGACTGCGGGGGGCCCACCGCAGTGTGGTCGCGGCTTGATCTTGCTCCGAGCCGACAAACTTGTTGGTTTCTGACCGCTTTAACCGGGATTTAACTGAATATTTCTCCTTCCCCTGAACAATAAATTTGCCATACCCCGACATACATATGCTCCGGATTTCCCCGTGACGGTTACGATATTCTCAAGCCGGACACTCGTCCGGATATTAAATGGTCCCCTGAGGGACCGACATGTTTCGAATGCTTGCCTCCCTAGACATAGGACTTTTTGGCTGATTCGAGGTCACTATCGCCCCGTTTCTCCCGATATAATTTTCTGGCCATGAGGCCCTGATTCCCGGCGATTAATCAAGGGTGTTCCCCTCTCCGAGGGGATGTAAATAATGCCGTGACCTTTATGGCACAGCGGGTTTCGGTCCCGACCCGAACCACACAATCGTCTGACCGAGTCAGATCGAGCGCACCAATGACTTCCTCGAAACTCGAGCAAATCATCACTTTGTGACTGACACGCCTGTGCACTTAACAAATCAATGAATAAATAAAACAACATCTTTAATCGAAAAGTGCGTCCACAAGTCTGGCACGCCCGGTGGGACTAAAGCCACCCTTCATCTCTTCACCGGGACTCAGGGCCTCATGGCCTCCTAATGAACGATGTTTGTCTGCTTGATGAATTATAGGGTGCCGTTCTTGTCAGCCTTATGGGGAGGAAAGTCGGACTAGTCACAATTGTCTTCGTGGCCTTGAGACACTACCCCGAGGCACTTGCAGCCTCCCGGAGTCATGAGGCCGCTAAAAAAAGATGAAGAAGGAGGAGGGAGGGGAAATCAACCCCCCGTCCCTAAGGAGAAGAAAAGAAAGAAAGGAAGAAAAGAAGAAGAGAAGAAAAGAAAGGAAGAAAAAAGGGAGGAAGAAAAGAAAGAAATAAAAAAGAAGAAGAGAAAGAATTGACGAGAGAGGGTTGTATAGCCATATCCGCTAAGACCCGTGCTGAATAAAGATTGCCACTATGGGATTGAGGTGATGGAGCGAACCACTCATCCCCTCCCTGAGGGGGTGAGCGTTCTTCTGCACACCTGCCTTGGTCTATTACACAAAAGAAAGAGAAGAAAAGAAAGGACGAAAATAAAAGTTGACAAGCATTGCTGACCAAAAGAACAAGAAGAAACCCGGCATCCCTCCCGACTCTAGGAGGGTCCAAGTCCGTGGTGCAATGCCTCGGTCCGTCCCACCTTCCTCCTGCCCCTATCCGGCGCAAGACGGTCCCTCGAGTGGCTGTTAGAAGATCCAACAAACTGCAACTGTAGCTTGATGAGCTCCTGCCCACTGTGGGGGATACTTTATAGCAATGAGGCCAAGCACGGCCATCACTCCCGAAGAGAGCGTGCATATACCCCGCCATGAGGGATAAGAAGAAGTAATATACCCCGCCATGGAGGCACATGAAATAAAGGCTACACCCCCGCTCTAGGGGCATTTGAAGAGAAACATACCCCGCCATGGGGACACATGAGACAAAGGATATACCCCGGCTTAGGGGTATCTGAAGAAGAGGTAGAATACACCTCCGCCTGGGGGCACAGAAGCAAAGAGACATACATCCTGACCTAAGAGCATGTGAAGAAAGAATATACCCCGGCTTAGGGGCGTCAGAAGAAGAAACTTACACCCCGCTATGGGGGCATAAGAAGCAGAGGAATTCACCCCGGCTTAGGGGCATAAGAAGCAAAAAAAAAACACCTCGGTCTGGGGGCATACAAAGAAAGGAACGCACCCAGCTTAGGGGCATCTGAAGAAGAAACATACACCCCGCCTGGGGGCATAGAAGTCATAAAGAATACACCCCAGCTTCGGGGCATTTGACGAAGAATCCACCCCGATCTGGGGGCATAAAGAGCAAAAGAATACACCCCGGCTTGGGGGCATTTGAAGAAGAAACATACCCCGTCCGGGGGCATTGAAGCCATAAATAATAAACCCCGCCTGGGGCACAGAAGCAAAGAGGCAGAATCCACCCCGGCCTGGGGGCATCAGAAGCAAGAAGAACTATACCCCACTCCAGGGCATAAGAAGCAAAATACATACCTTGCCATGGGGGCACAGAAGCAAAGAGACACACACCCCGCTCTGGGGGCATATGAAGAAAAATACGCCCAACCTTGAGGGGTAGAAGAAGCATAACCTACCCCGGCCCGGGTGCATAAGAGGCAAGACACCCCCGCCATGGGGGCACATGAAATAAAGGCTACACCCCAGCTCTAGGGGCATTTGAAGAGAAACATACCCCGCCATGGGGACACATGAGACAAAGGATACACCCCGGCTTAGGGGTATCTGAAGAAGAGCCAGAATACACCTCAGCCTGGGGGCACAGAAGTAAAGAGACATACATCCCGATCGGGGAGCATGTGAAGAAAGAATATACCCCGGCTGATGGGGGACGAGACCACGGACACGACAAGCTCGTGACTGCTCCTTAACGAGGGAAGCGTCGGACGTGCACGGTTGAGAAATCGGCGAGAGCTAGGGTGGTCAATTCGCACTTTCGTGCCCGGATCGGGTCACGGGACGGTAACGCTCTCTCTCGCGGCAGCGGTGATATAAATATAAAGCGAGCTAATTGTCCCTACGCATGCTCTCTAGCAGCGGCATAAACAAATATATATGAAGTAAGCAAAATGCCGAGAAGGGAGCGAAAATGATACCTCCACGCGCTCGGCGTAGGGACGACGGACCCGGTCGAAACCCGTACTCCCGGAATAATATTACACACTTGTTACAGCAATGAAGCACTGCCCACTCCACGCAGGGAGGTAAAGGGCGACACAATGGGGTCCGGGAGGACCGAATTCGGGTTGATGGGCGGCTTCTCGCGTCTCTTCGGCAGCACCCGAACTTGTGACTGTGGGGCCCACGTGCTGTCCGGAGGGGCCGTGTGGGGCCCGGTGGCACCACTGTGGTGGGGACACTTGGGGAAGCGTTCCCTGGGCTGGCGGCACACTGAAACGTCGACCGGAGGCCGGGTGGCTCCGTTCGGCACCGGTCGGAATAACCGGCCACGGATCTGCCTGTTCTGTTTTCCGCCGCGCGCTCCGGCGAGAACGGACGCTGCGATCAGCCCTGATGTCGGATCGACACAAAACTGGCGCCGTTGGGAAGCTCTCTGGAAGTACTTCAACCTAGGCCTGGAGATGGGACCTGGATCTGCATGGATCTGGGCTTTATTGAATTTTTGAGTTCCTGGTGTACAGTAGCCGAACTCTCAGATCTGCTGGGAACTTGTCTTAGAACTGCCATTGACCGCAAGGTAGATGTCCGATTCAGCTCCTGAGCTCTTCACAAAAGTTATAGGAGTTTGAACAAGGAAGATGGGAATATTTGTTGTGGACTGATTGGAGGTGGCTACGAATTGATATGATTTTTTCACTGGACAGAGGTTGGATCTGGAAATAGGTGGACAACACTGTAGCTATCTCTGAGAACGAATTTTGAAAAAAAGGTGGAGGGATGATAAAAATTCATGGTAGGAAGGGTGGGTGGAC
Organism: Amorphophallus konjac; assembly: GCA_022559845.1. NCBI lineage: Eukaryota > Viridiplantae > Streptophyta > Magnoliopsida > Alismatales > Araceae > Amorphophallus > Amorphophallus konjac. Next base: position 22,431,957 of record CM040119.1, on the reverse strand, counting down.
AGAAATCTCAGCAAAATTGGGAGCCCTAGAAAAATCAAAAGATGGATCTAAGATGCGAAACTCAGGAAACATGAAATTCAGATCTGAAACTGGCAGAACTGAATTTGGGAATTGAACGAAAATGGGAAATTAGCAAATGGAGGATTTATGACCCACCAATTTTTTTAGAATGTGGGAAACACCTCTAGAACATCCCCTCAAAATCCCAAATCGATCTGAGCTCGTGGCTGACAGAAAAAATTCGTGGAAGGGGCTGTTGTTGGCTGAAGATAGAACTCCGACGGTGGCTCGATGGCGGCTCGATGGCGGCACGAACGGCGGCGGCGGCGGCACCAGATGAAATCAGAGATTGGGGAAGGGGGATAGAGATGAATCCACTCTAGAAAGGGGGGTTTGGGGAAGGAAGAACACCAGGAGAGAGGAAGGGGGCGCAATATGCTCCAAGCTTCACACAATTTTCTATCTTTTTCATTAATTTCCACATGAAAATACAACCTTTTATATGCTAGGTATTAAATCTAATGTAGACCCTTGGATCTAGGGATGGGGAGTGGAGGGCCTAAATCAAATGTGAATAACACACAAAAAATAATAAAATAATAAGGGGAGAGGGGCGCCCCCTTGACCAAGGGTATTGGTAGGTGAAGGTAGGTAACCTACCTTGGACTAATTTAACCACTTGTCTCCCATGTGGTCAATTGGCATTAAACCCTTCTAGATGGCCACCTAGGATGGTTGACCAACCCCACATAGGTGACATGGACCAATGGGAAAGGGTTGAGGGCCCCCTAGCTGGACCTACTACACAATTGCACAAAAACCCACACAATCCAAGGGAATGACGCATTGGCTTACAAAGCCGTACATTTACGTACATACTTTCCCAAAGATATAAAAATAAACTAAAGGACATAAATGTAAAATAAAATGTACATGCTCGACGTCGATTCCCATCACCGGCTTAGGGGCATCAGAAGAAGAAACATACACCCCACTATGGGGGCATAAGAAGCAAAGGAATTCACCCCGGCTTAGGGGCATAAGAAGCAAAAAAAAACACCTCGGCCTGGGGGCTTACAAAGAAAGGAACGCACCCAGCTTAGGGGCATCTGAAGAAGAAACATACACCCCGCCTGGGGGCATAGAAGTCATAAAGAATACATCCTGGCTTAGGGGCATTTGAAGAAGAAACACACCCCGTATAAGGGTAGATAAAACAAAAAGAATACATCCCGGCTCAGGGGCACACAAAGAGAGAAACTCACCCCAGCTTAAGGACATTTGAAGAAGAAATGTGCCCCGCCATGGAGGCACATGGGGACATTTGAAGAAGAAATGTGCCCCGTCATGGAGGCACATGAAGCAACATACACCTCATCCCAGGGGCATCTGAAGCAGGACAAACAACATTCCCCGGGTCCCCGGGGCATATGAAGAAAGGAATACACCCTGCTCCTGGGGGCACTAGAAGCAGAATACACCCCGCATGGGGCACAGAAGCAAAGAAGCAGAATCCACCCCGCCTGGGGGCATTGAAGCCGTAAGGAATACACCCCGGCCTAGGGAGATTTGAAGGAACATACACCCCGCCTGGGGGCATTGAAGCCAGAGAGACCACACCCCAACCTGGGGGCACGTTAAGAGAATCACGCCCCAGTCTGGGGGCATCAATGGGAAAAGAAGAAAAGAAAAGAAAAAAAAGAGACATGAGGCAGACGTGGTCTTCGAACCCGCCTCCCCACACAAAAGAAGAAGAGAAGAAAAGAAAGAAAAGACACAAGGGGAAGACGTGATCTTCGAACCCGCCTCTCCACACAAAAGAAGAAGAGAAGAAAAGAAAGAAAAGAGACATGTGGCAGACGTGGTCTTCGAACCCGCCTCTTTATATAAGAGAAGAAGAAAAAAAAAGAACAGTCATGAGGTAGATGTTGTCTTCGAACCCACCTCTTCGCACAAAAGAAGAAAAAAAAAGAGAGAGACATGAGGCAGACGTGGTCTTCGAACCCGCCGCTTCATACAAAAGAGGAAGAGAAGAAAAGAAAGAAAAAACACATCAGGCAGACGTGGTCTTCCCACTCGCCCCTTTACATAAAAGAAGAAGAGAAGAAAAGAAAGTGAGTCTTAAGGTAGACATGATCTGTCACCCTCTACCTCCAGCCATCCAACGAATAAACCTCTCATAGGGTCGGCGTCACGACCTCTCATCCGAACCGACTAAACCTTCCACCGACGGGGCGTTAAACCGACTAAACCTTCCGCCGACGGGGCGTTAAATCGACAAAACCTTCCGCCGACGGGACGTTAAACCGACTAAACCTTCCACCGACAGGGTGTTAAACTGACAAAACCTTCCACCGACGGGACGTTAAACCGATAAAACCTTTCACCGATGGGGCGTTAAACCGATAAAACCTTTCGCCGATGGGGAGTTAAACCGATAAAACCTTCCACCGATGGGGCATTAAACCGACAAAACCTTCCACCGACGGGGCGTTAAACCGATAAAACCTTCTGCCGATGGAGCGTTAAACCGATAAAATCATCCGCCAACGGGGCGTTAAACCGATAAAACCTTCTGCCGACAGGGCGTTAAACCGACAAAGCATTCCGCCGACAGGGCGTTAAACCAAAAAAACCTTCCACCGATGGGGCGTTAAACCGACAAACCTTCCGCCGATGGGCCGTTAAACCGGCGACATTCCGCCAATGGGACATTAAATCGAAAGATATTCAGCCATCGGGGCTTCAAGCCTACAGCTACCCCCCCATCGGCCTCCGGGTCGACATTTATTTAATCATCGGCCTCCGGGTCGATAGCTATTTAATCATCGATCTTCGGGTCGACAGCTATTTAATCATCGGCCTCCGGGTCGATAGCTATTTAATCATCAGCCTCCGGGTCGACAACTATCTAATTATCGGCTTCCCAACTGACAGCTACTCCACCATCGGCCTCTGAGCCGACAGCTATCCAATCATCAGCCTCCGGGTCGACAGCTATCCAATTATCGGTCTCTGAGTCGACAGCTATTCAATTATCAGTTTTTAAATCGACGGCTTCCCACTCATCGGCGTCTGAGCCGACAACTTTTCAACCATCGACATTCTAGCCAACAGATGTCAAGTCAATGAGCAACTCCACCTTCAGCCTTCGGCCACCAAACGAAATCAAGAGACCTCTCACTCTAGTTTGGATCCTTTCCTGGCCAGAGAACAAAAGAATAGACCCTTTCACTTTGGCTCGGATCCTTTCCCGGCCAGAGAATTAACAAAGAGACCTTTCACTTTGGCTCGGATTCTTTCCCAGCCAGAGGATTAAAGAATAGACCCTTTCACTTTGGTTCGGATCCCTTCCCGGCCAGAGAACAAAAGAATCAACCTTTCACTTTAGTTCAGATCCCTTCCCGGCCAGAGAATTAAAAAACTCTTTCACTTTGGTTCAGATCCTTTCCCGGCCAGAGAATTAACAAAGAGACCCTTTCACTCTGGTTCAGATCTTTTCCCGGTCAGAGAATCAAAGAATAGACCCTTTCACTTCGGTTCGGATCCCTTCCCGGCCAGAGAACAAAAGAATCAACCTTTCACTTCGATCCAGATTCTTTCCTGGCCAGAGAATTAAAGAATCAACCTTTCACTTTGGTTCGGATTCTTCCCTGGCCAGAGAATAAAAGAATAGACCTTTCACTTTGGTTCGGACCCCTCCCTGGCCAGAGAACAAAAGGGACCCTTCTCCTCGACTCTCGTATCCTGCTACCCGACGCCCTTCGGCTCAGTCATGTCGGTCAAGGCCCACTATCAGGATCAATCCATCCGTCCCACCGCGCTCTCTGATATCTGTCGGCTTTATAGCCTGTTTCTCAATCTCGGCTCTTTGCAGCCCGCTTCTCAACTTCGGCTCTTACAGCCTGATTCTCAATTTTGGCCCTTGTGGCCTGCTTCCCAACTTTGGCTCTTTGTAGCATGCTTCCCAACTTCAGCTCTTTGCAGCCCGCTTCTCAGCTTCAACTTTTCTAGCCTGCTTCCCAGCTTCGGCTCTTCACAGCCCGCTTCCTAATTTTGGCTCATGTAGCCTGCCTCCCAGAACTTCGGCTCTCCTTGCTCGCTTCCCAGAATTTTGGCTGTCGTAGCCCGCTTCCCCAGTTTCGGCCCTTGTGACCCGCTTCCCCGATTTTGGCTCTTGTATCCTGCTTCCCAACTTGGTCCCTTGCGGCCTGCTTCCCCATTTTAGCTTTTATAGCCTGCTTCCTAACTTGGGCCCTTGTGGCCTGCTTCCCAATTTTGGCTTTTATAGCCTGCTTCCCAACTTTGGCCCTTGTGGCCTGCTTCCCAATTTTGACTTTTATAGCCTGCTTCCCAACTTGGGCCCTTGCAGCCTGCCAGGCTTTGGCTTTTATAGCCTGCTTCCCAATTCTGGCTCTCGTAGCCTGCTTCCCTTTGGCCTTCGTGGCATGCTTCCCAATTCTGGCTCTCGTAGCCTGCTCCCCCAACCTTCGGCTTTTCCGGCCTACTTCCCGGCATCTTTTGGCCCTTATGGCCCACTCCCCTAATGTCCTTTGGCTTCTATAGCCCGCTTCCCTAATGTCCTTTCGACCCTTTGCGGTCTACTTCCCTAATACCTCTACTATCACTACACTTATACGTAACAACAATATGTTCTTACGCAAAAAAAAAAATAGAAAGAAAGAAGAAAAGAAAAGAGACAAAGAAGAATACTCGATTACCCTACCTGCATGCTTGCTTATAATATAGGATAATACACCTCCTTAAAACTTTCTAGGACCGTGCTTCCTTGCTAAATAATATCGCCCCGATTCCGGACCCACGTGCGTCACGGCGCGTGCTCAAAGGGAACCCGATTATGGCGGGTGCACACGTCGAGGGGAAGAGTCATGGCTGAATTGCTAAGCCCAACTCACGAAATAAATCTAAGACAATGCTCCCACACTTAGCACTTAATATGTTCAATGGCCTTCGACCATAGGGATTGCCCGAATTTCTTCTTAGCACTCTACAGATGCTTGAATTCTTGCACTCGCGTGAAAGGTAATCGTGAGGAAAAAGCTGCCTACCCCCACTGTAAAGAAAAAGAAAGAAAAAAAAGAAGAGGAAACGTGAATCCGAGTAGCCGGGAATCGCCACTGAAATAAATGAGGAGACTCGCGCAAAATGGTGAAGCGAATTTCAACAAGGATGAATCCTAGTAGCCGGGAATCCCCATTGAGACACATGAGGAGACTCGCGCCGAACGGTGAAATATGCTACCAAAATAAACAGATGGGGGCTGTGCGAAGCTATCGAAATCAAAAGCCTGAAACCAATGTACATGCACTAGAGTAATCCCTGAGTGTCACTAGGAAAACCTGCATATCCCTATGGTTAGGGCTCTTTGATTCACTTATTTGTGTTCGCTCCTCCACGTCACAGAGAATTACCTCAGGTGAAATGCATGAATTTAGACTATGCATGCAAGACATGCGATATCCTCTTGACGGGTGCACCACCCCTTTGTCGTGCCTCGTGACCCACACCGCATTTGTGAATTACAGGTGATGTCCCTATCACATCCCCTATAGAGGGAGCTGCCTTACTTATACCTACGTTATGCCTGCCGACGAATGCCTGCATACTTGGATGAACAAATGAATACTAATAATAAAAAAAGAGATCAATTTCGGCCATCATAGTCTACCTTCCCAATTTTGGCTCATGCAGCACAATCTTGGCCCCCATGGCCTACCTCTTGCCCTCACGGCTCGCTAAGCTCCCAACTTCGGCTTCTATAGTCCGCTTCCCCGATTTGGGATTTCACATCTTGCGCCCCAATTTTAGCTTCTGTAGCCCGCTTCTCTGACTTCAGCCTTTACGGCCTACTTCCGTAACACCGATTCCGGCCCTTGCGGCCCACTTTCCCGAGTTCGGGTTCCGTAACCGGTACCCCCGGCGCATTAAAGAACGAAATACCCTTTCACCCTGGCCCGAGCCTGCCGTTCGGGTGAGGAATCAACCCTCTCTCTTTGCACTGACACTAGCCCGTATCAATGAGTTGACCACCTCTCTGTCCTCTCAGGCGACGAATACCCCTTTTGAATCAACAAATTCTTCTTTCCGTCCCTTCGAGCGACGAATAGCCCTTTTGAATCAACAAATTCTTCTCTCCATCCCTTCGGGCGACGACATCCCTTTTGAATCAATGAACCCTTCCCTCTATCCTCGTGGCTCACCTTTCACAACTTCGGCTCTTGAAGCCCGCTTCCAGCCTTGGCTGTTATGGCCTGCCTTATCGGCCTTTGAGCCGATAGCTATTCAATTATCGGCCTCTGAGCCGACATCTATTCAATTATCAGCCCCTAAGCCGACAACTATTCAGTTATCGGCCCCTGAGCCAACATCTATTCATTTATCGGCCCCTGACCCGACAGCTATTCAATTATCGGCCCCTGAGCCGACAACTATTCAATTATCGGCCCCTGAGCTGACAACTATTCAATTATCGGCCTCTGAGCCAACATCTATTCACTTATCAGCCTCTCAACCGACAACTATTCACTTATCGGCCTCTGAGCCGACAGCTATTCACTTATCGGCCTCTGAGCCGACAGCTATTCACTTATCGGCCTCTGAGCTGACAGCTATTCACTTATTGGCCCCTGAGCTGACAGCTATTCAATTATCGGCCCCTGAGCCGACAACTATTCAATTATCGGCCTCTGAGCCGACAGCTACCCTTTATTGGCCTCTGAGCCGATAGCTACCTTCATCGGCCTCCCAGCCGACAGCTATCCAATTATTGGCATCCACGCCAGCAGCCGCCCGGAGTTCTTCAAAAAAAAAGGAAAAAGAAGGGAAGAAGAGAAGAAGAAGGAAAGAGAGAAGAGAAATGAAAAAGAGAATAAAAGATAGAAGAGAAAAAGAAAAAGATAATAAAAAAGGGAAAAGATAAAAGAAAGAAAGAGAAGAGAAGAAGAAGAAGAAGAAGAGAAGAAGATAAAAGAGAGAAGAAAAGAAAGAAAAGAGAAGAAAGTGAACACACTATGAGGCCAAGTGCACCCCTGGGCACCGCTTGTCTCACCCTTCGCCCACGTTACCCGTGGGTGTGGGACATTTGTGGACGTATAAAATTGCACGTCCATATGTCCCGCCCAGTCCAGCATCAACAACAATTTCAAATGAAGAAATCGCGGAGAAGAAGGGTCATCCGGCCTCTCCGAACAAACACACGCTGTCGTGAATCCGTCTCCGGGGTCACGACAGCAAAGAGAAACCAACCCCCGGGAAGCTCACCATCCATGGGCCCCCGAGGAAAATCAAATAAACCACGGCTCGTGCTCGTAATGGGCTTGAACGTGTCTCAACGGCACACTTTTCAGTCCTCAACGGCACGCCCTAGTGCCTTTTCTTCAACGGCACGCCCCAGCCAGGGCTTAAGCGGCACACCCAGCCCGCGGTTCAGCGGCACGCGCCCCATGCCCCCTCCAGCGGCACACCCATGGGTTGCCCTCCAGCGGCACGCTCAATGTGCCCCTCAGCGGCACGCTCCCTACTGCCCCTTAGCGGCACGACCCAGTCGCCCCCTTCAGCGGCACACCGCCCAACGCTCCCCAGCGGCACGACCTCGCCTGCGCCTCCACCGACACGCCCAGTATTGGGTGTCTTCAGCGGCACACCTACAAGCTCCTTCAGCAGCACACTCCGCCCAGACGCCTCCAGCGGCACACCAGTGGGAGCTCCCCACCGGTACGCCCGTCCGGCATCTTCAGCAGCACACCTAGCTTGGGTGTCTTCAGCGGTGCACACCCCCCTGCGTGCCTCTTCAGCGGCACGCCCGGGCCAGTGTCTTCAGCGGCACGCCCCTTGTGGGCTCTTCAACGGCACATTTTTGCAGCCCCTCCGCGACACACTTCTTGAACCTTCCAGCGGCACAGGTCTCGGGCCATTCAGCGGCACACCTTGCCACCTGGTGCAACTGGCAGAACTGACGTGACGCCCATCCCCTACGATCCGTTGGCACGTAGCCAGCTGGCTGAGGTGTCTCCCAGGGAGGAAGACACGCAAGCTACTCCCTCCTGCAACCAAGGATAGGAGAGTCAACTCCCATTTAATGCCCGTCAACTTCGGATGCTTCCCGCCTTCGGAAGCTCTCTCCATGGGAGATATAAAAAGCCTCCACTACTCCACAGACAGGGACACACACAGGGAGATAGGGGAAAGAAAAGAAGAAGAGAGGAAGAAGAGGAGGAGGGGCTCCTGCCTCTCACCCCCTCACTGCTGTTCTGTTGACCGCCATCAACACGCAGAAAATAGAAGAAGAAGAAGAAGAGTGGAAGAAAGAGAGCTCCCGGTGGCCACCGGAGGCGGAAGAGAGTGAGAGAGAGAGAGAGAGAGAGGTCTTGTAGCAGAGGGTGCTGGGGGAGCAGGGAGCCATCGCACCTGCTCACCCTAGCACTCTCTCTCTCCCCATTCCTTCTTTTCCCCATCTTTTTTATGTTCTTCTTCCTCTCCCCTTTTCGGGGGCTCCGGCCTCAATGTTTGTTGTAATGTGCTTGGTCGGCGACGGCCACTTTTTTCTCATGAATGAAAGCCACCCCTTTTTATTCGGATTTCTGATCACCTCCATTGGTTTGAATCATCGTATGCACGTTGGCCTCCCCCCCTCTCCGGTAGCTAGGCCTTTGACATTGCTCTTTCCATCCTTGGCGAAGCTCCTTTGTAGGGCCTCCGGACTTCAACCTTGCCCCTCCTGCCAAGCCTCCCTTAGTCTTGGCCAAGCCAATACTCCCAACCCGGCTTCCCTTCCATCCTCAGCCCTCTGCGGAACCCGTGGCCGGTGCACCCTGACTCCTTCTACCCGGTACAGCCCCCATTCCTCTGAGTTGACCCAAGCCCGGTGTGCTCCAGCCTTCTGGCCCGGTGCAGTCTCCCTATCCCTCAGCGGCACACCCTAGGCCAACCTCTCACCGGCACACCTCTTGGTGCCAGCTAGCCTGGCAAGCTTCCCCCTTGAGCTTCCCTGGCCGACACAGCCTCTTGCCTGCCTGGCTCGATGCAGTCTCCTTGCCGGTGCACACCCCCTAGGCAAACCCTTCATCGGCACAGCCTACCCGGCCGGTGCACCCTCAGCCCTCTCTTCCCCGGCACACCCGTGCCTTCTTTGCCCGGCACACCTTGTGCTCCTCAGCCCGGCACACCCTAGCCACCCTTAGTCCGGCACACCTATCCAGCCTCCCATCCCCCTTTTAGTCGGCACACTAGACATCAATTCCCCCTTTCATGCCCGGGGCACCCCCAGCCAGTCCCAGAGGAGTCCCCTCATCCGTCGCTTCTTCTCGGTTCTCGGAGGTTTTATCAAAGGCGTCGTTGCCCTTGGCACGCACCTCAAATTGTCAGGTTCCGCCACTCCATATGGGCGCGTTCCCTTTATCTCCCTTACCATCTTGGTCAAGGTGAGATGCTGCTGAATTTTTGTTAAAAGTAATAATATGTTAAAAAGGCAAAAGGAAGCAATAATACGTTTAAAGACAAAAAGAAGCAACAAACCAATGAAATGAACAACGGTAAAAATGCTTCAAACAAGGCAAGAGAACTATGGACAACACAAGAGAGTCGGACCGAGCGATAACTAAGTAACTTGAACATCCGTCCTCATGGAAGAAAGAATGAAAGATAATCAAGGGAGAGAAAGAAGAAATTCATGCGAATTGAATAAAAATCAAGAGAGAAATGAAACTGAAAAGATGTAAGAATGGAAGAGGAGTGGGCCCCGTCTTCACCCTCATCCAACACACTTGTCTGTCTTGGCCTCCCCCGGTACGCTTCTAACCTCACCCTTAGCCGGCACACTTCCTTGGCCAGTGCACCCCTCAGCTGAGCCTCTTCCCCGGCACACCCTCTGAAACCTTCGCCGGCGTGACCACCACCCAGCTCCCTCCCCGGCACACTCGTCCAGGCCCTTCTCCGGTACGCTCCCCATCCTTCCCCGGCACGCTTTCCTTGCCTTCACCGGTACGCGCCTCCAGCTCCTTCGCCGGCACGCCCATCCTTGAAACCCTCCAGCAACACGGCCCCTGTGCCTCTTACCCGGTACACCCCAGCCGCCCTTGGCCGGCACGCCTCAGCCCGGCACACTTGCCATCGGCTTCCCCGACGCACTTCAACCCAGCTCCTTGGCCGGTACACCCTCCAACGCCTCCCTCTCCGGCATACTCACCCCTTTCAGCCCCCAACGGCCCACTCTTCCTTCAAAAATTTATATATATAGTGATAATGATAATAAAAAACTATAATAAATAAATAGATCCGAATACGTAACAAATAAACAAAATGGGAAAGATGTATAATCAAATAATAATAATAATAATGATGATGATAATAATAAACAAACAAGAAAATCACCCGAAACAAATACCTAAAGGGAAATAAGCCACAAGAAAAGAATATAATTAAAATCCCAGATAAAAAATGTAATAAGACCCACATTGCAGCCCCCATCTCTCCCCGTGATCCGGTGCGGAAGGAACAGTAATGCTACCCTCGTAGGTCGGGTCTGAGTTTAGGATCTGCCTCGACATGGCCAGGCTCCGACCTTGCCTTGGGCCGACATTCCGATCAAACTGGACCCGCTCCTCTGGCCGGATCCCTTCTGAGCCACTACTAAAATTACCGCGCGTTTGGCAGACATTTGAATGGGTTCACCTCGATTTCCATCGCGTTTCTATTACGGACCTTTGTCCGAACATAAAGTGGTCCACGAATGACTGACAAATCTGAATGGAACGAGGAGGCTCTCGTCATACCCGGACCCTACGTGCGGGAATATCAATGAGGCCTTCATGGGTCACGCTTAGACCTCCAAATCGTGCCGATTATGGTCACTGTCTGACCCATATCCTCGGCCTATAGCCCGCTCCCTTTGAACACATCTCTGGTTCTGGGATTTGATCCTGGGACATCCTCCCCCGTTGCCCCTTGGCACTGGAAATATTAATGACGCTCATGCAAGTCTTGTTTCGACCGCGGGGGGCCCACCGCAGTGTGGTCGTGGCTTGATCTTGCACCGAGCTGACAAACTTGTTGGTTTTGATCGCTTTAACCGGGATTTAACAGAATATTTCTCGTTCCCCTGAACAATAAATTTGTCGTACCCCGGCATACATATGCTCCGGATTTCCCCATGACGGTTACGATATTCTCAAGCCGGACACTCGTCCGGATATTAAATGGTCCCCTGAGGGACCGACATGTTTCGAATGCTTGCCTCCCTAGACATAGGACTTTTTGGCTGATTCGAGGTCACTATCGCCCCGTTTCTCCTGATATAATTTTCTGGCCATGAGGCCCTGATTCCCGGCGATTAATCAAGGGTGTTCCCCTCTCCGAGGGGATGTAAATAACGTCGTGACCTTTATGACACGGCGGGTTTTGGTCCTGACCCGAACCACACAATCATCTGACCGAGTCATATCGAGCGCACCAAGGGGTTTCTCGAAGCCCGAACAAATTGTCACTTTGTGACTGGCACGCTCGCGCACTTAACAAATCAATAAATAAATAAAACAACACCTTTAATCGAAAAGTGCGTCTACACCACCTCGCTCCATGGTGTGGATAGCTGATGGGTACCGTCATCGCCTACTCGTGCTATCTCTGCCTGTGGCTGGCCCCCCAGAGATCATCATGATCTCTTTCCCGTTGGGCCGATTGTCGAAAGGCGGAGATGTCGGCTGTCGTTTCTCTGTGGCCTTGGCGAGGAACTTGTCGAGGAGTCCCCTGCGGACGAGATCCTTGATAGCATCCCTCAAGTTGATGCATCAGTATCGTGACCGTGGTTGCGGTGGTAGCAACAGTACTTCTTCTTGCTCCTTGAGCCCGGATCTGACTTCATTCGTGGAGGTAATTTGAGAAATGGCTCCTCGCGGATCTCCATCAGGATTTGGTCGGATGGAGCCATTAGGGGCGTGTAGTTGCGATAATTGTCCCTTTCTATTTTTGGGCGGTCGCGACAGTCTCCGTCGCGTCACTCTCTCTTATTCCGCCCTTCTCGTGGCGAGTCGACGGTTCTTTTCCAGTCAGACCGATCGGTTTCGGTCGTGCAGCCCAAGGCCTTAGTATTCTCCTCGCAGCGCGCATGCTTCTGCGCCAGGGCGAGGAGTTCTAGAAGGGTCGTCAGGGCTTTGACTTCGAGTGCCCGTCGGAGGATGTGGTCCGATGTTCCTTGGGTGAGCACGGTAGTCGCGATGCTGATGTCAAGGTGCGGGATCCGGAGTGCCTCCGTGCGGAAGCGGGAGATGAAGCCCCACAACGTTTCTTCTTTCTCATGCTTGAGAGCGAGCAGGGTTACAGCTGACTTAGCCACCTTTCGGCAGCCAATGAAGTTCTCCTTGAACAGCTTTTTGAGCTGTTGGAAGGAGGAGACGGTCCCGGCTGATAGAGATTCGAACCAAGCCTGGGCGTTCTCCCGTAGGGTTGTAATGAATGCCAGGCACTTCACAGTGTCTGAGACCCGGTGGAACACTAGGTGGGACTCAAAGCTATGCATGTGGTCGGCCGGGTCTGTGGTGCCGTCATAGGAGGTGAACGACGGTAGCTGGAGCTTCGGAGGGATGGGGGCTTCCATGATCTCCTTGGAGAAGGGAGCATGAAAGTCTTGGTCGTCATCGATCAGGCCGCGATTTTTTCCGGCTATGAGGACGTCGTCCAAGTATCGGGCCTTGCCTTCTAGTTCATCGATGCGTTGGAGTCGGTGATTCATCTCCGGGTTGGAGTGCAATGGGCTATGCGCCCTTGGTGCCGCGTTGCGTGATCGTCGGGTCCTCGCGACGGAGGCAAGGGAGGCCTCCCGTACCCGCCGAGTATTCTCTCCAGTCTGGGAGCTTTCGTCTTGCCGTCGTTCGGGCAGGACGCGCTGGGGCTCCTCCGGCCGGCTCGCGAGCTCCTGGTAGAGTCCTGCAAGGGCTCGGATCTCCTGACGGAGTTCATCTAGGTCACCTAGGGTGACCTCTTGTCGGGGGTGGGTAGAAGAGGCTTCTTGTGACCCCCGGCGAGAGTAGGGCCCCTGGTGGGATCCGCGCCCTCAGTTGCTGGCGTTGCGGAGTCTTTTACGAGGTGCCATAGCTTTTCGCCCGAATTCCCACAGACGGCACCAAAAAGTGTAGAGGTAGGAAAATGGTCCCTAGGCCATGTACCACCTTCTCTATTTGTTAAATGGGAAAGTCATCCTACACTCGTGGAGGCCTGCAAGCACCTGGAAACAAAGGGACGTCAGAAGGAGTCCCGGGTGTTACCCCAGGGCAGAACCCTCCGATGCTTAAGTCAGAGGCGTATATAGCGAGGAATAGAGAACAGAAAGTAGGAGAGAGAGATCATCGTAGAAGGCAGAAGGGCCGTGTAGACCCTCCAGGCGGGTGCTTGCCGCTCCCAATGCTCACTCGGTGAGTGCTTGCCGGATGGTAAGGTCGTTGGAGGGGACCTTCCTTTGGGGTTGGACTATCGTCTCTTCTCTCCGTGTAGTAGGACTAGCAACTCTATTCTCTTGTGTAGCGATTTGGCAGAATGAACCACCGTGTCTCTTTTCCTCATCGATGTTCTTCTTATAGGGGTTGTCTGGAGCGAGGGGCCTTATCCCTTGATAGGGCAAGACGTAACTCGGGGAGTAACGCTTCCATACTATAGTGGTGGGAATTTCCCGTTGGAGGGTGATTGTCCCACCGTCGACTGGTCTCGGTGGGGCATGCTCGCCCGTTATGAGATGGAGGCCGACGTTGTAGGGTGTAACGGTCGGTCGCCGGAGGGTCTTCCGGTGACCCCTGCGCATGGGCCGTAGCCTCTATGCGCTGTAGAATCCAATTCCAGACTGAATTGGGCCGCACCTTGGTGGGCCGGGACTGTTGGGCACCTCCTGGGCACGCTTATAGAGGTGGGATCAGACTGGACCCATCATTATTGGGCCGGCCTTGGGCCAAGCTGGATTTACCCTCCTCAATATATATATATATATATATATATATATTCATGTAGTAAGATTATATTAATTTATAGTATCTAAGGGTGATGTGGCTGGGCAATTTTATATGTAACGGGGTCGTTTGCAATTATCCCAGAAATCTATAGCTATGTGTCACAAACCTCCCAGCTTTTTAACTTAGAGGTTCACTTATTCGAGGGCTCTAGGGATTCTCTAGGGCATTTTTGTTAATCACTTAGGATAGGTGGATACGGTACCCGATGAGAGAGAATTATGGCGGGTCCACACCCTCCTCTCACACACATGCTTCTTAACTGGGGTCAAGTACTGTATTCGACCCTCTGAGGTCGAATGCGGTATCCAACCCCAATTTTAAAGAGGGCCTAGAGTATTCTTAAGAAGATGGACTTTGTAGAATACTCTAGAATAGTCTAGGGAAATCAAGACAAACCCACAGTTTTCAAAAGTTTCTGCCAAATTCCACAAGCTTCCACTACAAGTTAGAATTCTCGAGAGGACACAGGATGCAATTGGAATTCTCTAAAGGAGACTTTGGAAGCACTTGGATTAACACTTGGGAAGCTCGGGGAGAACTCTGAAGCTCTCTAGAATCTTTGGGACATTGTATGATAGTGGCATGTTATAAAATTCTCTAGAACCCCCTACACTTTATACATAGGAAAAATTACATGTATACCCCTAAAATCGATCTTCATGAATTACTCATATACCCCTACCTTTATGGTATTTATCTGCAAACTCCCAATTTCTTTGTGAGCAGCACATTGTGTCCCCATCGTCACTGGTCTATCACCGTAGTTAACCTGGGGTCGGTCTGGAGGTTGGAAAAGACTAACCTACCCTTAAAGTTAGTCACTATTCACTTGTACCGGCAGGACAGTGGGGTTTAGGGTGATCTTCAAATGAGGGGAGTTCTCACTCATGTGCCTTCCTCCCCTCTTTTCCTTTGGGCCTTCTTTGTTTTTCGGGTGGGGGCAAGGTATTCGAGCCCAGGGGTTCGAATACCTTACCTGGGGTCGGGTAAGGAGGCTGTGTGTGAGATGTGAGGGTGGGGCCCGCCGTTTCTCTTTCATGGGTTAAGAAATCCTAACCGGCCTTGTTCTAATATCAAACCGGCCCTTGGCGATTATGGTTCCTTCCAAGAGCGACCCTTGAACCCCTTTCTCCACCTCTCGATCGGCCGTCGATCCAAAGCATGAGGAGCTCGAGGAGAAGCAGGACGAGGATGAGGGGGAAGAGGATCTACGTTGGGACCACATCTAGCGGTGGGGCTCGCGCTGCAATCAGAAGTGGGAGACGCGGAACAAGACGAAGAGGAAGAACATGACCATGGGTGTATGTATCTCAGTCTGTCACTCTCACTCTCTATCTCTCTATCTCATTCTCTCAGATTCTCGCCATTATTTTTCTCATGCTCGTGTCTGTGGTCCCAGTTGGTCTCTCTCTCTCTCTCTCTCTCTCTCACTCACTCATCCCCCTGCACATGCCTTAGTGTTCCCAGTTCGTGGCATTCTTTATGAAGACATCTTGTTTGTTTTCGATTGTAGGGTAAGAGAAGACGGGAAGGACACGTTGGTGGGAGAAAGTGGTCAGTGTCCCACCTCTCATCCTCTAGTAGATTAATCATTAATCCACATTGCATACCCACACCCCCACCTCTATGACATTCTTTATGACAAAGTGTGTAGGATACAATATCAATACACTACTACATTCTTTATGACAGTGTAGGGTATAATATATGTTTATTGTACGAATGGTTGTTGTACCTATTGAATGCATTCTTACAGGGTATAATGGAGGAAATTTTCTTAATTAAACTACTCTCTGGTGGTCATCAGAAAGTTATGCATGGAAGAGATGGGTAGGATAACTTATCACCAAGGGGTTTCAAACAAAGGTCATTTCAATGGACCAGAGATTATGCCAATCATATGGAGTTCAAACATGTAGCAAATGGGTTGTTCAAGGAGACAGTGGAAGAGATATATTATGTTGCTAAAGTTACACAAGGAAGCAGAGGTAGAAGGTTTTTGCAATTAGAGAATGATGAATACATCATGGCAATGTTTGACAGGTGCAGTAGTAATAGTGTGATAAAGATTTATACTAGTGCGGACTACCCTATTGTGGCATTGAATGCAAAGGATCCAGATGATCCTTTAGATGTTCTCCCCTTGATGAATCACAGGATGAAGCCCAAGTCATTCTAGAAGCAGTTTCAGATGGGGAAGTGAGAACCGATGACAGTGACTACAACCCCAGTTTAGAATCTAAGATGATTATGGAGATAAGTTAGTTGATCACGATGATGTGGGTGACCAGTTTGCAAATTTAATGATGCTAGACATGTCTTAGTGAGCTATTTATTGATGGGGACATCGAAGCAAGATCACTCATATTTTGTTTGCATTTATGTCTTTTTATATTTGTATGTATAGCCTTGTGTTATATGGGTACGCAATTGTGAGTCTTCCTGGGTTTTTGTGCAAAATGATAGTAGGACCAGCAAGGGGGCCCTCATTCCTTCCTCATTGGTCCATGTGACACCATTTGGGTCCATGTGGGGCTGGTAAAAGTCCTAGGTGACATCTAGAAGGTCAATTGACACATGGGGAGACAAGTGGGTTAAAAATTCAAAGGAGGCCACCTACCTTACCTACCATGTCCCGTTGGTCAAGGGGGCGCCCCCCTCCATTTTTATTTTTGAAAAATATGCTATTAGAACTAATTAGTTTTAATCTTATATACCCCTCCCAACCCTAGATCTGAGGGCATTAGTGGTCATTTTCCATTTATTATATAAGGCATGTATTTCCATTTTTCATGAATTAATGAGAAGAAAAAACTTGTGTAAGCTTGGAGCTTCTTGCGCCCCTCTCCCTCTCCTCTGGTTCTCCTTCTCCATCCTCTGCATTTCAGGGTTGTGAACCCTTCTATCTTATCCCCTTCACATCCGAGTTCATTCTGTGCCGCCGCCGCCGCCGTTCGTGCCGCCATCGAGCCGCCGCGAAGCCGCTTCTGAAGTTCTGTCCAAGGGTCTGTTTGGTTGGATAGATTCCCACTCTGGGAATTTTAACTCTCAACTCTGACCTCATCTGGAGTTGAGATTTTCAGAGTTGGTTCCTCTCTTGATTCCCAACCTCCAGTAAAAACATCACGTCATTCAGAGTTCGTTTTGTATTTCTTTTATTTTTATGTCTTTCTATCTTCCTGATCTATCCCTTTTCAGATCTGTGTAGCAGAAGTTCAGTTCTTCCACCTTTCGACCCCCCTTTTTGATTTTTGTTGGAACTCCCAAATTTATTAGAGGTTCTGTCCACCATCCCCACCCTCCACAAATTTTAGTAGAATTTCTAAATCCCTCTACCTATTTTTAAAAATTGTGTCTTTTCCCCAAATTCCATTCTGTCTCTGCTGTCGAGATCTGACCCAGGGTCATTATAAAATCCCCACAAAATCGAAACGTCCACCAAATCTTGCATAAGATATATCCCCATTTTCCTCTCTTCAGTCTCCACAACTTTCATGAGAACTCATCTTTTGAATCGAAGGTCTACATCGCGGTCAACGCCAACTCTCAGAAAAACTCAAATCTGCCCTGAGTTTTCAGATCTTGTGAGCCAGCAGCTTGAAAATTTGATAAAGGCAATCAACAGGAAATTTCAATTTCTTTCTCTAGCCATAGATCGAAGGATTTCAAGTCAGCTTTCCATCGGTACCTCTTGTGCGTCGATCTGACGTCGGGAGTGACCGCAGCAGCAGATCTCGCCGGGTCACGCGCTACAAAACAGAACTGCAGCTCCGTGGACAGCAACTCCGGCGAGTGGAGATCGGAGCCGCCCGGCCTCCGGTCGGCGAACCAGCACACCGCCGTCCCAGGGAGTGCCCTTCCAGGCATCCCCACCACAGTGGTACCACCCCGGTCCCACACGGCCCCTTGGACCAACGCGTGGGGCCCACGGTCGTGAGTACGTGTGCAGTCAAAGCAACACAAGAAGCGGTCCGTCAACCCGAAACCGCTACTCCCGGGTCCCATTGTGTCACCCTTTACCTCCCTGCGTGGAGTGGGCAGCAAGTTGTCTTGCTGTAATTGTTGTGTATTTATTGTTCCGGGGGTACGAGATCGGCCGGGAAGTCGTCCCCACGCCAGGCGCGTGGAGGTATCGTGTTCGCTCCTTACTCGGCATTTTACTTTCTTTGTATATGCTTTATATGCCGCTGCTAGAGAGCATGTGTTAGGGCCGTTAGCTCGATATCTTTTTATATCACCGCTGCTGCGAGAGAGAGCGAGATCCGTCCCGTGACCCGATCTGGGCACAAAATTGTGAGTTGACCACCCTAGCTCTTGCCGGTTTCTCAACCGCGCACGTCCGACGCTTCCCTCGAAAGGGGACGATCGCGAGCTTGTTTAGAGTCCGAGGGTGCATTCCCAATTGGAGTCGAGTCCGTGGTCCGTCCCGCATCAGTTTGGTATTAGAGCGAGTTTGAGTCTAGGATTGTCCTTGTGTCTAAAACAAAAAAAAGTGTCATTTACGTCCAGTCATCGTCTAAGTCGGTCTAGGTTGCATTTACATCCCTTTACTCGGTATATAAAAAGGTGTTGTCCGAACGTTAGGCTACGCCTATCGGGAAGGCCGCACACTTGCGCGAGTGATCTTCGGATCGATTAACTCCGCCACATACCGAGTCATGGTTACGTCTAGGTGCATCACTTGTTTGCATTGGTCTGTGTCTCCTAGTCCTTGTGTCCTTTGCATGCCCACTCGGTGAGGCACCCAATACCATCACCCTACACCTATGGCCAACCCACGGGATATCATCTCGGGGGACCTTCAGTCCTTGCGCGAGGCGATCATGACCCTCGTAGACCGGGTGGACCAAACCGAGGCAACCTTTAAGAGCTTCTCGGACCGCATAGATGGCCGTTTTAACGCCATGGAGTAACGGATGGAGTCATCCGACAAATCCGTCCAAGGTCTGGTCGGACGGTTGGATAAGATGTCGCACAGAGACCCTCCTATAGTGGCCCAAGGCCCACTCACACCTGCTCAGGCGACTGCCCAAGGCCAAGCCTTCTCATAGCCCTAGCCCAGCCCGTCCATGTGGCCCAGGACCCACCCGCACATGCTCCTCAGCCACCACGGGCTCCTTCACCCCTCCCTCCTCGATCCCCGAACTACCGCGCCGTGACCTTGGTCTCGAGGACTATGGGTCCGATAACGCCTATGAGGGGTATGGTCAACGCCGTCGTGGCCTCCAACCACAAAGAGATGAGGAGGACGATATGGTCCTTAAGATCGTGCGAGCGCATCCTCCCATTTTTTACGGGTCTTTAGATCTGAAAGTCTATTTAGATTGGGAGTTCGGCATGGACCGATACTTCGATTGGTACGACATGTCGGAACGTCGAAGGATCCGATTTGCTACCATGAAGCTCATGGGACAGGCACAAACCTATTGGAAGAATGTAGAGAGCATGTAATTTCAGCGGCTAGAGCCCCCGATTGACACATGGGGCGAAATGAAGCTTAAGCTTCGACAGAAGTACCTTCCTCCCACGTACCGTCAG
This sequence comes from Amorphophallus konjac, assembly GCA_022559845.1. Lineage (NCBI taxonomy): Eukaryota > Viridiplantae > Streptophyta > Magnoliopsida > Alismatales > Araceae > Amorphophallus > Amorphophallus konjac. The sequence continues at coordinate 22,412,407 of CM040119.1, read as the reverse complement.
CGACTCATCGATAGGTGACAAAGTCTTAGCCAGGGAGACTGATCCGTCTCCGAATACATTACTGAATTTGATGAGTACTTTCTACGATGTGGTGTCACGGAGGAGAGTACCATGCCCGTTTCTCGCTTTCGACGTGGTTTGCGGCCCCACTATCAGTATGAGCTTTTTCGCCACAATGCCAAGACGTTGGAAGAAGCATATCAAGTTGCTCTCGAGTTGAAGCAATTTGAGGGAGAGTTCGAGCCTAGCCATCGGTCGGGTCCCACCCCACTTCGTAGCACCGAGCCCCGCCACTCTTTAGGCCCACCTCAGCGGGCCCCCATGGCTCGATCTCAGGAGCCCACCCATCAGGAGCATTTCGCTCCACAGCCTCGCCCTCCCCCACCCCATGATCTACCTCCATCCCAACTCCCGGCACCCATTGCCCGCCCTCAGGCACCAGCACCCCCACCCCTATTGCCCATGGCACCTACAGCCCCACCCCTGTTGCCTACACCCCCTGTCCATCGGGAGGATAAGGGTAAGGGCCCTCTCATCGGAGAGAGTAGTAGGTCCCGTCTACAGTGTTTCCATTGTCATGGGTTTGGCCACTTTGCCAACCAATGTCCCACTTGTACCACACTAGCCCTAGGAGTTGGAGAACCCCCGCCTTCTGGGCTTGTGTCCGTCAGTTACGAGGTCGATCAGGAACTAGCTGATGAGTACTATGCATCGGAAGGTCTATAGGAGCCTACCGATGCTCAGGATGCGGCTCTCGGATGATGTCCACTTGGTGGGTGATGTCATTGCATGTCATGCATGAGTCAGTATTGTCTCTTCTTTGTGTGGTTTGTTTGTGTGGCTTGTTTGTGTGGTTTGCATACGTGTGTTAGTGCATGGTGAGTCTGCATGTGTCTTGTGCAAACTCGTTGTCGGTCTCTTATGAGTGAGAGGCGAGTGGACTCGTTCGATGAGTATGGGATCAGTTCTACATCTATGCCCCGGATCTAGTCACCTACAGGGACCCATCGGTGATTCCTAGTGAGTCTTCGAGCCGCCTCCTTCCCCTTGAGAGTGACCTCACCCTGAAGTGTTCCACCACTAGCCTCTTCCCATAGCAACATGCGCATATCGAGCATATACGGAATGGGCAGGTGACGATCACTTGGAGTGGAGCGTACCCGCGCTACTTGGTACGGTGACGGATCCGCCGGAGCTACTCGAGCAGTCATCCCCTTTACTCGACGGGGTCGAGTTCTTCCCACCCGGGGAGAATTGATGGGGACAACGAAGCAAGACCACTCATATTTTGTTTGCATTTATGTCCTTTTATATTTGTATGTATCCCCTTGTGTTATATGGGTACGCAATTATGAGTCTTACTAGGTTTTTGTGCAAAATGACAGTAGGACCAGCAAGGGGGCCCTCACTCCTTCCTCATTGGTCCATGTGGCACCATTTGGGTCCATGTGGGGCTGGTAAAAGTCCTAGGTGACATCTAGAAGGTCAATTGACACATGGGGAGACAAGTGGGTTAAAAATTCAAAGGAGGCCACCTACCTTACCTACCATGTCCCCTTGGTCAAGGGGGCGCCCCCCTTCATTTTTATTTTTGGAAAATATGCTATTAGAACTAATTAGTTCTAATCCTTGTATACCCCTCCCAACCCTAGATCTGAGGGCATTAGTGGTCATTTTCCATTTATTATATAAGGCATGTATTTCCATTTTTCATGAATTAATGAGAAGAAAAAACTTGTGTAAGCTTCGAGCTTCTTGCGCCCCTCTCCCTCTCCTCTGGTTCTCCTTCTCCAACCTCTGCATTTCAGGGTTGTGAACCCTTCTAGCTTAGCCCCTCCACATCTAAGTTCATTCTGTGCCGCCGCCGCCGCCGTTCGTGCAGCCATCGAGCCGCCGCGAAGTCGCTTCTAAGTTCTGTCCAAGGGTTTGTTTGGTTGGATAGATTCCCACTCCGGGAATTTTAACTCTCAACACCGACCTCATCTGGAGTTGAGATTTTCAGGGTTGGTTCCTCTCTTGATTCCCAACCTCCAGTACAGAAATCACATCATTCAGAGTTCGTTTTTTATATTTTTTATTTTTGTGTCTTTCTATCTTTTTGATTTGTCCCTTTTCAGATCTGTGTAGCAGAAGTTCAGTTCTTCCACCTTTCGACCCCCTTTTTGATTTTTTTTGGAACTCCCAAATTTATTAGAGGTTATGTCCACCATCCCCACCCTCCACAAATTTTAGTAGAATTTCTAAATCCCTCTACCTATTTTTAGAAATTATGTCTTTTCGCCAAATTCCATTATGTCTCTGCTGTCCAGATCTGACCCAGGGTCATTATAAAATCCCCACAAAATCGAAATGTCCACCAAATCTTGCATAAGATATATCCCCATTTTCCTATCTTCAGTCTCCACAACTTTCATGAAGAACTCATCTTCTGAATCGAAAGTCTACATCATGGTCAATGGCAACTCTCAAGAAAACTCAAATCTACCCTGAGTTTTCAGATCCTGTGAGCCAGCAGCTTGAAAATTCGATAAAGGCCATCAACTGGAAATTCCAATTTCTTTTCCTGGCCATAGATCGAAGGATTTCAAGTCAGCTTTCCATCGGTACCTCTTGTGCGTCGATGTGACGTCGGGAGTGACCGCAGCAGCAGATCTCGCCAGGTTGTACGCTGTAAAATAGAACTGCAGCTCCGTGCACAACAACTCCGACGAGTGGAGATCGGAGCCGCCCGGCCTCCGGCCGGTGAACCAGCACACCGCCGTCCCAGGGAGCACCCTTCCAGGCGTCCCCACCATAGTGGTACCACCCCGGTCCCACACGGCCCCTTGGACCAGCACGTGGGTCCCCTGGTCGTGAGTACGTGTGCAGTCAAAGCAACACAAGAAGCGGCCCGTCAACCCGAAACCACTACTCACGGGTCCCATTGTGTCGCCCTTTACCTCCCTGCGTGGAGTGGGCAGTAATTTATATTGCTGTAATTGTTGTGTATTTATTGTTTCGGGGGTACGAGATCGGCCGAGAAGTCGTCCCTACGCCAGGCGCGTGGAGGTATCGTGTTCGCTCCTTACTCGGCATTTTGCTTTCTTCGTATATACTTTATATGTCGCTGCTAGAGAGCATGTGTTAGGGCCGTTAGCTCGATGTCTTTTTATATCACCGTTGCTGCGAGAGAGAGCGAGATTCGTCCCGTGTCCCGATCCGGGCACAAAAATGTGAGTTGACCACCCTAGCTCTTGCCGGTTTCTCAACCGCGCACGTCCGACGCTTCCCTCGAAAGGGGACGATCGTGAGCTTGTTTAGAGTCCGAGGGTGCATTCCAATTGGAGTCGAGTCCGTGGTCCGTCCCGCATCATTTATGATAGTATTTCTACATCTAGACTTGCTCTTAGTATGCCACTCTCAATGAGTTTGATATGAAGTATATCCAATCAGAGCCATTGAGGGTGACTGTGAGCTGTAAAGCAAGTACTTACACCTGGCAACTACATGCCTTGAGATTGAGAGATGGGAACACTTTTCAAGTGAAGAATGTACATGATGAGCACACTTGTGTGCCTGAAAATTGGCACGAGAACTCCATGACAACCAAGTTTTGGATTGCACAATAATGTCCTCCATGGTTGAATAATGAAAGAGACTCGATAGTGAGAGAAATATGTAGAAGACTAGATCATGCATACCATATCCATCTACCATACATGAACATTTATAAGGCTAAGGTGGCTATCCCGAGGGAGATACATTGCACATAGGAGGACATGTATGCCATGATACTAGGTTTACATCAGGAGCTTATGGTGAGGAATCCAGGTAGCGTGATAAAGTATGAATTGAAGGGAGGTATGATATTTAAAGGGTTTTTTAATGTCATTTAAGGCTTCAATTGAAGACTTCAAAGCTTGTGGGCCACTGATTGGCCTAGATGGGTGCCATGTGAAGTGCATATTACACTACAAGAAAATGCAAGATTTATAGTGACCTATATCCGTCATAAATCCGCCGTAAATCAGTCACAAAATGGAATTGTGAACGATTAGCGACAGTTTTTCGACGAACCCAGTCCGCTGGTAAAAGTTGGTCGTTAATTCGTGACCATAATATTTCTGTCACAAATCAACAGCTGATTTGCGACGAAAAATATTCTGACTCAAACTTGCCGCATGTTGGCACCGGCTTATTTTCTCGAAGTAATCGAGGATTAAGCATAAGGAAATACTCCCTAAATAGAGCAAAACGGCACATCGCCAGAGCTGCTCTACCAGTCGAGTTGAGCTTAGAAATCGAGACACTTTGTCGGGTCAAGTGGTGCAACATAACAACTGGAGATCGGCCCCGAGCAAATTGCACTATGCCAGCCTGTCTCTCACCAACCGGATCAGTTTAGGGATTCGTGACAACCTGCCGTACCTTACGGCACTCTGTGAAGATTCGAGGATCACCCCCGGACACCCTGCATACGGTATTATACCACCGACGCTTCAACAACCAGGTTAACTCGGGACTCAGAACAGCATGCCGCTTCATACGACTCTTCGCTAAGGAGCAAGGGTCACCCCGACCACCAGACAAAGTGTATCATCATGTCGACGTCCCAGTCAGTGGGCCCAACCAAGGGTCCTAACCATCTAGCCGCGACCCGTGGCGACATCAGCAATCGATCGAGCCCACCCCCGATCACTCAGTTTGCGGATTTTCCCACGTTCAACATAGCTACTCGAGTCGACCCGGGGGCACCCTGACTACAAGCCACGTCATGTGGCACCCAGCAATGAGGCCGGGGTCTATGATGCGGGACGAGACCACGGACACGACAAGCTCGCGATCATCCCTTAACGAGGGAAGCGTCGGACATGCACGGTTGAGAAACCGGCTAGAGCTAGGGTGGTCAATTCACACTTTCGTGCCCGGATCGGGTCACGGGACTGTAACGCTCTCTCTCGCAGCAGCGGTGATATAAATATAAAGCGAGCTACGATCCAAGAACATGCTCTCTAGTAGTGGCATAAACAAGTATATAGGAAAATAAGCAAATGCCGAGTGTAGGGAGCGAGAACGATACCTCCATGCGCTCGGCGTGGGGAAGACGGGCCCGGCCGAAACTCGTACTCCCGGAACAATAATACACAGTATTACAGCATTACAACTCGCTGCCCACTCCACGCAGAGAGGTAAAGGGCTACATAATGGGGTCCGGGAGGACCGAATTCGGGTTGACGGGCGGCTTCTCGCGTTGATTCGGCAACACCCGAACTAGTGACGGTGGGGCCCACGTGCTGTCCGGAGGGGCCGTGTGGGACCCGGTGACACCGTTGTAGTGGGGACACTTAGGGAAGCGCTCCCTGGGTTGGTGGCACGCTGGTTCGCCGGCGGGAGGCTGGGCGGCTCCGTTCGGCACCGGTCGGAATAACCGGCCACGGATCTGCAGCTTCTGGTTTTCAGCGCGCGCTCCGGCGAGAATGGACGCTGCGATCAGCCCCGATGTCGGATCGACACGAAAATGGCGTCGTTAGAAAGATAACTTCAAATACTTTAATCTAGAATTGAAGATCTGGCCTGGATCTGCACGGATCTGGGCTTTAATGAATTGTTGAGTTGCTGTTGTACAGTGATCGGACTCTCAGATCTGCAGTGAACTTGTCTGAGAACTACCTTTGACCGATATGTGAACGTCTGAATCTGAAGTGGTGGTATTCAGCAAAGTTGTAGAAAATCAAGCTAGGAAACCGAAACTAATTTTTATGAAGGATTTGGAGGTGGCAGTGATTTGTTCTGATTTTTTAACTAGAAGGTGGTCGGATCTGAGAATTAGCTGAAAATACTGTAGCGGAGATAGAACATGAATTTTGAAAAAAATGGATAGATAGCGGATAAAAAATCAAGAAAAATGGTGAATGTAGGGGATGATGGACAGAACTCTCAGTAAAATTGGTAGCCCCAACAAAAATCAAAAAGAAGGTCGAAGATGAGAAACTCAGAGCTGCTGTCACTGTAGACAGAGACAGGATAGATCTGGGAGTGATTGAAGACCGAAATTGAAAAAATATCAAACTAAGGATTTTCGACCTGAATTTTTTTGTGGATGATGGGATGGAAGATAGAAACACACCATAAAAATTACAAACCACGAAGAGGCCGTGGCTGGTAGCAGGATTTTCGTGAAGACACCTCTGTCCAGCAGGACAGAAAACCGAAGACGGATTCACGGCGGCTCGAAGGCGGCACGAACGGCGACGGCGGCGGCACAGATGAAGATCAGAGGTTGAGAGGGGGAGATAGAAGATTGATACACTCTAGAATTGGAGGTTTGAGGTGAGAAAATCAGGGGAAGAGGGCTGGGGGCGCAAGAGCCTTCTTGGCTTACACACAAAATTTCTGATTTTTCACTAATTTTCACATGAAAATACAAGCTTATATATGCTTCCAACCAAATCCAACATCAACCCTTGGATCTAGGGGTGTGAGATGGATGGTCTGGATTGCATGCCACCAATCACACAAAAAATAAAATTAATATATAAGGGGGGTGGCCTATTGACCAAGAATGGCAAGGGGGACAAGTTTGACATGGTAGGTAGCCTACCATGGAAATTCTTACCCCCTTGTCTACCCATGTGGCATATGACTAGTCCAACCTTCTAGATGTCCACCTAGGATAGTTGACCAGCCCCACAAGGTGACATGGACCAATGAGAGAGGGCTGAGGGCCCCCTTGATGGTCCTACTAATAAATTACATAGAAACCCACACAATCCGTGGGAATGCGCATTGGCTTATAAAGCCGTACAATTGCGCATATACTTTTCCAAGGATATAAACACAAACTAAAAGGACAAAAATGTAAAAGAAAAAGTACATGCTCTGCATCGATTCCCATCAACTCTCCCCGGGTGGGAGGAACTCGACCCCGTCGAGTAGGGGTATGGATGCTCGATTACTCCGGCGGATCCGTCACCGTGCCAAGTAACGCGGGAATGCTCCACTCCAAGTCGTCGTCACCTGCTAATTCCATATATACTCGATATGCGTGAACTGCTATGGGCTAAAGGTGGACACTCCGGGTGGGGCACTCTCAAAAGGGAAGGAAGCAGCTCGAAGACTCACTAGGAATCACCGCTGAGTCCCTATAGGTGACTGATCTGGGTATAGATGTAGAACCGATCCCATACTCATCGAGTGAGTCCAATCGCCTCTTACTCATAAGAGAATGACAACGAGCTGGCACAAGACACATGCAGACAGACATACCACACAAATAAAAAGCACACCGACTCATCTATGACCCTAGACACACCTAATGTTAGTCCGACCCGTACATGGGTGACGGCGGACCAGGACACCCGAATATATGCCATGCATGCATCTGACGTAACCGGTGGTCGACATCATGCAGAAATCCTAGACCTCCTAAGGTGTGCCATGCATGCATATGGGATGTGGATGTGGGAGGGCCAAGAGTATCTCCCATAGATGATGGTGTATCTTGTAAGGGTACGGGCTTGGTGGGCATAGACGACCCAGCCCGTGGGGAAGGGGTGTGGTAGCGGACTCCCTCGAAGAAGTGAAGTGAATATGAAGGGTCTAGGGATCCACTAGGGAAGGGGTCAAAGGGATCAAAGAAGGTATGACCCCTTATGGTGGGTTCCAACATGACAGGGTCCCAATCGTGAAATTCTTGAAGGTGCGGGTGGCCACCTTCCTCCGTCATGGTAGATGGGACTGTGTATAGGAAATATGACTCCTCCCTCGGAAGCAAAGTCATGAAGTCAGGCTCATCCGGTAGCGGGAGAAGTAGAAGAACCTCCGTGGTGATACAACCCACGGTGCACTCGGAGGTAATGGACTCGAAGGCCGGATGGGTGAAGCTACGACTCGTGGGTTGGTCGAAGTCTCGGGCCAACATATGTGTCAACTTCTATTGCGTGTCTAGTCCCATAACAAGATCGTCCAACGTGTCAACATGGTGACTAGATCGAAATGTGGTATGGAATGAGTTGACTGGCACTAAAGGTAAGGTGGGGTCCATGGATGGGAAGGGATGTGGGACCAAGCCATCCTTGAGCCAACTAAGAAGCGGCTCGGCGATGAAAAGCGTACCCGTTAAAAACACGGGTGGCTGGGGTTTGGGTGGCTCCAAATGAGAGGGTTCCGAATTAAGATCGGAAGGTGAGGGTTACAATGGAGCACTCTCGGGTGGTGAAGGAATTAGGTTAGGTAGTCCGATCGGTTCGGGACTCGGTTGGGAGGTAGATGTTTGCCAAAGGGTTCGACCTCTAGAGCGATAAAAATGAGACTCAAAGGGCTCGACCTCTAGAGCGACCTTATAAGATTGCGCCAGCGAGAACGCGTCACGGACAAGACATTCAAGTTGGAAGTGAAACCGCAAACCTCTCCGGAACTGAAATGCGATCGTGGTGCTCTCCTCTCCCAAGCCATATTCCAACCGATACTTATCATAGTCCCGGATGTACTCGGACACGGACCTATCACCTTGGACGGGTCAACATGGGTTGGCCATTGGTGCCGAAAAGGTGGGAATGGATCCCTAGGAATGGGTATGCAAGGCCATTTAGACAAGACACTAGACCAACTATGCACGGTTTGGGCTGCATGTACACTAAGGACAAGACACCAAGACTCGGTACGTGGCGGAGTTAATCGATCCGAAGATCACTCGCTGCAAGTGTGCGGCCTTCCCGATAGGTGTAGCCTAACGTTTGGACAACACCTTTTTATATACCGATTAATGGTATGCAAATGCAACTCCTAAGACCGACTTAGACACTTAGACTTAAATGACACTCTTTTTTTTTGACACCCTAGACTCAACTCTCTCTGATACCAAATTGATGCGGGACGAGACCACGGACACGACAAGCTCACGATCGTCCCTTAACGAGGGAAGCGTCGGATGTGCACGGTTGAGAAACCGGCTAGAGCTAGGGTGGTCAATTCACACTTTCGTGCCCGGATCGGGTCACGAGACGGTAACGCTCTCTCTCGCAGCAGCGGTGATATAAATATAAAGCGAGCTACGATCCTAGAACATGCTCTCTAGCAGTGGCATAAACAAGTATATATGAAAATAAGCAAATGCTGAGTGTAGGGAGCGAGAACGATACCTCCACGCGCTCGGCGTGGGGAAGACGGGCCCGGCCGAAACTCGTACTCCCGGAACAATAATACACAGTATTACAGCAATACAACTCGTTGCCCACTCCACGCAGGGAGGTAAAGGGCTACACAATGGGGTCCGGGAGGACCGAATTCGGGTTGACGGGCGGCTTCTCGCGTTGATTCGGCAACACCCGAACTAGTGACGGTGGGGCCCACGTGCTGTCCGGAGGGGCCGTGTGGGACCCGGTGGCACCGCTGTAGTGGGGACACTTAGGGAAGAGCTCCCTGGGCTCACAGCACGCTGGTCCGTCGGCCGGAGGCCGGGCGGCTCCGTTCGGCACCGGTCGGAATAACCGGCCACGGATCTGCAGCTTCTGGTTTTCAGCGCGCGCTCCGGCGAGAATGAACGCTGCGATCATCTCCGATGTCGGATCGACACGAAACTAGCGCCGTTGGAAAGATAACTTCAAATACGTCAATCTAGGATTGAAGATCTAGCCTGGATCTGCACAGATCTGGGCTTTAATGAATTATTGAGTTGCTATTGTACAGTGACCGACTCTCAGATCTGCAGTGAACTTGTCTGAGAACTGCCTTTGACCGATATGTGAACGTCTGAATCTGAAGTGGTGGTCTTCAGTAAAGTTGTAGGAAATCAAGCTAGGAAATCGAAAATATTTTTTATGAAGAATTTGGAGGTGGCTGTGATTTTTTTGGATTTTTGACCTGGAAGGTGGTCGGATCTGAGAATTAGCTGAAAACACTGTAGCAGAGATAGAACATGAATTTTAAAAAATGGATAGATGATGGATAAAAAATCAAGAAAAGTGGTGGATGTAGGGGATGATGGAAAAAACTCTCTATAAAATTGGGAGTCCCAACCAAAATTAAAAAGAAGGTCGGAGATGGGAAACTCAGAGCTGCTGTCACTGTAGATAGAGACAGGACAGATCTGGGAGTGATTGAAGACCGAAATTGTAAAAATATGAAACGAAGGATTTTCGACCTGAATTTTTTTGTGGATGATAAGATGGAAGATAAGAACACACCATAAAAATTACAAACCACAAAAAGGCCGTGGCTGGTAGCAGGATTTTCGTGAAGACACCTCTGTCCAGTAGGATAGAAAATGGAAGACGGATTCGCGGCGGCTCGAAGGCGGCACGAACGGCGGCGGCGGCGGCGGCGGCACAGATGAAGATCAGAGGTTGAGAGGGGGAGATAGAAGATTGATACACTCTAGAACTGGAGGTTTGAGGAGAGGAAACTAGGGGGAGAGGGCTGGGGGCGCAAGAGCCTTCTTGGCTTTCACACAAAATTTTGATTTTTCACTAATTTTCACATGAAAATACAAGCTTATATATGCTTCCAACCAAATCCAACCTCCACCCTTGGATCTAGGGGTGTGAGATGGATGGTCTGGATTGCATGCCACCAATCACACAAAAAATAAAATTAATATATAAGGGGGGGCGGGGGCGGCCTATTGACCAAGAATGGCAAGGGGGACAAGTTTGACATGGTAGGTAGCCTACCATGGAAATTCTTACCCCCTTGTCTACCCATGTGGCATATGACTAGTCCAACCTTCTAGATGTCTACCTAGGATAGTTGACCAGACCCACAAGGTGACATGGACCAATGGGAGAGGGCTGAGGGCCCCTTGATGGTCCTACTGACAAATTACATAGAAACCCACACAATCCGTGGGAATGACGCATTGGCTTATAAAGCCGTACAATTGCGCATATACTTTCCCAAGGATATAAATACAAACTAAAAGGACATAAATGCAAAAGAAAAAGTACATGCTTGGTGTCGATTTCCATCAATCTACCCTCGAGTCGCCTCCCTCCAGCCCTCTGAAGTCAAAGGAAGACCTATCAAGGCCAACCGCAAGCTTCAGGAGCTCACAGCACCCGTATACGGCCCGCACACGCGTGTCGGGAACTTCCCCGAGCACCTAGTGGGCGCGTATGCTCCAGCCACTCTACAGCATGTCCGAGACCGACTCAGGACTCCCAGCAACCCATCGCGTCATGCACCACCATCGTGCGCCCTCGCACGTGGATCGACCTACGCGGTAAGGTCGTGGGGTTCGACCTGCCCGGTCAGGTCGCGGGGGTCAAGGGGGCAGCGCCCCTTGCGGGGGTTTCAGGGGGCAGAGCCCCCGGAAGAAAATTTCTATTTATGACGGGTCAAACCCTTAGTCAACCCCAGTCTAACCCTCAGTCAAACCCCAGTCTAACACTCCGTCAATCCCGATCAAACCCACGATCAAACCCACGGTAAACCCTAGGTCAAACCCGCGTAAACCCCTCTCGGGAGGGGTTTAGGCGGACCAGAGCCCACCTTGGATGTGGTCCACCTAAACCTCCCTGGTGGAGGGGTTTTGGCGGACCAGCCTCACCCCCAAGGCTAGTCCGCCTAAACCCCCATTAAACAAAAAAAAGCTTTTTTAGTTAAAAAAGGCGCCCAAGCCAGTCCGCCCAAACCCCCCCTGGGGGGGGGGGGTTTAGGCGGACCAGCCTGACCCCTCAGGCTGGTCTGCCTAAACCCCATCCAAAACTTTTAAAAAAAGTTTTTTAATAAAAGAAAAACCCCTCCGTGAGGGGTTTAGGCAGACCAGACCAGCCCCTTGGGCTGGTCCGCCTAAACCACACTTGGGGGAGGGGTTTAGGCGGACCAGACTAGCCCCTTGGGTTGGTCCGCCTAAACCCTCCCTCCCCCACTCCGTAACATAAAAAAAAGGATTTTCAAGGGTTTACCCAGACCAAACCCAACCCTCAACTTGGTTCGGGTAAACCCCTTCCACCCCTTCATCTTCCCCTATAAAATCCCCCAAGGGGCTCAATGGATGGAAGGCAATGAACATGCAATGGGATATGAAATGAAGGATGCAATGCAACACCCTCCGACTAAACTACCCCGCCCTCGGACCCCCGTGGCCTTCGGCAAGGGCTCGGGGACGCGCGGAACTAAGTGCGCGCGTGGTTGGCTTGTCGATCAGCTTATACACGCTGAGGGTATGTCATACGTACTTCCCTCATGCAACATCTAGCCATCTCACACAAGTCCATGACCGTCGCACGAAAGACATTTTGACAACAGCGAACACACCTGCATCCCGGGTCCGCCCGCGTATGACAACCCACGGTGGCCACGCATACGCCACGATGCCACACTTACTTTCATCACGGAACTGCGTGCCTACCGCTCGCCTCGAGCTAGCCGCCGACCGCTCAGACTGATGACTCGAGTTATCCGGACACTTGCTCGGGAATAATATTCCCAGGACCGGCCTCGACTCCCCAGCATGACGACATACGCCTTCCGAGGCTTGGACCCGACCGCTCACCATGAGCCGCATCCAACCTCCGTCAGGCGCCAGCCCACGACCGCCCCTGCCACCTAGACAGTCGGGCGTGTCTCGATCTCCTCATGGAGAGCCTCTGTAAAACACGCGGATATCCGCCATATCCCGCATTGACTTGGGAACCGACCCACGCGTCGAAATTGTCCCGCGGCTTGCACCCATTGTACTTCGGCCTCCTTGGTCCATTTGTAAAGCCAACGTGGCTCTCATATAGCATGAAACCAGTTGATCACATGCACCGGTACTCGGGTCTCAGCCTCTTCACGGCGCCCGCCTCCTTCAGTCGCAAAGGTGCCTCCGGTACCCGACTACAGTCACATCGGGCCCCGAGCACGACCATCGAGGTCTCCCGATGCCCGTCTCCTTCAGTCACTACAGTGCCCTTGCACCCGGCTGTCAACAACTCCATTCGCAACAGTGCCTCCAGCACCCGACTCCAGTCACATCGGGCCCCGAGCACGACCATCGAGGTCTCCTGGCGCCCGCCTCCTCCAGTCACAAACGTGCCCCCGGCACCCGACTGCCAGCTACCCCAGTCACAACGGTGCCGCCGGCACCCAACTACCAAGCTACTTCAGTCACAACGGTGCCCCCGGCACCCGACTGCCAACAACTCCAGTCACAACGGTGCCCCCGGCACCCGACTGCTAGCGGCCCCAGTCACAATGGTGCCCCCGGCACCCAACTACACAGCTGCTTCAGTCACAACGGTGCCCCCGACACCCGACTGCCAACAACTCCAGTCACAACGGTGCCCCCGACACCCGACTGCCAACTACTCCAGTCACACCGGGGCCCGCGGCACCCGACCACTCAACTTCCCAGGCATAATGGTGCCTACGGCACCCCTGCAGCCCCGACCTCGACACTGTCTCATGTCATGAATACATTGTGACGCCCCTCGGGCGCAATCCTGCTCAGTCACAGGTCCTCTGACGGACACTACGTAAAAATGCGGAAATACCCGCACAATAACACAATGACCCGGGGACCGTCATGAATGACGGAATTGTCCCGCGGCTTGCAAGCACTTGTAATCGGCCTCTCACGCCCCCATATAAATGCCTTTCATGGCATATAAATCATGTAATCCAGTCAAGGAGCGGATTCCCCTCCTCGCTGGAACCAGTCTCTCTGTCCCCAGTAATCCATGTTGTGCTGCTGTTGCCCTGTCGCTGTTGCACGACTAAGCCCTCCCGACGTCGCGGCTCCCAGGGTCCCTAACTCTCTCTTCGGTAGTAGAAACAAAGGTATTCGGATTCAATCCGATGTAAAATAAACACCGGTTGCTTGTGATCGATGGGGAAAGACGTCCAGTACACGAATCCCCATAATCGCCTGCGTACTCGCACCCGTGGAACCCCTTCTATCCACGTGTCTCCCGATCCCTCGAGCCACGTGTCACGTCCTGGCGACGCTTCCCCGGTGGCATGCCCGCATTCCTCCCAGCCATCCCTGTCCCAGTCTCCCAGGATGATGAACCATACGCCATCCCTTCCAGTGTGTTCCTATCGTTCTCTCTGCCTTCTTCTCAATACCCCCGGAATCCCCGCGTGCCCAGTCAACCTATGTCGACCTTCCGTAAAAGGCGAGTCTACACCCCCGCCGCGAGGACAAAATGACAAGTGACTCCCCCGCGGTCGCAAATAAAGATGGCGCGCCCGATGGGACGTCTCCTACCTTTCTTCTTTCTGCCGAAGAAGAGTCACACCCGTCAAGTGTGCGCCGCAATGCCCTTGCCTTTTCTTATAGGAGAGGAAGAGGAGGGCCCCTGTCCAAGATGCAACATGCAACTGGTCATCATCAAGCGACCAACCTGCACCAGCAACAGCAACAACAAACCGGTTGTGATGGCGACTTGCGATCCAATCATCATCACCATCCACACCGGGCATGTACGGTTGGCAACACCAACCTTGTTCGGCAATGCTGCCTTAGCCTTCGGCTCGCCTGATCCTCGGGCGCCATTGCTGTGGCCGACAAGCAGCCCAGTCCGGCGACTGCCCATACAGGCAGCTGGCCCCTCTTCTCCTCCAGCAACAAAGACCGATGCGGTCATTGACCCATGGGTCCCCAGCTCCACCAGCACCCGACCCGGGCTTTCTACCACGGGTCTCCGACTCCTCAGTACCTCACTCGGGCTCTCAGGCCCGAGTCCCAACCAAGCCTACCCCCAGCACGGGTTTCCCACCCCGGGGTCAAGGCCTCCTGGCATGCTATTCGGGCCTCTCGACCCAAGTCTCGGATGAGTCGGCACTCAATACGGGCATTCAACCCCGAGTTTGAGGCTCCCCAGCATCTAGCTCGGGTAGATGACCCCGGGTCTCATCAAGGTCGGTCCCCGATGTGGACTCTCCACATTGGGCCCCTGGCCTCCCAGCTCTACATTGGGGTCTTTACCCCTACAATCCAGCAATGCCAACTCCCAGCAAAGAATTTCCTCTTCGGGACAAGGCCACCTCAACAACCAAGGCGGGCGTCTAGCCCTGGGTCTCAGCTCCAGCAACACCCAAGATGGGCGTCTAGCCCTAGGTCTCAGCTCCAACAGCACCCAAAACGAGTATCTAGCCCTGGGTCTCAGCTCCAGCAACACCCAAGACGGGCGTCTAGCCCTGGGTCTCAGTTCCAGCAACACCCAAGATAGGCGTCTAGCCGCAGGGACCAGCTCCTGTAACACCCGAGATGGGCCTCCAGCCCCGGGTCCCAGATACATCAATACCCGAGATGGGCTTTCCGCCCTAGGTCTCAGCTACATCAACACCCAAGATTGGTGTAGACACGCCAAAATTGACACTATGTTGAGTAAATCTCATGTCACCATGTGACGCCCCAAAGTGAACTTCAATATTGCCGCAATATGGAGTTTTTCTATTTTTATGTGTGTTTTCTGTGATTTTCTTAGCTTTTTTTTGGAATTAACGACTTGACGTGGGGCGTCTTTTAAATAACGGCTTAGCCTTGGGCATCTCTTAATGAAAGGACGACCGTTGTAAGAGGCGTCAGTTTCTGGAATTTTACGTATCCTAAACAAATTTGAAAAGCAAGAATTAACGTCCCCCAGAGGGTCGTTTATCAACTAACGCCCGTTGATACATGCGTCATTTCATGATTTTTATTGAGGAAAGGACTTTGTTACTAAAATTAAATCCCTGAATTGACGCCTTTGTCCCGGTCGTCATTTGAATTAACACCTTAAGGCATGTCGTCAATTTCAATTGACGCCCTTCTGAGAGTCATCTTTTCCCCTTTTGTGTCCTACTCGAACGACCCTTCCCTGGAGAGTTCCCTGCCATGTTTTAATCACCTTGTTGGATTAGGGAAGTAGAGGCCTTGTCGTAGATGAGTGTTGCCAGTTCTAATCCTACTAAATCTATGGTTTATGCCCTATAAATAGAGCCCTGGGTCCTGCTCGCGCGAGGTTAGCAGCAGAGAGCAGCAGTTAGCAGAGGTTAGCAGAGAGATTGGCATACAGACGAACACCCAAACACACGAAAGGAAGATAGTTTGCTGCTGTTCGTTGCTTCTTTCTTCTTCCTGTTGCAGCAGCCCAAAGCCACCCTATTTGGTTCTCTCCCTTTACTGTTGTCAGGAACAGCAGGGAGTTGTTTCATTAGCTTGTTAACTCATCTCACCACCTTCATTCATCATATAGTGTTTCTTTATACGTTTGTCTTAGTCTTTGCATCATATCTCCTCTCCCTAATTCTCTTAGGGGTTTTAAAAAGGACCAAAAGGTGCATCCTTTATGCTCATATTTCATTACCTTATTCTAATTGTGGATTGATACTACACTTGGGCTAATCCTTTTCCTTTTTCTGGTTGTTGTTTTGTTTAAGGGTAATCAAGAAAGAGAAACCCCCTTCATCCGCCGGCCGGTAGAAGGAGGAGGAGGAAAACCACAATCCATCCCGCATCACTTTTCTTACCAGGTATTCGCGATCATTCTCCCTCCCTTTTGAGATAATCCCTCTGGCGATCACACTCCATTAGCAACCTCTTGCTTCCTTTTCTTTTACCAAATTTCTTTAATTTTTTTGATGTAGGTGTGACACGGTTCTCAAATTGACGATCACGGTGGGACATCCACTGTTTTTCTTTTGATTATCCCCTCCTATTGGCACCCACGTGTGCCCTTTCCCTTGGCACCCACGTGTGCCCCTCCCTTTGGTACCCTCGGTACCCCTACATTGTGCCCCACGCGGCACCCTCCCCATCGAGATTAGCCAGTTTATGATCATCCACCTCATCTTTTAAAAGAAAGAAATTTGGTTACTGACTGCTATTTTCTGGCTTTTTTTTAATTGACGCCTCACCCCAAGGGGTCTTTTCTCCATTTAACGCCTTCAGAAAAGGCGTCATTTTAGCATATCTTGTGTGTTATTTCATCTCTGCCTGTGATTTCACGCCCTGCGTTGCGGCGTCATTTGTTCATTCAGCGCCTAATGTTAAGGCGTCTTTTATCTTGAGGTTGTGCCCACAGTCTCCCCATATCTTTTGACGCCCCCTGCTGGAGGCGTCCTTTTCACATTTAGCGCCTCACACCAAGGCCCTGCTTCTGCACTGTCAGTGCAATTTATAGTGATTCGCGACGGCCCCTCTGTCGTGTTTTCTTCTTGAAGCGACTTCTGCCAAGTCGCTAATTACCTGTGTGTTAACGGAAACCTGTTTGCTGTGCCTATTTCTGCTGATTGATTCTATATTCATCATTTGATTATACTTGTTTGATCAGATTATATTGTCTTGCATTTTTGTGGCATTTGGTTGAGAGACCTCCTCTCTCTACACTAGGATCCCACACACCTCTCATGAATTGGAACGACCCTCCATTGAGCATTCCGTCTCTTTGGATTAGAAATTCCTTTTCTAAGACCTCCGTAAGTCCCCGCACCCGTGGATTCCCTCACGGACGCCGGGCTGGTTGTACCTTGAAGTACCCGAAGTTTAGATAACCCATCGTTGGTGAGGAGATAGAAAGAATCTAGTTGACCCGGAGGTTACACTCAAAATTCATAACTAGGATTCACACTACAAAGGGAGTGAATTGTTCTTCAATTTAATTCACCCTAACCTCAAACACAAATCTAAAAGCTTGCGTTCATTACAACTTGTTTGCATAAGCTTGATTAGATTGAGTGATTATTGGTGTTATATTTCCTTCAAGAAAAAAGCTTTCTTTCTTCTTAAACATGCAACTTCGTTCAGGTAAAATCGTCAACATGGAAAGCTACGGGTACTCTTATGATGATATGGATGAGAATGCTTTCAATCAATTATGAGGTCCCCCTCCAAGATTCCACTTACCATGAGGGAAATTATCCTCCCTCTCATGCATATTATTCTCAAGTCCATGTGGTTGACACCACAACTCAAGAGGTCGAGCCCTATTCTCAAGCTCCACCCTCCAATCAAAACACATCGGGGAACACCTCCCCATCATTCAATGTCAACAATTTAATTCAAGCTTTATCACAACTAGATGACTCCCAGCGGCAGGCAGTTCAGGCCGCTTTGAAAGGGAAAGCTATTCCCTCTTCATCTTCCAACCCCCCTCCGGCCGCGAGTGGCCATCATGTTGCTAATGACCCGGCGGTCTTACACAAAATTCCTTCACGTCCACCAACGCCCGTTGTGGCCATGCCAGCCCAACAGGCAAGTTATTCTGCGGCTAGGCCTCAATTCCCTCCACCTCCTCAAATTCTAAGGACGCCTATGCCAAATTCTTTCATTTCAAATTCGGCCCCAGTCGAGTCGGATACCAACGTTCTACTTCTTCAAAAGTTGGCTAGCATGGAAGAACAACTCAAGAAAGTTACCGCAGCAAAGAATGCCCCGGAGATTTCTCTCCATACATTACCAGTTTTCCATCTAGCACCTTCTGAGATGCCGAATTTTCGACGATACAACGGAACTGGCAATCCATTTATTCATTTAAAGGATTTTATGTATGAAACTTCCTTTTGGCAGGGTAACAAAGCCTCATTGGCTTATCTATTCAGACGGTCTCTAGAGGGGCCAGCCCTCGAGTGGTTCTACTCCTTAGAGCCGGCAGACGCTAGTGACTTTGATGTGGTTCAAAAGAAATTCTTGCAGAAATATAGGGACCGGGTTGGACCCTCCCTATCAGTTACTGATTTGGTCGTTGAGAAAATGAAGCTCAAGGAGGACTTCATTGTATTTGCTGATAGATGGCGATTGATGGCCGAAAAGTTGAAAGATACACTGTCGGAGCCGGAACAGGTCAAGATGATTATTTCAAATGCAACCCCTCAGTTCAGACACATATTTGTAGACACGCCAAAATTGACGCTATGTTGATCAAATCTCATGTCACTATGTTGACGCCCCAAAGTGAACATCAATACATTCATAATATGAAGTCTTTCTTTTTTTTGTGTGTGTTTTTGATTTATCTTTGCATTTTTGTGATTCGCGACCTGAAGAGGGGCGTGTTTTAAAAAGCAACCTTATCTAGGGCATGTTCAAAAGAAAGGACGATCAAATGTCAGGGCATCAATTCCTGGTATTATCTAGTTTCAAATAAAATTCAAATTATTGATTAACGTCCTTCCTCAGGGCGTGTTTTCAAGTAACGCCTTCATCTCAGGCCTGTTCTCATAATTTTCAAATAAAGTAAGTTTTATTGTCAAATTTAATCCAAGAAGTGACGCCCTTGATCATGGTCATGTTTTTGAGTAACGTCTTGATGTAGGTCGTCAATTTGTGATTTGACGCCCTTCTGAAGGTCGTGTTTTATCTTTTGGTGTCCTGCTTAAACTCGTCTTTCCTGGAGAGTTCCCCGCCTTCTTTGGTCTCCTTGCTCGAATTGAACTAGAGTCCTGCCTCTTTTGATCATTGCCCGTTCTTATCTGAGGTTATCTTGGATCTGGAACCCTATATAGGGATGTCTTGATCGATCTCGCGCGAGGTTGGCAGGGTTACGTTGGCAGGTTACGAGATTAGACGAGATCAGAGTTTATTGAGGTCGGAGGTTACCTGGTTTACAGAGGCTCTTCATCTTCTTCCTGTGCGATCTTTTAGAAGAGCTCTGCTTCCGCTTCTTCCTGTCAACAGCATCGACTTTGGTTTCCCCTTTACTGTCGTCAGGGACAGCAGGGGTCTTTGTTTATTTTGTTTGTGTTGTTTTGTGTTCATCGATCATCATCACGTCCACTGTGTTCTTTTCCCTTTTTACGTTAGCTTCATCATATCTCCTCCTTCCCTAATTCTTTAGGGGTTTTAAAAAAAACAAAAAAAGGTGCGCATGTTTTGTTCTTATTTCATCATCATATCATCTTTGGGATTGATACTACATTCACTTGGCTGATCCACTCCTTTTGCTTGTTTGTTTTGTCTCTTTTGCAAGGTAATCAATAAAGGAAAACCCCCTTCATCGGCCGGCCGATTGAAGGAGGAGGAGGAATTCACAATCCAGCCCGCGTTCTATTTTCCACCAGGTATTCGCGATCTTCTTTGTTTCTTCTTGAGGTAACCCCTCTGGCGATCACCCTCCTTAGTAGCACCACGTGCTTCTTTTATTCATTATTATATCATCTCCCCTTATTTTTATTATGCTTTCTCGTATTTAAACTCTTCTTCATGTGTGGATTTATCACGATCTACAAATTGGCGATCACGGTGGGACGTCCACTGTTTTTCTTTTGATTACCATCTCCTATTGGCACCCACGTGTGCCCTTTCCCCTTCGGCACCCACGTGTGCCCTTTCCCCTCGGTACCCACGGTACCCCTCCTTTTGTGCCCCACGGGCACCCTCCACCGTGCACACTGCACACTCCCGGGATCAGCCAGTTTGTGATTGTTTGATTATTTTCCTGAATTAACGCCTCACCCAGAGACGCTTGTTCGTTTAACGCCTTCATCAAGGGCGTCTTTTGTTTGTGTTACGTCTTCCAGAAGGCGTCTTTCATTATTCTACTGCTTTTATCACACTATCTGTGGATTCACGCCCTGCCCCAGGGCGCCCTTTTATTTCATAGCGCCTCACTTCAAGGCGCGTTTTCATATTTGACGCCCTCTTGCAGAGGCGTCCTTTGCGATTATAGCGCCTCACCCAGAGGCGTGTTTCGTTTTCTCACTGCTGGCTCGTGGGCTTTCGCAGTGATTCACGACAGTGACTCTGTCGTCTCTTTGGTTGATAGCGACCTGCCCCAGGTCGTCTCTTTCCTGCATTTTTACGGAAACCTATTGCTGTCTGTGATTGTTGGATTGATTATTACATTACTTGCCTATATTGTTGTGATCTGATCATATTATTTTGCATCTTGTGGCATTTGGTTGAGAGACCTCCTCTCTCTACACTAGGATTCCACACACCTCTCTTGGAATCGGGACAACCCTCCATTGAGCACTCCGTCTCTTTGGACCGAAAATCCCTTTTCCAAGACCTCCGTAAGTCCCCGCACCCGTGGATTCCCTCACGGACGCCGGGCTGGTTGTACCCTTGAAGTACCCGGAGTATAGAGAACCTATCGTTTGTGAGGAGAGAGAAAGAATCTAGTTAACCCGGGATCACACTTGGATAAACTAGGTTTCACTTTGCAAAAGAGGGAATTATTCTGCAATTTAATCCACTCTAATCTCAAGCGGAACACTAAAATCTTGCGTTCATCTCAACTTGGTTGCATAAACTTGCTTGGGTTGATTTGGCTTGTTTGGATTGAGTGGGTTTTGTTTGATAGTTCCTTTATAAGGCCTTCTCTCCTCTTAAACATGCAACTCCGTTCAGGTAAAATCATCAACATGGCAGGCTACGGATATTCTTATGATGATGAGGATGAGAATGTTTTTGGTCAATATGAAACTCCCCTCCAAGATTCCATCTATCAAGAGGGAAATTACCCTCCTCCTCAGTCTCATTACCCTCAAGTCCATGTGGTTGATACCACTCCTCAAGAGGTTGTGCCCTCTTCTTAGACTTTGCCCTCCAACACTTCGGGGAACCCTTCCCCATCCTTCAATGTCACGGATTTAATTAATGCACTATCTCAGTTGGATGATTCCCAGCGGCAGGCAGTTCAGGCCGCCTTGAAAGGAAAGTCTGTTCCTGCTTCATCCTCTAATCCCCCTCCAGCCGAGAGTGGCCATCACCCCGTTAATGACCAGGCGGTCCTGCATAAATTTCTCCACCAACACCCGGTACGGCCATGCCGGCCCAACAGGCGAGCCACTCTGCGGTTAGGCACCAATTTCTCCAACCTCCCCGAATTCTACGGACGCCTATACCACATTCTTTTATTCAAAATCCGGCCCCAGTCGAGTCCGACACTAATGTTCTACTGCTTCAGAAGTTGGCAAGCATGGAAGAGCAACTTAAGAAGGTCACTATGGCTAAAAATGCCCTGGAGATCTCGCTCCCTACATTGCCAGTCTTCCACTTACCACCATCTGAGATGCCAAATTTTCGGCGATATAATGGGATTGGTAACCCTTTTATTCATTTGAAGGATTTCATGTACGAGACCTCCTTTTGGCAAGACAACAAGGCCTCTTTGGCTTACTTATTCAGAAGATCTCTGGAGGGGCCAGCCCTTGAATGGTTCTATTCATTGGATCCTGCTGATGCCGGTGACTTTGACATCGTTCAGAGGAAGTTCTTGCAGAAGTACAGAGACCGGGTCGGACCCTCCCTCTCACTCACGGACCTGGTTGCGGAAAAAATGAAGCCCGAGGAGGACTTCATAATGTTTGCTGATAGATGGCGGTTGATGGCCGAAAAGCTGAAAGATACACTGTCGGAACAAGAACAAGTCAAGATGATAATTTCCAATGCAACTCCTCAGTTCCGGCATATCTTGGCAATGAATAGGTTAACCACCATGGAGGAGCTCTATGAAAGGGCTCGTTATATCCAGACGCAGATGAAGGATTCGCCCATTATGGGCATGTTTGAGCCGAAGCCACGGCTATTCAAGAAAACCACAACTGTCAACAACAGCGGGCCCACGACGGAGGGCACTATTGCAAATGAGCAGGTTGGCGTAGTTGGCCACCCCCACCAAGCTAACCCACGTCCTAACCTTCCTCCACCACAAAGCCCCCATTTCAACTCCACTCTACAACGCCAATTCGCACCCCAACATTCCTTTGCTTCACCGCCAAACCAAGTGCCCCGCGCTAACCCTCCAGCTCCGCAACAGTACCAACAGGTACCACCACCTACCAACTATGGCCAACAACAACGGAGACCACCACTCGGCCCCAAAAGGGACCACTACCCTCCACTACCAGAAAGTCTCCCGGATATTTTCAATGCTTTAATGGCCGCCAATTTGCTCATATTACCAAGGGAAAGAACAACGTGGCCCGCTAATGTTGACACATCCCGTTACTGCGCTTTCCATCAAGCACCTGGTCATAACCTTGATCGTTGCTTCCACTTCAGAGATTACATTTATGACCTAAATGACCAGGGTGACATCAATTGGGATGAGATGAGACAATTCATCGCCACCATGAAAGAAAGAAGGTCTCCTCGGCAGCAACAGGCTCAGCAGCCATAGCAACCAGCTCCACAGCAGCAACAACAAGCTCCAGCGCCTCAGCACGATATGGGGATCGTCCACAATCCACTGCCGGAACACCCGCCAAACCAACACGTAAACCCTGTCACGTCTCTCTATGAGGTGGAAAAAGGGCAGGGATGGCATGAAGAAAAAGCCTCTGTCGGGGCACTTCATCATAATCAAAATCAACCTCCGCGCCTCTTGCGCACCCCTTCTTCTTCTCCTACCCCTCAATCGGGCCGATCTCTTCTGCGCCCCGTTAATCCACCTACCTCCGCCTATTCTCCGACCTTGCCGGTTCGCCCCCTTCTTACACGCTTACCACCTCCACAGCCTACGCCACAACAAAACCCATCCACCACCAACCCTTCGCCATTGCCATCTAGGCCACTCCTCATCCGCCCATCGCCAACGCCCACTGCACACGCCACCACTACTCCTTCACCGGCAAGGATTCCCCGCCATCGGTTCCACCACCTTTTTTACCCAGAACTCTTCTCATTCCACCCCCCACCAATTCCCCCCGCATTCGGATATCCCTTTCTACTCCTACGCCTCCTACCGGGGCACCAACACCCCCTACGGGGATTCCCTCTGCGGGAACTTCCACTCCACCACTTCTTAACACCAATACACCTTCTTCTTCTTCTAATCCTCCTCCCACACTTGCCCCGACAGAAGTACGTCAAGGCGTGGCGCCGCTCCGCAGTGGACGGATGTTCCACCGTATTTTTCACAGAGAGAGTTAGAGCCCGTGCAAGGGCCGCAAGAGCAAGAACAAGAACAAGAGTCAGTGCCAGGGACTCAGTATGATTTGCTAAAGCACTTGGACCGAACCCCAGCAAGGATTTCAATCCTGGAATTAATTAAAAGGTCCACCACTCATCAGCTAGCTTTAAAAGAATATCTGCAAAAGGTGATGGTCAATGAGGACATTCCAGTTGAGCAGATAGTCACAGTTTTAACGCCCGCTAGCAGTCAGCCGGCAATTACTTTCCATGAACATGAACTGGCGCCACTCCCAGCAAGAAAGTATGCTCTATGCATCACAGTTGACATTAATAAGGTGGCTGTTAAGCAATGTCTGGTGGACACTGGGGCATCCATCAATGTCTTGCCACCTAGCACCTTGAAGTTGTGTGGCATTCCGGAAAGCCAAATTCGGCCGTCTACTATCACCGTAACTGCATATGATAACACGAAGAAACCTCCTATAGGCATGATTACGTTAAAAGTAAGTTTGGGTCCTGCCGCCATCACAGCAGATTTTCACATTCTGGATATGCATCCGACATTTAATGGCATTCTGGGACGCCCCTACATTCAGCAACTCGATGCGGTGCCCTCCACAAATCACCAATGCCTTAAATTCCCACACAAGGGCCGCATCATTAAAGTTACCAGTATGCCGATTTTGCCAGAGGAAGATATTCATGTGGCTTCATCAGTTCCATCCATGTGGCCGGCCAACAAACCACTATTATCTGTGCTGGACGTCCCTTGTCCACGACAAATGCCAGAAAAAGTCACAACGGTTGCTATGACACCCCTGCCTCCCAAGGGGAAAAAGAAGAAAACAACGATGAACACCTCTGGCTGGAACATCTTAATGAAAATGGGGTATCAAAATGGCAAAGGTCTGGGTGCCAATTATCAAGGCGGGATTAGGCCTGTTAAACCTCAGAAGCTGATTACACGAAGTGGCCTAGGTTACAAAGGGCCAGGCAAAAACAAAGATGAACCATGTCTATTTATGACATCCACATTAAAAACAGATCGCCAACCGCTCACTTGGACATTAAAGACACATTTTGTCACGGGTGGCTTTCAAAATAAGGAGCAAACTACCATAATTACTTCCATATTAGACTGCCAGGATGTTCATGCTAGACAGTTTGCTCGTCATATTGCACCCTTGGCCACATATAAAGCCTTGGAGTCCTTAAGGCCTGACAAAAGAAGGAAAATGGATGATCCAGAATGTGACTGGTACAGGTGGTTCGATATGCCGGATATTACTATTTCTTTGAGCCGCCTCTTCATGCCGACTGATCCGGAATGGCCGCCACTTATTCATGAATTGATTGAGATGCCAGCTGCAATTACAGATAAGAGGCAGCTGCTGAGTGACTACACTGATACTGGAGAGCCAGATGTTCCGTTTGAAGAAGGATTCACTGTGGACAGGCTGTGGGCCGGCCTCTTTTCTCTCACTTCCATGCATCCATCTGTGCTTGCTTCTCTATATTCTCATCGGTTTGGTCGCGTGCCAAGACCGCCTCCGATTATAATCAATTTATCTCCAGATTCAATCCAAATTTCTCTCCCAATTCCTTCTTCGCTCCTCAAGCGATTTTCTAAACTCTCCATCACGCCCCCGCGCGGGCCATCACTGATTCAACTCTTCTCTGATCTGGCAATTTCCACTCCTCCTGCTATTCTCCCTGCACACTGCTTTCTTCTTGAAACAGAAAATAAAAATGAAGAAAAAGACAAAAACGAAAAAAAACGCCAAATTCCCAACTTTCCAAACCTCCATTTCTGTTGAGGAGACCTCCTATTTCTCTTCTGAGTGCGTCCCGACGCAGGGGCCGCTCCTTCAAAATTCATTGCTAAATCTTTTCTCCCCCTCTGGTGAGGGGACTTCCTCTGTATTACCTCCTGTATCCACTTTTTCACCCCCTTTCCTTCCTTTTTCTAATCAAGCTAGTTGCTCCTCTTCTTTTGCTAACGCTAAAATTCAAGGGGTAGATTCACATAAGAAGTCCAAGGGTAAGCAGATTCCCCATAGGTTTCTGTCGGAGTTAGCTATCAGATGCCAGGCTTGTTTAGCTCTTCTTGAATTTATAGAGAATCCAATCATCCTGCCAGAGTCAGAATATGAGGATGCTGTTGTTTCTTATGAGGGTTTAGGTGTCTATGAAATTATGAATGACGAAGACCCTATTGAAGAGGGGGATGAAAGTTATGAAGAATATGAGGACGAGGCTGATGCTTTTGCTAGTGGTATAAGACGATTTGACGAACTGTCAGCCTCCGTAGAAGAGCCTACCAAAGAAATTTATTTGGATACCGAGGAAGACCCTAGGATTGTCCTCATAAGCAAGAATTTACCGCCCTCGAAAAGGAGGCGCTCATTTTGGTTCTGCAAGAATACAAGGACACGTTCGCATGGAGTTATGAAGATATGCCTGGTTTAGACCCTGCACTCGTTGAACACCGCCTTACACTTAAGCCAGGGTCTGTGCCGGTCAAGCAACGGTTGAGGCATTTCCACCCTAATATGGCTTTAAAGATGAAAGAAGAGGTCGACAAGCTCCATAAGGCTAGATTTGTTAGAGTTGTCCTCTACCCCAATTGGGTGGCTAACATCGTCCCGGTTATGAAGAAAGATGGAAAAGGTTCAGATTTGTATAGACTTCCGGGATCTCAACCGTGCGTGTCCTAAGGATGACTTCCCCCTCCCTCATATTGATGTGTTGATTGATAATACGGCAGGATTTGAGACTCTCTCTTTCATGGATGGCTTCTCAGGTTACAATCAAATTCGTCTGGCTGAAGAAGATCAAGAGAAGACATCATTCACTACACCATGGGGTACTTATTGTTATGTGGTCATACCTTTTGGACTTAAGAATGCTGGAGCCACCTATCAGAGGGCTATGATGGCGATTTTTCATGACATGATTCATATTTATATTGAGGTGTATGTGGATGACCTGGTTGTGAAATCAAGGACAAGGATTGAGCATCCTGGGGTTCTAGCCAAGGTCTTACAAAGATCGCGAGAGTATCAATTGAAGATGAACCCCAAGAAATGTGTATTTGGTGTTTCATCAGGGAAGTTGCTTGGTTTCATTGTTAGCAAGAGGGGAATTGAAGTTGATCCCAACAAGGCAAGGGCCATTAGAGATATGCCTCCTCCCAAGAATTTGAAGGAAGTTCGAGGATTAATCGGGAGGTTGCAATTTATTCGCCGCTTCGTCTCCCAGCATTCACAAAGATGTAGGCCGTTTTATGAGCTTACCAAGCCGGGAGTCAAGTTTAATTGGGATGACAAGTGTCAGGCAGCCTTTGACGGATTGAAGGATTATTTGGCCAATCCTCCTGTCCTGAGGCCGTCGATTCCAGGCAAACCGCTTGTTCTCTATGTCTCAGTCCTGGATGACTCTGTAGGTGCTGTCTTAGCTCAAGTGGATGAAGAAGGTAAGGAGAGGGCAGCATACTACTTGTCTAAACTTCTTGTGAGCAGAGGTATTCAGCCATGGAGAAAACTTGCGCTGCTTTAGTTTGGGTAGTTTAGAAGTTAAAGCACTATTTCCTAGCTCACGAGGTTCACCTCATTGCTCGTATGAATCCGATTAAATTCCTCCTTGAAAAATCTGTCCTCACTGATCGATTAGCACGCTGGCAAAGCTTCCTCTCTCAGTTTGATATCACTTACATTCAGCAGAAAGCTATCAAAGGCTACGTCATTGCCGAACACCTTGCTCATCACCCTCTCCCTCGTTTTGATCCTGTCAATTCAGAGTTTCCAGATGAAGAACTGATGTCCATTAATCAACCTCGTGATCCTATGTGGACATTACATTTTGATGGATCTTTAAATTCCCAGGGAAGAGGGATCGGCATGGTTCTTTTAACACCAGAAGGGGTCACCATCCCATTTGCTGCTCGGCTCACCTTTCCCGCCACCAATAATATAGCTGAGTATGAAGCTCTTTTGGACGGTCTTCAAACCGCCCATCGATATGGTGTCACCCATTTGAGGATTGTGGGTGATAGTCAGCTCATTCTGTGCCAGGTGCTGGTCAAGTGCCGCACTATCAATCCTAAGCTCAAACCCTACCAGGAACTTGCTTCAGCTTATGCCAAACTCTTCACCAAATTGATTTTTATCCATGTTCCTCATAGTCAGAACATCTTAGCCGACGCTCTTGCTTCTTTGGCCTCTGCTCTAGTCTTCCCTCCTGAGCGTGATTTTCATGTTCCCCTGATTCATCAGCGTGACACGCCAGCTATCAAGGATCGTGCATTCCTCGATATTAGGGATAAGGTGCTTGAGAAGGACAAGCAGAAGGAATCTCTTAAAGGCAAAGAGGTCATGCTTTTAGACTGGGAAGAAGAATTGGCTGACGAAGAGAAGCCTTGGTATTATGAGATTGCCAGATATTGCAATGATCAGTCCTATCCCGAGGAAGCCACTGTAGAAGAAAAGAAAGTAATTAGAAGAGTGGCTCAGCGTTATGTTTTGGTTGGAGGTGTGCTCTATAGGAGAGGGCTCACCGGTGTTTTACTAAGATGCCTCGACGATGATGAATGATGGAAAATTATGGAAGAGGCGCATTCAGGAGTGTGTGGTGGTCATGTGAATAGCCAGATGTTAGCTAATAAGATTCTTAGGCTAGGTTTCTATTGGCCAACTCTAGAAGAGGATTGTTCCATCTATGTTCGAAGGTGTGTTAAGTGCCAACTGCATGCTGACAAGATTCATTCTCCTGCTTCTTCACTCCATCCTACGTCCTCCCCATGGCCTTTTTCCATGTGGGCTTTTGATATCATTGGACCTCTTGGTGATTCAAACCTCCTGACCAAGCAAAAATCGTTCATCCTCACGGCAACAGAGTACTTCACCAAGTGGGAAGAAGCGGAAGCTTACGTGAGATCAAAGCATCAACCGTCTGCAAGTTTATAATGAAGAACATCATCGCGAGGTTCGGCATCCCGAGCACCATCATCACCGAAAATGGACCTCAATTTATCTCTCAAGAAATCAAGGATCTCTGCAATAGGTATAAAATTGCATTGCATCATTCTTCTCCCTATTATCCGCAGGGCAATGGCCAAGCAGAGGCAACTAATAAAACTTTGATAAAAATTATCAAAAAGGATGAAGATTGCTTCGCTTCTTGGCCTTGGATACTTGATGGGGAGGGAGCTTCAAAAGGATGAAGATTGCTGTACGTTTGCAGCTTCTCCTTCGGCCAACAACAACAGCAGCAGCAACCTGTAAACGAAAACAGAAGAAGGAAAAGAGAAGAAGAAATGAAAAAAGGATCTACAGAAAAAACGAAGGAAGAAAACTCGGAAGAGAAGAGGAAGAGGGGAAGAAACCTATATAACTGAGACGTAAGCTCTATTAATAGGTTGAAGGGGAGATAAGAAAGGGCAAGAGACCTACGGAGGCAAGGACTCCAGTTCCCAATCGAGGAAGGTCACTAAATGAAGCAAGGACTCTTGGGGAATGGGCTGCGTTCGTTTAGAACCCGAACGGTGAAACACGACCTGAACAAGGGCGTCAATTCAAGAATTGACGACCTGTAAGAGGGGCGTTAATTTAAAATGCGCCTTGGAACAAGGCGTCAATTCAGGGATCATTTTTAGAAATAAATCTTTCTTTTTTTTTCTGAAAATTGTGAAACACGTCTCAACCAAAGGCGTTAATTAAAAACGCGCCCTATCAAGGGTCGTTAATTCAAAAATAATCAAAATAGGGCTATTTTTTATTTTTTAATATTATTTTCCCATTTTTTAGGTGGAGGTGCATCTCAATGTGCTGATTCCAATGACCATTTTTGCGTATTTTTCTGACACCCGGAAGGCCACCAAATCACCTCTCAAAGGGGGTTAAAATAATATTAAAATATTCAATTTGAAAAGTGACGCCCTCACATGTCTCGTGATTTCAATTTTTTTATTTTTTATTTTATTAAAAATTAAAATAACATCTCTTGTTAAGTCGTTAATTCATAAAAATTCCGAAAAATCCTCAGAAAAATCCAGAAAAATGGGAAAAGGAGAGGAATTGACGCCTAATTGAAATGGCGTCAATTTTTCAAGAAACGCCCAAGACTAAGCCGCTATTTAAAAGACACCCCATGTCAAGTCGTAATTCTGGAAAATTCATAAAAATAGAGAAAAATATCCAAAAAATCCAGAAAAATCCAAAAAAATAGGAAAAAATAAGAAAAGGGAGAAAAAAATGGAGAAATCCAAGAAAAGTGGGAAAGACCACTCAAACAAAGTTGATTTGAGGGTCAAATTGGGGCATTATAAGGTAATATGAGATGTACTCACAGTAACGTCAATTTTGGCGTGTTTACAGCTGTCCCGCCTTGGCGTCTGCTTTGCAAGGGAGCAGAGCAAACTGAAAAGTAGATGCCAAGTGTGATGAGACACGCAATCAACATCACTTGATGAGAATTAAATCAAAAGCTCGAGATGAAGCAATCCCGGGAAATTCAATGAAATCAACGATGTTTGGATAAAAGCGGGCACGAAGGAGATAAAAGAATGATCAACTTCCAGCGCGGTGGAAGTACCCCAGGTCACAAACCTGCAGGTTTCACCATTGGGGAGCGGTTACCAGCCAATGTGGACGTGCTGCAGCCAAGGTGGATCAAGGGAAAATGATTAAAAATAAGATGATAGAAATCCAAATAAGGAGCTTTCGAGAAAATGACCCAAAACAGTGACAAAACGAACTGAGGATTCCATTCAGCAATGGAATATCTCATATCTTGGAAAACAGTGATCAATTTGACTCTCCAAATCAGCTTATCAGAACGATTTTCTAACGTTAATTCAAAGTCCTATATGAATGGATGCTGGGTTTAAAGGGAAAAATTAAAATAAATGAAAATATAAGATAATCATGGATAATATTGTTAAGCTGCCCAGACTGGGTCAAGAAATCGATTCTGCGAGCCGATACTAAGCCGAAACCCGTTTATCCACGCATCAACTCGCAAAAGGGAACCATCGTCCCCACTCTTGGACGGCTCAATGGCGTGTGACTAAGACTCCTCTGGAATCATCATTATTTTTGATGAAGGGGAGCTCAAATCCCAGATTTACCAAAGTCATAAGGTCCTTGATATAATCTAGTAGCGTATGTAACATATAGTTGAATGCATACAGGGGGATGGTGAAGCAATAAACATGGGGGAACTGAAAAATGAGGTGCAAGCACCGTGGGGCTTGGATGATGATGCCCAGTCGGTGGGACCAAGAACTTCTTATCATACGCTCAAAGATTCATCAGCCAAGATATAAATAACAATCAATGAATAAGGCATTTAAGCATAGCAAGCATAGCATGAATCAAATCATCAATAGCAGGTATGTATCATATTCAAGAATAGCATAGATAGCATAGCATCATTGTTTGTCGTTTGTCATGAGGATGACAACTTGGCTAATCAAGATTTGGAGTTGAATGATCAAGATCTGATAATGCCCATCGGCGGAGTGATCAGCAAGATTTGATAAAAAAGATTTGGAGATGAATAATCGGAGTAATGCGTAGCAAATTATGAAGATGTGATCAATTGTGAGAATGGGAAGAATCAAAAGGTAGATGGCAATGAATGGAGAGGTCTCATCCCGTGTTCTTGGTCCTTGCAAAGTTGTTGTTCCTGCAAAAGCACCATCAGAAAAATGTAATGCAATTTTTTTGGATTTTGAAATATGTAAATTTTTATGAGTTTTGAAAATATTTGAATTTTTATGTGGATTTTGAAAAATATTTAAATTATGAATTTTGAAAATATTCAATTTTTTTGGATCTTGCTTATTCAACTTTTTTGGATTTTGGCTTAGAAAATATTCAAATTTTTTTTTGGGATTTTGACTTAGGAAATATTCAAGTTTTTTCTTCTTTTGATTTTTTTTGTTTTTTTTTGTTTAGACATTGTTAATGCAGCATCAAAGGGTGTTTTTGAACCCCTGGCTAGGGGTCCTTGTTCCTTCCCCTTTCGCTAAAATTACCCAAAGCCGAGCGTGCATTGAAGGGTGGCGCCCTATAACTGACTTCCCTTGATTAACGGCGCCCCTACCAAGGCCATACCCGAGAAACAGTCGGTCTTAGCGGGAGAAGAGAAGAATAATTAAGGATAAGCTTTATGCAGGATGGGAGATGTCGGGACTCGAATTCCTTCCAAGGTGTTTCCCCTCAAAGAGGTAGTCTGTTGCGCTGGGGCTTTGTGCCTTTGATTTTTAGACCCTTGACATACATACGACTAGGGTTTTCCCTGCGGGGACTTTACCACTCTTGTCATGCCACAATTCATACTTTTGCATTTATCAACATTTTTGACTTGATTTTCATAATAGCCCTTTTGGCGAGATGTATATCATGAAATTCATATGAAAACTCATATTGATTTTGGGTCAAGACTGCCCCTATTTGAGACTCCTCTCGTATTGGGGATTACCCTGGGTGGGTCATCTCATCCGTCAACCTCTTGCCCCTGCATTCGGCCGAGTAAAGAAGAGAAAAGACTTTCAGACATACTCATGGCATGGCCAAAGTAGCAACGGTGTTTTAAGAAAGGAGTCTGCTAAGGAAGTGTGTGGATTGCCCAGCTAAGGGTTGCTCTTAACAAGCGGGGAGAGAATGTTGAATTCCTAGCGCGGGGTTCTTATTATCAAAGGTGCTGCAGAAATAAGCCTAAAAGACTCTTTTTGAGAATGATTTAATTAAGATAAAGGTTTAAAACACCACCTTTGATTTTGTTAAGAAGCACTTTATTTTGAAAATCATGCGTGAAGCAATGAGATAATGATATCATGAAATGAATACTTACGCCAATATGTTACCTTGCAACCTTTGTAGAAGCAGCTGTCAGAGGCGAGGTTGATCATCGTGGGATAGTCCTCTTTGGCAGTCAAAAGGATTGGAAGCAAAGGGTTTGAAAGTGGCTTAACAAGAAGGAGTGGTGCCAAGACCAAACTCAGACGAATAAGGAAAAAAAGGAAGAGAGGCGAGGGCTAGAACTCCCTCACTAAGGTGTGGAGACCCAGATCACATGAAAGGTCTACAGAAGAAGTGAAATATCAAGAAGAAGGAGTGAGGACTAAAGCCTCGGAAGCAGTGAGAGAAAGGGCAGATGCCCAAGGCAGTGGATGTGGAAGAAGTTGGGTCGGACCCAGGATTAGGGGGGATCAGAAGAAGAAATTGATAGATGGAAAGAGGCGGATCCGGAGGGTCCGGAGATAGAGGAGGAGAATCATGATAGGAGGAATCCGGAGGCTCCGGAGGGATAAAATATCGAGGGACGCGGTGCCCTGGGAAGAGATAGGGAAAAAGATGATGAAAAAGGAAGAAGAGGACAAATGATGCGATATCATGAAGGAGCAGAAAGATGAATCGGAAGAAAGATGGAGGGTCCGGTGGTTCCGGTGGGAGAAGATAGAAAGGGTCGGGATGCCTTGAAAGAAGATAGAAAGAATAAGATGTAGAATCCGGAGGTTTCGGAGGAAGAAGATGAAAAGGGGCGCGATGCCCGAGGGATAAAGAGAGGGGTGAAAGATCCAGAGGTTCCGGAAGAAGCAGATACCGAGGGACGCGATGCCCTGGGAGAATCAGTAAGAAACCCGTAAGATCTGGACTTGAGGGTGTGTAGGGGCGCGATGCCCAAAGAGCAGGATCCGGAGGTTCCGGAGAAAGAAGACGGAAAGGGGCGGGATGCCCAAGAAGGAAGTCCGGAAATTCGGGAGAATGAGATGAAAAAGGGCGCGATGCCCTAGCAGGATAAAGGAGAAATCCGGAGGGTCCGGGTGCAGGAGTTGGAAACGGGCGCGATGCCCTGAGAAGAGATTGGAAAGGGGACAATGCCCGAACAATGAAGATGAATAGGATGGGAAATGCGGGATATCCGGAGGTGCCGAAAGGCGGGGAAGATATCGGTCCGGGAACCCGGGGAGAGTGAGGTGCAAATGCATGTGAATGCAATAGGATGGATGCGATGAATGTAGTGAATGCGTGAATGCAATGAGATGCAAAGAACATGAAGAATGTGAAGGGCGAAAGGATGAGATCCTCCTCCTTACCCCTGGAGTTGCCCATGAAGAGTCGGTGACAGAGGAGAATATGGGTGGAGTTGAATGGAAGGTGGATAAAAGAGTGGAAGGCCCTTTAGCACCAAGATAACTGCCCCTCCACGGCAGTGAAAGTGTATAACCGATTTGCCCAAAGAAAGAAGCTTCAATAATAAATGACAACCCTCTTGAAGAGTGAAGAGTAATAATGTGAGGGAGTTGGGAAGTTGGGATAGAAAGTCTCGTGTTGCCCAAGGATTGCGGCATATAAAGAGTGTTGAACAAAACGGTCTTTTGTCCCTTGTATGGAAGAATGAGTTCAGGATTTGAAAGTTGGAACAAGGGGTGCCCTGCCCTGCCCTTGGGTGGCATCAACGCTTGGCATTCTTTTCTAGCGAGCAGTGGCGGCTTGACCTCTTCAGCCGTGCTTGGCCCCATAACCCGGATTGGCATCCGGCAAATGAACTCTTGCATCTTGAACTGCACGGCAGTGACCAAATTCTTCTTTCGCGGCTCTTGATCATCCTCGGCACAAGTGTTTGTAGCAGCGCTCCCCTTTCGAGTAGTAAAGGGAGGTGAAGCGGAGGTGGGAGGCTTCGTGGATGGTGGGGGTGTAGTGGAAGGCGTTGGAGAAAGGATAAGTGGAGGCGGAGGTTCAAACACGTCGAGCTTTTCCTTTTGCCCGGAAGCAGTCGGGATTGGCTTGAGTGAAAAAAGGGGTGGATCCTGCTCAGGATTAACCATGGGTAAGGGTAATAGGTTAAGTGGTGAAATGGGAGTGGCCAGGTTTGGGGTTACAGGTGTAATGGAGGGTTGGGTGGCGGTAATGGGAGACTAATTGGGGAAGGTTCGATGGTGGACTCGGTGGAGGGCGGTGGTGTGGAGGTTAATGGCTTAATGAGTGGAGGTTTAGTGGAAGGCTCAGGGAAGGCTGGTGTCATGAAGGTTAATGGTATAGTTGGTGGAGGTGTAATTGGTGGAGGTTCGGTGCGGAGAAAACGCCGAACGGGGTGAGCGGCGTTAAGGATAGGAGGAGACTCCAGATGTGCCGGCGCGGGTGATTGGAGTATCGACCCATCATCGTAACACCAACTAGTCTCATAAACGGGGGTTGGATTGGGTATGGTGGCTTCATCCTGAGCAGGGGGTTCATCAAATAGTAATGGGAGGAGAGGGAAACGAAGGAAACTCGGAAGGGGTGCCTGCGCAGCTTCATCATCGTATATTGCTTCAAATTCTTCAATCACCGGCTCTTGCTTGCTTGAACCGTCGATGCCGTAATCGTCTCTCCTGTCTTTCCACTCTTTCTCCATCTTTGTAATGTCATTTAAAGCAGCATGAAGGGGATTGACTGGAGTAGGAGGAGCGGGCCGTGGGCTCGTAACCCTCTTTAATTGTTCCTCCAAAGAAGCGACTTTGTCGATAAGAGCTTGCTGGAGGGGTGTGACTTGAGCAACAGGGGGTTGGCAGGGCCTTGAAGGAGGGGCTGCATAAAAAGGCCGTGGAAGGGGATTAATGGAATGACCATAGAGGAACCTGGATGGGCCGAGTTGCAAGGAATAAATGGGCCTTGGTGCCGTGGTGGAGGAGGAATAGAAGGAGGCGGGTGTCGGACCACCCGAGGAGAAGAGTGAATAGGAGGAGATGGGTTATGGACTACCCGAGTAGGAGTATGAATAGAGGAGGGAAGTGGGTGATGGGCCACCCGCATAGGATTGGAGGGTGGATGAGATGAATGAGATGCACCCTCAACAGCGGCCTTAAGGGCTTGGATTTGTTGAGGGGTAAGATGATCTAATGCATGAATGATTTGGGAAACCTTCTCATCATTGGGACGAGACGGTCCCGTAGGAGTAGTGGCTCGCGATTGGATTGAAGGACCATGGGATCGGATATTGCCCATGGGTCGGGCAACACCGTAAGAATGAGGACGTGGTCCTTTGAAAGAATTATGGTGAGAATGATGAACATGTTGAAATTGAGGGGAATAAGATGTGCTAGGTTGATCACCCTCATGAACATTAATTGAGTTGAACATGTTGACTTTCTTATCAAGGTAATCCAAATAATTCAATGTGCAATCAAAACAGTTCACAGAAATAGCAAACAAGTTGGAATGGTTACCTTTGACTTCTTATGTTTGAACCTTGGTGAATTAAGGATTTTTAACAAAATTATGATTCACACAAGGGAGGAACCTAGTTTCAAATGTGATTTCAACTCCGGTGCCAACTAGGAACACTCTCTCACCGTGTATGGCCAACTAAACCCGGGACTTCAAAGGGTACAACCTGCCCGGCGTCCGTGAGGGAATCCACGGGTGCGGGGACTTATGGAGGCTTGGTTTAGGAATTTCTAATCCAAAGAGACGGAGTGCTCAATGGAGGGTCCTTCCTTCACCAAGAGGGTGTATGGAATCCTAGTGTAGAGAGAGGAGGTCTCCCAAACCAATGCAAATGAATGAATGCAGAGTAAACAAGACAATCACATCAATTTAATCAATCAACAAATATAAGCATGAATCAGCATGAAAAAGCCACCCACGGGAGGGGTCTGTAAACCCACAGGAAAGAAACGCCCAGGCAGGGGGCGCTACCAAAAAAAGGATGACAGCATGGCTATCGTGAATCTCTGTGAGGGGCCCAGGGGTAGTGAAAAGCCCACCTTGGAGTGAGGCGCTATATATAAAAGGACGCCCCTGGGTGAGGGCGTCAAATGTAAACACGCGCCTTGATGTGAGGCGCTAAGCAACAAAAGACGCCCTGGGGAAGGGCGTGAATTCACAGAAAGCAGGAGATGTGATGGAAGACGCCCTGGCAGAAGGCGTTACACATAAAAGAAGACGCTCTGGATCAGGGCGTTAAAATAAAATGCGCCTCTGTCTACGGCGTTAATTTCCTCTATCTCCAGAAGAACTCCACGGCCAGAAATATCAAACACTCACAGTCAGAGGCAATCAACAAATATATGAATTAAGATATTAGCATGCTCATCAAAATTTTTGGATAAGTGGAAATTATAAAGCAAACCTATCAAACTGACAGATCACATGGGGAGAGTGCAATGCACGGTGGAGGGTGCCCGTGGGGCACAAAGGAAGCGCACCGTGGGTGCAAAAGGGGAGATGGCACACGTGGGTGCCCAAGGGAAAGGGTAATCAAAAGAAAAACGAAAGGGGTCCCACCGTGATCGCCAATTTGTAGATCCTAATTAGAAATCACTTAGAATAAAAATAATGAAAGAATATGCATAAAAGGGATAAAAGGGTATAAGCACATGGTGCTAAAGGGAAGTGTGATCGCCAGAGACGCGAAGGCCTCAAAAATATAACAATAAAAACATGGAGGGATCGCGAAAAATACCTTGAAACGCAGGTGATGTGAGTACTCCTTTCTCTTCTATATCGGCCGGTCGATGAAGAGAGTTTCTCTTATTTGATTACCCTTGCAAAACAAAGACAAACACCAATAAAGAAATTGAATTAGAAATATGGTGAGTGTAGCATCAATTCATGTAAGAGATGAGCATGGAAACATAGAGTAGAACACATCTTGTGGGTGGTTGCCCTTAAACCCCTATGCAAAGAGGGTATGGGAATATGATGATGATGAATGATGAATAATATGCAAAATAAGTGAATAAAAGAGAGAGAGCAAGAGATGCACTGTGGAAAGTCTCAACACACACGGTTGAGGGAGAAGGCTAGCAGAAGATGTATATGCATGCATGTGTATCAATGAAAATAGATCAAAAGGGGAATAAAAAAGGGAAAGAGGAGCCTGTGCTTCGCTTCTTGGCCTTGGATACTTGATGGGGAGGGAGCTTCAAAAGGATGAAGATTGCTGTACGTTTGCAGCTTCTCCTTCGGCCAACAACAGCAGCAGTAGCAACCTGTAAACGAAAACAGAAGAAGGAAAAGAGAAGAAGAAAGGAAAAAAGGATCTACAAAAAAAATGAAGGAAGAAAACTCGGAAGAGGAGAGGAAGAGGGGAAGAAACCTGTATAACAGAGACGTAAGCTCTATTAATAGGTTGAAGGGGAGATAAGAAAGGGCAAGAGACCTACGGAGGCAAGGACTCCAGTTCCCAATCGAGGAAGGTCACTAAATGAAGCAAGGACTCTTGGGGAAAGGGCTGCGTTCGTTTAGAACCCGAACGGTGAAACACGACCTGAACAAGGGCGTCAATTCAAGAATTGACGACCTGTAAGAGGGGCGTTAATTTAAAACGCGCCTTGGAACAAGGCGTCAATTCAGGGATCATTTTTAGAAATAAATCTTTCTTTTTTTTCTGAAAATTGTGAAACACGCCTCAACCAAAGGCGTTAATTAAAAACGCGCCCTACCAAGGGTCGTTAATTCAAAAATAATCAAAATAGGGCTATTTTTCATTTCTCAATATTTTTTTCATTTTTTAAGTGGAGGTGCATCTCAATGTGTTGATTCCAATGACTATTTTTGCGTATTTTTCTGACATCCGGAATGCCACCAAATCACCTCTCAAAGGGGTTGAAAATAATATTAAAATATTCAATTTGAAAAGTGACGCCCTCACATGTGTCGTGATTTCAATTTTTTTATTTTTTATTTTATTAAAAATCAAAATAGCGTCTCTTGTTAAGTCGTTAATTCATAAAAATTCTGAAAAATCTTCAGAAAAATCCAGAAAAATAGGAAAAGGAGAGGAATTGACGCCTAATTGAAATGACGTCAATTTTTCAAGAAACGCCCAAGGCTAAGCCACTATTTAAAAGACGCCCCATGTCAAGTCGTAATTCTGAAAAATTCATAAAAATAGAGAAAAATATCTAGAAAATCCAGAAAAATCCAGAAAAATAGGAAAAAATAAGAAAAGGGAGAAAAAAGGGAGAAATCAAGAAAAGTGAGAAAGACCACTCAAACAAAGTTGATTTGAGGGTCAAATTGGGGCATTATAAGATAATATGAGATGTACTCACAGTAACGTCAATTTTGGCGTGTCTACAGGGTCTCCCCGGACCTATGCCTGGCATTCCCTAAGCCCATCACTGTAGTAAGGTCGGTGCGGAAGATAGTCCTACACTCGCTAGGCGTCTCATAGACCATCTCTAGCTCGAGCAACCTCTGGGCGAACTCAGTGTGGTCAGGGTAGGTGATCCCACTCACAGCCTCTCCGTCTACCCTCAATCCGGTGATCCTAGCCGCATCCTCTAGGGTGGGAACCATATGCCCCCATGACATCAAGAATGCCCGGCTAGTCCTGTCCCATCTCTCCCGTAGAACCTGGATAAGTGGTAGGTCGGGTCTGACTGGCTCTATGCTAAGGAAAGCCCCGAACCCCATAGCATCTACCCTCGCTCTCTGAAACTCGGGGAGGCCGTAGTATGCTGCCCGGACCATGACCCAGGAGATGCGCGTCCTCATCAATCCCTGCATGTAAAGAAAAGAATTTTCACTTAACTATTTTGATTATTCATGCTGAATCTCATTTTGATTGCCTTGGATTATATTGGTGTTTGATTTTAATTAACGACCATCCTCAGGTCGTGGTTTGTTAAATTAGCGCCCCTGAGGAGGGCGTGGTTCTAAGTGTGTTTTGAATTTACGACCTATCATAGGTCGTTGTTATCTATGAAACGCCTCTGTGTTGGGCGTGATTCTATGGTTAATATCTGAAATTCTTAAAAAATATTTCAAGTCACGCCCTTGGGTGGGGCGTTTTCCAAGATGGGTCCGTTAATTAATCAGGAATTAATGAATGGACGACCGCTAGTTTGGTCGTCTATTGTTGAATTAACGCCCTGGCAGGTGGGCGTTGTTTTCAAGTTTTTTCAGAAAATAAAATAAAAAATAGCAGCATGCGAATAATTCATGAAAAATAATTAAAGCATGGAATTAATAGAAATTAACAGCATGATATGAATTTAAATGGGCGACATGAGGCAGGGCGTGTTCTCATGGGGTTAATTATTTTTCAGGGAAATAATTTAATTAACACCCTTGGGTTGGGCGTTTCATTTGTAAAACGTGACGCCCCTGAGGGCGTCTTCTTTCTGGGTTGCAGGGTTTATACCCCGAGAGCTATGAAAATTATAGGAAAAATGAAAAATAAAAATAAAAAAAATGGGAATAGGGTTTGGGGGCCTACCTTCTTGTGCTTTGGCTCTACCGGTTGGGGACGTGGATGACGTGGCCGCAGGAGTTGGCCGGGGCGTGGGACGATGGCCCTCGGTTCTTCTTCTTCATTTCTTTCTTCTTCTTCCTCGTCTTGTCCTTCTTCATTTCCTTCACCTTCTTCACCGCCTTCTCCGTCTTCTCTGTCTTCACCGTCGCTTTCTTGTTCTTCTTCGGCCTCGTCGCCGGCCGCCACGGCCTGTTCTTCCTCCGCCGCCGCTGGAGGGGCTTCCTCCACGGCATCCTCGCCCAAGTCAACAACCTCGGGGGTGGTCACCCTCTGCCGTTTGGGTGCGCCGCCGGCCATGGCTTAGGGCTGGGGAGAGAGAGATAGAGAGAGAGAATGAGAGATTGGGGGAGGGGGTTCTCGGTTAGGGTTGCAGAAGAAGAGAGAAAGAGAACGGAGGAAGAAGAAGGAAGGAGGGAAAGTTAAGTCGAACGGTCAAAAAGAATTAATGACTTAAGGAAGGCCGCGTCTTGTGGAATCAACGACTGAAACAAGGACGTTTCTTTATAATTGACGACATTTCTTAAGGCGTTACTCTTGTTTGCATGGGGAATGATAACCGTCGTCAGACACATTTAATGGCGATTGATTGATTTGATGGGAATAATCGTTACTGTTTTTGAGTAACGACTATGATTGAGGCGTTATTTATATGAAACGTGGCTTTGCTGAGGGCGTTACGTTTGGAATTTCAACGAATATATTTTGGAATATGAATCGAATTAACGCCTTGTCCTAGGACATTTTTCAGTTAATGCCCATTGGTGAAGGCGTCAGTTATGAGCGATCAATCATGGAAGACGACCTGTGCTGGGGCGTCGTTTATAGAATTAACGACATTGCTTGAGGCGTTATTTGCAACAGAATCACAGAACGTTGGAAGAGTTATTCAGAAAACAGTAAGATGGCTCAATAAAGGAAATATCATTGATTTATTGGAAGAAAAAGATTACAATGCTTAATGAGCCATTTTGGGCCTCAATTTTCTCAAAGCAATTACATAAGATTTCCATTCATCTCTGTCTTCATTCAAGCTTTCCACAGGATGTTGAACCTTATTGATTTTCCACAGAGCTTGGATTATAGTTGTGCATTCTTCTCCATCTTCATTACTGCCATGGTCCCGTCTCTTGATAGGAGGGAGGTGTGATGGGTCCTCGAATACTCGCCGTGGAAGCCCGAGTTGAGGAAGGCACCGGTGTGAATTGTACAAGATGAATTCTGAAGCGCCTATGAGTCGAAGGTCCGTCCCGGGAGAAAATCTTGCACGAAGTTCTTGAGTCTTGAGTATTCCCGGGGCGCAAGTGAAGAGATTCTTTGGCATTACTTTGAGGTGCTCTCTCCATTACGCTCTCTTCTTGATTTGAGGAATCCGGTTCGTTACTCTATTGCTTATCCCAAGTGAACCGGTCATATAAGAGAGTGGGCTTTTTGAGAAGATTCTGGAGGATTGTTGGGCTTCGTCACATGGATCGAATTTGAAGTGGAGGTCTACCCAACTAGAGAATGCTAGCATGCATCCGTAGGTGGGCCTTCCCATCGCCGCCGAGGTTAGCCCGCTATAGAGATAGGCTAGAATAGCCGGTCCCACTCTATCTCCTTCCCATAAGCTCACTATAGCGCTTAATTGGGCCTCTTCTAGAAAGTCCTCCGTGGATGGGAATAAGATTGCTCTGCCAAGCACACCACGAAGGCCTTTGCTACCCGCTCTATCTCTTCATCTTCTTTAGATTGATCCGCTCTCTTGTACACCCATGAGGCGAGCTTTAGAAGATTGATTCCTTTAGTGGCTTTGATTTTATTCACTAGGTTGGGGCTAGATATCAAGCTTGTTAATAGCTCATGAGAGGCAATTGGTTTTGGCATGATGGCCACCTTTTCCTCATCTCCTTGCTTCGTTCTCTTCAAGCCCAAGAGCATCTCCAATTCTTCTAATAGGATCGTGGCTTCAAAAGTAGAGAAGAGAAAGGTATGAGTAGAAGGATGCCATATCTCTACAAGAGCCCCTATGGCAGCCCAATCAAGGTGAATTTGATCGTAATGTTTGGCATGGGTAACTAGACCCAGAAGGTGCCATCTTGTTAAGTACACCCTCATATCTGAAGAAAATTCGGAGAGTATGAGAGGCAGCCACTTAATTTTTGTAAATCTTCTTGCTCCTGGGACATTCGGGAAGTCTGTGGAAGGAAGAAAGGAAGAACAATGCAGAGAAAGAAGGATAAATGAGCATGCAGAAGAGAAGAACGTTTAAGACAAAAGTGGAAAGGAACAGAAGGATTTTATCTTTACCTGGTTCATGGAAATTCTACTACTGATGTACCCGTTGATCTCGGTTAGTCTGGGAATTGAGGACTTTGATCTCTTAATCACCCTCTCCATCTTCGGTTTGCAGGAAGAAGCTCGGACGGTTGCGGTGCCTACAGAAGAACACGAACAGACAGAAGAAGTAGCAGAAGAGCAGAGCTCCGAGGATTGCTTTGAGTGATTTGAGGAATTGCCTTCCCTTTATAGGAGTCCAGGGAGTCTTAAGGCTGTTCGGAGTTAGAAGTTTATGGCTATTAGGACTGGGTTTAGTTTGCGAATCAGAAACAGAAGTTTGTGCTTAATTAACGCCTTCTGTTAGGGCGTCAATTGATTAATTGACGACCTGACAGAGGTCGTGTTTTGTGTAACGCCCTTGAGTGGGTCGTTTTCTTCTTGAACCCTTGATACATTTCACGCCTCAGTGAAAGGCGTGTTTATCTTTTTGATGCCCTCATTATAAGGCGCCTTTCATGTTTTGACGCCGTTCAGTCCGGGCGTGAATTTGTGAATTTATGAATTTCCTTCCCCTACATGCTCTGATGAACTTAAGTGCTATTATTTCGTTGGAATTCTATTTTATTAAGCACTTACGATCATGTCATACTTTGAATTGAGGATTATTTATATTGAAATTTTGAGAGAACTAATGAACTCTTGAGTGCAGAAGATTGCAGGTTTCGAGATGTCTAGATTAATGTGGAGGTAACATCATGTTGTTCTTGTTGTGAGCATTATTACTATATGGTATTCTACGCTATTATAGTATGTCAAGGACCTTGTGGTTCTGA
The DNA here is from genome assembly GCA_022559845.1 of Amorphophallus konjac. Classification (NCBI taxonomy): domain Eukaryota; kingdom Viridiplantae; phylum Streptophyta; class Magnoliopsida; order Alismatales; family Araceae; genus Amorphophallus; species Amorphophallus konjac. The sequence continues at coordinate 22,369,324 of CM040119.1, read as the reverse complement.
TGAACCTGGAATTTGAGTTCCCCTTCATCAAAAACAGTGATAGTTCCAGGAAAGTCTTGATCACACGGATAGGCCGTTGAGTCATTGAAGGTCTGGGACGATGGTTCCACTTTCTGAGTTGATGCGTGGATAAACGGGCTTCGGCTTAGTGTTAGTTCAGAGATCTGGATTCTTGACCAAATCTAGATGGCTTAGCAATATTATCCTTGATTATTTTCTATCTTTTAGTTTGTCTTACATTTTCCTTTTAGCCCAGCATGCATCATGTAGACTTTGAGTTTCATGCTGAAAATCTTCATATTATGGTTGTAATGAAGGTCACTCGCTCTTGATTGAGTTGACATGAGACATTCCATTCCAAATTGAGTACTTTATTCTCTTTGAAGCCGCTTAGGCTGATTTCTTTGAAAATGTCCCTTTGCTGGGTCTCCATATCGATTCCCTTTATTTTTTTACAAATCCACCTTGGTTGTAGCACGTCCACATTGGCTGGTAACCACTCTCCAATGGTGTCTCCTTATCGTGCCATGCACACATTTTTACTTGCTTAGTTTAAATCTCCTTTATCCAGCAAATCGATGCTTCCTTGGAATCACTCGGAGTTTTAATTCACACAGAATCTTGAAAAGATTTCCAATGCTTAGTGTCTGAGGCGTGTCACATCACACCTTGGCATCTACTTATCAGTTCGCTCCACTTCATTCTGTTTGTTGCACTTTCACTCCATTTCGTCTCACTCCCTTGCAAAGTAGACGCCAAAGCGGGGCAGCTGTAGACACGCCAAAATTGACGCTATGTTGATCAAATCTCATGTCACTATGTTGACGCCCCAAAGTGAACTTCAATACATTCATAATATGAAGTTTTTCTTTTTTTGTGTGTGTTTTTTATTTATCTTTGCATTTTTGTGATTCGCGACTTGAAGAGGGGCGTGTTTTAAAAAGTGACCTTATCTAGGGCGTGTTCAAAAGAAAGGACGACCAAATGTCAGGGCGTCAATTCCTAGTATTATCCAGTTTCAAATAAAATTTAAATTATTGATTAACGTCCTTCCTCAAGGCGTGTTTTCAAGTAACGCCTTCATCTCAGGCGTGTTCTCATAATTTTCAAATAAAGTAAGTTTTATTGCCAAATTTAATCCAAGAAGTGACGCCCTTGATCATGGTCGTGTTTTTGAGTAACGTCTTGATGTAGGTCGTCAATTTGTGATTTGACGCCCTTCTGAAGGTCGTGTTTTATCTTTCGGTGTCCTGCTTAAACTCGTCTTTCTGGAGAGTTCCCCGCCTTCTTTGGTCTCCTTGCTCGAATTGAACTAGAGTCCTACTTCTTTTGATCATTGTCCGTTCTTATCTGAGGTTATCTTGGATCTGGAACCCTATATAGGGATGTCTTGATCGATCTCGCGCGAGGTTGGCAGGGTTACGTTGGCAGGTTATGAGATTAGACGAGATCAGAGTTTATTGAGGTCGGAGGTTACCTAGTTTACAGAGGCTCTTCATCTTCTTCTTGTGCGATCTTTTAGAAGAGCTCTACTTCCGTTTCTTCTTGTCAACAGCATCGACTTTGGTTTCCCCTTTACTGTCGTCAGGGACAGCAGGGGTCTTTGTTTATTTTGTTTGTGTTGTTTTGTGTTCATCGATCATCATCACGTCCACTGTGTTCTTTTCCCTTTTTACGTTAGCTTCATCATATCTCCTCCTTCCCTAATTCTTTAGGGGTTTTTAAAAAAAACAAAAAAAAAGGTGCGCATGTTTTGTTCTTATTTCATCATCATATCATCTTTGGGATTGATACTACATTCACTTGGCTGATCCACTCCTTTTGCTTGTTTGTTTTGTCTCTTTTGCAAGGTAATCAATAAAGGAAAACCCCCTTCATCGGCCGGCCGATTGAAGGAGGAGGAGGAATTCACAATCCAGCCCGCATTCTATTTTCCACCAGGTATTCGCGATCTTCTTTGTTTCTTCTTGAGGTAACCCCTCTGGCGATCACCCTCCTTAGTAGCACAACGTGCTTCTTTTATTCATTATTATATCATCTCCCCTTATTTTTATTATGCTTTCTCGTATTTAAACTCTTCTTCATGTGTGGATTTATCACGATCTACAATATTGGCCATGAACAGGCTGACTACCATGGAAGAGCTCTACGAGAGAGCTCGATACATTCAAACTCAGATGAAAGATTCGCCCATCATGGGCATGTTTGAACAGAGACCACAGTTGGTCAAGAAGAATACAAATGTCAACAATAGCGACGCCACAACTGAGGGTACCGTCACTAATGAGCAGGTTGGCGTGGTTGGCCACCCCACACCTTTCCGCCAATCCAACCCACGACCTCCGCCACCTCCACAACAAAACCCCTTCTTCAATTCACCCCCACAACACAAATTTACTCCTCAACATTCCTTTGCTCCTCCACAAAACCAAACGCCTCACCTGGACCCCCCAGCTCCACAACAATACCACCAAGTACCACCACCTGCCAACTATGGCCCACCACAACAACAACAAAGGAGACCACAAGGCCCCAAAAGGGCCCAGTATCTACCATTGCTGGAGAGTCTCCCAGACATATTTAATGCCCTCATGGCAGCTGACCTGCTCATATTGCCGAAAGAAAGGATGACGTGGCCCGCTAACGTTGACACGTCCCGCTACTATGTTTTCCACCGCTCACCTGGTCACAATATTGACCACTGCTTTCACTTCAAGGACTATATCTATGATTTAAATGACCAAGGCGATATTAATTGGGACGAGATGAGGCAGTTTATCGCCACTCTAAAAGCAAGAAGGCCTCCTCGGCAACAGTAGGCTCAGAAGCCGCAGCAACCAGCTCCACAAGCACAACAGCAAGCTCCATCACCGCAGCAAGATATGGGGATTGTCCACAATCCACTGCCGGAGCACCCACCAAACCAGCATGTAAACCCTGTCACAACCCTCCACGAGGTGGAGAGAGGGCAAGGATGGCACGAAGAGAACGCCTCTGTCGGGGCATTTAACCACAATTCAAACCAACCTCCACGCCTCTTACGCATACTTCCCACTTCTACCCCTCACTTGGCCCGCTCCCTTCTACGCCCTGTTAATCAAACCCCATCTACTCCAATTAATTCCCCATCCTTGCCAACCTGGCCTCTCCTTATCCGTCCTCCACCATCGCAGCCTTTGACGCAGCAAACACCACCACCCCTCACCAACCCTTCACCCTTGCCATCTAGGCCACCCCTCATCCGCCCATCATTGACACCCGTTACATCCACCGCCATTACCCCTCCACCGGCAAAGATCCCTTCACCGTCAGTCCACTCCCCATTTGTACCCAGACCTCTCCTTATTCAACCAACTATTTCCTCCCACACTCAGGCGCCCCTTACTCCTCCTACGGGGGCTCCTTTTTTGAACCCTTCTCCGACACCCCCTACGGGGGCTCCTTTTTTGAACCCTTCTCCGACACCCCCTACGGGAGCCTCTTCTTTGAACACCCCTCCAACACCTGCCAACACTAACACCCCTTCTTCTTCCGCCAACCCTCCATCCACACTTAGCCCGACAGAGGCGTCACCAAACCAAACTATGGTACTCCGCAGTGGATGGATATTCCACCGCATTTTTCCTTAGAGGGAGCAAGAGCCCGCACAAGGGCCCAATGAGCAAGAACAGGAGCAAGAGTATGTCCCGGGCACTCAATATGATTTACTAAAGCATCTGGAGAGGACTCCAGCAAGAATTTCTATTTTAGAGCTGATTAAAAGGTCAACAACCCATCAATTGGCCTTAAAAGAATATCTGCATAAGGTTATGGTTAATGAAGACATTCCTGCCAAGCACATAACCACAGTCCTGACGCCCGCTAGCAGTCAGCCGACAATTATTTTTCATGAACATGAACCAGCACCTCATCCGGCTAGAAAATATGCTCTGTGTATCACAGTGGACATTAACAAGGTGGTAGTAAAACAATGTTTGGTGGACACTGGGGCATCCATCAACGTATTTCCGCCCAGCACTTTAAAGATGTGCGTCATTCCGGGAAGTCAGATTCGGCCGTCCACCATAACAGTCATAGCTTACGACAACACCAAGAAGCCTGCTTTGGGCATGATAACATTAAAGGTCAGTTTGGGCCCAGCTACAATCACAGCAGATTTTCACATTTTGGACAGGGATCCAACATTTAATGGCATCCTGGGCCGCCCCTATATTCAACAGCTAGTTACAGTGCCCTCTACAAATCATCAATGCCTCAAGTTTCCACATAAAGGCCGCATTATCAAAGTCACTAGCATGCCGATTCTGCCAGATGAGGACATACACTTAGCAACGTCAGTTCCTTCTATTTGGCCTTCCAATAAACCGTTGCTATCAGTATTAGATATTACTGACCCACGGCCGATGCCATCCAAGACAGTTACGACAGTTGCCATGACACCCTTGCCTTCCAAAGGGAAGAAGAAGAAGAGCATACTGAATAACCCTGGCTGGAATATTCTGATGAAAATGGGGTACCAGGCCGGCAAAGGCCTGGGTGTTAATTTCCAAGGTAGAACTAAACCCATTATGCCACAAAAATTAATGGTACGGGGCGGCCTAGGCTATAAAGGGCCAAGTAAGAATGAGAATGAACCATGGGCGATTATGACATCCACTTTGAAGACAGATCGCCAACCGCTTACCTGGACACTGCAAACACATTTTGTCAAGGGTGGCGATCAAAACAATGAGCAGACTACAATAGTCACTTCTATGCTAGACTACCAAGATGTTCATGCAAGGCAGTTTGCTCGTCATATTGCTCCATTGGCCACATACAAAGCCCTGGAGTCTTTAAGGCCGGACAAAAGAAGGAAAATGGATGATCCGGAGTGTGACTGGTATAGATGGTTTGATATGAATGATATTACTATTGCTTTGAGCCGTCTATTTATGCCAACTGATCCGGAATGGCCGCCGCTGATTCATGAGCTAATTGAGAAGCCAACAGCGATCACGGACAAGAGGCAGTTGCTAAGTGATTATACAGATACCGGAGAGCTCGATGTGCCGTTCGAGGAGGGGTTCACTACAGATAGGCTGTGGGCCGGCCTTTTCTTTACCAAGTCCATTCACCCGACGGCTGTTGTCCGTTTGATTGATCAATTAGTTTTTTCAGACATTCCTAGACCACCCGCGGTCTTAATAAACTTTTCCCCAAATTCACTTCGAGTTTCTCCTCCAATTCCTCCTTTGCTCCTCGAGCAATTTTCCAGACTCTCCATCACACCCCCGCGCGAGTCATCACTCATTCAATCTTTTGCCAACTTGTCAATTTCAACTCCACCTCATGTTTCCTCCTCGCATTGCTTCCTCCTTGAAAATGAAAATGAAATTAAAAATAAAAATAAAACTGAAAAAAAAATGCCAAAAATCCAACTTTTCAATCCTCCATCTCTATTGAGGAGACCTCCTGTCTCCTTTCTGAGTGTGTCCCGACCCAGGGGCCGCTCTTCCAGGACTCATTGATAGATCTTTTCTACCCCTCTGGCAAGGGTCTTCATTTGTATCCCCTTCTGTACCCGCTTTTTCTCCTCCTTTCTCTTCCTTGTCAGGTTCTACTGATCAAGCTAGTTGTTCTTACTCTTCTGATAAGACTCGTGGGGTAGCTTCACATAAGAAATCCAAGGGCAAGCAGATTCCCCGTAGATTTCTCAGAGAATTAGCCATTAGATGTCAGGCTTGTTTAGCCATCCCCGAATTTGTGGAGGACCCGATTATCCTGCCGGACTTGGAATATGAGGATACTTGTGCTTCATATGAGGGTTTTGGTGTTTATGAGATTATGAATGATGAAGACCCTGTTGAAGAGGGGGATGAAAGTTACGAAGAATATGAGGACGAGGCTGATGCTTTTGCCAGTGGCATGAGGAGATTTGATGAACCATCGGCCTCAGTAGAAGAGCCTACCAAAGAGATAAATCTGGGTACTGAAGAAGACCCTAGGATTATCCTCATCAGCAAAAACTTGCCGCCATCCGAAGAGGAGGCACTTATTTTGGTTCTTCAAGAATATAAGGACACGTTCGCATGGAGTTATGAAGACATGCCTGGATTAGACACTGTGCTCGTTGAACATCAGCTTACACTTAAGCCAGGGTCTGTCCCGGTCAAACAACGGTTGAGACGTTTCCACCCTAATATGGCTTTAAAGATGAAAGAAGAGGTCGATAAACTTCATAAGGCTAGATTTGTTAGAGTTGTCCTCTATCCCAATTGGGTGGCTAACATTGTCCCAGTCATGAAGAAGGACGGAAAGGTCAGGATTTGTATAGACTTTCGGGACCTCAACCGTGCGTGTCTAAAGATGACTTCCCCCTCCCTCATATTGATGTTTTGATTGACAATACGGCAGGATATGAGACTCTCTCCTTTATGGATGATTTTTCAGGTTATAATCAATTCGCCTGGCTGAGGAAGACCAAGAGAAAACATCGTTCACTACACCGTGGGGGACATACTGCTATGTGGTCATGCCTTTTGGACTTAAGAACGCTGGAGCCACCTATCAGAGGGCTATGATGGCAATTTTTCATGATATGATCCACATTTATATTGAGGTGTATGTGGACGACCTGGTAGTAAAATCAAGGACAAGGATTGAGCATCCTGGGGTTCTAGCTAAAGTCTTGCAAAGATCACGAGAGTATCAGTTGAAGATGAACCCCAAGAAGTGCGTATTTGGCGTTTCATCAGGGAAATTACTCAGATTTATTGTCAGCAAAAGGGGAATTGAAGTTGATCCTAATAAGGCGAAGGCCATCAGAGATATGCCTCCTCCCAAGAATTTGAAGGAAGTTCGAGGATTAATTGGGAGGTTACAATTTATTCACCACTTTGTCTCCCAGCATTCACAAAGATGCAGGCCGTTTTACGAGCTTACTAAGCCAGGAGTCAAGTTTAATTGGGATGACAAGTGTCAGGCAGCTTTTGACGGACTGAAGGATTATCTGGCCAATCCTCCTATCCTGAGGCCGCCAATTCCAGGCAAACCGCTCATTCTCTATGTCTCTGTCCTGGATGACTCTGTAGGTGCTGTCCTTGCGCAGGTAGATGAAGAAGGGAAGGAGAGGGCAGCATACTACTTGTCTAAACTTCTTAACCCCTGTGAGCAGAGGTACTCAGCTATGGAGAAGACTTGCGCCGCTCTAGTCTGGGTAGTTTAGAAGTTAAAGCATTATTTCTTAGCTCACGAGGTTCACCTCATTGCTCGCATGAATACGATTAAATTCCTTCTTGAAAAATCTATCCTTACCGACTGATTAGCACGCTGGCAAAGTTTCCTTTTCCAATTCGACATCACTTACATTCAACAGAAAGCTATCAAAGGCTACGCCATTGCCGAACATCTTGCTCACCACCCTCTACCCCGATTTGATCCAGTCAATTCAGAGTTTCCAGATGATGAACTAATGTCCATTAATCAACCCCACGATCCTATGTGGATATTATATTTTGATGGAGCTCTAAATTCCCAGGGAAAAGGGATCGACATGGTTCTATTAACACCAGAAGGGGTCACTATCCCATTCGCCGCTCAGCTTACTTTCCCTATCACAAACAATATAGCTGAGTACGAAGCTCTTTTGACCGGCCTGCAAACCGCTCATGAATATGGTGTTACCCAATTACGAATCGTTGGTGATAGTCAGCTCATTCTACGCCAGGTGCTTGTCAAATGCCGCACTATCAATCCTAAACTCAAGCCATACCAGGAACTTGCTTCAGCTTATGCCAAACTCTTTACCAAGTTGATCTTTGTCTATGTCCCTCATAGCCAAAACATCTTAGCTGACGCCCTTGCTTCATTGGCTTCTGCTTTAGTCTTCCCTCCTGAACGAGATTTCCATGTTCCCCTCATTCATCAGCGTGACATTCCAGCTATTAAGGATCGTGCGTTCCTCGACATTAGGGATAAGGTGCTTGAGAAGATTAGGCAGAGTGAAGCTCTTAAAAACAAGGAGGTCATGTTGTTAGATTGGGAAGAAGAATTGGCTGATGAGGAGAAACCATGGTATTACGAGATTGCCAGATATTGCAATGATCAGTCCTATCCCGAGGAAGCCACTGCGGAAGAGAAGAAAGCAATTAGAAGAGTGGCTCAACGTTATGTTTTGGTTGGAGGTGTGCTCTATAGAAGAGGGCTCACAGGTGTTTTATTAAGATGCCTCGACGATGATGAATCTTGGAAGGTCATGGAAGAGGTGCATTCAGGAGTGTGTCGTGGTCATGTGAACAGTCAGATGCTAGCTAAGAAGATCCTTAGGCTGGGCTTCTATTGGCCCACTTTAGAAGAGGATTGTTCTATCTATGTCCGAAGGTGTGTTAAGTGCCAACTACACGCCGATAAGATCCATTCTCCTACTTCTTCACTCCATCCTATGTCTTCCCCATGGCCTTTCTCCATGTGGGCTTTCGATATCATTGGACCTCTTGGTGATTCCAACCTCCTTACAAAGCAAAAGTCATTCATCCTCACGGCAACGGAGTACTTCACCAAGTGGGCGGAAGCGGAAGCATACGTGGAGATTAAAGCGTCAACCGTTTGTAAGTTTATAATGAAGAACATCATCGCAAGGTTTGGCATCCCAAGTACCATCGTCACCGACAATGGACCCCAATTCATCTCTCAGGAGCTTAAAGGTCTCTGCAACAGGTATAACATTGCATTGCATCATTCATGTCCTTATTATCCGCAGGGCAATGGCCAAGCAGAGGCAACTAATAAAACTTTGATTAAAATTGTTAAGAAAACGTGTGAGGCTAATAAATTCACGGACTGGCCAGAAAAGCTGGTTGAAGCTCTTTGGGCCTATCGCACTTCCATTCGTACCCCTACTGGGCAGACCCCTTTTGCCCTCACTTATGGAATGGAGGCGGTAGTTCCTTATGAGATTCTCATTCCCTCTCTGCGAGTACAATTGGACAAGGAATTCTCTATTGATGAGCGTCGCAAATCTCTCCTTGCCCAGTTGGAACTCCTGGATGAGAAGAGTTTGGTCGCCGCTGAGCATGCGCGTATTTATCAAAATAGGCTTTCATGTTTTTACCAAAAGAAAGTAATTGAGAGAAAATTCAAAATCGGTGAGATGGTAATTAAAAGAATCTTTGTAAAACCTGGTGGACCTCGTTCAAAACTCCAACCAAACTGGGAAGGACCCTTTATCATAAAAGATGTTTATCCTGGCAATACTTATAAATTGATTAATGCTGAAGGCGAAGAGCTAACTCATCCTTGGAATGGTCTCTATCTAAAGAAGTACTACCCCTAAAAAACAAACAAAAATCAAAAAAAGACAAACAAAAATAAAAAAAAAGACAAACAAAAAAAAAAAGAAAAAGAAAATAAATGAAAAACAAAAAGAAAATAAAAAAGAAGAAAAATCTTTGAGGCTGGTATAGTACGTGGGCCACGAGCCCGAAACAATCAAAATCCTTAATTCATTCTTCAGTCTCGACTATTTAACTCTTGGGTCAATTCGCGCACACACTACATGCTTTACACTTAAACTCGAGCAGTCCAGAATTCGAGGTAGTCCGACCCAAACTAAGAGTGTAAAAGCCTTACCTATTCTCTTCCCTTCTGCTCGCGAGAGGGAATACAAGTTAAGGGGTTACTAACCAAGCCTGCCCGCCGCCCTAGTAGGTGGAAGTCAAGGCCCAAAAGAGAACAAAATGCTTAAAGCCCAAGTACAATTAGGTCTTTATCTGTTTCGAAAAAAAAAGAAGAAAAGAAAAGGAAGTTATGATAAAAGAAAGCATGTCAAGAGGGCAAAGTCCCCGCATGGAAAACCCTGGTCGTAAGCATGCATGAATAAGGGCAAAAAGAGCAACAAAATTTCCCTAAGCCAAAGGCCGAATCCCAACAGGCATTAGGGCAGGGGAGGAGCGTGCCTCATTCTTGAAAACCTTTCGTGAGCTTCCTTAATCATTCTTCCCTTCTCCCTCCATGGTGGGTTGTGAACTCGAAGAATGGCGAAGACCGACTAAGAAGAATGGGTTGCAAGAGAATGTGAGTAAATGCCTAAGTATAAGTCACGTTGACTCTTTTGTTAAGTCTCTTGAGAAAGTCTAATGAATTTTTGATTATGATGGTTAAGGGTTCAAAGCCCTGTACTATACTTACTTCCAAAACAAATTTTTTTTTAGAATAAGCATCCTTTTCAAAATTAACAACCCTATAGGGGGCGCCACTTTTAAAACAAAAATTCAACAAATATATATATATATATAAATAATGACAAAAAAATTGTGGAATTTCAAGCCTTTTGTTTCTCATATGCTTGGTTGCATTCTTGTATGGGACATCTTTTTAGCATTTGCTTGCTTGCATGGCGCATTTTATATCTATCATCTACCTTTATTGATTAAAGGCTTGGCCCCTTGACCCGTTATCAAGGTCAAAGTAAAGACATCCCTTGCTTATTGAGCAAGGGGCCAAGTCGAACAGATGGATTAACCTGTTTGTTCAAGTGTGAACTACAAGCGCAGGGCAAAAGTAAAAGACGAGAAGGAAAAGAAGACACGAGTACACAACTACACAAGTGCTCAGGTAACAAAAATTTCAATCTCATATATATATATCATAAATATCTGAGTACATGTGTGAGGGTGGAGGAGTACAAGTACAGTCTCTCAGCTCTCGCCTCCACCCTCCTCTCTCCTGCTCTCTGCCTCACTCTCGTCCTCCCGACGAGGCGCTGGTGGAGGGGGCATGGACCCCCGGGAAGTAGCTGGAGCTCGAGCCGGCTCCTCTGCCTCGCTCCTCTGTCGGAGAGAGGAACCCGCCACAAGAGTAGAGCTGGTGAAGGTGTACCCTGCAGCTCGCGCCCGCTCCCGACCTCGCTGAAGCCGCTCCTCGGTCGCTCGTAGACGCTCCTGCGTAACGGCTAGCTGGGTCCTCGAGGCTGTAAGCTCCCGCGCAAGCTGACCGCTCCTCTTGATCCCGGGCACGGTCCGCCTGGTGCTGCTCACGCTCGCAGGAACGCTCTGCCTGGTGCTCTCGCGCTCCTGAGCACGCTCTCTCCGCTCCATCTCGAGGGCGACTCGCAACTCTGCCACGTCCTGAGGCAGCTCCTCTCACCGCCTCAAGGCTCGCTCCAGCTCTGTAACCCGCTGCTCGCGGATCGCTAACTCTGTCCCGGCCAGGGTAGCCTGGGTAAGTGCCATCCGTAACTCTGAGGACTGCAAACATTCAAACAAATCATCAGTTCCACATTTAATGCAATAATTCATGAATAAGCAACATACAACTGAAAATAAATAACTCACCTGCGTGGCCATCGCCTGCTGTTCCTCACCGACACAAGTAAGAGCGGCCCGGAGGTCCTCCGTCTGTAAACAACATTTCATGAGCATATCATATAAACAATCGAATGACATTGAGTTTAAGTTTAAGGCATACCCGTGTGGCGAGGTCGCGCTCTGCCGCCTCGGCCCGTGTCACCGCTGCAGCCAGCTGCTCCGCTAGTGTAGTCGCCTCTGCACTAGGCCCTCTCGAACTTGAGGCCTCTCCTGTCTCTCTCCCTGCTGGGCATGCTGCATTCATTGAGATTGTCAGTGGATAATCATCAATAATCCAAACATTCGTGTGCATATAGATAAATTAAACACTCACCAGGGTCTCAAGGTCTGCCCGTGTGGCAGCCAACTGGGCCTCCAAGCTATGGAGGTGGGTCTGCATGTCCATCGCTGCTATGTCCCGTGCATCCTGCATTCACTACATATTAGTCGCATAATAGATATACATAAGCATTTGCATTTAATTTAGAAATAAGAGCATTCATACATACCCCTAAGACCCTCATCTGGGGTCGGCCGGCGTAAACCTCCCAGTAGCGTCAGAGGTACTCGGAGCTGTGCGCTACCTGGGAAGTGACTCGGGTCCCGCCACGCTGCCAGTCGGCGTACTGGTCGGAGAACCGCACTCTCCAGTCGATCACCTTCGTGCGACCGCGCGTCTTCTTGCCTATCCCACGCGGCTCTCCTACCTCGATCCACTCCTGGTGTAGGTCGAGGGTCCTCATCACCAGCCTAAGCCATAGCGGCTCAATCTCGCTCAAGCAATGAACCCAAAGCTCATGCCCAAAACGAGGTCGGCCCGCTACGACCCAGGGCTGGCCCTCGTCGGTCATCCCCTCGTAGGGTCTCCACCTCACCTGCATCCATAAGCATGCATATCATCATCATCTCATCTTAATAATTAATAAATAAAAAAATGCATCACATTAATCATACGTACCAGTGAGGCAGGGAAGTCTCCGAACTCCCGTCGCAGCACTCGCAACTCGTAGGCGAGTGGGGCTCCAATCACCACTGGTAGCCAGCGCCGAGCCAAAGAGAAGAATCCCTCTGCTCCTGGCCGTGGGTCAGCACGCCCCATCGGCATGTACAAATGGCTCCAAATCTGCATCCATGCATTGCATTAGCAGAACATTCATGCATACGTATTCTAACAAGAAAATAACAAAAAAATGCATACCTGAAGAAATGGTGAAAAGCCACTGACGGCCGTCTCACGACCTGTCCCTGTGGACAGGTCGGCTATCAAGTGCACCAGCAGCGTTGCTCCCCAGGCGTATCGGCCGACTCCCTCTAAGTCCTCCAGAATCCCTAGGAATCGGCAGTTGATGACATCGCCCTTCGTGCCAAGCAGCAGCCTCTCGAGCATCAAGAATAAGAACCTCCTCAGATCTCGGTCTACCCTCTCCCTGTCAGCTGGGTCCTGGCAGTAGGCAGCCCTAGCGCCGTCTATCAACCTCTGGGAGAGCTGCTGTAGGGACTCCCTATACCTATGCCTAGCATCACCCAAACCCATGGCCATGGTAAGGTCGGTGCGGAAGATGGTCCTACACTCGCTAGGTGTCTCATAGACGGTCTCTAGCCCTAGCAATCTCTGGGTAAGCTCGCTATAGTCGGGTAGGGTGATCCCGCTCACCGCCTCGCCGTCTACCCTCAGCCCGGTAATCCTAGCCACATCCTCTAGGCTGGGGATCATGTGTCCCCACGGCATCAGAAATGCCCGGCTAGTCCTATCCCACCTCTCTCTCAAAACCTGCATCAAGGGTAGGTCGGGTCTCACTGGCTCAATGCTAAGGAAAGCCCAAACCCCATGGCTACTACCCTAGCCCTCTGGAACTCGGGGAGGCCATAATATGCTGCTCGCACCTGGACCCAAGAAATCCGTGTCCTCATCAGCCCCTGCATGCATATAAAAGAACTTTTTGATTAGGTTTTCATGTGGAAATTCATTTAAGTTCATTTGATGAGATATTTGCTGTTTGGTTAATGGACGACCTACCTTGGGTCGTGGTTTTCATAATTGACGCCCCTGAGGGCGGCGTTATTTCCAAACGGGTTTCTGGTGATATTGTGCGTTCATTGAATTAACGACCCAGCCTGGGTCGTTGTTTATTTAAAAGACGCCCCTGTGGGAGGCGTTGTTTTTAAACTAATTCCCTAAATTCTGAGATTTTTTTTGAATTCACGCCCATCCTTGGGTCGTCTTTTGTTTAAGTAACGCCCCTGTAGGGGACGTTGTTCAAAATGAGCAATTTTGGCCTGAAAAGAAATTCTGAAAACTTTTTAATGGGTGACCACTCCATTGGTCGTTGTTTATTGAATTGACGCCCCGATGGGGGGCGTCGTTTTTCCAGGTTTTTAAAAAAATAAAACAGCATGCGAAATAAATCAACAGGGGCTTACACATATTGAAAATAATTGAAATAATTGAAAAAAAACATGGAAAATAACAGCATGATGCTAAGCATGATAATTTTTAAATAAGGACATGCTACAGGGCGTGATTCATGAATTAACATTTTTCAAAAAAAAATATAATTGAAATTGACGACCCTCAAGGGGTCGTTGGGGTCGTTGTTTTAATTAACGACACCCCTTGGGGCATCTTTTCTCTGTGTCGTCCGAGGGCTTTGGCAGAGGATGGAAAATGGAAATAAAATTAAGAAAAATATAAAAAATGGGGTTTGAGGCTTACCTTCCGCCGCTCGGGCACCACTAGTCCTCCCCGGAGTTGGGGCCGGGGTTGCCGTGGCCGTCGTGGCTGGCCGGGGTGAGGGAGCACCGCCGCCGTGGCCGGTGGTTCTTCTCCTCCTTCTTCTTGTTCTTCTCCTTCTTCATCTCCTCCTTCCTCTTCTTCTCCTTCGTCTTCATCATCATCCTCGTCCTCACCATCATCCTCACCTTCATCTTCTTCAACTGCTTCTTCTTCCTCACCGTGCTCCGCCGCCGGAGCCTCCTCGGCCGCCGTGGGAGGAAGTTCCTCCACGGCGTCTTCCTCCTCGCCTAGGTCCACCACGTCGGGGGCCGAGACCCGTTGGCGCTTGTGTCCGCCGCCGGCCATGGCTCGAGGGTAGAGAGAGAGTAGAGAGAGTGAGAGAGAGAGATAGAGTTAGAGGGGGGGGCTTACGGTTAGGGTTGCCGTAGAGAGAAAGAGGGAAAGAGGGCGAAGGAAGAAGAAGAAAGGAGGGAAAGAAAAATCAAACGGTCGAAATTAATTAACGACGTAAGGAAAGGCGTCTCTTTTTGAATTGACGGATATATCTGGGGCGTTATTTCAAAATTTGACGACATGCATGGGGGCGTCATTTTATCTTTGCGTGGGAATCTGTAACCGTCGTCGGGCGCATTTAATGGAATTGATAGATGTGATTGAAGTCATCATTACAGTTTTTTAATTGATGACTTCGTTGCAGGCGTTATTTACAAGAGAAGTGGCTTATCTGAAGGCGTTATTTTTAGGTTTTAAACGGTTAATCTTTGGAATTTGAATCAAATTAACGCCTTGTCCTGAGGCGTGAATCAATTAGAGCCACTTGTTGAAGGCGTCAATCATGGGAATTGATATTTTGGATATCGGAAAATGATTAATGATTGACGACGTGTTTGAAGGCGTTACTTTTGGAATTGACGCCATTCTCTAAGTCGTTATTCATAACAGAAACGTAATTTGTTGGAAGAATTAATCAAAAACATTATAATTTGGCTCTAATGGAAGTTCATATTTGTTTTATTGAAGAAAAAGATTACAATACATCTAATGAGCCATTTTGGGCCTTAGACTTCTTAAAGCTATTACATATGCTTTCCACTGATCCTTGTCTTCTTCTAAGTCTTCCACAGGTTGATGTGCTTTGCTGATTCTCCATAAAGCTTGAATTGTGGTGGTTTCTTCTGCATCTTCATTGCTGCCGATGTCCCTTGTCTTGATAGGAGGAAGGTGAGATAAGTCCTTCAATAATCGCCATGGAGCCCGAGTTGGGGAAGGCACCTATGAGAGTTGTATAGTGCAAATTCCGTGGCACCTATTAGCCGAAGATCCGTACCGGGAGAGAATTGTGCGCGGAGTTGTTGAACCTTGAGTAGTCCCGGGGCGCATGTGAAAAGATTCTTAGGCATCACCTTGATGTGCTCCCTCCATTCCACTCTTTTCTTGATTTGAGGAATCCGGTTCATCACTCTATTGCTCAACCCCAATGAGCCGGTCATATAAGAAAGAGGGCTTTTAGAGAATATCCTTGATGGTTGTTGGGCATCCTTGCATGGGTCAAATGGAGATCTACCCAACTAGAAAGAATGATCATGCACCCATAAATCGGTCTCCCCATTGCCACCGAGGTGAGCCCACTATATAGGTAGGCTAATATCGCCGGTCCCACTCTCTCTCCTCCAAAGGCTAGCTATAGCACTCAATTGGGACTCTTCTAGAAAATCCTCCGTGGAGGGGAACAAGATTGCTCCCGCCAAGCATACAATGAAGGCCTTTGCCACCCGTTCTACCTCATCATCCTCTTTAGCTTGGTCGGCCCTTTTGTAGACCCATGAGGCAAGCTTAAAGAGGTTAATCCCTTTTGTGGCTTTGATTTGGCTCACTAGGTTGGGGCTAGGAATTAAGCTTGATAGTAGTTCATGAGAGGTGATTTGTCTTGGCATGATGGCCATCTCCTCCTCATCCCCTTGTTTCATCTTCTTTAAGCCTAAGATCATTTCTAGTTCTTCTAATAAAATTGTGGCTTCAAAGGTAGAGAAAAGGAAGGTGTGGGTAGAAGGATGCCATATCTCCACAAGAGCTCCTATAGCTGCCCAATCTAGGTGAATGTGGTCATAGTGTTTAGCATGGGTAACTAAACCTAGGAGATGCCATCTAGATAGGAAGGCCCTCATGTCTGAGCTGAATTTGGAAAGCAAGAGGGGAAGCCATTTATTCTTTGTGAATCTCCTTGCTCCAGGAATGTTTGGATAGTCCTGTAGAAAAAGAAAAAGAAGGCACAGAGCAGAAGAGAAAAGGATGAGAGTTGAGGGAATAATGCAGAACAAGAGGAACAAGCAACTCAAGTTTTGAAGTACCTGGTTCATGGCAATTCTATTGCTAATATGGCCATTGATCTTGGAGAGCCTGAGAGTGGAAGTCTTGGCCTTCTTCATAGCTCTTTGCATCCTTTGTGTATATTAAACTTCACCGAGGCAGTAGCTATCTGTAGAACGAACAAACAGAAGAGGAAGAAAGCAGAACGGAGGATTTGGTGAATTGCTGAAGGAAATCCCCTCCTTTTATAGGAAGTTTGAAGGTTCTGATGGATGTTCGAAGCTGAAGAGTTGAGTACGAATAGGATTGGTTTCAAGCTTTCTGTTTCTGGAACGGAAGGGTGGTGTTTCGAAATTACAGTGAATTAACGACATGGTTCAGGGCATTATTTATTGAATTAGCGACTTTCTTTAGGTCATCTTTTATTTAACGCCTTTCTGGAGGGTGTCATTTTCTTTCCAACCCCTAATCGGACCTATGCAATTAACGCTTTCATGCTTGTCGTCTTTTATCATTTTGACGCCGCTTCCTATAGTCGTCAATTTCTGGGCTTAAATGCTGGATTGCTTTACAACATTTTTATGAACTTAAGTGCTATCTTTTATTATTAGAGGCCTTTATATTAAGCACTTATGATCATGTGATATTTTAAGTTGAGGATTATTTCATGGGTTGATCATTCTTTTATGTGGACTGATGAATCTTTAAGTACAGAAGAGTGCAGGTCTCGAGATACGAGGTTGGCTCTTTGGGGTAACATCACTCCGTCTTTTGTATTCTCTCCTGTAAGCATTGTTATCTATATGGTATCTACGTTATTATAATATATCAAGGACCTTGTGATTCTGATGAACCTGAAATTTGAGTTCCCCTTCATCAAAAACAGTGATAATTCCAGGGGAATCTTGATCGCACGGATAGGCCGTTGAGTCATTAAAGGTCTGGGACGACGGTTCCACTTTCTGAGTTGATGCGTGGACAAATGAGCTTCGGCTTAGTGTCAACTTAGAGATCTGGATTATTGACCAAATCTAGATGGCTTAGCAATATTATCCTTGATTATTTTCTATTTTTAGTTTGTTTTAATTTTTCTTTTAGCCCAGCATGCATCATGTAGGACTTTGAGCTTAATGATGAAAATCTTCATATTACGTCAATAATGAAGGACACTCGCTCATAATTGAGTTGGCATGAGATATTCCATTCCAAATCAAGTACTTTATTCTCCTTGAAGCCGCTCAGGCTGATTCCTTGAAAAGTGTTCATTTGCCGGGTCTTCATCTCAATTCATTTTTTTTCAAATCCACCTTGGTTGTAGCACGTCCACATTGGCTGGTAACCGCTCTCCAATGGTGTCTCCCTTTCGTGCCCTCGTGCACATTTTTAGTTCTTTAGTTTAATCCTTTCGGTCCAGCTGATCAATGCTTTCTTGTAATCATCCAGAGTTATTTCATTCAGAGTCTTGGAAAGATTTCCAACACTTAGTGTCGGAGGCGTGTCACATCACACCTTGGCATCTACTTATCAGTCCATTCCACTTCATTCTGCTTGTTGCACTTTCGCGTCATTCCGTCTCACTCCCTTGCAAAGCAGACGCCAAGACGGGGCAGCTGTAGACACGCCAAAATTGACACTATGTTGAGTAAATCTCATGTCACCATGTGACGCCCCAAAGTGAACTTCAATATTGCCGTAATATGGAGTTTTTCTATTTTTTATGTGTGTTTTCTGTGATTTTCTTAGCTTTTTTTTGGAATTAACGACTTGGCGTGGGGCGTCTTTTAAATAACGGCTTAGCCTTGGGCGTCTCTTAATGAAAGGATGACCGTTGTAAGAGGCGTCAGTTTCTGGAATTTTACGTATCCTAAACAAATTTGAAAAGCAAGAATTAACGTCCCCCAGAGGGTCGTTTATCAACTAACGCCCGTTGGTACAGGCGTCATTTCATGATTTTTATTGAGGAAAGGACTTTGTTACTAAAATTAAATCCCTGAATTGACCCCTTTGTCCCGGTCATCATTTGAATTAACGCCTTAAGGCAGGTCATCAATTTCAATTGACGCCCTTCTGAGAGTCGTCTTTTCCCCTTTTGTGTCCTACTCGAACGACCCTTCCCTGGAGAGTTTCCTGCCATGTTTTAATCACCTTGTTGGATTAGGGAAGTAGAGGCCTTGCCGTAGATGAGTGTTGCCAGTTCTAATCCTACTAAATCTATGGTTTATGCCCTATAAATAGAGCCCTGGGTCCTGCTCGCGCGAGGTTAGCAGCAGAGAGCAGCAGTTAGCAGAGGTTGGCAGAGGTTAGCAGAGGTTGGCAGAGGTTAGCAGAGAGATTGGCATACAGACGAACACCCAAACACACGAAAGGAAGATAGTTTGCTGCTGTTCGTTGCTTCTTTCTTCTTCCTGTTGCAGCAGCCCAAAGCCACCCTATTTGGTTCTCTCCCTTTACTGTTGTCAGGAACAGCAGAGAGTTGTTTCATTAGCTTGTTAACTCATCTCACCACCTTCATTCATCATATAGTGTTTCTCTATACGTTTGTCTTAGTCTTTGCATCATATCTCCTCTCCCTAGTTCTCTTAAGGGTTTTAAAAAGGACCAAAAGGTGCATCCTTTATGATCATATTTCATTACCTTATTCTAATTGTGGATTTATACTACACTTGGGTTAATCCTTTTCCTTTTTCTGGTTGTTGTTTTGTTTAAGGGTAATCAAGAAAGAGAAACCCCCTTCATCGGTCGGCCGGTAGAAGGAGGAGGAGGAAAATCACAATCCATCCCGCATCACTTTTCTTACCAGGTATTCGCGATCATTCTCCCTCCCTTTTGAGGTAATCCCTCTGGCAATCACACTCCATTAGCAACCTCTTGCTTCCTTTTCTTTTACCAAATTTCTTTAATTTTTTTGATGTCGGTGTGACACGGTTCACAATGGGCGCTCCAGCCTGGGTCCCAGTATTCCCACATCCCCAACACCCAAGATGGGCGTTCAGCCCCGGGTTCCAGTTCCAGCAATACCAAAAAAGAAAGGGGGCCGTCCAACTCTGGGATCCGGCTCCAATAGCACCCAAGGCAGGGGTTCAGCCCCAGGTTCCAGCTCCATCAACACCCAGGATGGGTTGTCTACCCTGGAATCCAGTTCCATCAATATCCAAGACGGGTGTTCTGCCCTGGGATCCAGTTCCACCAACGCCTAAGATCGGGCGTTCAGCCCCGGGTCCCAGTTTTAGCCACACCCAAGACGGGCGTTCAGCCACGGGTCCTGACTTTATCGACACCAGAGACGGGCATTCAGCCCCAGGTCCCAGTTTCATCAGCACCCGAGACAGGCCTCCAGCCCTGGGTTCCAGTTTCGACAACGCCCAAGACCGACATCCAGTCCTGGGTCCCAACACCATCAATATTCAAGACGGGCTTCTAGTTCTAGAACCCAGCATCGTCAAACACTCAGTTTGGGTTTCTAGTCCCAGATCCCAGCTTCAACAACTCCCAACACAGGCTTTCAGCCTCGGGCACTAGCTTTGTCAACACCCAGTACGGGCGTCAAGCTCTGGGTCACCATCCCTCTGACATCCTCAGTTCACAACATGGGTCACGAACCCCGGGTTCCAACAACAACTCCGACAGCCGTGGTGAACACGAAGTTCCAAGTCGCCATTCTGTTGGCCCCAGCTCGGGCGCTCCACTCCCGAGTTCCAACTACATCGACACTCACCAGAAATTCCATGCTCCAGATAACCCCGGACCGGGTTCGTTCCGTCCACCACATTGGTGCTGAGTCAAGCTCAGCCCTGCAAACAAAAAAGGGGTGCCATAGCGGATGCAAAAATGGGTGACCCACCGTCGCCACCCTTACCTCCAGAAGACTAGGTGAGGCTCAAAGAAGCCGATGCACCAATATCACACTGGGGGCAATCACCCCGGTCCAGTATCCAGCCTTCCAAGCCCAAGCAATGGGGGCGACTCCAAGGAGGAGCGTCGGTCCTCCCTTGAATGAAGATGGGTCATTAGAAAAGAGGCCCAACCCATTCAGAGGGCCTGAGTCAAGAGGTCCCTCCTCTCACCAGAATGGTACCAAGATCAAAAGTCAGCAGAGTGAAAGAGGGTGAATCCCGTCGACACCCGCCCAGTAGCTCGAGATAAACTCCATCTGCATTGGCCAATGATTCGGTGGAATCCCGGACAACGCCAACTGATGACACCAGCAAAGCTCCATCGGGTCCCCGCTGGTGGCTACCAGTAAACCCTGGCGGGAGGTCTATCCCTTCAGTATTTATCATGTCCCAAGGTGTAGCAACACCCAGGCAGACACCCAGTCTAAGCATGGCTTCGGCCATTGTGTTCATTATGGCTGGGCCTCCCTGATCTCAGTCAAAGTCCCAGCCATCTACAGCAAAGACCAACAATTCTATGGATCCACCCTAAAGTCCCGAGCTACTCGGTTGAGGGTCGATCCACGGTCACTTCTACAACACCAACAAGTCGCCAATGACGCAACCCCCGGGCAACGTCCCCCGACAGCAACAAGCTAAGGACGATAGCCGCAAGGCTCGCAGGTATCAAAAAAAAACAAAAAAAAACAAAAGAGGCTAAAAATAGAGATGCCCCGGTGGACTCAGCCACTCTCTCTCCTTGAGGCGGTGGTTGGGGGCAAAAAGGCCACAATCCCAGCTGAGGTGAAAACCCACGAGGGCACCTCAGGTAAAATTAGGTAACCCCTCGGTGTCAAAATCCGCAATGGCGCACCGAAAAAAGCAAAAGGGGGCCAGCTCTGGCGAAAACCCGAAAGGGCGGTAGAGCTGGTAAAGAGAAAAAGAAAAATCTATCTTCCTCTCTAGAAACAGCCAACCACCTCGCCCTAAATCCCTGACTGGTCCACCACAATAGTGGGTTAGCATACCTTCTTCTGGCTGCCACACCATAATGGTCGGCCTATACCCAGTCTTTGACCAATACACCATCATGGTTGGTCACCACCCAGCCTCCAGGTCAATACACCATCATGGTCTACCTACTTATTTCCTCCTAGTCTCACACTATCCCCGTTGGCCGCTACACCCCTTGACCTATATGCCGTCATGGCTGGTCAAGCCGCCACCTTGGTCGTCCTCCTTCACAGTCGACCTACACCTACCCTTGACTAAAACACCTCTACAGTCAATCAAACACCTGATCTCTGGCCAAAATACCACAATGGTAGGCCTACACATCACCCAGTCCTGAACCAATACACCTTCCTGGTCAGATAAATCCATAACTTTTGGCCAATACACCTCTTTGGTGAGTCGACATCAATTCATGGCCTATATGCCACCACAGCCCCGAACCTCAGCCTTCGCATCATCAAATCTGATTTGTTCAAGCTCCAGCTGCAAGCTACACAGATCAGCCAGCCTAAAGGCTACATGAAGCTCCAGATTACTTGGCAACCAGCCAAGTCCCATCGAGCAACTCCAGCATCAACAACAAAGGATCAACAACAATGATCCCACCAACAGCGTCCTTCGACAGCAGCAAGCTAAGGACACCCAGTGCCTGTCACCGAAAAGCCAAAAGGCTCTCAGGTAAACAAAAAATTAAAAATAAATGGGGTTAAAAATAGAAATATCCCGACAGACTCAGTCGTCCTCTTTCTCATGGAGGCGACTGGGGGTAAAAAGGCCAGTAACCCGGTTGAGGTGAAAACTCGCAAGAGCACCTCAGGTAAAATTGGGTAACCCCTCGATGCAAAAACCCGCAAGGGCACGTCGGAAAAAGCAAAAGGGGGCCAGCTCTGGTGAAAACCTGAAAGGGCGGCAGAGCTAGTAAGGAGAACAAAAATAAAATTTCTCTTCTCCCTCAGCTGGGGGCAACCAGCTACCCACTTTCCAGCAACCATATCCCCAGCCAGTTGGCCTGTACCAGCCCCTAACTAATGCCCTGCTTCATTTTGTAAATCATGCACCTCCTTGTCAGCCATATACCATCACATTCGACCTAAACCAGCTCCCCACGCCACTCCCCTCCCTTGGTGGCCTATGCCAGTCTCCGGCTAGTACATCTCTCTAGCTCATTGATCTTACACTCCCCATTTATCCATACACCACCCCAGTTGGCTCACACTTCCTCTGGCCTCACAACTCCACGGTTGGCCCATATACACCAGCAATTCATGCATTAGTCCAGTCATTCATTCGAACAAACCTCAGCCTACAAGCCACCTCGGTCGGCCCCTACATCACAACAACCTTGGATCCATCTATCATGAGAATCCATGAAACCATAATTCCCAGTCACCAGCCTATCATGGTCGAGTCACCATGAACCCGGTCATAACTCCAACAATACGCCGTAAAGGCATACCAGTTCCCAGATCCCAGTCATAATTCCAGCAATACGCCACTAAGGCTCACCAGTTCCTAGACCACCAGTCAAAGCCACTACCATGGCTACAACGATGACAAGCCATCAACAGCACAAACTCTAGGTCATGTCCCCTGACAGCAACAAGCTACGGAGGGCAGCTACAAGGATCCCGGGTCAAAAAAAATGGGGTTAAAAATAGAGATACCCCGGCAGCCTCAGTCAACTCCTTCCACGGGATTACTGACGGCAAAAATTACCACTAACACAGCTGAGGTGAAAACCCGAGAGGGCGCCTCAGGCAAAATAGGGAAACCCCTCGGTGTGAAAATCCGCAAGGGCGCATCGTAAAAAGCAAAAGGGGGCCAGCTCTGGTGAAAACCCGCAAGGGCGGTAGAGCTGGTAAAGAGAAAACAAAAAAAAACTCTCTCCCTCTCTACTCCTCACTGATGAAAGTCATCAACTGTGACATCCCGCCGACGGCGACCTCAGCATCACTCCACAACACCGGTGGCCACTACGCCCCCGAGGGTCAGCCATCACCAATTCCAGCTCCAGTATTCGGCTACACACCTCCATGGTTAGCCGACCACCTCCAGTCTTTTGGCTACTACACACCAGCAGTTAGCCAGCCAGTTCCTATTCCAGCTCCCAGTCCCAGTTTCGGCTACAACGCCTTCACAGGCCAGCCGCCCAGTCTTCAGTTCCAACATTTCGGCTACAACGCCTTTACAGGCCAGCCGCCCAGTTTTCAGTTCTAGTTTCGGCTACAACGCCTTTACAGGCTAGCCGCCCAGTTCCAGTTTCAGTCACCAGTCCCAGTATTCCGGCTACAACACTTCCACAGGCCAGCCACCCAATTCCAGTCACCAGTCCCAGTATCCAGCTACAACACCTCAACGGTTAGCCAGCCATCTCCAGTCCCAGTCCCAGTCCTGGTCTCTGGCTACGCCACCATGACAGCGTGCTAGCCAACCTCAACTCCAACTCCCCAGGCTAAACAATACCAGCAACATAGGCCAACGCACCCTTTCGGGTCGGCCTCCAGCTTCCAGACTCCAGCAACATAGGCCAACACACCCTCTTGAGTCGGCCTCCAGCTTCCAGTCTCCAGCAACATAGGCCGAAGCACCCTCACGGGTCAGCCTCCAGCTCCTAGCCCCTAGTGATATAGGTCAACGCACCCTTACGGGTAGACCTCCAGTCCCCAGCAACGTGGGCCAAAACACCCTCGCAGGTCGGTCTCTAGCCTCCAGTCACCAGCAATACAGGCCAACACACTCTCACGAGTCGGCCTCCAGCTTCCAGTCCCCAGCTACATAGGCCAACACACCCTATCGGGTCGGCCTCCAGCAAGATAGACCAATACACCCTCACGGGTCGGCCTCCAGCTTCCAGTCCTCAGCAACATAGGCCAACATACCCCCACGGGTCGGCCTCCAGCTTCCAGTTGCCAGTAACATAAGCCAATACACTCTCTCGAGTCAGCCTCCAGCTTCCAGTTCTTAGTCCTCCAGGTCAACACCGCCCTAGGGGTTGTCCTCCAGCTTCCAGTCTCCAATATCCAACTTCCAGTTCCTAGTCTCTACCTTCTCACTCCCAGCCTCTGGTTTTCAATATCCAACTTTCAACTTCTAATTTCCAGTACCTAGCTTCCAGTATCCAGCCTTTAGTATCCAATGTCTAATACCCAGCTCTAAAACTCAGCTTCCAGTATCCAGTTTCTAGTGTCTAGTTCCAGTACCCAGCCTCCAACATCCAGTTCAAGTACCCCGATTCCCAGTATCCAGCACCAGGAGTCTGCTTCCGGCTTCCAGTTCCAGCCTCCAATTCCAATGCCCAGTTCCCAGCATCTAATTTCCCATTTCCCATTTCCAATTCCAGTTTCCAGCAATGGGCTAGCACGCCTCATAGGGGCAGGCCTCCAGTTCCAACACCCAGTATCTAATTACCAGTTGCCAAATCCAACATCCAGTTCCCAGTTCCAGCCTTCCATCCCAGCACCTAGTAGCCAGATTCCAGTCTCCATTCCCGGTATCCAGTCCCGATATCTAATTCCCTAATTTCCAGTTTCTAGTCCCAGTACCCAGTCTTCCATCTCAATATCCAGTTCCCGACCCTCAGTTCCAGTTTCCAGCAACAGGCCAGCATGCCTCGTGCAGGTGGGCCTCTAGTCCTAGCGTCTGGTACCCATATCCTGGTCTCCAGTCCCAGTGCATAGTTTTCGACCTCTGAGTTCCCAGTCTCTAGTCTCAATGCCCAGTCTCCAGTCCTAGTATCAACTATCCAAATCATAACCTCCAAATCTAGTATCTATTTCCTAATTCCCAGCCCCAATCCCCAACCCTAGTACCAACGCCCAGCTTCTAGTCTCCAGTTCCTAGTTTCCAGCCCTAGTACTCAGTTTCCAGTATCTGAGTCACAATTTCGAGTCCCAGTATTCAATCCTTGCCTTCCAGCCTCTAACCTCTAGTTCCCAGCAATAGACCAACATGCCTTAGCCAGACGGATCTACAACAACAACCACATGAACAAATCCAAACACCTTACAGACTAGCACGCCTCGAAGGCCAGTCTACAACAGCCCTAGACCAACGCACCCCTGAGGGTCGGTCTATCACACACTCCGATCATTATGCCTCAATGGTCAGCCAGTAACCACGCCTTCGGTGGCACCTCAGTGATCAGCTAATTGTGGCTCCCAGTCAATATACCTCAGTAATCAGCCGAGTGGACTTCCTAGTCGATACACCTCGGCAGTCAACCAGCACATGAACAGGTACCATCCACCATATTATGATGATTATGTGTCTAACATCATTTGTGGTCATTGTACTATTTAAAGGGTCAAGCGACCTCAACGTCGGCTACTTCACCATGACGGTCAGCTGACAGCATCAACATTCAGCCATACACCGCGAGGATCGGCCGAATACGATTCCAAGCCAATACCCCTCTCTGGGGGCAAATCCAACAACTCCAGACCGAGACGCCTTGCCGAGACAGGTCTCCAGCAACTTTAGACCAAGGCGCCTCGTCGAGGCTGGTCTCCAGTAACTTTAGACCAAGACGCCTCATCGAGACTGGCCTCCAGCAACTCCAGACCGAGACGCCTTACCGAGGTAGGTCTCCAGCAACTTCAGACCAAGAAGCCTCATCGAGGCTGGTCTCCAACAACTTTAGACCAAGACGCCTCGTCGAGACTGGTCTCTAGCAACCTCAGACGAAGACACTTCGCCGAGGCAGGTCTTCAACAACACTAGACCAAGATGCCTTGTCGAGGCTGGTCTCCAGCAACCTCAGACCAAGACACTTCGCCGAGGTAGGTCTTTAACAACACTAGGCCAAGACGTCTTGCCGAGGCAGGTCTCCAGCAACCTCAGACCAAGACGCCTCGCCGAGGCAGGTCTCCAGCAACTTCAGACCAAGATGCCTCGCCCAGGCAGGTCTTCAGCAATTCCATACCAAGACGCCTCGCCGAGGCAGGTCTCCAGCAACTTCAGACCAAGATGTCTTGCCGAGGCAGGTCTCCAATGCCCTCAGACCAAGACGCCTCGCCGAGACATGCCTCCAGCAACATCAAGACAAGATACCTTGTCGAGGTTGATTCCCAGCAACACCAGGTCAACATGTCTCGCCGGATCTTGCCTCCTGCAGCATCAGACCAACGCACCTACGACGCTGATTACTTCGGCAGCTTTGCCCCAGTCGACGGATCACCCTACTTCTTGGGTGTGTTCCCCGTGGCTGCTCCGCAGCTGCCCACTCCTCAGTTAACATAATTCATCCCCCTGTTACTCCGGCCTTTCCTTATTCTCTGACGCCACCAGCCAACCAACCGGTCCCTGCCACTTTGACCGTGCAATAGCGGCCCTGACAGGAGATGGAATCTCTCAACTTTGAGACCCTATTATAATCCCAGTTCCCCCTGTGACCCCTGACCCACCAGCTATAATCCAAGTCACATCCAGCCATGACAAAGTGGCCTCTAGCATCATAACTTGACGATTTGCAAGTGCCCTACAACACAACTCTAGCTACAATGCTTCAGAGCTGTGACCAGCCCATCCCATAGGACGGTGGGCACCAAGCTTGGCAAATGCGCCCCCATGGGCGGTCAACAGACGATGATAGCATCCCACAAGAAGAATCAACCACCACATCAGTGGTAGGCTGCTAACGACTGACCACAGGCTTCGCCACAAAGCCTCGGTCAGAGCGACGGTCATCTTGTCGCCAGCCAGCAATCCCAGGGGCTGAGGAATAGGTGGCCCTCCAATTCCCAAGACAGGGAAGTCTCGAACCCCCTTACACAGCATCGTCGGCTACGGTCACGACCAAAGGGGAACAGGCCAGGGAGTGAAAAATGCTCAAAGCACTCCTTGACTTAGACAAGGTGGAAAACCTGACAAAACACAAATCTCAGTACACAAGTCCACCTCCGGGGGCAAGACATGGCTCCCGCCAGTGCAACCTCTGATAATAAAAAGGGGGCCACAAGTGGTCTCCCATTGCTTGCCAGCCACTCTACGAGGCGAGATGGATTCGACAGTCTTGGCCTACCTCTGTCTCAGATTTGTAAGGGGGGAGGGTCCTTTCCAACGGGCAGCCTCTCCTCAGAAAATCCACAAAGCCCGTTGCGCAAGGCAGGCCCCAGGCCTAGGCAACAAAGCCATAAGCATTGCTACACTAGGCTTCCCCGGCCTCTCTTCGCCATTGGCATTGGCATCCAGCCCAGTCATATCATTAACCGCCGAAATGAACACCTGTATGGAGAGTTCGGCGTCAAGACCAGATTACTCCCGCGACGCGGGCCTTGCACACCTCTGCTACAAGCCTGACACGCGAGACAAACAGAAACAGAATTCCCAAGTCGCGAATAGTGGGCTACAACTTCAAGCACCACGCATGTATCCAATACATGCCATCTTCATCAGCTCCATGCCCTCAGTGGCTTCGGTAAATTGCCCACCAGCCACTCGAATCTCTCTAGAATCCAGCTCTATAACCTCCCAGGTTCAACGGTCTTCTGCAGATGCACCACCGTCGCATGAAAGATCGCAACGAGAGCATCAAACCTCAGAGCAAGTAACTCCCACATGCCAACAGGGCCGGGAGAAATCAAGCTTGAAAGGCTCACGGGCTGCACGCCGTCATCTTCGCCTCCGACGCACGCCCCGTGGGGGCATTTGTTGGCACCGGCTTATTTTCTTGAATTAATCAAGGATTAAGCGTAGGGAAATACACCCTAAATAGAGTAAAACGGCACATCGCCAGAGCTGCTCTACCAGTCGAGTTGAGCTCAGAAATCGAGACACTTTGTTAGGTCAAGCGGCACAACATAATAATTGGGGATCGGTCCCGAGCAAATGGCACTATGCCAGCCTGTCTCTCGATAACCGGGTCAGCTTAGGGATTCGGGACAACCTGCCATACCTTACGGCACTCTGTGAAGATTCGGGGATCACCCCCGGACACCCTATGAAGATTCAGTCAAACCCCAGTCTAACCCTTAGTCAATCCCGGTCAAACCCACGGTCAAACCCACGGTAAACCCCCGGTCAAACCTGTGTAAACTCCTCCGGGGAGGGGTTTAGGCGGACCAGACCCAGCCTTGGATCTGGTCAACCTAAACCCCCCTGGGGGTGGGGTTTAGGCGGACCAGCCTCACCCCCAAGGCTGGTTTGCCTAAACCCCCATTAAACAAAAAAAAGCTTTTTTAATTAAAAAAGGTGCCCAAGCCAGTCCGCCCAAACCTCCCCTGGGGGGGTTTAGACAGACCAGCCTGAGCCCTCAGGTTGGTCCGCCTAAACCCCATCCAAAACTTAAAAAAAAATTTAATAAAAGAAAAACCCCTCTGTGAGGGGTTTAGGAGGACCAGACCAGCCCCTTGGGCTGGTCTGCCTAAACCCTCCCTCCCCCACTCCATAACGCAAAAAAAAGGATTTTCAAGGGTTTACCCGGACCAAACCCAACCCTCAACTTGGTTCGGGTAAACCCCTTCCACCCCTTCATCTTCCCCTATAAAATTCCCCAAGGGGCTCAATGGATGGAAGGCAATGAACATGCAATGGGATATGAAATGAAGGATGCAATGTAACACCCTCCGACCTAACTGCCGTGCCCTCGGACCCCCGAGGCCTTCGGCAAGGGTCGGGGATGCGAGGAACTAAGTGCACGCGTGGTTGGCCTGTCAATCGGCTTATACACGCCGAGGGTAGGCCATACGTACTTCCCTCACGTGACGTCTAGCCATCTCACACAAGTCCATGCCCGTCGCATGAAAGGCATTATGACAACGGTGAACACACCCGCATCCCGGGTCCACCCGCGTATGACAACCCACGGTGGCCGCGCATACGCCATGATGCCACACTTACTTTCGTCACGGAACCGCGTGTCTACCGCTCACCTCGAGCTAGCCGCCAACCGCTCGGACTGATGACTCGAGTTATCCGGACCCTTGCCCGGGAATAATATTCCCGGGGCCGGCCTCGACTCCCCAGCATGATGACATTCGCCTTCCGAGGCTCGGACCCGACCGCTCACCTTGAGCCGCGTCCAACCTCCGTTAGGCGCCAGCCCACGACCACCCCTGCCACCTAGACAGTCGGGCGTGTCTCGATCTCTTCAAGGAGAGCCTCTGTAAAACACGCGGATATCCGCCATATCCTGCATTGACCCGGGGATTGACCCACGCGTCGGAATTGTCTCGCGGCTTG
The DNA here is from genome assembly GCA_022559845.1 of Amorphophallus konjac. NCBI lineage: Eukaryota > Viridiplantae > Streptophyta > Magnoliopsida > Alismatales > Araceae > Amorphophallus > Amorphophallus konjac. Next base: position 22,339,895 of record CM040119.1, on the reverse strand, counting down.
CGCCGATTGTACTTCGGCCTCCTTGGCCCATTTGTAAAGCCCACGTGTCTCTCATATAGCATGAAACCAGTTGAACACATGCACCGGTACTCGGGTCTCAGCCTCTTCACGTCGCCCGCCTCCTTCAGTCGCAACGGTGCCTCCGGCACCCGACTCCAGTCACATCGGGCCCCAAGCACGACCATCGAGGTCTCCCGACGCCCGCCTCCTTCAGTCACAACAGTGCCCCCGGCACCCGGCTGTCAACAACTCCAGTCGCAACGGTGCCTCTGGCACCCGACTCCAGTCACATCGGGCCCCGAGCACGACCATCGAGGTCTCCCGGCGCCCGCCTCCTCCAGTCACAAACGTGCCCCCTGCACCCGACTGCCAGCTACCCCAGTCATAACGGTGCCGTCGGCACCCGACTACCCAGCTACTTCAGTCACAACGGTGCCCCCGGCACACGACTGCCAACAACTCCAGTCACAACGATACCCCCGGCACCCGATTGCCAGCGGCCCCAGTCACAACAGTGCCGTCGGAACCCGACTACCCAGCTACTTCAGTCACAACGGTGCCCCCGGCACCCGACTGCCAACAACTCCAGTCACAACGGTGCCCCCGGCACCCCACTACCAGCTACTCCAGTCACACCGGGGCCCGTGGCACCCGGCCACTCAACTTCCCAGGCACAATGGTGCCTACGGCACCCCTACAGCCCCGACCTCGACACTGTCTCATGTCGTGAATACATTGTGACGCCCCTCGGGCGCAATCCTGCTCAGTCACAGGTCATCTGACGGACACTACGTACAAATGCGGAAATACCCGCACAATAACACAATGACCCGGGGACCGTCATGAATGACGGAATTGTCCCGCGGCTTGCAAGCACTTGTAATCGGGCTCTCACGCCCCCATATATATGCCTTTCATGGCATATAATGTTGTGCCCCTGTGATTTTGATGATAGCAAACACTATGAGTTATCTGAACATCTGTGACATGATTTTGAACTCTATGATTTTGATGATTGCATATCATGAACATATGTGTCTGAATGATAGTTCTACTTTGGCCATATGAATGTGTTATCTTGCATTAGTGCAGACATACAGTTCATACAACATTGCATTCTGTCAAATATCAGGTGCGGCCCCCTCTTCATGTAGAGAAGGTGGAGGCAGCCGCCCACCCTTCCTAGCCCTACTAGGGAAGGTGGGGGGCGCTCCCCTCTCCCTTTCCCCCTTTCCCCATCAAATTTTTGGTATCAGAGCATGGTTACCAACTTGTCCTTACAGGTTGGGTCTTAGGGTTGTGTTTAGGTTTTTGTCGTGTCTTGTTTGAGTCTTGCATCTCATTGCATTCGTGTCCCTCTAGGTCTTAGGGTGTTAGCCTCCTTTGCATGCCCACTCGGGGTGGTACGGACTACCACCGCCCGGACGCCATGGGTGACCAACATCCACCTCAGGGACGCCCATCTCTAGAGGATCTGATTGCCCAACTTATGACCCGTATGGACAGGTCCGACCAGTCCATCAAGGAGTTGACTGAGCGTCTAGATGATCGTCTGAAGGTCATTGAGGAGCGTGCCACCGTGTCTGATTTGGCCCTCCAGGGTCTTGTTGGCCGGATAGGGAGGGTAGATGAGGTGCACCGCCAGGACTCTCCTAGAGCCAACCAAGCTCCTCTTGTTGCTGCCGCTCAAGCCCCTCGGGCTCAGGAGCGACGTCCCCGAGCCCCCGACTTTGATGACTATGGGTCCGAGATGGATTTTGAGGGGAATGGACGCCAGTACCGTGGTCGTCGACCACACCAGGATGAGGATGATAGGGCCCTTAGGACCGTCCGTGCCGATCCACCCACTTTCGAGGGGTCTCTTGACCCAAAAGCCTACATAGACTGGGAGAATAGCATGGATAGGTATTTCGAATGGGTTGAGATGTCTGAGCTGCGGCAAGTCCGATTTGCCAAGATGAAGCTCATGGGGAAAGCCCAGACCTACTGGAGGAATGTCGAGAGTCTGATGTTACAGAGGCAGGACCCACCCATAGAGACCTGGTTTGATATGCGGCGTAAGCTCCGCGAGAAGTATGTCCCTCCTTCTTACCGCCAGAGGCTCATTGACCAATGGCAGACCCTTAGTCAGGGCGATCGGTCCGTGACCGAGTACATCGCCGAATTTGACGAGTATTATTTGCGATGTGGAGTTGATGAAGAGAAGGGCATGCCTGTTTCCCGTTTTCGCCGTGGCTTGAGGCCCGAATATCAGTATGAGCTCTACCGTCGCCAGGTAGGCACTTTAGAGCTAGCTTACCAGGTTGCCCTAGAGTTAGAGCAATTTGAGTTGGAGTTTGGCCCCACCTTTCGTCCGGGGATGCCTAGTCAGCGGGGTCTTGACCCTCGCTCCACTTCCACACAGTATGGTCGATACCCGGCGGCTCGGCCCGCAGAGCCTCCTCGCCAGGACCCCACTGGTCCCAGGCCTCGTCCACCCCTTCCTAGGGATCCGCTCCCTCCACCTCGCCAGCAGGCACCCTACCCCCCCACTCGCCCTACACTTCCGCCTCCCCCACATCCTGCTCGTTCACAGCCTTTACTCCCCGCGCCCCGTCATGATGACAAGGGCAAGAGTCCTATGACCGCTGGAGCCTCATCCAGTGCGGGCGCTCGTACTTGTTACCGGTGTGGCGGATTTGGCCACTTTGCTGATAGATGCCCCACTCGAGAGAGGAAGGCCCTTGTCGTGGCAGACCCCACTTCCACTGAGTCCCCCACTGAGCCCATACCTGTTAGCTATGAGGTAGACCAGGACTTGGTTGAGGAGTTCTTCGATGATCTGCTCGAGGGAGAGCAGGATGGTGCCCAGGGTAGCCATTTTCAGGGTGACCCACAGTTAGGGGTAGTTAGGTGCATCCTAGCCCAGCCCCAGGTGAGTGATGACTGGCGTCGCACCACCATTTTTCACACTTTCTGCAGGCTTGGGGGTAAAGCTTGCAAGATTGTCATTGATAGCGGGAGTTGCATTAACGCCATATCTACTGGCACTGTTACCCGCCTTGGGTTGACTCCAGTTGACCACCCTGCTCCCTATAGGGTTTCTTGGGTCGATTCTACCTCCATTCCTGTTAGGCTCCGTTGCCTAGTGTCCCTTCAGTTCCAGACCTATCAGGATGAAGTTTGGTGCGATGTTCTCCCTATGGAGGTAGGTAACATCATTTTAGGGAGGCCGTGGTTGTTTGACATGGATGCCACCCTACAGGGCCGTGCAAACACGTGCACATTTGATCACAACGGCCACAGGATCACCCTCCACCCAGCCCCACCTAGGGACCCTACTATTAGGGGACCAGCTGGCCCGAGTGCCTCGACCACCCCTCGCCAGGGGAAGGTCAACCCACCGCCACCACCACCTCCGGTGCCAATTTCCACCCCCTCTCCTACCCTCACCATAGATGTCCCTCCTACGAGAAGGTTGATGATCATCAGTCCCCGAGAGATGGAGAGAGAGGTTACTAGTGGTGTCCCCCTTTTAGCTGTGGTTGTCAGGGAGACGGGTGAGGTAGTCCCCAGTCTCGAGGGAGTGACAGACCCTCAGTTAGTTGAGATGTTGCGAGAGTTTGCTGATATCTTCCCGGAGGACCTTCCCGAAGGCCTTCCACCTTTGCGTGACATCCAGCACGAGATTGATCTTGTTTCGGGCTCGTCCTTGCCCAATCTTCCACATTATAGGATGAGTCCCGCAGACCACGCTGAGCTACAGAGGCAGGTTGATGAGTTGATGAGTAGGGGTTCCCTTAGGGATAGCAAGAGCCCCTGTGCTGTTCCCGCCCTGCTAGCGCCGAAGAAGGATGGCACATGGCGTATGTGCATCGATAGCCGTGCGATCAATAAGATCACGGTTAAGTATAGGTTTCCCATTCCCCGGCTGGATGACTTGCTTGATATGATGTCGGGAGCCACGATTTTCTCAAAGATCGATCTTAGGAGTGGCTATCACCAGGTGAGAGTCAGACCCGGTGATGAGTGGAAGACTGCATTTAAGACCAAGGATGGTCTTTACGAGTGGTTGGTCATGCCCTTCGGGCTGACTAACGCCCCTAGCACCTTCATGCGGTTGATGACGCAGATGTTGCGTCCCATGATTGGAGTGTTTTTGGTCGTCTACTTCGACGACATCTTGATTTATAGCCGCACTAGGGAGTTACACCTAGACCACATTAGGCAGGTGTGTGTTGTTCTGAGACGGGAGAGCTTGTTTGCCAACCCTAAGAAGTGTAGCTTCATGACTGACCAGGTTTCTTTCTTAGGGTTCATTATGTCCCGTGACGGAGTCTCCGCTGATCCGGAGAAGATCCGTGCCATAGTGGAGTGGCCCGAGCCCCGCTCACTCCACGATGTGAGGAGCTTTCATGGTCTGGCGACATTCTATCGCCGTTTCATTAGGGGGTTCAGTTCTATCACCGCCCCGATCACGGATTGCATCCGTAAGGGGGAGTTTACCTGGACGAAGGCTGCTGCCACAGCCTTCCAGACTATCAAGGATCACATGACCCAGGCACCTGTTCTGACACTCCCTGACTTTTCTAAGGTGTTTGAGGTTACATGTGATGCCTCAGGTTTAGGCATAGGTGGAGTGCTTAGCCAGGAGTCCCACCCTATAGCCTTTTTTAGTGAGAAACTCAATGATGCCAAACTGCGTTACTCTACTTATGACAAGGAATTCTACGCAGTTGTTCAGGCCTTGCGCTATTGGAGGCACTATCTCCTCCACTAGGAGTTTGTGCTCTTTTCTGACCATGAGGCATTGAAATTTCTCCACACCCAAAAGAAGCTGAATGCCCGACATAGTAGATGGGTGGAATATTTGCAGGAGTTTACATTCGTTCTCAAGCACAAGGCAGGTGCTGAGAACAAGGTGGCCGACGCTCTTAGTCGGCGGGTGATGTTGATATCCACCATGAATGTTCAGGTGGTTGGTTTAGAGAAGTTGAAGGAGGCCTACATTGATTGCCCGGACTTCGGTCCCATCTATTCTGCCCTTCAGTCAGGACCGTCCCGTGAGTTTAGCGAGTATGTCCTTCAGGATGGTCACTTATTTCGAGGTGATAGGTTGTGCATCCCACGGACTTCAGTTCGTGATTTTCTTACGTGGGAGCTTCATGCAGGAGGTCTTGCCGGCCACTTCGGCCGAAACAAGACCATAGAGGCTGTTGAGCACCGTTTCTACTGGCCCAGTTTGAAGAGGGATGTGGCCCGCATAGTTGCCCAGTGTCGTATTTGTGCCCTAGCGAAACAGAGGAAACAGAACACTGGCCTTTATACCCCTCTGCCTGTCCCTGATAGTCCTTGGCAGGATATCAGCATGGACTTTGTGCTTGGTTTGCCCCGTATAGCACGGCGGCACGATTCTATTTTTGTTGTGGTTGACCGCTTCTCCAAGATGGCCTTGTTTATTCCTTGTTCCAAGACATCGGATGCCTCTGGAGTTGCTAGGTTATTCTTCACCCACTGTGTGTCCAGGTTTGGGTTGCCGCGTACCATTGTTTCTGATAGGGATGTGCGTTTTACGAGCTACTTTTGGAAAACCCTTTGGCGGATGATGGGCACCCAGTTGAAGTTCTCCACCGCGTACCACCCCCAGACTGACGGTCAGACAGAGGTAGTCAATAGAAGTCTAGGGGATCTTCTGAGATGTTTAGTGCGTGATAGAGTTGGAGATTGGGATCTTGTCTTACCTTTAGCGGAGTTTGCTTATAATGATTCGGTCAATAGGTCTACAGGGTTGAGTCCATTTGAGATTGTCACTGGTCATAGGCCTAGGAAACCGATTGATTTGATTCCCTCCCCCATTCAGTCCCGAGTCTCTGAGTCAGCTGAGTCTTTTGCTGAGCATATTAGACAGTTGCATGATCATGTCCGTCGTCATATTGAGGCTTGCAACGCACGTTACAAGGAGTTAGCTGACGCGCACAGACGCACACGTGAGTTTCGCGAGGGAGAGTACGTCATGGTCCGGGTTAGACCGGAACGGTTTCCTTCGGGAGCCGTAAAGAAACTCCAAGACCGCGGTGCAGGACCATTCAGAGTGTTGAGGCGTATTGGGTCGAACGCGTATGAGATCGAGCTTCCAGACGACTACGGGATCAGTTCGACATTCAATGTTTCTGATCTGGTAGCTTATAAGGATCCCGCGGTGATACCCAGCGAGTTATTTGGGCCTGACCCTCCCGTTGTGAGTGATACACCTACTGAGAGCCCACCTCCTCCAGCCCCATTACAAAAACGCGAGCATATAGATTGCATACTGGATGAGCAGGTGACAACTACCAGGAGCGGAGCCTACCAACGCTTCCTAGTGCGTTGGAGAGGGCGCCCGGAGTCGGACAACACCTGGATTACACGCGGAGAGCTGGAGCGGATGGACCCGGACTTGCTGGAGCGGTACCTCAGCGACCGTGACCCTTACTCGACGGGGTCGAGTTCTTCCCACCCGGGGAGAATTGGTGAGGACACACGGCGCTATCCTCGACGGAGCACCCGGCACACCGCTACTTCCTTGTGGCTCGGCGACGGCGGCACCTTCTAGCTATCTTTTATTATGCTTTAGGCCATGTTGGGCCTAGGTTTGGTCCCTGCGTGGACACGTTATCTAGTTTCTTTCCTATTGTTATCAGGCTATGTAGGGATAATGGGCTTCTTCCTCCCTTATTGGGCCTAGCCTTGGTCCTTGGTTAGTGGGTTAGGGTTAGGGTTTGGAGAGGAGGGCGCAACCCCCCACCTAGGGTGGCTGCGCCTCCTTTCCCCTCTTGCCCCTCCTCTTTCCTTTTTGGGCCCCCCCTCCTTTCCCCTTTCCTCCTCTCCCCTCTTTCCCCTTTGGGCGCCCCCCCCCCCCCCTTGGATTCCTCCTTGATTGGAGGAGGATGGATCGCACTCCCCCTGTTTGGAGGAGGGATGGCCGCCCCTACCCCCTCCCTTTTGCGCCCCCCCCCTTCCCTTTGGCTTGGGTGAAAACCCTAATTCCCCTTCCCCTATAAGTAATCTTCTCCTTGTACTGATCACGGTTTAGACATAATTTGAATACAAAAATGGATTATTGTGCAAGGCATTTGCACCCCTCTCTCTCTCTTTCTCTTCTCCTGCGACGGGAGAACGGCGAGGTGTGAAGCCTCAGCCCTCGGTGGACTCCGGGGTTCCTTCTTATCCTCGTCTTCTTCCTCGACGGTTCGTGCACGCAAATTCCAGATTTCGGCCCCGACTTGTAGCAGAGCTCGCGCCCTCCTCTTGGACGAGTTTTGCCGTGACCTAATTTCTGGGGGTACCTCTGCGGATCGTCTTCGCGTCAGCGCCAGTTTCGGGTCAATCGGAGATCGGCACCGCCCGTACCGATTTTATCCGCCGACCTGCACCAGCATCACCTTCTCTGCTCGCCCAGCGGGGAGGCCCTACTTGCGAATTTTCCCCAGACCTCCACACTGCGCCTTTTTTCCTGATTTCTTCAGGGTTCGTAGATCTCCAGGTCTACTTTCCAACACCACCGACGGCGTCGCGTTTCGTCGTCGTCACCACCCGTGGCAGTCGATCTCGTGGGGTTGCGCCGGCGTGCCTGCACAGTCCGCCCAGCGAACCAACCCCAACTTCCAGCGGCTCCTGCGACTCGTGTCGGCATCATCTGCCGACGCCGTTTGGCCGAGGGTTACCTCTTCCAGTCAGCTCTCACCTCCAACCGGCCCGGACCTGTTCGGGCACCAGACGACCGAGTTCCGGATTTTACCGACGGCGTGCGCGGTTCTGCGACCACAGAACCAGACCTGGTTTTCGGCAGCGCCCACGGCCACCACCGGCGCATCCAGCGCGTCCCCTCTGGTCTGAGCGTTCCTCCAGCCATCAGCAACGCGTCCTCTCTGACGGTGCCTCGAACGGACATCGCATCAACCCGTGGGACCCGTCTCCGTCCAGGCGCGCGCGACACCGATTCTGCAGCATCGCGCCCGTCATCGAGTGCGGCCCGTCAATCCGTGTCCGGCAACCCGAACGTATTGTTTGTAGCCTCTTACCTCCCTGCGAGGAGTGGGCCATTATTGGGGGTTGTAATTTATTGCTCTGGTGTATCGGGTTGTTGGCCCACGGCCGGGGTTCCTTCCCCACGCCTAGGCGTGGAGGTACGCGCTCCGACTCCTCCACCATTGCTTGCTCTTTTAGTATGTGATTGAATATGCCGCGTGAGAGAACGTAGGCGTCTAGCCACTTTTTGCCACCACCGCGGATCGTGAGTGAGAGCATCCATCCCTAGCACTAGTCGAGCACCGAGCTAGGACTCGACTCCCCTTGTCTTTGGAGGTCGACTATACGCCTAGACACGTGCGCTTCCCTCCTTGGGACGGCCGAGGTCGGAGTTTCTGTTGAGAGACGTCCCTCATTCTGTGGGATATCACGGTGGTCAGCCACTTGGCGACCCTTGAGCGTGCTACTGCTGGCCTGAGTTAGAGTCTTTTGTGAGTCTTAGTCCGTGTCGGTCCCCGTCCCGCGTCAATATGTTTGTGAATCAGTGCATTAACAGAGTCTATACATCGTCTTGGTGTAGGCGTGGCAAAGTTTGTACATTGCATCGCATGCTCACATAGTCCATGCGTTCATTCATTGATCAAGTCTGAACAGCCAAAAGCCAATGCATACATCGTCTCAATCAGCGTCTCACTCAAGTCTATACACTGTCTTAGCACACACGAAGTCTGTACAACCTTTGCATTGCACATAAAGCCTATACACTCCATCGTCTCACTTAGCGTCTTATGCCATCAAGTCTGTACAGCATGCATCATCTTTCAAAGTCTGTACATCGTTGGCTTGTGCATGCATCGTCTTTGAAAGTCCATACATTGTCTAGCACACACACGTTCAAAGTCTGTACATCCGACCGTCTCATTCAGCGTCTCATGCCATCAAGTCTATACATTGTGTGCATCTCACTGCTAATTCTATACATTGGCTAAGTCTGTACAGTGTCTAGCTGCATCGTGTGCTTCATGCATATTAAGTCTATACATTGTGCACCGTCTCACTTAGCGTCTCATGCTAAGTCGATACATCTGTTTGCCTTGGTTCATGCAAAGTCTATACATCGCTGCATTACACACGTTCAAAGTCCATACATTGCCTTGCTTCATGCACTAAGTCTGTACATCGGTAAGTCTGTACATCGGACCAAGCCTTTGTGCATTAGTGTACATCGGCAAGTCTGTACATCGGACCAAGCCTTTGTGCATTAGCGTACATCGGCAAGTCTGTACATCGGCAAGTCCATACATTGCATTGCCTTATGCAGCGGAACTGAGCAAGTCTATACATTCCTCATCTTTACCTACGCTCAGTGTTTTAGCACTTCCACCAAGTCTGCACATTCCTTACAGCAAGTCTATACATTAGCTGTGCATAGTCCATGAGTAAGTCTATACATTCGTTGTGCATAGTTCATGCATTGCACGAAGTCTGCACATTGTGTGTTGCTAGGCTCATACATCATTTTAGTAACTCTGCACATTGATGCACGCAGAGTGTGGGGACATATTTTCTTTTTGGTTTATTTTTTTAATTATTTATTTGATATATATTATTTGGTTATTGATTCGCTAGTTAGTTTATTAGGCGTGCCAGTCACCGGAGTGACAGTTTTATTGTGCGCTCGACCTGACTTGGTCAGTCGATTGTGAAGTCTGAGTCGGGACCGGAAGTCCGCCATGCCGTAAAGGCCATGACGTTAATTACGCCCTCCCTTAAGGAAGACAACCCTTGATTAAACGCCAAAGATAGGAGGCCTCAGAAGGCGATCGATAATACCAAAATGCAAAATAAAGCTTTCATGCTATGGACATATTTATTGAGTCTGGTGGATTAAATCAGGCAGCATAACCTTCAACTTTGGGTCATGCCGGGTAGGGATAGAAGACCATCCACGCTGTGGCGGGACGAAATTCGGATAATCATTAGGGTATTTCCCCTTCGATATTTCCACTTAACCGGATGCTCCAAAAAGATTCATTTCCCCCAAAAGATGGAGCCAGATGGGAGGTGTATCGGTGACACTCCCTTGGCCCACCGGGGTTGATAACGTTAGACTGGATTTCGGCAGCATCTCCCCTTTACTCGGATCATGCCCGGAGAAGAATAGGCGATCATCCACGGAGTGCCGAGATGAAAGCCGAAAGAAAAAGGGCACTAGGCCCTAGATCAGTGTAAATGTTGGGGAGGGTTCCTCATTTATTTATCCCATGGGGTGTACCCGATGACCTATGGATATCCCTCGGATCGGTATGGTGGGGTGATCAAAAGTTGGACAGAGGGGGAAAGGTTCTCGGCGCGGCAAAAATAAGCATAAACAGGCTTCCCGTCGCGGGGAAAAGGGGTTCTCGGCGCGCCTCTTGGAGGGGCTTCTCGGCATGGCTTTGAGCATATTCTTGGCATGGCTGAAACAAAGGAGAAGAGGGTTCTCGGCGCTCAGTTCTCGGCGCACAAAGGGCCGCGTCGGGAGCTGTTCATCGCGCCGAGGGATGCTGGCGCCGGGAAGGTGATGGTTTTGGGTGCCGGGAAGGTTTATGGGGTTTTACGGTACTCTATTTTGAGGATTTTCTTTGGGATTCAAATGACGACTGGGGGATTTTAGGATGCAAACTAAGAGGGAGTCGAGGGCTTTACCAAGTTAACATCAAGGAGTCGCAGGGATGAAGGGGGGTTCGAGGGATTAAAGTCACCAGGCATTCGAAACCCTCTGGAACATGCTTTATGCCATTTATGTCGCCGGCCCTCCAGGGGATCAAGAGATGACTGTCTCTGATCCCTGTAATGGCCCCGATGGCTTTGGAAACTCAAGAAGGATAGAGACTCCATTACGTTAACATCATCTATGTCATCGAGGGAGAGAGGGGGACAAAACCCAGGAATCCACAGAAGTAAGGATCGGGGCTCTGCAATAGCTCCATCGAGACTAGAGAAGAGAGTAGCAGAGAGTGTTCGATAACCACTCGGGCGAACGACAGACATTCAAAACCACGGATTCATCAATAAAACGATGCTACAGAAAGGTTAACGACAACAATCACTAGAGAGAGGTGAGGGGGAAGAATCCCGGGCTTCCATTCATTCAATCGGTCTCATTCATTCACATTCCATCGGTTACAGAGATATAATTTGAATGATAACAGAGAAGAACTATATATATTGTTCAAATCGAAAAAGTGCCCATAAAAAGGGGAGGAAAGGGTACATCGGATGAAGAAATAAAACCCATCCGGATAACAAGAAGATGGGGGGAGGGCGGAGCATTGACTCCTCTCCCTCCCCAAGCACCCACCTTCTCCTTTCTTCTACCTCGGTAGCAGCTTCTCTTCTCTCTCTCCTTTGGTATCTGGCTATTTGAATATCTCTCTTCTTTTTTTTTCTTCGATGGCTCTCTCTATCTTTTTTATCCCTCTTCTTAAGCGGACAAAATGGGGGGGTTTTATAGGCACAACACCCCCCTTCTCGGCATGATCCACTTCGGCGCGTCTTTCATACCTTCCCGGCGCGCCTCAGTCGATTGCGGAGGCTTCCGGCACCAAGAGTATAGCTTCTCGGCGCCCCTCCCATGGGCTTTGGGCTTTGGTGAGGAGCTCCCGGCACCACCCTTATGGGCCCATTTAGGGATTTTAATGTTTTGATCTCTCTCATCAGCCGGCTTGAGCTGTCAAAGATGCCTAACCTGCCTTTTCATCTGCCAGTCCCTCGAATCTGTCAGAACTGGTGAAGGCCTCTGAGTTGGTGAGTTGACATGGTATTATCAGAACATTTCTGGATATTTTCATCAGTCAATAGACCGTAATTCTTTATCAGCACTGCCATCTAGGCGATGACAACACCGGACATCAGCTCGGCCGGGGAGGGCTTCAACCGGGTGATAGCTTTAGTGACCACTCTTCTGTAGTTCTGGCTTTGCAGGAATCCCTGGGATCTTCATTTCTGATTCAATCTTCTCTTCGGTCTCGTCTTTATTCTTGATTATATTTCAGTTGTCAACAAATGACCCCCACCTGCAGGTAGCGAAAATGCAGAATAAATGATACGGTGCCTGCAGGTGCATCATTCAGCATCTGAACACATTCCTCAGCTTGACATTGTCAGTCATCTTTCATTTTCAGCTTGAAAGCTTGGTTCCATTAGCATTTCTTTTAATTTCTTTCAATTTCTTTGATTTGAATGCTCCCGGCGTGGGCTTCTCGGCGCACCACTCTCGGCGTTGCCATCTCGGTGCGGGAAGGGGTCCTCGGCGCCCATTCACGATGGGGGTTTCTCGGCGCCCGTTCTCGGCTCGCCCCTTTGCGATGAGGGGGGGGTTCTCGGCACGCATTCCATCGCACCGAGAACCTCTCCACCCGGGCTTCTATTTAAGGCGCCGAGGCCTCTTTTCTTCTCATTTTTCACTGCCTCTTCTCTCTCTTCCTTCTCTCGGTGGCGGTGGCGAGCTCTTCCCCTCAGCCATCCCGTTTCCTTTCTGTTCTGGTAGATTTCGCCCGGGTGGGACATTATTTGGGGATTAAATCCCTATTTCTTACGGGATCACTCCCTCTTGGTGGGTGACTCCCTATTCTCTTTGGGCAGTCCCTGAATAAGGGGAGATGCTGCCGAAATTTTCACAAAACTTTACACTTTAATATTTATAAGACTGTTTCTTATTTTGGGATTTTCATTCACATCTTTTCTTCGACTGCAGGCACTACAATGGCCTCCTGTTCCGCTGCTGCATCTTCTGGAGTTGTTGGAACAAGCTCGTCAGCCCAGCCAGACATATCACGGGCTGTAGTAAACTGGCTGAACGTGCATAGCCTGGACTTCGGATATGACAAAATCACCGCCGTTGATGAATCTTTCGATTCTGAAACTGACACAGTATCAACGTCCAGGGTCTATTCCACTGTAACAGAGACATGCTTCAGGCGGGGCAACAACTATCGGCCGGATCTTCCGAAGGACCGCCACTTGATGCCATTCATCCGGACTTTTACAGTGGGTGTCATGCGAGACCATTGGATAGCCCGTGCAGTCGAAGCTGCTATTCTTGCCGAAAGAGACATCCTGAAGGAATCAGTGTACCGCGGCAAGGCTATCTATCTTCCCGGGGAGAAGCGTGACTGGGACGCAATCCTCGGTATATCAGAGCTAGAGCCAGAGAAAAAGATGCTGACCGTGCCCCGAAATTTACACCTGCTCGATGGGACACAGCCAGTGGCAAAGTTTACAAAGAAAAATCCGGCTACGGTCTCTTCCTGGCACCCATAAAGTGGGGGTATAGAGATGAACCCTTTGTGCTGAACTGTCTGGCTGTCCAGTTTAAACATCAGCTAGCCGCTGGTTGGTTTGGGGATGCTAAAGTACCCGATGCCCACTTGTTCCGAGTGGGAGCTGTAGAATTCAGAGAGTTTGTCTTGAAGGAATATGCCCCTCTGCTGATCAGAGCCGGGGTATACCACAGCGTCTTTGCTTCCAGATTCTGCTATCCCATCTCCCGGGGTTTATGCTGCGGAATGTTTGAAGTGTTTTGCCCCTTATTCAACACATTTTATATAGCAGAGGGTGAAACGTCTCTCGACCTCTGGAGCTTATCACAGCTTTCCGGCCTACCCATTGATGGTGAGCCGTATGAAGAGGTTTGCTTGGAAGACTCTGAGAAGGACAGCTCTGATGGCAAAGGCATGTACTCACTTGGCTACTCGTACCGGTATTTAATGAAAGCCTATCGCTCCATCTGTTTGGCTCACAGTAGAGGATCCTCCAAGGGTTACCAACCCCGAGAGAAGAGCAGCAAGCTAAGGGTCCGGATAGGACAGTGGATCCAGTATTTTTTCGGGGGTCCTTTAAAGTATGAAGACTTCACTTCCGTGGGTCCAACCGCCAGTAAGCAGATAAGGACTCCCTGATACAAGTCAGCGCTACCCTCTTCACTGCGCCGTATAAGCAGAGATGGTCCGAACCCAGCAGGGGTGGACCCTATCACACATTGTGTGGCTTATTTCACATTTTGGCTGTGCACCTTCGCTCTCCCTCCAGGGGACGAGATGATTATCCGACCAGAAGCCATATACCCGGCCTGTCAAATGGCCTGGGGGATGAGGTTGTCACTTTGCCCGGTGGCTTTATGCTTGATTTACAAATCCCTAGGGGACCTGTATAAGCATCGGACTCCCCGCTCTTTGAGGACCGTGGGTCCATTTCATTTCTTCAATGCTTGGGTGTGCAGTTTGTTTCCCGAGCTGGCTCCCAGAACTTTGCAGGCAGATACATTGCTACCCAGGATGATTGAATTTGCCAGTGCTGAGCCCGGCTCTTTTTCTGATCAGCTGTTCAAGATATAGGGCAGACTGGTAAGGGTACCAGTAGATGCCCCTGGCAGTATTCATTTCTGGAGCTTGGCAATAGGTTCAGCTCCTTTGGTCCATCCTTTGAGAGAATGTAAGATGGAAGAGGTAGAGACCTATGTGCATCCTGTTTCAGGGGCTAATGCCGTTTGGTCTATTCTGGAGCCATAGCTGGTCAGGTGGGCCATAGCCATCCGGCCCAGTGTTTTAGTTTTCAGGAAAGGTGGTCTGCTCCTCCTGGAACCATACTACCCATTCCGCTTTGGGAGGAGCTTCGGCTATGACCAACACATCCCCACATCAGTTGCTCAGTTCCCTCTGGACAGTCGGGCCAAGCACGGGTCCACAATTGTTGGTGACGACCGGTTATGGTGGGATTTCTTTCATCGCCAAGATGGCGCAGCCTTCAAAGTTCCAACCATTTCTAACCGTGTTCCACACGTCATCTCAGAGTACATCGGGTGGAACATTCGGACCAGCTAACAGGGATGGCAGGGGTGCATTCTGGGACATGGCCGAGCGTTCTTTCTTGAAGCAACAACCCGGACCAGTATTTGATATCACCGAGGCCCATCTGAAAAGGATTTATTCACAGCACCAGAGAGAGACAGAAATTTATTTGGCCAAACGCCGGACCTTGAAAGAAGAAGGCTCTGAGCCACCCACTCCTGCCTTTGCTGCTATAAATGAAGACACTTTTATAAAGAACTTAAGGCATCTATGCCATGTAGGGAGTGCTCAGCTGGAGACGCAACAGTATCCATTCCCTCTTGAAGAGCCGCTCCCGACGGTAGTCCCTTGGAAGGGTCCGACAGACAGATTTCATCCCTACAGGACGTTTGTGCGCCGGGAAGATCAAACTCAGACGTATTATAAGCACACGTCTTGGCTGTTTATTTTGTTGAATGTTCATGGGCTGTCACTGGAGAGCCCGATAGCTGGCATCTTGAATAAGCCATTGTTCATTTCTTTCCATTATGTTGACGGCTGGGGTATGGATCACCTCGACTTGTTTTGATGTCTTGACTTTCACGGCCACAATGACTTGGCTATATTAGTGGAGAAGTGTCAGACAGTCGGTGATGTCTGCTGGCTCATTAAGGAGGCTGCTTCCCGCTAAAAGGAGGTGGCTTATCTGTACTGGCCGCTTTCCACTTTCTATGATGGCCCGGTAGGTACGGTCTTTCTTTTCTGACTATAGTGTCTTCTGCTCAATGTTGAACTCTGCACCCATTGATTTTCATTGCCCCTTTTTGTGCCTTTAATAGACAGGCCCGATATAAAGCGACAAGGACTTTACAGGAAGATCATTGCACAGGCTGAGAAGCCTGCTTATTTTGAAATTCCTGCAGCAGCACCGACCACCACTCCCCTGCCTCCGGGCAAGAAGAGAAAGACTTCCGCAGTTAAGGCCACAGTTGTGAAGGCCAAGAAGGCCAAGACCGCTCATGCTCAGCAACCGGCCTTGACAGTGATGGACACTGGGACCCCTCTCCCTGATATCCCCTCATTTGATGAGTTTGCATCTCAGAGGGAGGCCGCCCAGACATCCGCTGAAGGTAACATTAATAACTTGCAGCTGTATCTTTCACTGTATTCTTTGCTGAATTTCAAGGAGATCTTTGAATCTGACCCTTCCCCCTTTCTTCTTTCCCTTTTTTTTTACAGCTCAAGAGCATATTGTGGCGCCCTCTGAGGTGGAAACCAGGTTGCCCTCTCCCACGCCGGCTAGCGAGGCGGAGGGTAAGTGTGCTTTCTCATCTTTTCTTGCACATTTCAATTATTCTTCTGTCGTCTCTCTCACAAGCTTTTCACTGCAGTGACGGCCGGAGAGGAGGCTGGGGTCATGGTAGCAGCAAGAGACGTGCCTCAGCCACAGGAGGGTCATAAAACCCAGATGAAACGGGGCATTGTCCCCGCGAGGCGCATAGTTACCCGGTCCACCTCCCGGCATGCTCCTGGAATGAAAGCCCAGCCCGTGGATAGTGTGGAAATATCTTCCAGTAGCTCTGCGAGTGCCTCTGATGCAGAGGGAGAAGAAGCAGGTTTCAGCGACAGCGAGGCGGACATCTCCAAATTAGAGGTACCGTCCACATCTACCGGAATTCTTCCGCCATTCCATCCTCCCAAATTGCTAGTGCTGTCTTATGAGGAGGAGCTACAAGAAGAGTTCGCCGGCCTGGACACCGAAGCAGACATAACCCCGCCTTTTGTTGCTTCAGCCACGGAGCTTTCCTCTCCCCTGCACTCTTTTGAAGACATTGACATCACCATGAGAGTGAGTCTCTTTTCTTTTCTTCTCATACCTCATCATTTCACCAGTTTTTTCTTTCTTTCGTTTATTGCCTGTTGTCATCCTGATTTGTTCGCAGGAACCTGCCGTCACCAGCCTAGTAACAACTGCCGCATCTGAGCTATCTTCATCTGAAGCTTTGGCTATTATCCCAGCTCTGTCAACAGCCTGTGGGGGTATTTCTGGCATTGTTCGTCCCGTGCCAGTGAGGATACAGTCTTCCACGGACCTGTCATCATTGGACTTGGGAGCCTCAGGGGAGAGCTCGGCTCTTATCCGAGTTTTAGATTTCAGAGCCGAGGCGGACCCAGCTAGGGGTTCTGCTTTTGTACCGGCCGCAGTGATGACCATTGCACCTGAATCAGCGGTCCCTACAACAGTAATTATGGAGATTGACCCCCTACATCTCCGAGTCATAGCCCCTGCGGCCTCATTACTGAAGGAAGTAGCCGCCGCAGAAGAGATGACCGAGCCGGAGGCAACTGCTGCAGAGGCTGGCCTGTTATCCATAACTGGCCCAGAAGTAATCTCCATGGTTTCAGAGTTGGAGGAGGGGGTGCCCCGGGAAGAGAGCGTTGCAGATGCAGCCATTGTACTGGAGACCCATAACGGGACAGCCCCGACACTCTCTAGCCCTTCTCCTTCGAGCATTCAGACAGCAGTCCTTGAGGAGCTGGTGGTGGAAGAACACTCAGCCCCGCAAGAGATTATAGAGAAGGCCCAGTCAGCTCCTTCAGCAGATCTCCCGTCTTCCTCCTCCCAGCCAGATGTTACATTGTGGGCAGATATTGACAGTGAGGTGACTTTTGAAGTAACCCCCTCTCCTTCCTTTGGCTTTGCTTCATCCGAGAGCTTCGTTTGGCAAAATCTGGACATGCTGCGCCAATTAGTGGAGTCCCAGCCTGGGCTGACTTATCTGCAGCTGAAAGAGATAGCCGAACGTTTCACCACTGGTCTGCAGACAATGGGCTGTCCCTTGGAAATATGGGCCCAGCGTGTTCTGTTGTTATTAAAATTTGTACACCGCCGGGATTTCTTGGCACATGTTATGTCTGACAGACTGGCAGCTTTGAAGTTGTAGAAGGTAGAGTGCAAATCTGAGCTGGAGAAAATGAGCTCTATCCTTCAGGAGCGCCAAGGCCAACTGCAGTCCCTGACACAGCGGGAGCAATCCATACGCAACCGGATAAGCATTCTAGAGGCTGAACTGGCTGATCTTCGAGCTGAACTGCCGCAAATAACAACATCTCAGCCGCAGTTCGTGGAAGAAGTAGCTCTGTTGGAGGGGTAGGTGGCGTCTCTTCAGGACGAGTCCGCTCGGCTACAGGAGGAGGAGGCTCATCTTCATGAGTTGGGGACTGTGGATGGGCATAAATCCCACACAAAAATTACAAGAGAATAAATGATGTGAAAAAAAAACAAGAAGATGATGGGAGAATAATGATTAATGCATAAATAAGGGGGAGAAAAAAGCTTGCACGTGGTGCAAAAATGGAGATGTGATCGCCAGAGGGGTTACCTCAATAATAATAAAAAGAGATCGCGAATACCTGGTGAAGATTGGAACGCGGGATGATGTGAAGTTCCTTCCTCCTTCTTCAATCGGCGGGCCGATGAGAAGGGTTCTCCTTTTGATTACCTTGCAAAAAAGACAATGAAACAAAGCAAAACGAAAAGGGATCAGCCAATGCAAGTAGTATCAATCCCAAATAAAGAATATGATGTTGAAAAATGAAACCAACATGCGCACCTCTTTTTGTTTTTTTAAAACCGCTAGAGAAGAGCTAGGGAAGGAGATATGATATGATAATGATGATGATAAGACTTAATGCAATAAGAAAGACTGACGGTGGGACGAAGGATGATATGCTCATAAACAAAATAAACGAAGTAAAAGAACCCTGCTGTCCCTGATGACAGTAAAGGGAAACCGTGTGAAGAATATGTTGATGGGAAGAAGAGGAAGCAGTGGAAACGAATGAACTCCTATGAAAAGGATGCAAAGGAACGACCGTGCAGGAAGAAGAAAGAATATGTTGCTCGTACAGAACCTGCAATCTTTTTCTCTGTATATGTGGGTGTTCCTGTGGGTGTTCCTGTGGGTGTTCCTAACCTTGAGATGATCGATCCAGGCTTCCTTATATAAGATTCCAATCGGATGTGATTAAACAAGGGAAGATAAGAACAGGCAAGGAGTATCCAAGGAAAGGATTAACATCGAGCAAGAGGTTGAAACAAGGCAGGGAACTGTGAGGGAAAGATGGAAAAAGGCAGGACTCCGAAATGAAACACGACCTTGCGAAGGGTGTCAATTCTTGATTTGACGACCTACTCATACGGCGTTTCATAAAACACGACCTAAGCCATGGCGTTTCTTCCTGGATTTAATTTTGGCAATAAAACCTTCCTTGTTTGAAAATCATGAGAAGACGCCTAGGATAGAGGTGTTAATTTAAAACACGCCCTGAGGAAGGACGTTAACCAATAATTAAATTGATTTTGCATTTACTTTAAAACCGGATAATACCAGGAATTGACGCCCTGAGATATAGTCGTCCTTTCTTGAGAAAATGCCCTAGATAAGGCCGCTATTTAAATAACGCCCCTCTTCAGGTCGCGAATCACAAAAATGCAAAATAAACAAACCCACACACAAGAAAAATAAAAAAACTTCATATTATGAATATATTGAAGTTCACTTTGGGGCGTCCTCATAGTGACATGAGATTTGATCAACAAAGCGTCTTTTTTGGCGTGTCTACAGCTGCCCCACCTTGGCGTCTGCTTTGGAAGGGAGTGAGACGAAAATGGAGTGAAAGTGCAACAAAATGGAATGAAGTGGAGCGAACTGATAAGTAGATGCCAAGGTGTGATGTGACACGCCTCAGACACTAAACAATGGAAATCTTTCCAAGATTCTGAATGAAACAACTCCGAGTGATTCCAAGGAAGCATCGATTTGCTGGATAAAGGAGATTAAACTAAACAAGTAAAATGTAAGGCAAAAGGTGTGCGCGCGGGCACGATAGGGAAAGACCATTGGAGAGCGGTTACCAGCCAATGTGGATGTGCTACAACCAAGGTAAAATTGCAGAAAAATAAAGAGAATTGAGATGGAGATCCAACAAAGGGACACTTTCATGGAACCAGCCTGAGCGGCTTCAGATAGAACAAAGTACTTGATTTGGAGTGGAATATCTCACGTCAACTCAATCAAGAGCAAGTGACCTTCATTATTGCCATAATATGAAGATTTTCAGCACGAAACTCAAAGTCCTACATGATGCATGCTGAGCTAAAAGAAAAGATAAAACAAACTAAAAATAGAAAATAATCAAGGATAATATTGCTAAGCCATCTAGATTTGGTCAAGAATCCAAGTTTCTGAGCTAACACTAAGCCGAAGCCCGTTTGTCCGCGCATCAACTCAGAAAGTGGAACCATCGTCCCAAACCTTGAACGACTCAACGGCCTATCCGTGTGATCCAGACTCTCCTGGAATCATCATCATTTTTGATGAAGGGGAACTCAAATTCCAGATTCATCAGAATCACAAGGTCCTTGATATGCTATAATAATGTAGATATCCTATAATAACAATGCTTACACCGAACAAATACAAGATGACAAGTGCGATGTTATTTCCATGAGCAACCCAGGCGCCTCTACTCCTGCAAACTTCTGCACTTTGAAAATTCATCAGTTTTCGAAATTCAAGATAATCAAACATAATTTTCCATTTAAATCATGATATGATCATAAGTGCTCAATTAAAAAAACAATTCAACGAAATAATAGCACTTAAGTTCATTAACACACATGAATATCTAAATTCATAAGCTCATAAAAACACGCCTGCATCGAACGGCGTCAAATCATGAAAAAGCGCCTTAATGTGTAGTCGTTAAAACATGAAACACACCCTTCAGCAAGGCGTGAAACCCATCGAGAGGCCAAAGTGTAAACGACCTACTAAAGGGCGTTACACAAAACACGACCTCAGAAAGGTCGTCAATTCAAAAATTGACGCCCTAACAAAAGGCGTTAATCAATCCAGCGCTTCCGTTTCCAGATCGAAAGCAAAACCAAATCCTAATAGCCATCAACCTGCTAACTCCGAACAACCTTAAGCCCTCTTCAAATCTTTATAAAAGAAAGGCTGCTTTCCTCAACCTAAAACAACCTCTTCACTGAACCTCCGTAGCCGGCTCATTTCTCTGTTTCTCTGTTTGTTCCTCTCCCGCAGGCACTTGTCCGAGCTCCTTCTGCAAAGCCAAAAAAATAATGGAGAGGATGATTAAGAGACCTAGGTCTTCCACCCCTAGGTTGACTGAAATCCAAGGGCACATCTGCAGCCGAGTTGCTCAACATCAGGTTAGTGAATTCCTCTGCTTTTCCCTCTGCTTATATCTTCTTTCTTTTCTTTTATTGAATCCTTCTGTCAAACTACTTCTTACATATGCTCATGTCTGGCACTATTGGCACTGTTTATATTTTCTTTCCACAGGACTACCCAAATGTCCCTGGTGCTAGGAGATTTACAAAAGTGAAGTGGTTGCCCCTTATTCTCTCCAAGTTCTCCTCTGACATGAGAGTATACCTAGCAAGATGGCATCTTTTGGGCCTAGTAACCCATGCCAAGCACTATGACCAAATTCACTTAGATTGGGCTGCCATAGGAGCATTGATTGAACTTTGGCATCCTTCCACTCATACCTTTCTCTTCTCGACATTTGAAGCCACCATCCTTTTGGAAGAACTAGAGTTGATCTTAGGCTTGAAAAGAATGAAACAAGGAGAAGAACAAAAGATGGCCCTCATGCCAAGGCCAATCTCCTCTCATGAATTGCTAACCTCATTGATATCTAGCCCAAACATAGTGAACCAAATCAAGGTCACTAAAAGAATCAATCTTTTGAAGCTCGCCTCATGGGTGTACAAGAGAGCGGATCAAGCAAAGGAAGAGGAGGAGATAGAAAAGATAGCAAAGGCCTTCGTGGTGTGCTTAGCAGGCGCACTCTTGTTTCCATCCACGGAGGACTTTCTAGAGGAGGCCCAATTGAGCGCGGTGGTGAGCTTATGGGAAGAGGAAAGAGCCGGACCGGCTATCCTAGCCTATCTCTATAGCGGGCTTACCTCGGCGGCGATGGGAAGGCCCATCTACGGATGCATGCTAGCACTCTCTAGTTGGGTTGATCTACACTTCAAATTCGATCCATGTGGTGAGGCCCAACAACCCACAAGAATCTTTTCAAAAAGCCCACTCTCTTACATGACCGGTTCGTTAGGAATAAGTAATAGGGTGATGAACCGGATTCCTCAAGTGAAGAAGAGAGGGGATTGGAGAGAGCACCTAAAGGTAATGCCAAAGAACCTCTTTACATGTGCCCCGGGTGTACTCAAGATGCAGGAACTTCACGCACGATTCTCCACCGGCACGGACCTTCGTCTCATCGGCGCTTCGGACTTCGTCTTGTACAACTCTCACAGATGCCTTCCTCAAATCGGACGTCCAAGGCAACACCTAGAAGATGCCTCTCATCTCCCTCCAATCAAATCAAGAGACCTAGGCAGCAGTGAAGATGGAGAAGAGGCTATCACAATCCAAGCCCTATGGAAGATTAGCAAACCTCATCAACCTGTAGAGAGTTTGGAGGAAGACAAAGATCAGTGGAAAAATTATGTAACAGCTTTGAGAAAGCTAAGACCCAAGGTGGCTCATTAAGCATTGTAATCTCTCTTTTCAAAGTAATAAAAATGATTGTTTTCCTGATTAAGCCTTACTGCTGTGCTTCAGATCAAATCCTTAAATAACCTGTGGTTCTGTTGCGAATAACGCCTCAAGCAAAGGCGTGAATTCTTCAAAGGACACCTTCATGATAGGTCGCTTCCAATATTCCTGTTACGCATTTGACGCCTTCACCAGTAGGCGTTACTTAAATAACGACCTAAAACAAGGCGTTAATCGATTCAAATTCTCAAAATATATTCGTTGAAATTCCAAAAGTAATGCCCTCAGGAAAGTCACGTTTCAATCAGGCAACGCCTCTAGCTCAGGCGTGAGTAAAAATCATAATAATTACTTCGATCACATCAATCAACGCCCATTGAATGCGTCTGACGACGGTTATCATTCCCCATGCAAATAAAATTGACGCCTCGAGAAACGTCGTCGAATTTATAAACACACCCATCTCATAGTCGTGACTTCCACAAAAAATGCCTCTTCTCAGGGCGTCTCTTCTTTTCGAATGCTAAAGGGCTTTTCCCCCTTTCTTCTTCTTCCTCCGTTCCATTCTCTCTTCTCTGCAACCCTAACCGAACCGAAGCCCCCCTCCCCACTTCTCTTCTTCTATCTCTCTCTCTCTCTCTCTATCCTTAGCCCTAACCATGGCCAGGGGCGGTTCAGTCAAACGGCAGAGGGTGGCCGCTCCCGAGGTGGTTGATCTGGGCGACGACGCCCACGGTGAGGAAGGGGCCATCGTGGCGGTTGAAGAAGACGCTCCAATGGCGGAGGCCGGCGACGAGGCCGGAGGAAACCAGAAAGCCCACGAGGAAGACGAAGGAGAAGAAGACGGCGAAGGTAAAGCGGGTGAAGAGGAAGAAGGTGGCGAGGAAGAAAGCGGTGAAGAAGGAGAAGGAGAAGGAGATGAACCACCGACCGCGGCGGCGATCCTCCCCCATGCCGGCCAACTGCGGCGGCCACGACAGCCAAGGCCTCGACCACAAAATCAGAAGCACAAGAAGGTAAGCCTCAAACCCTTTTCCAATTTTATTTATTTTAATTTCATTTTTCCTAATTTTCCATAGCCCTCGGGTATAAACCCTGCAACCCAGAAAGAAGGCGCCCTCATGGGCGTCGCGATCTCAAAATACACGCCCAACCCAAGGGCGTTAATTATATTATTTTCATGAAAAACAATTAACCCCATGAGAACACGCCCTAAAGCATGTCGCCCAATTTAATTTACATATTATGCTGTTAATTTTCGCATGCTGTTATTTTTATTCCATTTTCTGAAAAACTGGAAACCACGCCCCACACCAGGGCGTCAATTCAAAACAGATGACCAAACCAGCGGTCGCCCATTCATTAATTATTTGATTAATTAATGAACCCAAATAGAAAAACGCCCTACTCAAGGGCGTGAATTGAAAAACCTTTAGGATTTTTAGAAATTAACCACAAACACACGCCCAACACAGAGGCGTTTCATAGATGAAAAACGACCTAGGGTAGGTCGTTATCTTAGAAGCTCAAACAGAACCACGCCCTCCTTAAGGGCGCTACTTCAACAAAAAATGACCGGAGGAAGGTCGTTACTTCCAATAATACCAACATTCATCCTGGGGCAATCAAAATGAAATAAGCATGAATAATCACAACAATTAAACCAACAATTCTTATTTTATGCATGCAGGGGCTGATGAGGACGCGCATTTCATGGGTCATGGTCCGGGCAGCTTACTACGGCCTCCCCGAGTTCCAAAGAGAGAGGGTAGATGCGATGGGGTTCGGTGCCTTCCTCAGCATAGAGCTAGTTAGGCCAGACCTACCACTCATTCAGGTTCTACGGGAGAGATGGGATAGGACTAGCCGGGCATTCCTGATGCCTTGGGGACACATGATTCCTACCCTGGAGGACGTGGCCAGGATTACAGGGTTGAGGGTAGATGGAGAGGCTGTGAGTGGGATTACCTACCCAGACTACACCGAGCATGCCCAGAGATTGCTAGGGCTGGAGATGGTTTACGAGACCCCTAGCGAGTGCAGGACGATCTTCCGCACCGACCTCACCACAGTGATGGGCTTAGGGAACGCTAGGCACTGGTCAGGGGAGACCCTAGAGCAGTTTTCACAGAGGCTGATAGACGGGGCTAAGGCAGCGTACTGCCAGGACCCGACTGACAGGGAGAGAGCTGACCTAGACTTGAGGAGGTTCTTGCTACTGCTACTGGGGAGACTGTTGCTCGGGACAAAGGGCGACGTCATCAACTGCCGATTTCTAGGGATACTCGAGGACCTGGAGGCAGTTGGTAGCTACGCCTGGGGAGCGGCACTGCTGGCGCACATGATGGCCGACCTGTCCATGGGGACAGGTCGAGAGACGACCGTTAGTGGCTTCTCACCTTTTCTTCAGGTATGCATTATTTATTTATTTTTTTTCTTTTTTTTCTTTCTTTCTTTTATGTGTATTTTTACGTGCGTGCGAATGCCTAACTAATGCAATGCATGGATGCAGGTTTGGAGTCACCTCTACATGCCGATGGGGCGCGTTGACCCACGGCCAGGGAATGAGGGAGCTTTCCCTCTAGCACGGCGCTGGGTGCCGATCGTCTTCGGCGCCCCACTCGACTACGAGTTGTGGGTTCTACGGAGAGAGCTCCGCGACTTCCCGCCCTCGCTGGTATGTATGAATGCTATGCATCTTTCTTTTGCTTTTTAATTTGAATTTATGATGATGACGATGAAATGATGATATGTATGTTTATGAATGCAGGTGCAGTGGAGACCCTACGAGGGGATGACAGACGAGGGCCAGCCTTGGGTCGTAGCGGGCCGACCTCGCTTTGAGCGTGAGCTTTGGGTTCACTGCTTGAGCGAGATTGAGCCGTTACGGCTTAGGTTGGTGATGAGGACGCTGGGCCTCCACCAGGAGTGGATTGAGGTAGGCGAGCCGCAGGGCGTCGGGAAGAAGACGCGCGGTCGTACAAAGGTGCCCAACTGGAGGGTACGATTCGAGGAGTAGTACGCCGACTGGCAGCGTGGCGGGACCAGAGTCACCTCTCGGGCGACTGACAGCTCCGAGTACCTCCGGCGCTACTGGGAGGTATACGCCGGCCGACCCCAGATGAGGGTCTTAGGGGTATGTATGAATGCACTTATTTCTAAATTAAATGCAAATGCTTATGTGACTATCATGCGACTAATATGTAATGGATGCAGGATGCGCGGGACATAGCAGCGATAGATGCCCAGGCCCACCTACACAGCCTGGAGGACCAGCTAGCTGCCACACGGGCAGACCTAGAGACCCTGGTGAGTGTTTAAATTATTTCTATATGCAAATGTATTTTGTTTTTTGTTGAATTATTGATGATTAGCCATTGACGATCTCAATGAATGCAGCGTGCCCAGCAGGGAGCAGTGAGGAGAGACCCAGGGGAGGCCTCCAGCTCGAGAGGGCCCAGTGCAGAGATGACTGCACTGGCAGAGCGGCTAGCGGGAGCAGTGGCACGAGCTGAGGCAGCGGAGCGCGACCTCGCCTCATGGGTAAATTCTAAAACACCGATCCATTCAAATATTGATTATATAATTGTGCACTGATGAAATTCATTTTATAAACTGAGGAGCTTCGAGCCGCTCTTACCTGCGTAGATGAGGGCTACCGCGCAACGAGCGCACAGGTGAGTGGTTCAATTATACATTGCTTGAATTGCTAGATTATTGAATTTAATTGTGGAATTGATGACTTGTTTACTTGTTTGCAGGTGACACAGCTTCAGGCAGTACGTACCGAGTTGGCGATCCGCGATCGGCGGATCTCAGAGCTTGAGAGGTCCCTGAGGCGTCGGGAGGAGCTTCCTCAGGACGTGGCCGAGCTACGCGTGGCGCTTGAGCTGGAGAGACGGGAGCGTGCCCGGGAGCACGAGGAGCGCGCTCGTGAGCGGGAGGAGCACCAGGCAGAGCGTGCCCGGTTCCAGGAGCAGCTGGCGGCACGTGAGCGAGAGCTGGCGGATTCGAGGACCCAGTTGATCCTTTCCCAGGAGCGGCTGCGAGTGTCCGAGGAGCGTCTCCAGCGAGGACGCGAGCGAGCGCGGGCTGCGGGGTACTCCTTCACTAGCTCCACCTTCGTGGCGGGCTCTTCCCTCCGAGAGAGGAGCGAGGCAGGGGGACACGTTCGGGTTCCGGCTTCTTCACGAGGGCCCATGCCTCCTCCACCAGTACCAGCTCGGGACGGCGAGGAGGAGGTTGAGAGTAGGAGAGAGGAGGGTGGAGGCGAGAGCTGAGAGACTTACTTGTACTTCTCCACCCTCACACCTTCTTCTTTCCACGTTCTTCGTGTTTGCTTTACTTTGCCCTGTACCTGCAGCTATGGTTTTTATTTGAACAAAACAGGTTAATTCATCTGTTCGACTTGGCCCCTTGCCCAATAAGCAAGGGGTGGCAATATTTTGACCTTAATGATGGGTCAAGGGGCCAAGCCTTTAATCAAATAAGGCAAAATGAAATAGCTGATAACGGGAGATGCATCATGCAAAGCACACATATGCAAACCATAAATAAAAGATGCCCATGCAAAAGAATGCAAGCATACATCGTGAAGAAATGCATTTTTTCTTTTTCTCTCATTTATATATTTTTTTGTTATTTTTCTTGAAAAATGCGCCTTATAGTGGGTCGTGATTCTTATAAAGACGCCCTATAGGATGGC
The DNA here is from genome assembly GCA_022559845.1 of Amorphophallus konjac. Taxonomy (NCBI): domain Eukaryota; kingdom Viridiplantae; phylum Streptophyta; class Magnoliopsida; order Alismatales; family Araceae; genus Amorphophallus; species Amorphophallus konjac. Next base: position 22,312,800 of record CM040119.1, on the reverse strand, counting down.
GTGAATTCGAAAAAGAATTTGATTTTTTGAAAAAGAAACGACCTGCTCAAAGACGTTATTCTAAAGAAGATGACCTAATCTAGGACGCTAATTCCATAAAAAGCGCCTTAGCCGAAGGCGTTAATTGAATTATTCTGCGAAAAGGGCTTCAAGGCTATCAAGACCATGAGTCTTACATAGTCACCATCTAAAATTCATTAACCTTTCTTGAGTGATTAAAAGGGAGTTGACGTGCTCATAGTTGACTTGTATTCGAGATTTCGCACAGTGTAATTTCTTTAGTCCGTCTTTAACCATCCTGCCAGTTCGTGATTTTATCACATAGAAAGGATAGAAGAAAATATAAGGGAAGCCCGTAGGGGATTCTGAGATGCTCAAGGCAAAGTTACCTCCCCTACCCTATGCCTGTTGGGGTTCGGTCTTTGGCGTAGGGAAATTGTTGCCTTTTTGCCCTTATTATTTTGCATGCATACGCCCAAGGTTTTCCTTGCGGGGACTTCACCTTCTTGACATGCTTTTCTTTTCATAACTTGACTTTCACTTTGGAATTGATTTGCATTGATGAAAATAAACCTAATTGTGCTTGGGCTTTTGTGGCATTTGTTCCCTTTTGGGCCCTGACTTCCACCTACTAGGGCGGCGGATAGGCTTGGCGCGTCTGCCTCGAGGTCTCCCTTCCTCCCTTATGGGCCGAAGAAGAAGAGAACGGATATTGTCTTTCACTTTTAGTCAGGTTTTTGACTTTCCGTCAGATTTTGCACTGCTTGATCTCAAGAATAAAGCGTGTAGTGTGTGTGGGAGTCAACCCCCTTTTAAGTTAGCAAGACTGATGAATGAATTCTGAATTTTGACCTTTCGGATATTGATCCTTCGTGTGCCATGGCACCAATTTTGATCTCTTTTGATTTTGAAGAATTTTTATTTTTGTTTGCTTTTTGGAGTTTCTATTTTTTTTGATGGTTTTCGGAGATATTCCTTTTTGTTTGGATTTTTGAAGACATATATTTATATTATTTTTTTGGATTTTTGAATCAAGGGTAGTATTTCTTAAGATACAAACCATTCCAAGGATGAGTTAACTCTTCCCCTTCAGCATTAACCAGTTTATAAGCATTGCCAGGATAAACATCTTTTATAATGAACGATCCTTCCCAATTGGGTTGCAGTTTTGAGCGGGGGCCACCCGGCTTTACAAAAATTCTTTTGATTACCATCTCACCGATCTTAAATTTTCTCTCAATTACTTTCTTTTGATAAAAACGTGAAAGCCTGTTTTGGTAAACGCGCGCATGCTCATCGGCGACTAGACGCTTCTCATCTAAGAGTTCCAACTGGGCAAGGAGTGAATCACGACGTTCATTAATAGAGAGCTCCTTATCCAACTGTACTCGCAGAGAGAGAATAAGAATCTCATAAGGGACTACCGCCTCCATTCCATAAGTGAGGGTAAAAGGAGTTTGCCCAGTGGGGGTGCGAATGGAAGTGCGATAGGCCCAGAGAGCTTCAACTAGCTTGTCTGGCCAGTCTAAAAATTTATTAGCCTCACACGTTTTCTTAACAATTTTGATCAAAGTTTTATTAGTTGCCTCTGCTTGGCCATTGCCCTGCGGATAATAGGGAGAAGAATGATGCAATGCAATGTTATACCTGTTGCAGAGATCCTTGATTTCTTGAGAGATAAATTGAGGTCCATTGTCGGTGACGATGGTGCTCGGGATGCCGAACCTTGTGATGATGTTCTTCATTATGAATTTATAGACTGTTGACGCTTTAATCTCCACGTAAGCTTCTGCTTCTGCCCACTTGGTGAAGTATTCCGTTGCCGTGAGGATGAATGACTTTTGTTTGGTCAGGAGATTCGAATCACCAGGAGGTCCAATGATATCAAAAGCCCACATGGAAAAAGGCCATGGGGAGGACGTAGGATGGAGTGAAGAAGCAGGAGAATGAATCTTGTCGGCGTGCAGTTGGCACTTAACACACCTTCGAACATAAATGGAACAATCTTCTTCTAGAGTGGGCCAATAGAATCCTAGCCTAAGGATCTTCTTAGCTAGCATCTGGCTATTCACATGACCACCACACACTCCAGAATGCGCCTCTTCCATGACTTTCCAAGATTCATCATCATCGAGGCATCTTAATAAAACACCGGTAAGCCCTCTTCTGTAGAGCACACCTCCAACCAGAACATATCGTTGAGCCACTCTTCTAATTGCTTTCTTCTCTTCAGCAGTGGCTTCCTCGGGATAGGACTGATCATTACAATATCTGGCAATCTCATAATACCAAGGCTTCTCTTCGTCAGCCAATTCTTCTTCCCAGTTTAAAAGCATGACCTCCTTACCTTTAAGAGCTTCCTTCAGCTTAACCTTCTCGAGCACCTGATCCCTAATATCAAGGAATGCGCGATCCTTAATAGCTGGGGTGTCACGCTGATGAATCAGGGGAACATGAAAATCACGCTCAGGAGGGAAAACTAAAGCGGAAGCTAAAGAAGCAAGAGCGTCAGCCAAGATGTTCTGACTACGCGGGACATGGACGAAGATCAATTTAGTGAAGAGTTTGGCATAAGCTGAAGTGAGTTCCTGGTAGGGTTTAAGCTTAGGATTGATAGTGCGGCACTTGACGAGCACCTGGCGCAGAATAAGCTGACTATCACCCACAATCCTCAAATGGGTGACACCATATCGATGAGCGGTTTGAAGACTGGCCAAAAGAGCTTCATACTCAGCTATGTTATTGGTGACGGGGAAAGTGAGCCGAGCAGCAAATGGAATGGTGACCCCTTCTGGTGTTAAAAGAACCATACCGATCCCTCTTCCTTGAGAATTTAGAGCTCCATCAAAATGTAATGTCCACATGGGATCGTGGGGTTGATTAATGAACATTAATTCTTCATCTGGGAACTCTGAATTGACAGGATCAAAACGGGGGAGAGGGTGATGAGCAAGGTGCTCGGCAATAGCGTAGCCTTTGATAGCTTTCTGTTGAATGTAAGTGATATCAAACTGAGAGAGGAAGCTCTGCCAGCGTGCTAATCGATCAGTGAGGATAGATTTTTCAAGGAGGATTTTAATCGGATTCATGCGAGCAATGAGGTGAACCTCATGAGCTAAGAAATAATGTTTTAGCTTCTGAACTACCCAAACCAAAGCTGCACAAGTCTTCTCCATGGCTGAGTACCTCTGCTCACAGGGGTTAAGAAGCTTAGACAAGTAGTATGCTGCCCTCTCCTTACTTTCTTCATCCACTTGAGCTAAGACAGCACCTACGGAGTCATCCAGGACCGAAACATAGAGAATAAGAGGTTTGCCTGGAATTGGCGGCCTCAGGATAGGAGGATTGGCCAAATAATCCTTCAATCCGTCAAAGGCTGCCTGACACTTGTCGTCCCAATTAAACTTGACTCCCGGCTTAGTAAGCTCGTAGAACGGCCTACATCTTTGTGAATGCTGAGAGACGAAGCGGCGAATAAATTATAATCTCCCGATTAATCCTCGAACTTCCTTTAAATTCTTGGGAGGAGGCATATCTCTAATGGCCTTTGCCTTGTTGGGATCAACTTCAATTCCCCTCTTGCTAACAATGAAACCAAGCAATTTCCCTGAAGAAACGCCAAATACGCACTTCTTGGGGTTCATTTTCAATTGATATTCTCGTGATCTCTGTAAAACCTTAGCCAGAACCCCAGGATGTTCAATCCTTGTCCTTGATTTTACAACCAGGTCATCCACATACACCTCAATATAAATATGAATCATGTCATGAAAAATCGCCATCATAGCCCTTTGGTAGGTGGCTCCAGCATTCTTAAGTCCAAAAGGCATGACCACATAGCAATATGTCCCCCATGGTGTAGTGAATGATGTTTTCTCTTGATCCTCTTCAGACAGATGAATTTGATTGTAACCTGAAAAGCCATCCATAAATGAGAGAGTCTCAAATCCTGCCGTGTTATCAATTAGAACATCAATATGAGGGAGGGGGAAGTCATCTTTAGGACACGCCCGATTGAGGTCCCGGAAGTCTATGTAAATCCAAACTTTCCCATCTTTCTTCATAACCGGGACAATGTTAGCCACCCAATTGGGGTAAAGGACAACTCTAACAAATCTAGCCTTGTGGAGCTTATCGACCTCTTCTTTCATCTTTAAAGCCATGCTAGGGTAGAAACGCCTCAACCGTTGTTTGACCGGGACAGCCCCTGGCTTAAGTGATGATGTTCTACGAGCACAGGGTCTAATCCCGGCATATCTTCATAACTCCATGCAAACGTGTCCTTGTATTCTTGAAGAACTAAAATGAGCGCCTCCTCCTCGGAGGGTGGCAAATTCTGGCTAACGAGGACAATCCTAGGGTCTTCCTCGGTGCCCAGATTAATTTCTTTGGTAGGTTCTTCTACGGGGGCTGATGGTTCGTCGAATCTTCTCATACCACTAGCAAAAGCATCAGCCTCGTCCTCATATTCTTCATAACTTTCATCCCCCTCTTCAATAGGGTCTTCATCATTCATAATTTCATAAACGCCCAAACCCTCATAGGAAGCAACAACATCTTCAAATTCTAACTCTGGCAGGATAATTGGATTTTCCACAAACCCAGGGATTGCTAAACAAGCTTGGCATTTGATAGCCAACTCCAACAAAAATCTGCGAGGAATCTCCTTACCCTTGGATTTCTTATGTGAATCTACCCCATGAATTTTATTAGCAGAAGAAGAAGAAGAGGAGGAGCAACTAGCTTGATCAGAAGGAAAAGAAGGGGGTGAAAAAGTGGATACATAAGGTGATACAGCAGAAGACCCCTCGCCAGAGGTGGAAAAGAGATCTATCAAGGAATCTTTAAAGAGCGGCCCCTGGGTTGGGACACACTCGGGAAAGAAATGGGAGGTCTCCTCAACAGAGATGGAGGATTGGAAAGTTGGAAAATCGGCATTTTTTTTTCTTTTTTATCTTTTTCTTCATTTTTATTTTCTTTTTCAAGGAGAAAGCAATGTGATGGGAGAATAGCAGGAGGAGTGGAAATTGCAAGATTGGAAAAAGATTGGATCAGTGATGGCCCGCTTGGGGGCGTGATGGAGAGTTCAGAAAATCGCTCGAGGAGCGAAGGAGGAATCGGGAGAGAAACTCGGATTGAATTTGGAGCAAAACTGATTGTAATCGGAGGCGGTCTTGGCACACGACCAAACCAACGAGAATGTAGAGAAGCAAGCACAGATGGATGTAGCGAAGTGAGAGAAAAGAGGCCGGCCCACAGCCTGTCCATAGTGAAACCTTCTTCAAAGGGGACATCTGGCTCCCCAGTATCTGTATAGTCACTCAGTAGCTGCCTCTTGTCTGTGATCACTGCTGGCATTTCAATCAATTCCTGTATTAATGGAGGTCATTCCGGATCTGTCGGCATGAAGAGGCGGCTTAAAGAAATAGTAATGTCATTCATGTCGAACCACCTGTACCAGTCACATTCTGGATCGCCCATTTTCCTTCTTTTGTCCGACCTTAAAGACTCCAGGGCTTTGTAGGTAGCCAGTGGGGCAATGTGACGAGCAAACTGTCTGGCGTGAACATCTTGATAGTCAAGCAATGAAGTAATTATGGTAGTCTGCTCATTATCCTGAGCGCCACTAGTAACAAAATGTGTCTTCAGTGTCCAGGAGAGTGGCTGGCGATCAGTCTTCAAAGTAGAAGTCATAAATGCCCATGGCTCTTCTTTATTTTTGCTTGGCCCTTTATAGCCTAAACCGCCTCGTACCAGCAATTTTTGCGGCTTAATGGGCCTAATCCTGCCCTGACAGTTGACACCCAGGCCTTTGCCATCTTGATACCCCATTTTTAACAGAATGTTCTAGCCAGGGGTGTTAATCATGTTCTTTTTCTTCCTCCCCTTAGAAGGCAGGGGTGTCATAGCAACCGTGGTAACAGTTTCAGATGGCATTGGCCGTGGACGGGGGACATCCAGCACAGATAACAGTGGCTTATTGGCAGGCCAAATAGAGGGGACTGATGAAGCCGCATGAATATCTTCCTCTGGCAGAATCGGCATGCTGGTCACCTTGATAATACGGTCCTTGTGTGGGAATTTGAGACACTGGTGATTTGTAGAGGGCACCGCATCAAGCTGCTAGATGTACGGACGGCCAAGAATGCCATTAAATGTTGGATCCATGTCCAAGATGTGAAAATCTGCTGTGATGGTGGCAGGACCCAAGCTAACTTTCAATGTGATCATGCCTAGAGGAGGCTTCTTTGTGTTGTCATATGCAGTGACCGTTATGGTGGACGGCCGAATCTGGCTTTCTGGTATGCCACATAACTTCAAGGTGCTTGGTGGCAAAACATTGATGGATGCCCCCGTATCCACCAGACATTGCTTAACAGCCACCTTATTGATGTCGACTGTGATGCATAAGGCATATTTTCTTGCTGAGATTGGTGCCAGTTCGTGCTCATGAATAGTAATCGCCGGCTGACTGCTAGCAGGTGTTAACACCATGACTATCTGCTCAACTGGAATGTCTTCATTAACCATTACCTTATGCAGATATTCCTTTAGAGCCAGCTGATGAGTGGTGGACCGTTTGATCAATTCCAGGATCGAAATTCTTGCCGGAGTCCGGTCCAAATGCTTTAACAAATCATATTCAGTGCCCGGTAAAGACCCTTGTTCTTGCTCTTGCGGCCCCTGCATGGGCTCTAGCTCTCTTTGCGGAAAAATACGGTGGAAAATCCGTCCACTGCGGAGCGGTGCCATGCCTTGTAGAGCCTCTGTCGGGGAAAGTGTGGGAGGAGGATTAGAAGAAGAAGAAGAGGGAATGCGGTTGGCAGTGTTCAACAACAGGGGTGCCCCCGTAGGAGGCGTGGGAGTAATGTTTAGCAAAGATGCCCCCGTGGGAGGCATAGGACAGTGGTTTGACGAAGATGCCCCGTCAGGGGGCGTGGGATTAGAAAGGGATACCCGAATGCGAGGAGCATTGGTGGGTGGTCTAACAAGAAGAGATCTGGGTATGAGAGGTGGGGGAACTGATGGCGGAGGAACCCTTGCCGGTGTAGGAGTGGTAGGGGGCCTAGCGGGTGCTAGCGGTGAGCGAAGTAGGAGTGGCCTGGACGGCGGAGGTATAGAGTTGGTGGTGGAAGGTGGAGTTTGTCGTGCGGTAGGTTGTGGAGGTGGCAAATGGGTAAGAAGAGAGCGGGCCGGTAAGGCCATAGAACTGGTGGAGGTAGATGGGTTGACGGGACGTAGAAGAGGACGTCCCGATAGGAGAGTAGAAGAAGAAGGAAGGGTGCGCAAAAGGCGCGGAGGTTGATTTTGATTCGGATCATGATGAAATGCCCCGACAGAGGCGTTTTCTTCGTGCCATCCCTGTCCTCTCTGCACTTCATAGAGGGATGTGACAGGGTTCACATGCTGATTAGGGGCGTGCTCCGGTAATGGATTACGGACAATTCCCATATCCTACTGGGGTGCTGGAGCTTGCTGTGGTTGAACTTGTTGTGGAGCGGATTGCTGAGGTTGTTGATTTTGCTGTTGCCAAGAAGCCCTTCTTTCTTTCATAGCGGCTATGAATTGCCTCATCTCATCCCAATTGATGTCACCCTGGTCATTTAGATCGTAAATGTAATCTCTAAAGTGGAAACAACGATCAAGGTTGTGACCAGGGCTGCGATGAAAAGCACAATAACGGGATGTGTCAACATTAGCGGGCCACACGGTTCTTTCCCTTGGCAAGGCGAGCAAGTTGGCGGCCATCAGAGCATTAAAAATATCGGGGAGACTTTCGGGAAGTGGAGGATAGTGGTCCCTTTTGGGGCCAAGTGGTGGTCTCCGTTGTTGTTGTTGGCCGTAGTTGGCAGGTGGGGGCATTTGATGGTATTATGGTGGAGCTGGAGGGTCTACGCGGTGGGCTTGGTTTTGCGGCGGAGCGAAGGAGTGTTGAGGTGAGAATTGGGGTTGTGGAGTGGGGTTAAAATGAGAGTTCTGTCGTGGAGGCGGTGATGGACGTGGGTTAGCTTGATGGTGGGGGTTGCCAACTGCGCCAACTTGCTCATTTGTGACGGTGCCCTCAGTTGTGGGCCCGCTATTAACATTGGTGGTTTTCTTAAATAGCCGAGGCTTTGGCTCGAACATGCCCATAATGGGCGAATCCTTCATCTGTGTCTGGATGTAACGAGCTCTCTCATAGAGCTCTTCCATAGTAGTCAACCGGTTCATGGCCAAAATATGGCGGAATTGAGGAGTTGCATTAGAAATAATCATCTTTACTTGCTCCTGTTCCGACAAGGTGTCTTTCAGCTTCTCGGCCATCGACCGCCATCTGTCAGCAAATATGATGAAATCCTCCTCAGGCTTCATTTTCTCCGCAACTAAATCTGTAACGGACAGAGAGGGTCCAACACGGTCTCTATACTTTTGCAAGAATTTCCTTTGGACAACATCGAAGTCACTGGCATCAGCTGGCTCCAAGGAATAAAACCATTCGAGGGTTGGCCCCTCCAGAGATCTTCTGAATAAATAGGCCAGAGAAGCCTTGTTGCCTTGCCAGAAGAAGGTCTCGTACATAAAATCCTTCAAATGAATAACCGGATTGCCAGTTCCATTGTACCGACGAAAGTTCGGCATCTCAGACGGAGGAAGATGGAAAATTGGCAGGGTGGGGAGCGAGATTTCTGGTGCATTCTTGGCCGCAGTGACTTTCTTAAGTTGTTCTTCCATGTGGGCCATTTTCTGAAGTAGCAAAGCATTAGAGTCGGACTCAACTGGGGCCTGAACAAAAGAATGTGGTATGGGCGACCGTATAATCTGAGGAGGTTGGGGGAATTGGTGCCTAACCGCAGAATAACTCGCCTGCTGGGCCGGTATGGCCGTGACAGGCGTTGGTGGACGAGAGGGGGGTTTATGCAAGACCGCCTGGTCGTTAACGGGGTGATGGCCACTCTCGGCCGGAGGGGGGTTGGAAGACGAAGAGGGAACATACTTCCCTTTCAAGGCGGCCTGGACAGCCTGCCGCTGAGAATCATCCAACTGAGATAGTGCATTAATTAAGTCCGTGACATTAAAGGATGGGGAAGGGTTCCCCGAAGTGTTGGAGGGCAAAGTCTGAGAAGAGGGCACAACCTCTTGAGGAGTGGTATCCACCACATGGATTTGAGGATGATGGGACTGAGGGTGAGGGTAATTTCCCTCATAATAGATGGAATCCTGGAGGGGGGTCTCATATTGACCAAAAACGTTCTCGTCCTCATCATCATAAGAATACCCATAGCCTGCCATGTTGATGATCTTACCTGAACGGAGTTTCATGTTTTTAAGAGGAGAAACAATTTTATAAAGGCACTATCAAACAAACAACCACTCGATCCAAACAAGCCAAATCACCCAAGCAAGTGTATGCAACCAAGTTGAGATGAACGCAAGGTTTTAGTGTTCCGCTTGAGATTAGAGTAGATTTAATTGTTGAATAGTTCACTTATGTTTGCAATGTGAAACCTAGTTGATCCAAGTGTAACCTCCGGGTCAACTAGATTCTTTCTCTCTCCTCACCAACGATAGGTTCTCTAAACTCCGGGTACTTCGAGGGTACAACCAGCCCGGCGTCCGTGAGGGAATCCACGGGTGCGGGGACTTATGGAGGTCTTGGAAAAGGGATTTCCAGTCCAAAGAGATGGAATGCTCAATGGAGGGTCGTCCCGATTCCAAGATAGGTGTGTGGAATCCTAGTGTAGAGAGAGGAGGTCTCTCAACCAAATGCCACAATATGCAAAGTAATATGATCAGGTCAAAGCAATATAGGCAAGCAATATGACAATCACACAAACTATCACAGAGAGCAGTAGGAAGCAAGGTTCTGTAAAACGCAGGAAAGAGACGACCTGGGGCAGGTCGCTATCAACTAAAGCAACGACAGGGTCACTGTCGTGAATCACTGCGAGAGGCTATGAGCCAGCAGCGAGAAACAGAAACACGCCTCTGGTAGAGGCGCGAAATCTTGAAGGGACGCCTCTCTATGAGGGCATCAAATCTGAGGAAGCGCCTTGAGGTGAGGCGCTATGTAATAAAAGAACGCCCTGGGGCAGGGCGTGAATTCACAGGCAGTGATTAAAGCAGTAAAATGATGTAACGGCAGACGTAACATAAAAAGAAGACGCCCTGAATGAAGGCGTTAGAAAATGATAACACGCCCTGGAGGTGGGCGTTAATTCTCAGACAGTATAATGAACGGAAACAAAGCAGCATATATGCTAACAGACGCCCTTGAAAGAGGCGTTAATAAACCAAAACACGCCCCGGTGAAGGGCGTTAAACCAAAAAGTGCCCTCGTGGAAGGCCTTAATTCAGAGAAATATGCAAACGCAAGCTGACTGATCCCGGAGTGTGCAGTGTGCACAGTGGAGGGTGCCCAAGGGACACAAAGGAAAGGGTACCGAGGGTACCAAAGGGGAGAGGGCACGCGTGGGTGCCAAAGGGGAAAGGGCACACGAGGGTGCCAAGGGGAAAGGGCACGCGAGGGTGCCAATGGAGATGGTAATCAAAAAGAAAACAGTGGAAGTCCCACCGTGATCGCCAATTTGTGGATGGGCATAAATCCCACACAAAAATTACAAGAGAATAAATGATGTGAAAAAAAAACAAGAAGATGATGGGAGAATAATGATTAATGCATAAATAAGGGGGAGAAAAAAACTTGCACGTGGTGCAAAAATGGAGATGTGATCGCCAGAGGGGTTACCTCAATAATAATAAAAAGAGATCGCGAATACCTGGTGAAGATTGGAACGCGGGATGATGTGAAGTTCCTTCCTCCTTCTTCAATCGGCGGGCCGATGAGAAGGGTTCTCCTTTTGATTACCTTGCAAAAAAGATAATGAAACAAAGCAAAACGAAAAGGGATCAGCCAATGCAAGTAGTATCAATCCCAAATAAAGAATATGATGTTGAAAAATGAAATCAACATGCACACCTCTTTTTGTTTTTTTAAAACCGCTAGAGAAGAGCTAGGGAAGGAGATATGATATGATAATGATGATGATAAGACTTAATGCAATAAGAAAGACTGATGGTGGGACGAAGGATGATATGCTCATAAACAAAATAAACGAAGTAAAAGAACCCTGCTGTCCCTGATGACAGTAAAGGAAAACCGTGTGAAGAATATGTTGATGGGAAGAAGAGGAAGCAGTGGAAACAAATGAACTCCTATGAAAAGGATGCAGAGGAACGACCGTGCAGGAAGAAGAAAGAATATGTTGCTCGTACAGAACCTGCAATCTTTTTCTCTGTATATGTGGGTGTTCCTAACCTTGAGATGATCGATCCAGGCTTCCTTATATAAGATTCCAATCGGATGTGATTAAACAAGGGAAGATAAGAACGGGCAAGGAGTATTCAAGGAAAGGATTAACATCGAGCAAGAGGTTGAAACAAGGCAGGGAACTGTGAGGGAAAGATGGAAAAGGCAGGACTCCGAAATGAAACACGACCTTGCGAAGGGCGTCAATTCTTGATTTGACGACCTACTCATACGGCGTTTCATAAAACACGACCTAAGCCAGGGCGTTTCTTCCTGGATTTAATTTTGGCAATAAAACCTTCCTTGTTTGAAAATCATGAGAACACGCCTAGGATAGAGGCGTTAATTTAAAACACGCCCTGAGGAAGGACGTTAACCAATAATTAAATTGATTTTGCATTTACTTTAAAATCAGATAATACCAGGAATTGACGCCCTGACATATAGTCATCCTTTCTTGAGAAAACGCCCTAGATAAGGCCGCTATTTAAATAACGCCCCTCTTTAGGTCGCGAATCACAAAAATGCAAAATAAACAAACCCACACACAAGAAAAATAAAAAAATTTCATATTATGAATATATTGAAGTTCACTTTGGGGCGTCCTCATAGTGACATGAGATTTGATCAACAAAGCGTCTTTTTTGGCGTGTCTACAGGGACTGCTCCATATGTGGGTCTTCTGGCCTTCGAAGACATATTCTGGCACCAGTGAACATCTCTTCTCCTTTTTTTTTGTAATACAATTCCCCCCACAGGGGCCCTTTTGTACTTCCTTTCTTTCTTTATATGGTGAAAAGGAACCTTTGTGCTGGTCCCATATGTGGTGGTTCTTTACTTGCTGTATTATCATTATTTCGCGGTGATTTGGCAGCGATTTTAGCAATCCTCATGCGAATAACCCGTACCTAGCAGGAGAGCGTCCACCCTTTCAGAGAAAGGATGGGGGACTTGCTCCACAGCGTGACGGTATCCGGAGGGTGCTTAAACCGAATTTTGTAGGTAGTAGCGGATGTCTCTTTTGGCAGCATGTGTCGCAAGGGGGGTTGTTTGCAGAAATGTGAAATGAAAAGGTTTAGAGTATCATCCGGAACAAACGAATGGTCCATCTCGGGTAGGTTTCAAAGCCTGGTCGGGGCAATGTGCCAATCGACCAATGAATGAGTTTATCATCGATATTGGGTTTATATCGATTGAAAGAATTTTTATAGGTTTCATCAGAATAGACGTAAGGTCCAGATTGGGTAGACTTTATCGCAGGTGGGACATGAGAGGGTATGCGATTTTTTTATCAGGACAGACGTAAGGTCTGAACTGGACAGGTTTCATCGCTGATCGGGCAAGGTGCCGGTCGATCAGTAGCTGGTTTCATCATCGATATTGGGTTTATATCGATGCAAAGGAATTTTATAGGTTTCATCAGAGTAGACGTAAGGTCTGAACTGGATAGGGTTTCATCATTGATCGGGCAAGGTGCCGGTCGATCAGTAGCTGGTTTCATCATTGATATTGGGTTTATATCGATGCAAAGGAATTTTATAAGTTTCATCGGAATAGACGTAAGGTCTGAACTGGATAGGGTTTCATCATTGATCGGGCAAGGTGCCAGTCGATCAGTAGCTAGTTTCATCATTGACATTGGGTTTATATCAATGCATAGAAGTTTTATAAGTTTCATCAGAATAGACGGAAGGTCTAAACTGGATAGGGTTTCGTCATTGATCGGGCAAGGTGCCAGTTGATCAGTAGCTGGTTTCATCAGAGTGGTGATGGGTTTTATCGTCGGTGGGACTTTTGAAAGAGGTATGGAGACTTATCACGACAGACGTAAGGTCTATCTTGCAAGGTTTTTTTGGCGTTGATCGGGCAAGATGCCGAAGGAGAAATGGAAGGTTCTTGTAAATGGTGGGAGATGAAGGCAGCATGTCATTGACATGGAACTTTTTAAATTATCACATTACTGACCCAAGCGCCCTTTCGGGTTTTTGCTGGAGCCAGCCCCCTCTTGCTTTTGCCCACGCGCCCTTTCGGGTTTTCACATGGCGGGGTACCCGATTTTGCCTGCAGTGCCCTTTCGGGTTTTCACCACAGCTGGGTTTTGGCCATTTTTGCCCTTGTTCAGAATGCCTGAACAAGTCTGGCGGAGCATCTCTATTTTTAGCCCCATTTTATTTCTCTCTCCTTTTTTTTTCTTGTTGAACTAGGATTTTGGCTTTGTAAGTTGTTAATCCATGTGCTCAACTTGTGTATGCATCGTCATTGATGTGGGTGTTTAACATCAATACAAGGGGTATGGGGTTTCATCGTCCACCCAGGCGGAAGGCCCGGGTCAACTTGAGTGTGTTTTGCGGCTCAGGCGCGAAGCCGTTCACCGAGAGCACGATTGTAATCGTTAATGTGGGGGATTGACATTAACGCAAAGAAATAGGATTTCATCATCTATCCAGACGGAAGGTCCGGATTGACTTGAGAAAATATGTTGTGTTTTTCATCAGAGCAGACGGAAGGTCTACCCTGGATGGGTTTCAGCATCGATCAGACCATGTATCACTCCATCGGTAGCTGATTTTATCATCGGTATTGGGTTCATACCAATGCAAGAATTTTATAACTTTCATCGAGATAGACGTAGGGTCTAAACCGGACAGGTTTCATCATTGATCGGGGAGTACGCCAATCGATCAATAGCAGGTTCCATCATTGGTATTGGGTTTATACCAATGCAAGGATTTTATAAGTTTCATCGGGATAGATGTAAGGTCTAAGCTGGACAGGTTTCATCGTTGACCGGGCAATGTGCCAATCGATCAATAGCAGGTTTCATCACAGTGGGACGTATGATAGGCTTCATTAGAATAGATGTAAGATCTAAACCGGATGGGATTTATCGTGGTGGATTTCGGGCAAAAAGTGGAAGGGTTTTATCAGAATAGACGGAAGGTCTATTTCGAGATGGGATTTAGCATTGATCGAGATGATATGCCTTATGATCAACGGGGTTTCATCATCGGTGGGACATGCGGTGGATGTGTTGCCGAAGGAGATTCAGGAAGTGAACTTTTGTATTACCACATTACTGACCCAAGTGTCCTTTCGGGTTTTCACTGGAGCCAGCCCCCTCTTGCTTTTGCCCACGCGCCCTTTCGGGTTTTCACGTGGCGGGGTACCCAATTTTGCCTGTAGCGCCCTTTCGGATTTTCGCCACAGCCGGGTCGTTTGCCATTTTTGCACTCGTCCGAGATGTCTTGGACAAGTCCGGCAGGGCACCTCTATTTTAAGCCCCATTTTTTTCTTCTTTTTTTCATCATCATTTTCTTTTATTCTCACGTTGTTCTTTGAGCGTGTGCCATTCATTGATGCGGGGTGAACATCAACGCAAAGGAGAGTAGGGCTTCATCATACGATCCAGACGGAAGGCCTGAACTGAAGGGGGTGGACGGCGACTTGGGCATGAAGCTGTTTACCGGGAATGTGGGTCTTATCGTTGGTGTGGGGGTAAACATCAACGCAAAGGAGAGTGGTTTCATCATCTACTCGGACGGAGGGTCTGAGTGACGTTGCCATGTAGCAGCTCAAGCATGGGGCCGTTCACTGGGGAATGTGTACATAAGTTTTATCATTGATGTGGGGATAAACACCAGCGCAAAGAAGGATGATATTTCCTCATGCAGTCCAGACGGAAGGTCTGAACTGATGCTGATGGGTAGCCGCTTAGGCACGATGCCGTTTACCGGAGGGGTAGATTCATTTAACAGGGACGAAGGGTCCAAGTTAAAGGAGTGAGCCGACTGATCTTGTCAATGATGACAAGGGCCGAAAGATAGTTGGACAGGATTTCTGGTGGGACTTTATGATGATCGTCCTTCTCGGAGTTTTATCAGGAAGGGCGAAAAGGGGAACTTTACATTACCACATTATTGGCTCAAGCGCCCTTTCGGGTTTTTGCCGAAGCCATCCCCCTCTTGCTTTTGCCCACGCGCCCTTTCGGGTTTTCACGTGGCGGGGTACCCGATTTTGCCTGCAGTGCCCTTTCGGGTTTTCACCACAGCTGGGTTTTTGGCCATTTTTGCACTCGTCCGAGATGTTTTGGACAAGTCCGGCGGGGCACCTCCATTTTAAGCCCCATTTTTTTCTTTTTTTTTTATCGACATAAGGAAGAATAAGGTTTCATTGTCTAATCCGGATGGAAGCTCTGGATCGATGTTGGTATGCAGCAAAGGAGCGACCCTCCTAATTGTCATCAGTCTTGATTTATCTGTCCATTCGCCACTCCCCCAGCAGGCAGTGGTGCGGCATGATAGAGTTTCAGATGTTTCCCATTGAGTGGCGAGAATTGAATTTCCCCTCGATGGTTGACAACCACGTAGGCTCTGCCCTCGTAGACCCTCTGGACTACGTATGGACCCAGCCAGTTAGCAGTAAGTTTGCCTTTTGGATTGGAAGCCATGACTTCCCTTTTCTTGACCATGACCAGGTCTCCTTTCTTAAACTCTCTCCCTTTGACGAGCTTGTTGAAGGCGTTTGCCATGCGGGCTTGGTACAGCTGGATATTTTTCTGGGCTTACAGATGCTTCCCCTCCAATTCAGCCAGTTCTTCAAGTCGTCTTTCAGCGTTGGTTTGTTCGTAACGAACTAGGCCATGCTGGACTGCAATCCTGAGTGACGGTACCTCCAGCTCTATAGGGACTACTGCTTCGGAGCCGTACACCAGTGAATAGGGTGAGCAACCCGTGGGGGTCTTATAGACGATGCGATATGCCCATAGTGCTTCATACACCTTTTCACCCCAATCCTTCTTATTGGAGCTGACGACCTTGGCTAGAAGGGTGCACATCGTCTTATTGAAAGCTTCGGCCAACCCATTTGCTTGTGGATTGTAAGGAGTGGAGGTCCTCCATGCAATTTTGTACTTCTCGGCAAGCCAATATATTTTTTGGTTCTTGAAGTGACTTCCATTATCATATATTATTCGGCTGGGGACCCCGATGTAGATCTTAATTAAAATCCACACTTAAGAAAAATATTATAAGAATAACAAACAATAATCAATAAATAATGTGGAGAAAAATATGCACGAGGTGCACAAGGGGAGTTTGTGTGATCGCCAGAGACACGAGGCCTCAAAATATAACAATAAAAATCATGGAGGGATCGCGAAAAATACCTTGAATGCGGGGATTGTGAGTGCTCCTTTCTCTTCAAATCGGCCGGCCGACGAAGAGAGTTCTTCTTTCTTGATTACCCTTGCAAAACAAAGACGAACACCAATAAAAGAAATTGAATTAGAACATGGTGAGTGTAGCATCAATTCTTAATAGAAATATGAGCATGATAAATTGATTATGAACACACCTTAAGGGTGGTTGCCCTTAAACCCCTATGCAAAAGGGTGGGAATATGAATGATGAATGCAAAATATAATAAGGGGAAAGAGTGCAAGAGTGCACTAAAGGGGAGATACTCAACGTGGTTGAGAATAATGAAAAAAAAACAATCAATAGGAGATGGGCATGCATGCACGAAAACAAAGCAATGAACAAAAGAAATAAAGGTAAAGAGGAGGAGCCTGTGCGTTGGCTCTGATGCTCAAGGGGGAGGAAGCTTCAAATAGGATGAAGATGGATTCGTGCAGCTTCTCCTGAGCTAACCGCAGCAGCAGCACCTGTGAAGAAGAAAACAGAAGAGAAAGAAGAGAGGAGGGGAAGAAGAAAACAGAAGAAAAAAGACAGAAGAAGAAGACAGCAGAAGAAGAACAAGAAAAACGAAAAAAAAGAAAAAAAAACACCGAAGCAGAAGAATAACGTCGGGAGGAAGAAGAAAAGGAAGAATCCCAACCTTAACAATAGAGCTAATAGCTCTATTAAATAGGATTTGGAGGAGATAAACATGGGTAAGAGTCCAAAGAGGGAAGGATAAGAATGGGCAAGAGCCCCATTCAAAGCAGGTGTCTAACGAAGCAAGGACTCTCTGGGGAAAGGGCTGCGAAGCCGGAAGAAGAAACACGCCTTAGGTCAGGGCGTTAATTTAAGAATTGACGACCTACCCTAGGGCGTTTCTCAAAAACACGCCCTGCACAAGGGCGTTTCTCAAGACCAAATTTTTAGAAATGAAAACTCCCCATATTTGAAACATGAAAACACGCCTCAATCAAAGCCGCGTTTCAAAAACACGCCCCTGGGAAGGGCGTTAATTTCAAGAGCTCAAATGGGGAAGTCGGTCAAACCAAAAGAATTGACGCCCTCCAGTGTGGTCGTCCTTTCTTAAGAAACGCCCTAGTACAAGTCGTGTTTTAATAAAAACACGCCCTTACCCAGGTCGTGTATTTAGAAAATTCATAAAATAGATAAAATGGGGATAAATAGATAAAATGGAAAAGACACGCCCCAGTCAAGGTCGTGTTTCAAAAACACGCCCCTATCAAAGGCGTTAATTCAGAAAATAGAGATAAATACCCAAAAAATCTAAAAAAAATAGGAAAAAGGAGATAAATGAGGAAAAATAGGAAAAATTCAAGAAAAGTGAGAAAACCACTCAAATAAGCTGATTCGAGGGTCAAATGGGGCATCGCAGAGCGATATGAAATATACTCAAAATGACGTCAATTTTGGCGTGTCTACAGCTGTCCCGCCTTGGCGTCTGCTTTGCAAGGGAGCGTAGCAAACTGAAAAGTAGATGCCAAGGTGTGATGAGACACGCAATCAACATCACTTGAGGAGAATCAAATCAAAAGCACGAGATGAAGCAAATCTCGGGAAATCCAACGAAATCAACAATGTTTGGATAAAGGGGGAGATGTGCACGCGGTGCACGAAGGAGATAAAATAAAATGATCAACTTCCAGCGCGGTGGAAGTACCCCAGGTCACAAACCTGTAGATTTCACCATCGGGGAGCGGTTACCAGCCAATGTGGACGTGCTGCAGCCAAGGTGGATCAAGGGGAAAGTTGGACAATAAGATGATAAAAATCCAAACAAGGAGCTCTCGAGAAAAGACCCAAAACAGCGACAAAACGAACTGAGGACTCAATTCGGCAATGAAAATCTCATATCGGGAAAGATTAAGATCAATTCAACTCTCAACATCAGCTTATCAGAATGATTTTTCAACAATTGTTTCAAAGTCCTACATGAATGCATGCTGGGCTAAAGGAAAAAATTAAATCAAATAAAAATATAATATAATCAAGGATAATATTGTTAAACTGCCCAGACTGGGTCAAGAAACCAATTCTGCGAGCTGATACTAAGCCGAAGCCCGTTTATCCGCGCACCAACTCGCAAAGAGGGAACCATCGTCCCCAGTCTTGGACGGCTCAACGGCCTATCCGTATGACTAAGATGCCTCTGGAATCGTCATCGTTTTTGATGAAGGGGAACTCAAATTCCAGATTTATCAAAGTCACAAGGTCCTTGATGTAATCTAGTAACATATGTAACATAAGTAGAATGCATACAGGGAGATGGTGAAGCAATAAGTATGGGGGGAACTGAGAGATGAGGTGCGTGCACCGTGGGGCTTGGATGATGATGCCCGGACGATGGGACCAAGAGCTTCTTATCCTGCGCTCAAAATTCATTAGCCAAGATATAAAAAGTATAACAAACAATGAATAAGGCATTTAAGCATGGCAATCATAGCATGAATCAAAGCACCAATAACATGTATACGGCATGAATAGCACAAGTTAAATCATGGTATTGCAAATCATTATTATTTGTTGTTTGTCATGAGGATGACAATTTGGCTAATCAAAATTTGGAGGTGAATGATCAAGATCTGATATAATGCCCATCGGCGGAGTGATCAGATGAAATTAGCAGGAGTTAATTTAAAAAGATTTGGAGATGAATAATCATGAGATAATCAGGAGATATAATAGGGAGATGACAATCAAAATGCCCCTGGGTGGCATGTCATGAGAATATTGGGAAGAATCAATAGATTGATAGCAATAAGTAGAGAGAGGACCCATCCCGTGCTTTTGGTCTCTGCAAAGCTGTTCCTGCAAAACACCATCAGAAAATACAATGCAAATTTTTAGATTTTAGAAATATGCAAATTTTTTTATGGAGTTTTGGAATATGCAAATTTTTATGAGTTTTGAAAAAGATAAAAAAATTTATGAGTTTTGATCAATATGCAAATTTTTGTGAAGTTTTGTAAAAGATATTCAATTTTTTGTGAAGTTTTGAGAAAGGTATTCCAATTTTTATGGATTTTGGACAAGAAATATTCAATTTTTTGTTTGATTTTGGTTAGACATTGCTAAAGCAGCATCAAAGGGTGTTTTATACCACTGGCTAGGGGTCCTCGTTCCTTCCCTTTTTGCTTAAAACTGTCCAAAGCTGGGCGTGCATTGTAAGGTGGCGCCCTATAACCGACCGTCTCTGATCAACGGTGCCCCTACCAAGGCCATACCCGAGAAACATTCAGTCTTGGAGGGAGAAGAGAAGAATAATTGGAGATAAGCTTTATGCAAGATGGGAGATATCAAGACTTGAATTCCTTCCAAGGTATTAACCCTCAAAGAGGTAGTCTGTTGTGCCGGGGCTTTGTGCCTTTAATTTTTTTTAGACCCTTGACATGCATACGACCAGGGTTTTCCCTGCGGGGACTTTGCCACTCTTGACATGCCATAATTCATACTTTTGCTTTTATCGAAATTTTGACTTGATTTTCATAATAGCCCTTTTGGCGAAATGTATATCATGAAAACTCATATTGATTTTGGGTCAAGACTGCCCCTATTTGAGACTCCTCTCGTATTGGGGATTACCAGAGTTGGTCATCTCATCCGTTAACCTCTTGCCCCTGCATTCGGCCGAGTAAAGAAGATGAAAGACTTTCAGATATACTCATGGCATGGCCAAGGTAGCAACGGTGTTTAACCAAAGGAGCCGGCTAAGGACGCCGTGAAGTGTGTGGAATGCCCAGCTAAGGGTTGCTCTTAAGCAAGCGGGGAGAGAATGTCGAATTCCCAGCACGGGGTTCTTATTAACCAAAGGTGCTGCATAGCAAGCCTAAAGACTCTTTTGAGAGTGATTTAATTAAACAAAAAGCCTAAGATAAAGGTTTAAAACACCACTCTTAATCTCGTTAAGAAGCACTTGATTTTGAAAATCATGCGTGAAGTAATGAGAAAATGATATCATTAAAATGCATACTTACGCCAATATGTTACCTTGCGACCTTTGTAGAAGCAGCTACCGCGAGAAGCGATCTTGATCATCGTGAGATTTGTCCTCTTTGACAGTCAAAAGAATTGGAAGCAAAGGATTTGAAAGTGGCTTAACAAGAGGGAGTGGTGCCAAGACCAGACTCAGATGAATAAGGAGAAAAGGAAGAGAGGCGAGGGCTAGAACTCCCTCACTAAGGTGTGGAGACCCTGATCACATGAAAGGTCTACAGAAGGAGAGGGGAATTAGAAGGAGGAGTGAGGACTAAAGCCTCGAAAACAATGGGAGAAGGGGCAAATGCCCAAGGCAGTGGATGTGGAAGAAGTTGGGTCGGACCCAGAATTAGGAGGAATCAGAAGAAGAAATTGGTAGATGGAAAGAGGTGGATCCGAAGGGTCCGGAGGTAAAGGAGGAGAATCGTGATAGGAGGAATCATCCGGGGGCTCCGGAGGGATAACGAAAGAAGGGACGCGATGCCCTGGGGAGAAATAGGGAAAAAGATGATGAAAAAGATGACGGAAAAGAAAGAAGAGAATAAAAGATATGGAGTCCCGGAGGAGCAAAAAGATGAATTGAAGGAAAAATGGAAGGTCCGGAGGTTCCGGAGGAATGAAATCAGGAGGGTCGCGATGCCCAAGAAGGTCCGGAGGTTCCGGAGAAATGAGGTGGAAAGGGGCGCGATGCCCAATGGATAAAGAGAGGGGTGAAAGATCCGGAGGTTCCGGAGGGATAAAATATCGAGGGAGAAGGTGGAAAGGGGCGTCGTGCCCGAGGGAAAAGTCCGGAGGTTCCGGAGGAATAGAATCAGAAAGGGCGAGATGCCCAAAGAGGAGGGATAACATTTCTGGAGGTTCCAGGGAGATAGCAGGAAAAGGGACGCGATGCCCCAAGAGGAGTGGACAAAAAGATGAATATGAATAAGATGGGAAGTGCGGAATATCCGGCGGTGCCGGAAGGCGGGGAAGATACGGGTTTGGAAACCCGGGAAGCAGGAGGTGCAAATGTATGCAAAATGATGGATGTAATGAATGCAGTGAATGGAATGAATGAATGAATGAAAAATGCATGAAATTCAAAGAAGATGAAGAATGTGAAGGGTGAGAAGGTGAGATCCTCCTATTAACCCTTGGAATGGCCCATGAATAAAAGGTGGTGGAAATGGATGAATAGAAGATGGAACAAATAGGAGATGGCCCCTTAGCGCCAAGATAACTGCCCCTCCACGGCAGTGAAAGTGTGTAGCCAATTGGCCCCATAAGAGGAGCTTCAATAAGTGGCAACTCCCTTGGAAAGCAAAGATCAACAATGTGAGGGAGTTGGGGAGTTGGAACGGGAAGCATCGTGTTGCCCATTGAATGTGGTATATATGGAAAGTTGAGCAAAATGGGCATTCGCCCCTTGTAAGGAATAATGAATTTGGAATTCGAAAGTAGGAACAAGGGGTGCCCTGCCCGGCCCTTAGACGACATCAACGCCCGGCATTCTCCTCTGAGCAAGGGCAGCGGCTTAGCCTCTTCAATCGTGCTCGGTACAATAACCCGGATTGGCATCCGGCAAATGAATTCCTGTATCTTGAACGGCATAGCCACGGCCAAATCCTTCTTGCCCGGCTCTTGATCATCCTTGGCGCAAGTACTTATAGCAGCGCTCCCCTTCCGAGTAGTAAAGGGAGGTGAGGCAGAGGCGGAAGGCTTCATGAATGGTGGAGGTATAATGGAAGGCGTTGGCAAATGGGTGAGCGTAAGCGGGGGTTCAAACACGTCGAGTTTCTCCCTTTGCTCGGAAGCAGTTGAGATTGGCTCGGGTGCAAAAAGGGGTGGATCCTGCTCGGGATTAGCCACGGGTAAGGGTAAAGGGTTGAATGGTGGAATATGCAAAGTGGGTTTTGGGGTTAAAGGCATAATGGAGGGTAATGGTGGGGAAATTGGGGAAGTGGAGGCCGAGGTGGAGGCTAATGGCATCATGGGGGGAGGTGTAATTGGTGGAGGATTAATGGGTGAAGGTTTGGTGCGTAGGAAATGCCGGACAGGGCGAGCGATGTTAGGAGTGGGAGTGGGAATGGGAAGAGACTCAATAGGCGCCGGCGCAGGCGATTGGAATATCGACCCATCGTCATAACACCAACTAGTCTCGTAAACAGGGGTTGAATTAGGAGTGGTTTCCTCCTGAGCAGGGGGTTCATCGAATGAAAGTGGGGAAAGAGGAGAGTTAAGGAAACTCGGAAGGGGTGCCTGCACATCTTCATCATCGTATATTGCCTCAGATTCTTCAAATGTCGGTTCTTGCTCACTTGGAATATCAACGCTGTAGTCGTCCATCCTATCTTTCCATTCTCTCTCCATTCTTGTAATGTCGTCCAAAGCGACATGGAGAGGATTGACTGGAGTAGGAGGAGCCGTGACCCTCTTTATTTGTTCCTCCATCAAAGTAATCTTATCGAGGAGAGTTTGCTGGAGGGGTGTAACTTGGGCAACAGAAGGTTGGCAGGGCATTGAAGGAGGAGGGGTCGTATAAAAAGGCCGTGGAGGGGAGTTGACGGGACGACCCGTAAAAGAACCCGGACGGAACGGATTGCAAGGAGTAAATGGGCCTCGGGGCCGTGTTGGAGGAGGAATAGAAGGAGGCGGGTGTCGGACCACCCGAGTAGAATGAACAGGAGGAGATGGGTAATGGGCTACCCGAATATGATTGGGAGGAGGAGGTGGGTGATGGGCCACCCGTGTAGAATTGGAGGGAGATGGGTGATGGGCCACCCGAATAGAATTGGAAGGAGGGAGAGATGCATGAGATGTACCCTCAACGGCAGCCTTAAGGGCTTGGATCTGTTGAGGGGTAAGATGATCTAATGCATGCAAGATTTGAGAGACTTTCCCGTCATTAGGATGAGACGGTCCCGTAGGAATAGTGGCTCGAAATTGAGGAGGGGGACCATGAAGATGGACATTACCCATGGGTCGGGCATGACCATGAGAATAAGGGCGTGGTCCCTTGAAAGAATGGTGAGAATGCTGATTAACATGTTGAAATTGAGGATATGAAGTGCTAGGCTGTGCATCCTCAGGAATCGAATTGAACATGTTTCTATCATGGTAAGCCATTATATAATCAAAATTCTCAATAATTATGCAAATAGGCACACAAGTTGGAATGGTTACCGTGATTTTGATTTGTTTAATCCTTGGTGAATTAATGAATTTTAATAAAGTTTGGAAAAATTCACACAAGGAGAGTCCTAGTTTCAATATGATTCACTTCAATGCCAACTAGGAACTCTCACTCACCACGTATTAGGCCAACTATATCGGGACTCCAAAAAGGTACAACCTGCCCGGCGTCCGTGAGGGAATCCACGGGTGCGGGGACTTACGGAGGCTTGGTTTAGGAATTTCCAATCCAAAGAGACGGAATGCTCAATGGAGGGTCGTTCCTTCACCAAGGGGGTGTGTGGATCCTAATGAAGAGAGAGGAGGTCTCCCAAACCAAATGCAAATGAAGAATGAATGCAACAGGAGAAATCAAGCCAACCACAATAATATGATCAATCAACCAAGATAAGCAGGAAATATCATAAAAAACCACAGCCGGGGGGTTCTGGAAACCCACAGAAAAAACACGCCCTGGAAGGGGGCGCTACTAAACAAAGACACGACGGTGTGACTGTCGTGAATAAACGTGAGGGGCCCAAGGGCAGGGTAAAACGCGCCTTAGGGTGAGGCGCTACCAATAAAAGAAACGCCCTGGGGCAGGGCGTTAATTGTCAGGGATGCTCAACCGAATAAGAGACGCCCAGGGGTGTGGGCGTTCAATCATGAAAACGCGCCCTCAGGAGAGGCGCTACCAAATAAAGAAACGCCCTGTGGGAGGGCGTGAATTCAAAGGCAGCTATATCAAGCAAGAAAGCCCGGAAGTAAGCTGGAAAACGCCCTGTCTGAGGGCGTAAAATATGAAGAAGACGCCCTTGGTTAGGGCGTTAAATCAATAAAAATGCCTCTTCCAGAGGCGTGAATTAACTGTCTCCAGGAAACCTTCGCGGCCAGCAATAACAGAGAGAACACTCACAGAGCCAACAACATGCAATCAATAAATATGAATATCAAAAGGGCACGCGAGGGTGCCAAGGGGAAAGGGGTAATAAAGGAAGAACACAAAGTGTCCCACCGTGATCGCCAATTTGTAGATCTTAATTAAAATCCACACTTAAGAAAAATATTATAAGAATAACAAACAATAATCAATAAATAATGTGGAGAAAAATATGCACGAGGTGCACAAGGGGAGTTTGTGTGATCGCCAGAGACACGAGGCCTCAAAATATAACAATAAAAATCATGGAGGGATCGCGAAAAATACCTTGAATGCGGGGATTGTGAGTGCTCCTTTCTCTTCAAATCGGCCGGCCGACGAAGAGAGTTCTTCTTTCTTGATTACCCTTGCAAAACAAAGACGAACACCAATAAAAGAAATTGAATTAGAACATGGTGAGTGTAGCATCAATTCTTAATAGAAATATGAGCATGATAAATTGATTATGAACACACCTTAAGGGTGGTTGCCCTTAAACCCCTATGCAAAAGGGTGGGAATATGAATGATGAATGCAAAATATAATAAGGGGAAAGAGTGCAAGAGTGCACTAAAGGGGAGATACTCAACGTGGTTGAGAATAATGAAAAAAAAACAATCAATAGGAGATGGGCATGCATGCACGAAAACAAAGCAATGAACAAAAGAAATAAAGGTAAAGAGGAGGAGCCTGTGCGTTGGCTCTGATGCTCAAGGGGGAGGAAGCTTCAAATAGGATGAAGATGGATTCGTGCAGCTTCTCCTGAGCTAACCGCAGCAGCAGCACCTGTGAAGAAGAAAACAGAAGAGAAAGAAGAGAGGAGGGGAAGAAGAAAACAGAAGAAAAAAGACAGAAGAAGAAGACAGCAGAAGAAGAACAAGAAAAACGAAAAAAAAGAAAAAAAAACACCGAAGCAGAAGAATAACGTCGGGAGGAAGAAGAAAAGGAAGAATCCCAACCTTAACAATAGAGCTAATAGCTCTATTAAATAGGATTTGGAGGAGATAAACATGGGTAAGAGTCCAAAGAGGGAAGGATAAGAATGGGCAAGAGCCCCATTCAAAGCAGGTGTCTAACGAAGCAAGGACTCTCTGGGGAAAGGGCTGCGAAGCCGGAAGAAGAAACACGCCTTAGGTCAGGGCGTTAATTTAAGAATTGACGACCTACCCTAGGGCGTTTCTCAAAAACACGCCCTGCACAAGGGCGTTTCTCAAGACCAAATTTTTAGAAATGAAAACTCCCCATATTTGAAACATGAAAAACACGCCTCAATCAAAGCCGCGTTTCAAAAACACGCCCCTGGGAAGGGCGTTAATTTCAAGAGCTCAAATGGGGAAGTCGGTCAAACCAAAAGAATTGACGCCCTCCAGTGTGGTCGTCCTTTCTTAAGAAACGCCCTAGTACAAGTCGTGTTTTAATAAAAACACGCCCTTACCCAGGTCGTGTATTTAGAAAATTCATAAAATAGATAAAATGGGGATAAATAGATAAAATGGAAAAGACACGCCCCAGTCAAGGTCGTGTTTCAAAAACACGCCCCTATCAAAGGCGTTAATTCAGAAAATAGAGATAAATACCCAAAAAATCTAAAAAAAATAGGAAAAAGGAGATAAATGAGGAAAAATAGGAAAAATTCAAGAAAAGTGAGAAAACCACTCAAATAAGCTGATTCGAGGGTCAAATGGGGCATCGCAGAGCGATATGAAATATACTCAAAATGACGTCAATTTTGGCGTGTCTACACCCGAACCGGAAGATGATATTGTGCTTGATGAATCTGGCAACCAACTCACCAGTCACTTCTCTGAGTGCTACTGCCTCCGCCCACCTGGAGAAGTAGTCTGTTATAGCCAGGATGTACTTGTGTCCAGCTGAAGAAGTCGGTAGTGGCCCGACCACATCAATTTCCCACTGAGCAAAAGGCCAGCTGGGAATTGTAGGGTGTAGAGCTATAGGAGGCCTCCTGGGTACAGTGGCATGCTCCTCGCATTTCTGGCATGACTTCACAAACTGGCAACAGTCTTCAAACATAGTGGGCCAATAATAACCAAGCTTCTTGATTTCAATCTTCATCTTAGGCCCAGCCTGGTGTGCCCCTGCTGTTCCAGCATGTATCTCTTTCATTGCTTGCCAAGCTTCTTCAGTAGATAGGCAGCGTAGCAAAATCTTCTTGCGGGTGTCCGCCATAATTCGGAACAAAGTCCCATTTCTGCATTCATAGGAATCCTTCACCCTTAGGAGTTTCATTCTCTCTTCTTTGTTCTTGGGCAGCTATTGGTGTAGGAACCACTGCAGTAGGTGCTGTCTCCAATCAGATGCCTGGACTTTGTCAACGGCATCAATCTCATATTCTTCAGGACACGCTTCCAGCATGCTGGGGACTTGCCGCCTGTTCATGACAATAATGTTGAGCGTCTCATCTGGCGAGACTGATAGTGAGCTGGCCAGCTTTTCCAGTGCATCAGCTTGAGCATTATGTCCCCGGCCCACATGATTGAGCTCAATGTGGTAGAAATTCACCATGAGGCGTATAGCCTTTTGGTAATAGGGGTTCAATTCTGGCTTTCGCACTTCGAATTCTCCCTGTATTTGTTTTATTACTAACATTGAGTCACCGAATACCTGAAGCATCCGAATACCCATACTGAGGGTGACCTGGAGACCAATTATCAGAGTTCCACATTCAGCTTCATTGTTGGTGCAGGGCCTGTTTATAGAACAGGAGGTGTGCAACACTTCTCCTTCTGGCGATTTCAGCACAATGCCGGCCCCTGTACGTATTCTGGTTTTCCCACTGGAATCAGTTTCTGTTCTTGATGCCCCATCAAAATATAATTGCCACATGACTGGCTGGGTTTGGCAGGCTTCGAGCACTTCATCATCAGGGAGCTCGGTCTCCAGCATAGCATTTTCTGGTACATGGTGCTCTACAAAGAAATCAGCCACAGCCTGACCCTTTATAGGCCTCTGAGGTATATAAGTGATGTCAAACTCTATCAGAATCACAGCCCATTTGCCTAGTCGACCTTTGAGTACCGGCTGAGTCAATATATATTTGAGCGGATCCACTGCAGATATCAACCTGATCTCATGTGACAGCATATAGTGTCGGAGCTTCTTAACAGCGAAGACCTGTGCCAAGCAGGTCTTCTCTATGTAAGTATAGCTTTCTTCAGTTCTGATCAACCTTCTGCTAAGGTAATATAAGGCTTGCTCCTTTCCATCTTCATTTATTTGAGCTAACATTGCCCCCAGCGAACAATGTGTGGCTGCTATATAGAGGATTAAAGGGCTGCCCTTGACTGGTGCCCCCTACACCGGAGGGGTCTTGAGGTATTCCTTCAGCTTTTTAAAAGCCTCTTGGCATCCGTCGTCCCACAGGAACGGCACATCTTTCATCATGAGCTTATGAAAGGGGTGGCACCGACCCGACAAGTTTGATATAAATCGTCGGATGTAGGCCAGACGCCCTTGCAGAGACCTTAGCTCAGACAGATTCTTCCGTGGAGGGAGTTCTTGAATAGACTTGATCTTGGACGGATCAATCTCAATACCCCTGTGCCGGACAATAAATCCAAGGAATTTTCTGCTGGTCACGCCAAAGGCGCACTTCATAGGGTTCATCTTCAGCTCGTATTTCCGTAGCCTTTGAAATACTATCCTCAGGTCCTGCAGATGGTCTTCTTTCTTTCTGGTTTTTACTACCAGGTCATCAACATAGCACTCCACTTTCTTGAAGAGCAAATCATCAAAAATCTTTGTCATGGCTCTTTGGTAAGTAGCGCCGGCATTTTTAAGGCCGAATGGCATTCTTTTGTAGTAGAATATTCCTTTTGGAGTGCGGAATGCAGTGTGTACTCTGTCTTTTTCAGCAATCCAAATTTGGTTGTATCCGGATGAACCGTCCATAAATGACAGGGCTTCATGACCAGTGGTTGCATCAATCATTACTTCAGTAATTGGCACTGGGAAATCATCCTTCGGGCAAGCCTTATTAAGGTCTCGGAAGTCAACACATATTCTGATCTGCCCATTTTTCTTCTTTACGAGCACTATGTTCGCCAGCCATGTGGTGTACTGATTCTCTTCGACGAAGCCAACATCAATAAGCTTGTCGACCTCTTTATTGATTTGGTTGATCAACTCAGGTCGCATCCACTTGGGCGGCTATTTTATGGGGTTGGCTTCTGGATTAATCGCCAGCAGGTGTTGTGCCACATCGGGGTTGAATCCTGGCATTTCATCATACGTCCAAGCGAAGCAGTCTTTGAACTCCCTCACAAATTGTATGTAATGTTCTCAGACCTTTGGTTCTATCAGAACACTAAGAAAGGTTGGCCTTGGTTCCTCCTCTGTCCCCAAGTTTACTTCTACAAGCTCATCAACAGTGGCCTGGCCACCATCTTCGACTTCGGGCGGAGCCTCCTGCAAACCGTCAAAACCTCCCGGGATATAGTTTTCTTCAGTTTTAGAATTCTCTACTTCTTCCTGTTGGACCCCGACCGATGATGACTCGTCATACAGGACAGAAACTGTAACGACCCGAGAATCCGATTACCGGGAAGGCCCGATAACCCGAGACTCGCACCGCCACCCACGAGTCTGAAGACTCGGAAGGGTTAGAAGGATGGTGTGGAAACTACACAAGTATCACAAGTAATTGTAGAAATTAAATAGTTTATATTATTAAGCAGGAAATAAATTAACATTTTACATGGTCCACAAAATAATAATAAAATAACAACCGTAGTCCACAACTAGTACAGAGACAAGATAGGAAAGTACAGCTACACGGGACATACCCCGGCTCTGACCTCTGGCACTACCTCTGGGCACCCGCACCACGCTGCACCCCAGACGCGCTCTCCCGGGGCGGCGCCTCACCTGAAACACGGTGAAAACACGCAAGGAATGAGTCTCGGAACAAGACTCAGTAGGGATCACTCGAACCCTACCGTATAAAATGGGAAACCACTACGCTAGCGGTAGGAGAGTACCTCGGAAAGGAAAGCCCTGTACTCTACACAACAAAGACCCTACGGCACGCAAACTGGCGCACGTGCCACGGTAAGACAACCAAAGCTCAACGGTCGACATGGCAAGGAAAACCCGAAGGTCGAAGTCACAAGACTGGCAGCCTGACACTCCGTACTCGACAGGAGTACCTCCCACTAGAAGCACAGCCGGTAGCGTCCCCTGACGACTTACACCGCACCGCAGGTGAACTGCCTGACGTGGTAGCACCTACCCAAGGCACGAACACCGTACAAGTAACCACAAATAAGTGACTAGCTGGGGTCACACCTGTCGACGTGGGTCCAACCGCCCCCAACCACGTGTGCACACACAGATCGCGCGTCCCTGGTCTGGTCCTCTGACTGGTTTTCCCCTCAGGCGGACTCTGGCTGCAAGACGTGGGGCCCGATGGCAACCGGTCCACAAACCGCCTCTAAGGGTAAGCCCGTACACCACTCCCTGGTGCGACCGGTACCGCGTACTGGTAGGCTACGACTAGTAGAGGGTCACTGAAGGAGTAGACTCTCAAGTCACGGAAAATGACGCCTGCATCCGACGACGCACGGGGACCACCCCACGCACCGGCTCCGTCCTACGGTGGCCACAGTCGGACTAAAAACGGGGTTACAGCCCTCTCGGGGCAACCAGGCGCCTGACGGTCCACCCCGGGACCATCACAAGGCTGTAACGGTCTAGGCGAGACCGTTACACACACCTGGCGGTCTAACGCAGGCCGTTACACGGCCTAAGGAACACAGAGGGTAACGCGCCTAGTCCAGCGCGTTACACGAATGTAACGCGCCTGGCCCAGCGCGTTACGCAAATGTAACGCGCCCGCCCTAGCGCGTTACACGCGCCTCACGCTCCCCTCATGAAAGCAAGATGTAACGCGCCTGCCCCAGCGCGTTACACGAATGTAACGCGCCTGGCCCAGCGCGTTACGCACCCCTCACACCTGGGGTAACCCAGGGAGTAACGCACTCACCCCAGCGCGTCACTCCGATGTAACTCGCTCGCCCTGGCGCGTTACACATGCAGACCCCCAACGGTCAAAAACCAACGGTCGGAAAGCCCCTGACGGCCCAGCCCAGGCGCGTCACATACAAGTGGCGGTCAATCGTGGGACCGTCACAGTCCCTGACCCCCGAAGGCTAACCAAAGGGCATGTGATGGCCCCCCCGAGGTGCGTCACATCATGTGACGGTCCCTGGAAGGATCGTCACACGCGCCCGACGGTGAGAACGGCGGGAAAGCCCAAAAACTTCAACCACGCCCCCATGCCTCCACCGGAGAGGGGGAAATCAAAGGGGAAGACCCCTGAGGACCCCTAACATGATTCTAGGCCATCAAAACGTGAAATCATGCATCAAATCCATAGATCGGGCGAGCTCTCCCCAAATCATGGAAAAACCCCTACATGCTCAATCACACCCGTCTCGGCCTCCCCTCGGCCTATAAACCACGAAAATGAACGGCGGGGAGCTAGGGAAAGTCACCCTACCTCAATGGAGCGAATGCTCCGCCGGATCATCCACGAACGCAAGAAATCACTTTGGAAAACCCTCGTTCTTCAAGCTTCCCACGAGCACCGCACGTCCCCACGATTGCCTCACCGCCGCCCACGTCGCCGCGCTGTCGCCCCGCCGCCGTCTGCAGCCGGAGAGGAGCTCACCGCGGTCGAATGGGAGGAAGAGAGGGAGAGGGAGAGGTCACGGTGGGGAGGAAGGAAGGAAGGAAGGAAGGAAGAAGAAAAAGAAGGGGTGGGGAGAGAGAGAAAAATGGGATATTTATAGAAAATCCAGAAAAACCGTAAAATACTAAAAAATTAAAATTTATATTTCCGGAATCCTCGGGATGCACCAATCGCAACGGTACCACTCGTGCCCAGGTGAACGGCCCGGTTCACCCGCAGCGAGGATCCGAAGGAATTGCCGAAACACACACCGGAAATCAGAAAACACGCGCGGAAAAGCCGCGGAATGCTTCCGGGCCTCCGAAACAACTCCGGATCGCACCGATCCGAACACGAAAGATGTACGAAATGAAACTTTGGACACAACGGAGCCAGACACTCTGAGAAACCAGATCTGGGACCCACGAAGAAGGATCCGAAAGGTCCGGAATATTACAGAAACCATTTGACTCTGTTCATCCTGCCCATGGGGCATGACCTGCTCCGTGTATGGCCTAAAGATTAGGCCTTCCAGTTCCGGAGGCTTTACTGGCGTAAATTCCTTTGTGGAATCTATACTTTGTAGAGCTCGAACTTCTTCCAGAATACGTTCAAACTCCAAGCATTCTCTTGTATCATCAGAAATCCGGTCTTCATCCGGGGTTCCTGTGTCAAACTTTGCTTCGGCCTGGAACAGATCTTCTTTGCAAGACAGCTCCTCCCAAAACCGGCATACATTTGCTTCATCAGACTTTTCTGTCAATGGCTGACTATTGGAAGGCCCATCTTCCATTATAGACTGGTATATAATCTCTTCATCTTCTGAGGGGTAATCGTCATAACCCATCCCAGGAAGATCTTCGTGTGAAAAGAAGGCGGAGATGACATCTACCTCGGCCTCATAGTATTCTTGCAGGGTGTAGCCAAATCCCAGGTGCTGGGTGATCTTCATTAATTCCTTGTTGTTCTGGGGCGGATCCCAAAGTTCTTGGAATGCTTTCTTCTGGGCAACGGGCTACAGTGAAGGCATTTGCAGTTTGGAGAACATTTACGAGACCCGTTGTGTGGTGTAGTCCAAGCCTGTGATTGGCACCATTCGGCTGGTGGATTCTTCCGAGATCATGCAGTCCTGATCATCCTCCTCAACAGGCTCCCCGGTGTAGAATATGATGGGAGGCTCACAGAAGCGAGGGACCTCCATAATCTTGAGTGGCAGCACTGTCTGGCATTCCAAACTGGGGATGGGCTTGACCAGTCCTTCCGGTACCCTGACTTGTGTATATTTTTCTTTCATTTCTTCATCAGTATCATCGGGATGAATGCTTGGAGGTGCAATCCGGGCAAAATCCCCAACATGAGAGATATGGGATACCTCATGCTTCTTGACATAGCCTCGTGGTGGCGGCGGAGACCAATCCTCTGTCTTCGCTACCGATTTCTCTTGGCTAGTCACAGCTTCTTTCTTCTTATCTTTTTGCAAAATATCCGTATAATAGGATGCATCGAGCATGTGACACTCGAAGACTTCAAAGGGGTGTAGATCTGCGAACACCCTTTCCTCTTTACCATCATGACAGTACTTAATGCACTGATGGAGCGTGGAAGGCACTATCTGGTACTCATGCAACCACGGTCGCCCCAACAAGGCCTTGTATATGGTGTTGGAATCAATCACATAGAATCGCACCACAGTGGTGAGGTCTCCCAGTGTGAGGTTGAAATCTGCTACCCCCAAAGGTGTTTCACACTTTTGGTTGAAGCCGGCAATCTTGATGTCTCTGACCTTAGTAAGGTGCATATCAAAGTAGTACTTCTGATAGATGCGGTATGGCAGAATAATTACAGCAGCCCCTGGATCTATCAATATCCGGCTTAACGGCTGGCAGTTGAGATGTCCCCTCATGTACAGCGGCCTGTTGTGGCTGGGATTTGGAATCAACATGTCATCTTCAGTGAAAGTGACTGTTGGCCCAGAATTGACTTCTGTCAGTAGTGCCTCATACTGTACTGGCGACTGTAGAGCATCAATAATTGCTTGGCGGGCATCCTCGCTCAAGGAAAGAATTTTCCATATAGAGAATCTGGTAGGGAGCTTCTTCAGCATTTTCATAATTCGGCTGCCTACCCGGACATTGGAGAGCCGCATCTCTTCTGCCCAGCGGGGCTTTGGAGGCTCCCGAGGTGCTTGCGGCATTACCTACCTACTCCTTGCCTCGGCTTCTTGGTTGGTTTCTTGAGGGGCTTCTTCTGGAAGACGGCCCTTGGTGTTGCTGGGGAATCTTTTTCTTCTCCCTCACCCTGCTCTGGCTTTAGAGCCATTGATTGCTGGTGCTTATTACTTCTGACTGGTGTAGTTTGTACTGGCTTTTCGCCCTCTAAACTGGATAAGAATTCAAGGAATGACGGAGCTCCATCCATTTTTTTCTCTTCTTGGTATAGACTAGCAGGAGGAGGGATCTGGACACCTCGCACTTCCGGCT
Organism: Amorphophallus konjac; assembly: GCA_022559845.1. Classification (NCBI taxonomy): domain Eukaryota; kingdom Viridiplantae; phylum Streptophyta; class Magnoliopsida; order Alismatales; family Araceae; genus Amorphophallus; species Amorphophallus konjac. Next base: position 22,279,106 of record CM040119.1, on the reverse strand, counting down.
CTGGTATCTGATAAGGTTGCTCTCCCCTGAAAATGATATTGGGGTTGGCTGGTGGGGGACGTCCCCATCTTCTCCCAGAACGGGTAACGTGCGCCGAGGTTGAAGCTTCAGCATGGTTGGCTTCCAATGGCGTGGCCAATGCCTCTGCGTCATCATCCTCCCCAGGCAAGGTGAACAGCACCGAGAGTGTATTGCAGTGTACTGTCACGACTTTCTTCTTTCTTCTGTTCTTTGGCTGCCTTTTCTTCTTCTAGTGCTTTGACTTTGCTGGCTCTTGCCCCCAGAAAGGTTCAGTCTCATCTTTTTCCTATTTTTTCTCTGGTTTTTCTTCAATGGTCAATTCTTCTAGCTGCTCCCAGAGTATGCAATCTTTTACCAGCAGGGGCTTCCGCTCAGTCTGTTCATATTCGTCGAGCCCGTTGATTTATTGTTGGGGACGTTTCGCCTCAGGACTTATTTCTTTATGTGTGGGAAGCGAAGCTTGCCTCCTCCGATTGTAGATGGGGATTCGAATGACAGGCTTTGTCTCAGTTACATGCCAAATCGGCTTTACTGGAGGTGGACCCGGCTCTGGAGTGGCATTCCGAATGGATGGTCCAGTTGTTCTGGCAACATGTGTCCTCTTTCTAGTCTTCTTTGGCTTTGACTGCCACCCCTCCTGATCCCTTAATGGGGTAAGGAAGCGTGCTTCATAAGTGCGCCTAGTGCATTCTTCAACAGTCTCTTCGGGTAACTGCTGATATACAGAAATCATATTTGCAGCCATCCTCAGTGCTGGAGGTTCATGGGGGCGTGGAGGGTTCACCTGGTAGTCTCCCAACAGTAGTTCACCCCTTTTGAACATACTCTCCATAACATCTTTGAAGACATAGCAGTCTTCTATAGCATGCCCCAGTGCCCGGTGATACGGACAGAACAGCGGGTCATCTTTCTTTGCTGCATCAGCGGGTCTCTTCGGTTCGGGCAATGTCACTTTGTTGAACTTGTAAGCCCAATTGAACAGTGCACCCGTCTTCTCTTTGGGGAATGAGTATGCCTTTCTCATCTTGTTCCTTAGGGAGACCTTTTCTTTCATTTCCGCTGGGTCTACCGGCGGAGGAGCCTCAGTTGCCTTATTTTTTTCTTTCTGTTGTTCAAAGGTTCCGAAATCAACAGTGTTAGCTTCTGAAGGTGATGGCCGTCGATCAGCAGCCTTCCCTTTTTGTATAGCAAGGACATTAGCGGTCGGATGCTTAGATAGGAACGTCTCGACCTCTGCAACTATATTATTTAACCAGTCAAATGTTCTGACATCTGCCCCGATCATCTTTTCCAGCACCTCCCTTCTGAGATTCTGTTTGCATATTTGTACTGCATCTTCTTGATGGAGAGGTCGCTTGCATCTCATAGCCAGATTCCTCCACCTTTTTATATAATCCAGGGCGGTCTCATCTTGTTTCTGCCTGGATGCATATAGTTCGGCTATTGTGATTTCTCTTTCTGTAACATGAAATCTGTCTCGGAACTTCCGCTGCATATCGGGCCAGTCAGCTACCGACCCAGCTGGCAAGCTGGAGTACCATTCAAAGGCTAACCCTGTAAGGGACGAGCCAAATAATTTCAGCAAATATTCTTCGTCAGCCGCCAGGTCGCCCATAACTATAGTGTAATAGGCTATATGCTCCCTGGGAGAGCCTTGGCCATTGAACTTTTCAAACTTCGGCGGCTTGCTGACGCCTGGTGGTAGTCTCTTGGCAGCATAATGTGCAGGGTACGGTACCTTGTAGATGTCATAGGTACCGGAATCATCTTCGACTTTCTCAGACAGCTTCATCTCGATAATCTTTTCTATCATCAGTTTGTTTGCCACAGCTGGATCCACTGGTTCCGGAAAGAAATATGCCTGATGATGGCTGAAGGGGGTCGTCATGACCGTTGTATGCAGCGCCGGCTGAGATGCTGGCACAGCAGACTGCGTTTGAGATGCAGATGGCTGGGCTGCCGCCTGTTGCGGAAAAGGCTGATTTGGCGCCCTGCCTTCGCTATTCAGATGAGGAACGACTGGGACGACCACCTCGGCTGAGCTGGAAGTCTGCCCTGCTGGCTCGGCCTGCTTAGAAACATGTGTCTGCTCATTTCTCTCATTCAACTGTCTTTTGAGAGAATCGATTTCCTGCTGATACCTCATGAACATCATCTGAATCATGGGATCTATGGTTGTTGGAATTTGCATCTCCCCCGAAGTCCCTTCAGCGGGGTCTAAGAGAGGGTTGTCTTCCTCTTTAGTAGTCACCACATTTACTGTCATCGTGGTGACCCTTCGGGCTTCATTGACGGCCGAAGGTCATCTTGATTAGCAGTTACTATCTTATCTTTCGCTGCCTTGCTTCTTTTTGTGACTGCACCCGGTCTGAGCGCCAGGCTGATCAATTCTTCTAGTTGATTTGGTAACATACCATATCTTCTGGCGACGTCGGCCATATTGCAAGCAAGAATCTACATTTTTCCTCTCTGCCTGTGAACTCTTCTCTTGACCTGTCCAAGATATGTCAGACGGTCAAATACAGACATTCTCTTTTCTTTTCCCTATTCCTGGTAGATATCTTTCTCATATCTGGCCCTGCGGACATCTTCATAGTCATTGGAGTCAGAGGACGAAACCTCCAGCATCATTTCTTCTCCTTCTTCTTCTTCCTCCATAGTGCCCAAGGCATGAGATAATCTTTGTTGCCCCAGGGAAGAGTTCCCTAGGCAATGAAAGTAGTCCTGAACCACTCGGTTCATCTCTTCCTGACTGTGCCCTTGTATGTCTGGACAGGGCAGCAGTCTCTCCTGAGTCTTCGGCTGATAGGCCAGCCTCGAGACTTGAGCACCCAAGTACTCTGACTTGGGATATCTGAATACATCGGCCTGTCTGGCGCAGGCCCTGAGTCTCTACGGAGCAGCAACAGAAGCAACCCCCTTCACTTTCCTTTTATCTTCCTTTTGAAAATCTCCGCCCCTCCTCCCGGGGTGAGTGACAGCAATATCTTTCTCTTTCCTTTCCCATCTCCTGCCCCCGGCCCTGGGGCGGACAGCAGCAACATATTCTTCTTCCCTTTCATATCTTCTGCCCCCAGCCTTGGGGCGGGTGACGGTAGCATCCTCTTCTTGAGCTGGTGCCCAGCTCTGAGTCTTCTTCGACACCCAGACTTGTTTAAACTTTGCTGGCTTAGGCGCCAGTGGCTGTTTCCCCTTGTTCTCCCAGTCGGCCTTTCTGGTGGCCAACGGCTGGAATCTGTTGTTGGTATGCACCGATGAAATGACCCTGTCAGGCCGTGCATCCATGGGGCGGCCATTGAGGTTCACCCTCATGTTCCCCACCATCATAGTCTTTCCCAAGGCCGAGAGACGACCTCCAGTTGCAGCCAACCGGTCCCTCCGGTTGTCTCTCTTTCTCCTACCAACAGTGGCAGAGACAGCAGTCTTCATTCCCATGTGATGGACAAAGCAAGAAACGACGGTAGGAGCAACCGCCGTCTTCTCCTCCTTGGCTCTTGGTGCCACCGCAGCCTCTACCGTGGCGACGCTTCCAGCTTCGTTGTCGACCTGTAGCAAGTCAACAAATACTAGGCCCAAGCAATTGGGCAGACCCACCGCCGGAGGCATGGATCCGAACTCCATTAGTACCGCCAGGTACCCTCCATGAACGTGGCCATCGACCACCTGCTGGCCAAAGTGAACAGCAACCAGTCCAGTCTCCATTTGTAGTTTCTACGAGTAAAATTAACACACAGTTAGGATTTTGAGAAAGGCCGCCGGGACTCCTGCTTTGGCGTAGAGATGAAGGGAGACTAGGTCCCACCGGGCGTGCCAGCTTGTGGGGACAGATTTTCTTTCTAGTTTATTTTTTTATTATTTATTTGATATATATTATTTGGTTATTGATTCGCTAGTTAGTTTATTAGGTGTGCCAGTTACCGGAGTGACAGTTTTATTGTGCGCTCGACCTGACTTGGTCAGTCGATTGTGAAGTCTGAGTCGGGACCAGAAGTCCGCCATGCCGTAAAGGCCATGACGTTAATTACGCCCTCCCTTAAGGAAGACAACCCTTGATTAAACGCCAAAGACAGGAGGCTTCAGAAGGCGATTGATAATACCAAAATACGAAATAAAGCTTTCATGCTATGGACAGATTTATTGAGTCTGGTGGATTAAATCAGGCAGCATAACCTTCAACTTTGGGTCATGCCGGGTAGGGATAGAAGACCATCCACGTAGTGGCGGGACGGAATTCAGATAATCAATAGGGTATTTCCCCTTCGATATTTCCACTTAACCGGATGCTCCGAAAGATTCATTTCCCCCAAAAGATGGAGACAGATGGGAGGTGTATCGGTGACACTCCCTTGGCCCACCGGGGTTGATAACGTTAGATTGGATTTCGGCAGCATCTCCCCTTTACTCGGATCATGCCCGGAGAAGAATAGGCGATCATCCACGGATTGCCGGGATGAAAGCCGAAAGAAAAAGGGCACTAGGCCCTGGATCAGTGTAAATGTTGGGGAGGGTTCCCCGTTCATTTATCCCATGGGGTGTACCCAATGACCTATGGATATCCCTCGGATCGGTATGGTGGGGTGATCAAAAGTTGGACAGAGGGGGAAAGGTTCTCGGCACGGCAAAAATAAGCATAAACAGGCTTCCCGACGCGGGGAAAAGGGGTTCTCGGCGTGCCTCTTGGAGGGACTTCTCGGCATGGCTGAAACAAAGGGGAAGAGGGTTCTCGACGCTCAGTTCTCGGCGCACAAAGGGCCACGCCGGGAGCTGTTCATCGCACCGAGGGATGCTGGCGCCGGGAAGGTGATGGTTTTGGGTGCCGGGAACGTTTATGGGGTTTTATGGTACTCTATTTTGAGGATTTTCTTTGGGATTCAGATGACGACTGGGGGATTTTAGGATGCAAACTAGGAGGGAGTCGAGGGCTTTACCAAGTTAACATCAAGGAGTCGCAGGGATGAAGGGGGGTTCGAGGGATTAAAGTCACCAGGCATTCGAAACCCTCTGGAACAGGCTTTATGCCATTTATGTCGTCGGCCCTCCAGGGGATCTGTTGTGTAGTGGACAGCGGATCTAGAGGGGAGGGGTGAATAGATCAGCCCCACTTTTCGCAATGCGGCCCTCTAAACAGCTAGTTAAAATGAATTGCAGCGGAATAGAAACTAGCTTCCAAGAATGCTATGATTCACTTAGCAAGATAAGCAAGATATATAATAATTCGATCCTAAGCATGCATCTAGAACGAATCAATCACACAAGCAAACCACACTAGATAGGATTTTTAAGGTGGTTCGGACTGAATCCTCAGCCCTACGTCCACCCCTCACCAAAACCCGGTGAGGCTTCACTTGTGCAGCGCACCAACCCGCAAATCGGAAACCACCGATTGCCTTCCTACTAACCAACGGTAGGGACGTCAACACCGCAGATCGGAAACACCTCCGATTGCCTTCCTACTAACCAACGGTAGGGACGAATCACAACTTCAATGTTTAATCAATATTGAAAGGAAAACAAATGTGAATGAACTAAGACAAGAAATTGAGTTATGAGTAGAAATGAATTGGCCCTTGTATGAAATGTTGATCAGCAACAAGGATCCTCTTGGCTTAAACTCAATCTTCTTGATTCACCCTTGATTGGATGAATGTTCTTCACGGAGTACTGTTCACGTGAACAGTACCTCTTCCTTCAATTCTTCTCTCTTGATCTTCTCTTTGAACTTGAATGAGGTTGAAAGAACTTGAATGGATGAAGATGATCTCCCTTGAGAGTGAGCTTCAATGGATCCCCTTGAGATGATGAAGAGGATAGATGAAGATTTGATGAAGAGCTTCTTCCCGGAGTATCTTGATTTCCTTCTTGAAATATACTCCTTCTAGCTTTCTTTGATCACCCTTCTTGCCCTTGATTGCTTCTTGCTTTGTAGGAGGTTGCTTGGCTTCAGATCTGAGCTTGAATCACCTTGGATGGATGAAGAACTTCCTCCCGAAACACTGTTCACGGAGGTGCTACAGTAGCTCGAAAATGGGCTCCCTTGAAGGCTTGAAGCATTAGGGTTTTCATCCCCTCATGTGTTGGTTTTATAGACCTTGAATGGTCTATAGACAAGCCTCAGACCAGATCCACAATTTGTGGGTGATTAGGTGACATTTGGATTAAAGAAATCAAGGTTGAATGGCCCTTTTCGAAGTTGGAAACAAAGTCAAAAATGAAGGCTCGGGGCTGGCGGTCGATCGGAATTCATGGGCCGGTCGACCGGAACCTGTTGCAGCCAGAACGTTTCGGCTCTGGCAAAACCGGTCGACCGGACGCCTGGGGGCGGTCGACCGAAACCTGTAACAATGTCAACATTTCAGTTCTGGGAAAACCGGTCGACCGGAAAAGTAGGGGCGGTCGACCGAAATCTGTAATTCCTGGAGTGTTTCGTTTCTGGAAGAACCGGTCGACCGGAAAGGCAGGGGTGGTCGATCGAAACCTGTAAAATGTTGAATTCTTAGGCTCTGGCAAATCTGGTCGACCGGCCAAGGTGTGTAGGTCGACCGGAAATACCTATACCTGCAAAAATGAAGTGTTAGACCAATGAAACATGTTCATAAGTCAAGATATTCATGTCCTCATCAATTTCATGTATTTTGGGATTGAAATCAACATAGAATATGCTTTGAGCATTTCTAAATTTTGTTCCGGGGGCTTCGCCCCTGGAAACCCCAGCAAGGGGCGCTGCCCCCTTGACCCCCGCGCAGGTCGATCCGCGTGCGAGGGCGCAACATTGAGCTTTCATGTGCATATCTGTCATAAACAGAACAGAACATATGTCAGTCATATAAGAGTGAAAAGCAACAATGACGAATAGTGTTTAGCCATTATCAAAACCAAGAATATCACAGAACACATATGACCATAGAATGATGTCGAATGACCCAAGTGACCATATGAAACTCAAATAACCACAGGGGCACAACAGGATCAAGAGATGACTGTCTCTAATCCCTGTAATGGCCCCGATGGCTTGGGAAACTCGAGAAGGATAGAGACTCCATTGCGTTAACATCATCTATGTCGTCGAGGGAGAGAGGGGGAAAAAACCCAGGAATCCACAGAAGTAAGGATCGGGGCTCTGTAATAGCTCCATCGAGACTGGAGAAAAGAGTAGCAGAGAGTGTTCGATAACCACTCGGGCGAACGACAGACATTCGAAACCACGGATTCATCAATAAAACGATGCTACAGAAAGGTTAACGACAACAATCACCAGAGAGAGGTGAGGGGGAAGAATCCCGGGCTTCCATTCATTCAATCGGTCTCATCATTCACATTCCATCAGTTACAGAGATATAATTTGAACGATAATAGAGAAGAACTATAGATATTGTTCAAATCGAAAAAGAGCCCACAAAAAGGGGAGGAAAGGGTACATCAGATGAAGAAATAAAACCCATTCGGATAACAAGAAGATGGGGGGAGGGCGGAGCATTGACTCTTCTCCCTCCCCAAGCACCCACCTTCTCCTTTCTTCAGCTTCGGCAGCAGCTTCTCTTCTCTCTCTCCTTTGGTATCTGGCTATCTGAATATCTCTCTTCCTTTTTTTTTCTTCGATGGCTCTCTCTATCTTTTTTATCCCTCTTCTTAAGCGAACGAAATGGGGGGGTTTTATAGGCACAACACTCCCCTTCTCGGCATGATCCACTTTGGCGCGTCTTTCACACCTTCCCGGCGCGCCTCAGTCGATTGCGGAGGCTTCCGGCGCCAAGAGTATAGCTTCTCGGCGCCCCTCCCGTGGGCTTTAGGCTTTGGTGAGGAGCTCCCGGCGCCACCCTTATGGGCCCATTTAGGGCTTTTAATGTTTTGATCTCTCTCATCGGCGGGCTTGAGCTGTCAAAGATGCCTAACCTGCCTTTTCATCTGCCAGTCCCTCGAATCTGTCAGAACTGGTGAAGGCCTCTGAGTTGGTGAGTTGACATGGTATTATCAGAACATTTTTTGGAGATTTTCATCAGTCAATAGACCGCAATTCTTTATCAGCACTGCCATCTGGGCGATGACAACACCGGACATCAGCTCGGCCGGGGAGGGCTTCAACCGGGTGATAGCTTTAGTGACCACTCTTCTGTAGTTCTGGCTTTGCATGAATCCCTGGGATCTTCATTTCTGATTCAATCTTCTCTTCGGTCTCGTCTTTATTCTTGATTATATTTCAGGTGTCAACACAGAGCCAGCGCACTCGTTGAAGGCATGTCCAAGGATTCATATTCAAAGTCTATACATTCGGTTGTTTCATGCATACACAAGCACTTAAAGTCTGAACATCCTTCAGTGAAGACTGTACACACTTCAGTGCATATGTGCATCTCCTTCAAGATAAAGTCTGTACATTCATTAAGTCTATACATTCTATTGCATATGCATCTTTCATACTAAGTCTACACACGGCGATCTTGAGTTACCCAGCAAGTCTGTACATCTCTCTAATATTCTCTTATGACTGTTTGACAAGTGAATGGCTCATGGATAAAGGGGCAAACAATTGGCACGTGATCCAAGGATGGACGAGGTGACCAGATCATGACACGTGGAAAGCATTGAGTTGGGATGCTGCCACATGGGCCATGGCATTTGGGCGAGAATCTGGAGAGTACACGCCCTAGCTGCTGCGGCTATAAATATGGAGCTTCTTCCTCAGAAGAAGACTGATAGAAAAAGAAAGATCGAGCAGAGATCAAGAGAAGAAGAGAAGTGCAGCAGAGAAGAAGAGAGATCGAGAGAGTAGCAGAAGAAAGAAAAGAAGAAGAAGAGAGAAGCTGAGAGCCAGAGTGAGAGAGCAGAAGAAGAAAAAGAAAAAGAGAAATAGATATGGAAAGCTCGTGAAGAAGAAGAGAAGCTTCATTGTCTTCACTGGACTTTGGATCAGATCCAATCCAGTTTGCTCCTGCGAGAGCTACCTTGTGCATTTCATTTTCCAGCTTTCAGTCACTGCGTTTTGATCATTTATTGTTTTTGTTTTTAACTGTTCACAGTTGTTCTTCCGATCCTCTGGTTTGAGATCGGGTTCCCTCCGGTTTGGAGGAAGAGAGACTTGCGTCTCTGGTTTCCAGTGACTGGGTGTCACTGGTGGTTCCCCTCCGGTTTGGAGGAAGGGAGATCTGTTCTCCGGTTGCTAGTGACTGGTGTCGCTAGCGGTTTCCCTCTGGGTTTCAGAGGAAGAGAGACTTGGGTCTCTGAGTTTCCCTCCGGTTTGGAGGAAGGGAGGATTGGTCCTCCGGTTGCAGGTAGTGGTTGCTACCTATGGGTTCCCTCCTGGTCTGGAGGAAGAGAGACTTCGTCTCTGGTTGCTAGTGACTGTGAGTCACTGGTGGTTTCCCTCCGGTTGGGAGGAAGAGGGGAGGTTGTTCCCCTGGTCAAGCTGTTTGGCAGCACTTGTTTGCAGACTGAGTCTGCGGTTCTAGCTTATTGCTAGTGGAAGCCTCACTCCGGTTTGGAGTGAGGGGTGGACGTAGGTCTATGGACCGAACCACCTAAAAAATCCCTTGTGCAGTGGCTTGATTTGTTTTATTTTGCTTCCGCTAGGTGAATGCATAGGCCCGCTCCAAGTGCTTGCTTACAGGTTTAATAGAAGAATTGATTAGCTTTTCAGTTTGCTTAAATTTATGAAGTGAGCGAGATTTTAAGAGAGCGAAACTTTAATTTGGGCAATTTCGAAGAGGGATACATTCACCCCCCCCTCTGTATCCGGGCCTCGCACCCTAACAATTGGTATCAGAGCAGGTTGCTGTGCATAGGATCTAACAATCCGCAGCATATCCTACATCTTTCGTGGTGCATTTCAGAGTGGGTGTCTTGTGCTCGGTGTTTTGTTTCACTGACTTAGTGTCTTGCTTTGCTGTTCTATTTTCGGTGCATTTATCATTTCTCGATGGCCCATCCACCGATCTTCAGAGGTAATGACTTTGATATATGGCTGGAAAAGCTGCATCGGTATGTGAGGACAATTGATCCTAATCTTTGGACGGTGATAACTCACGGTCCTCATAAATTGTCGAGGGATGTATCTAAATGGACCGATAAGTCAACACTAGAGCATTAGTTTTAATGAAAGAATGAATTGACAGAGCTCTAATCTCATATATTTCTTCTTGCAGGTCTGCCAAGGAGATTTTAGAAAGACTAAAGCTTATCAGGAATCGCAACACATGTCTGATGGTTGACAATGATGGACAGCAAGAAGAAAATGAAGAAGGAGATGAAGATGAGGTACCTTCTGAATTTGATAATTATGATATGGATGATTGGATTGTAGCATACAATGATTTGCTTGATTCTTACGAAAAGTTGAAAAAATGAAATAAATCTCTAAAAAGGAAGTTGAATGATCATGTGAAAGTTAATTCTGGAGGTGAGGATATGGAAACTCTGAAGACAGAAAATGAGATATTCAGAAGACAACTAAAAGATTTTGATTCTGTTACTTCAGATCTAGATCATTTGAAATCTGAGAAAGGAATGCTTATGAAACAAATTGGTTTACATAAAAAGGAAAATCAAGAGCTTGCTTGTGAAATTGCTGAACTAAAGGAAAAACTTAGCTTGATTGATGATGATCAGGTTCATAACGATAATGTAGTTCAGAATGAAAAGTTGGAAAAAGATTTAGAGTGTGTTAGTTCTGAATTGAATGTCTTAAAAGCTGAGAATGAATGTCTTAGGAAACAGAGCTCAAAAGTCAATACTGAAATTACATGTGAATCTGTTTGCAAGGATTGCTCATGTCTAAAAGAAGTTAACGAGAGTCTTAATTTTGATCTTGAATGGTATAAGGATCTTGTTGTCTCATTAAGAAATGAGAATAATGAATTGCTCAATAAAAGTTTGAAAGATGAACAGAGAGAAGAAGCTCTAATAGAACAGCTAAGTTCCATTACTAATGACAAAAATTCTGCTGAACAAATCCTAAATTTGAAATCTGAAAATGAAAAATTGAAACTGATACAAAAGGGGAATGAAGAGTTGAAGCAATTAAACACTGCTATGTCAGAGAGACTGCTTGCTCTAGAAAAAGGAAAATATGTTGTTGAAAATTAATTTGAAAATCAGCTCAAACTCAAACAGGAAAATGAAACATTGATAGGTCTGAATGATGCTCTGCATAACCAGGTTATTTCATATGAAACTGAAATTGTTGGCCTAGAACTTAATGTTTCAAAGCTTTAATCTAAAATCTCTGACTTGAACAAATCTCTTGGAAAATTTGTGAGTGGAAAGGATAATTTGGATAAGCTCCTAGGTTGCAAAATTAATTTCCAACGTGAGGGTCTGGGTTTTAACCCAGCTAATAAAAAGGGGTTTGACAGTAAGCTTCACACTTCATTTGTGCATAGTTCTGAGTCAACCAGCACATCTATTGTACCTATCTTCGAATTCAGTGCTCAGAAAAATCAAAAATCCATTGTCAATTCTAAATATGCAGAACAAATTCAGAAACTGAAAAGGAATGAAAATCTTCAGAAAAAGAACAAAAACACTCCTGCTGGTACAAAGAAAGCTGCACACAAGACACATGATCTCTCACACACTCATACTAAAAAGGGGTCATGTTATTATTGTGGGAAATTTGGTCATGAGATGGCTGAGTGTTTTGTGATGAAGAAGGATGATTTCAAATTTAACAGAATTCATGCTAGGAATTCTCAGGTTAAGAAATCTTCTTTAGCTCAGAATAAAGAATTCAGTGCTTTTACTGTCACAGAATTGGTCATCTTATGCACAATTGTAAGCTAAAGAAACAGGATGATTTTAATGCTAGAAAATTGCATGATAGAACTGTTCAGACTAAAAATCATGCAAGTCATAAGAAGAAAATTCAATGTTATTATTGTGGCAAGCTGGGCCACACTGGAGCTCACTGCTGGCATAAACAGGGAAAGAAACTTAATTTTGAATTTGTCAAATTCCCTGCAAATAGAAATATTTTTGGTAGGAATAAAGCTATTTTTAAAGAAAAGATTCTTGCATATTTTGAATGTGGAAAACCTGGCCACCGAGCTTCTGAATGTTGGTGGGCAGGTAATGGTAAATCAAAATTTCATGCAAGCAACAGAAATTTTTCTGCCAACTTACATAGATTCCATGATTATAATAATGTCTACAAAAAGAATTCAAGGGCTGTTACATCATGTAGATATTGTGGAAAGTATGGTCACTCTATGGACAATTGTTACCTAATGAATCATGATGACCATGTTGCTAAGAAATTATTTAGAACACCTGTCAGGGCTAACACAGGACCCAAAGCTGCTTGGGTCCCTGCAGGATCAAAATGATCAAAAACTTTACAGGTGTGCCTTGGATTGAGGAATAAAGAGGGGTAAATTAAACCAAGGCACCCAAGTTGATAAAGCCCCATTCAGGTAAATTCTTCACATCTGTTCAAATGAAATTTATGCTTGATCTGATGAGTCATAGTTTCATGCATACATGCTCCTTTATTTGTTTTGACACTTGCATTGAGTTTCATGGGCTTACTTGCTTGTATGTTGAGCTGTGTATGCATTTGACATACAGTCTTTGAAAATCTGATGCACTTAGGACTGTTGGTAATTGCATTATCATGCATGACCACCATGGTATATCAAATGGTAAGCTACTAAAAGACAGGTAAAATCTATCTGGAGGTTCTTACTATGTGTGAGATGGTCCTTCTAGACCAAGTTCTCCGCCTAGTACCATGGGTCATATCACTTTATAGGGCAGTCTGAATGAGCATAAATTTTAAAAACACGTGCAGTGCCTTAATTGCATATCATGCACTTTGTTAGGGGGAGTTTGACTGATGTTGCATTTGAAGAGTAGTGCATGTCATGAAATTTGAAAAACCACAAAGGATATTCCATTGCATCTAGACAGGGGGAGCATTCCTGTTTGATCACCTCTTCACCTCTTGAACTCCTTCTGTCTAGCAATCTGATCCATTCTCTTGGCAAATGTGTGGTTCACTTGAATTCCTTGCTGTCTACACTTGTGTAGCTATTCTGTCTGAACTCCAGACTCAGCTATTGATTTCTAAACTGCACTGTTCTAATGTTCACTCCTTGTCTCATCATGATTGCTTTCTGCTATTCTCTCAATAAAAATATTTTGTTGACTCCACTGATTTACTGCAATATCAATGTTGATTCATCTGAATGAGGAAAGATTTTAGTCAGTGCACCCTAATCATAAATCAGAAATATTCTGAAAAGAAGAATCTTCTATTATACTGACTTCAGAATGTTTTGATAAATCAAATTGATTTAAGTCTAATGTATTTCCTAAGTCTAGATTTAGAATTCTTGAAAATATCTGAATCATCATGGTTAATAAATCTTAACCAATTGTCTCATGAACTTCATGCAAAACCTTCTGAAATCTGAAATTTTAAAAGACATGGCTATCTTTGGTTAAGATACATGTAGAGAATATTGTTCTTAAACAATTAAGTGTACTGAGCTTTGTCTGGAAAACTTGAAAATATGAGAAAAAAAATTATGCATGAGCAATGACTTTGGTCACAGAGAAACTGGGTTCTCTATCAAAGAAATAGAGCAAGCCCATGTCATGAAGTGCCATAGTTACCTCTCTTCTAAAAATATATGAAAATCTGGCAGAGCAATGGCATGGTTGTGTTGAATAACTGGGGATTCTGGCCTCTGATCAAGGTGTCTCCTCATGTAAAAAGACACTCCAAATTGCTAACTCTGTTCTCCTTGAGAGGCAATATGGTTGTCACACTAAGTAACTGGGTCACTTCACCTAAGACGTGTTGTGCCCCACGTAAAAAGGTGTTGACTGAACCAAACTTGCTCAGGAAAAATAAGTGCTGATCAATAGAAAATTCTGAAAAACTAAAGACAAGTTCAAACACATTTATCTCTGTTTAATCTCAATATTATCTTGTGTAACTTCCATAGGAGTCATTGAATTTAAATGAGTAAGATGGAAGGAGGTTAAACATGAATATCATATGAGTTGTTGGTTCATTTCTATTAAAAGGTGTTTCAGATATGAGTATTGAATTTTCTTGATAAACTTTGAATACATCACTCTTAAATCATGATGGTAAGTTTAAACTCATTCATAATCTATTATAATTGAAGAATGTGAAATTCGTTTACAAAGATTTATGAATTTGGTGTGCTAATGAAAATCTTGCTTTCTCATTTATTCTTTGTGCTTACAGATTGTGGTAATCCTTGAGTGCCTATGTACTTTTGTTGATAGATGCTTATCTCCTCTTGACATACCTCAACTCCTTTCTAACTTTAAGGGGGAGATTAACCTGCTTGTCACTTCTTGGCTATCCTTCACATGTTGTGCATGATCTTATCTGGCTGGTATAGGAGAGCATACAGCTGCATCATAGACTTGAATTGTGCTTCATTGTTTAACTGCCTCTGTGTCCTTCATGTCTACATGACTAAGTAAAAGGGGAGTATTTGATTTATTCATATCATGTATGCTTGTATTTCTCATCTCAAACTATTTTTCTTTTTGATGAAGTCAAAGGGGGAGAATAGTTTGACATGTGTTAGTGTGACTCATAGTGTTGCCATCATCAAAAAGGGGGAGATTGTTGTGCCCCTGTGATTTTGATGATAGCAAACACTATGAGTTATCTGAACATCTGTGACATGATTTTGAACTCTATGATTTTGATGATTGCATATCATGAACATATGTGTCTGAATGATAGTTCTGCTTTGGGCATATGAATGTGTTATCTTGCATTAGTGCAGACATACAGTTCATACAGCATTACATTCTGTCAAATATCAAGTCTATACATTGCATATGTTTGTGCATCAGTGCATTAACAGAGTCTATACATCGTCTTGGTGTAGGCGTGACAAAGTTTGTACATTGCATCGCATGCTCACATAGTCCATGCGTTCATTCATTGATCAAGTCTGAACAGCCAAAAGCCAATGCATCCATCGTCTCAATCAGCGTCTCACTCAAGTCTATACACTGTCTTAGCACACACGAAGTCTGTACAGCCTTTGCATTGCACATAAAGTCTATACACTCCATCGTCTCACTTAGCATCTTATGCCATCAAGTCTGTACATCATGCATCGTCTTTCAAAGTCTGTACATCGTTGGCTTGTGCATGCATCATCTTTCAAAGTCCATACATTGTCTAGCACACACACGTTCAAAGTCTGTACATCCGACCGTCTCATTCAACATCTCATGCCATCAAGTCTATACATCGTGTGCATCTCGCTGCTAAGTCTATACATTGGCTAAGTCTGTACAGGGTCTAGTTGCATCATGTGCTTCATGCATATTAAGTCTATACATTGTGCACCGTCTCACTTAGCGTCTCATGCTAAGTCGATACATCTGTTTGCCTTGGTTCATGCAAAGTCTATACATCGCTGCATTACACACGTTCGAAGTCCATACATTGCATTGCTTCATGCACTAAGCCTGTACATCGGCAAGTCTGTACATCGGATCAAGCCTTTGTGCATTAGTGTACATCGGCAAGTCTGTACATCGGAACAAGCCTTTGTGCATTAGCGTACATCGACAAGTCCATACATTGCATTGCCTTATGCAGCGGAACTGAGCAAGTCTATACATTCCTCATCTTTACCTATGCTCAATGTTTTAGCACTTCCACCAAGTCTACACATTCCTTACAGCAAGTCTATACATTAGCTGAGCATAGTCCATGAGTAAGTCTATACATTCGTTGTGCATAGTTCATGCATTGCACGAAGTCTGCACATTGTGTGTTGCTAGGCTCATACATCATTTTAGTAACTCTGCACATTGGTGCACACAGAGTCTGCACACTCGTTGAAGGCATGTCCAAGGATTCATATTCAAAGTCTATACATTCGGTTGTTTCATGCATACACAAGCACTTAAAGTCTGAACATCCTTCAGTGAAGACTGTACACACTTCAGTGCATATGTGCATCTCCTTCAAGATAAAGTTTGTACATTCATTAAGCCTATACATTCTATTGCATATGCATCTTTCATACTAAGTCTGCACACGGCGGTCTTGAGTTACCCAGCAAGTCTGTACATCTCTCTAATATTCTCTTATGACTGTTTGACAAGTGAATGGCTCGTGGATAAAGGGGAAAACAATTGGCACGTGATCCAAGGATGGACGAGGTGACCAGATCGTGACATGTGGAAAGCATTGAGCTGGGATGCTGCCGCATGGGCCAAGGCATTTGGCGGGAATCTGGAGAGTACACGCCCTAGCTGCTGCGGCTATAAATATGGAGCTTCTTTCTCAGAAGAAGACTGATAGAAAAAGAAAGATCGAGCAGAGATCAAGAGAAGAAGAGAAGTGCAGCAGAGAAGAAGAGAGATCGAGAGAGTAGCAGAAGAAAGAAAAGAAGAAGAAGAGAGAAGCTGAGAGCCAGAGTGAGAGAGCAGAAGAAGAAAAAGAGAAAGAGAAAGAGATATGGAAAGCTCGTGAAGAAGAAGAGAAGCTTCATTGTCTTCACTGGACTTTGGATCAGATACAATCTAGTTTGCTCCTGCAAGAGATACCTTGTGCATTTCGTTTTCCAGCTTTCAGTCGCTGCGTTTTGATCATTTATTATTTTTCTTTTTAACTGTTCACAGTTGTTCTTCTGATCCTCTGATTTGAGATCGGGTTCCCTCCGGTTTGGAGGAAGAGAGACTTGCGTCTCTGGTTGCCAGTGACTGGGTGTCACTGGTGGTTCCCCTCCGATTTGGGGGAAGGGAGATCTGTTCTCCGGTTGCTAGTGACTGGTGTCGCTAGCGGTTTCCCTCTGGGTTTCAGAGGAAGAGAGACTTGGGTCTCTGGGTTTCCCTCCGGTTTGGAGGAAGGGAGGATTGGTCCTCCAGTTGCAGGTAGTGGTTGCTACCTGTGGGTTCCCTCTGGTCTGGAGGAAGAGAGACTTCGTCTCTGGTTGCTAGTGACTGTGAGTCACTGGTGGTTTCCCTCCAGTTGGGAGGAAGAGGGGAGGTTGTTCCCCTGGTCAAGCTGTTTGGCAGCACTTGTTTGCAGACTGAGTCTGCGGTTCTAGCTTGTTGCTAGTGGAAGCCTCACTCCGGTTTGGAGTGAGGGGTGGACGTAGGTCTGTGGACCGAACCACCTAAAAAATCCCTTGTGCAATGGCTTGATTTGTTTTATTTTACTTTCACTAGGTGAATGCATAGGCGCGCTCCAAGTGCTTGCTTACAGGTTTAATAGAAGAATTGATTAGCTTTTTAGTTTTCTTAAATTTGTGAAGTGAGCGAGATTTTAAGAGAGCGAAACTTTAATTTGGGCAATTTCGAAGAGGGATACATTCACCCCCCCTCTGTATCCGGGCCTTGCACCCCAACATATAAGTCATGTAATCCAGTCAAGGAGCGGATTCCCCTCCTCGCTAGAACCAGTCTCTCTGTCCCCAGGAATCCCTGTTGTGTTGTTGTTGCCCTGTCGCTGTTGCACGGACTAAGCCCTCCCGACGTCGCGGCTCCCAGGGTCCCTGACTCTCTCTTCGGTAGTAGAAACAAAGGTATTCGGATTCAATCCAATGTAAAATAAACACCGATTGCTTGCGACCGGTGGGGAAAGACGTCCAGTACACGAATCCCCATAATCGCCTGTGCAATCGCACCCGTGGAACCCCTTCTATCCATGTGTCTCCAGATCCCTCGAGCCACGTGCCGCGTCCTGGTGACGCTTCCCCGGTCAATCCTCGGTTCCATAGGTGATTGTCGAGAAATTGACTGACACGCCTGCATTCCTCCCAGCCATCCCTGTCCCAGTCTCCCAGGATGATGAACCATATGCCATCCCTTCCAGTGCGTTCCTATTGTTCTCTCTGCCTTCTTCTCAATACCCCCAGAATCCCCGCGTGCCCAGTCAACCTATCTCGACCTTCCGTAAAAGGTGAGTCTACACCCCCGCCGGGAGGACAAAATGACAAGTGACTCCCCCGCAGTCGCAAACACCGCCGAATGAAATATAAGGAAATTTTGTGACGAAAATAAATTCGCCGCTAACTCGTCACTAATCTACCATGATTTCTTCTACGGCTGTTACGTCGTTAAAGATCCGCCGCTAAATTATTGCAAATCCACCGCAAATAAGCCATAAAGATAGTCACTAATCCCTCTTAATTCTATCACAAAACATAATCGCATAGATCGCTGAAGAGCTATCTTATTAGTCGCTAATCCCTCTCAAATCCATCACAAAACATAGTGATCTTTGAAGAGCAATCTTATCGGTCGCTAATCCCTCTCAAATCCGTCACAAATAAAATGAAGTCGCTTGCCTTATCGGTCGCTAATCCCTCTCAAATCCGTCATGAATATTTTTATAATCTTTTAAATAAATGATTTTTTAAAAAAAGCAGATGAACCTGTAATTATACATTCCACACATAACACTAACAACTAAATATAAATGCACACACTTACCACACACTCAACAAGTAAAAATTTTACAATACTGAATTAAAATGTTCAATTAAATATAATAATTGAATTGTTTAATTTTAATGTAATATAAAAAAATATCAAGAAAGATCCTCCTCGTCCTCCCTGTCATCGTGTGATAAACACGTAGAAGGATTCTACATTCGACATGCAAAATAAAAGAACATTAGACGTACGCATATGAAATAAATTTGATAAAAATTCAAAAATTAAAATTCAATCAGACAAAAGTTTCAACTATTGGGCCCTCGAACCCGACTTCTTTGGCTTTGTGCTTTACTTAATTTCTAAATCAAAGATTTGAGCGTCGAGCTCACTCTGGGAATCCGATTTAGATTCCACTAGCTCTCACAGGCCACTCACACATTTCTGGTTGTGTTGGAATAATCAACATGTCAGTCGGACCTATATTTCTGATATTAGGCCCTTGAACCCAACTTCTTTGGTTTTTTACTTAATTTTTAAATGTGTAATTTGAGCGCCAAGGCCAATCCGAGAATCTGATTTGGATTTCGTCAGCTCTCACAGGTCACTCATATATTTCTGGTTGTGTTTTAGAAATCGGCATGTTGATCAGATCAGTATTTCAGATATTGGGCCTCCGAACTCGACTTCTTTGGTTTTTAACTTAACTTAATTTGTAAATATTTGATTTGAGCACTGAGGCCAATCCGGGAATCTGATTTGAATTCCGTCAGCTCACACAGGTCACTCACACATCTCCGGTCATGTTGGAACAATCGACAAGTGGATCAGACCAGTATTTCAAATATTGGGCCCCCGAACCCGAGTTCTTTGGTTTTCTACTTAACTTGATTTCTAAATGGGAGATTTGGGCACCCAGTCCAAATCATGAATCTGATTTGGATTTCGTCAACTCCCATGGGTCACCCACACATTTTCAGTCATGTTAAAATAATCGACAAGTCGATCAGATTGGTATTTCAAATATTGCGCTCCCAAACCCGACTTCTTTGGTTTTCTATTTAACTTAATTTCTAAATGGGAGATTTAAGCGCTCAACCCAAACTGGGAATCCGATTTGGATTCCGTCAGCTCCCACTGGTCACTCTTTTTTTATATATAAACGAGACCAAAGAGAACTCTTGGGGGAATGCACAATTTGTGCTTATTCCATCTAAAGTCTCCGGCCCAAATCTTATTTATAATGAAGAAAATCTTTACAAAAGAACGACGGGACATACCCCTGGGAGTGTAACAAAAGAAAAATGAAAGAACCAAAAGAATACCAAAGAACCTCATCTCCTCCAGCTAGGGAGACCAGCCGCATCCACTGTGGCGCACTCGTGCGCTCTTCTAGGAATCTCCTTCCAACATGTGAAATCCTGATTGATGCGAGCTGTGCAAGCCAAGGATGCTAATGCATCCGCAACAGTGTTTCCTTCTCGATATATGTGTTGAAGACTCCATTTGTTTCTATAAGAGTATCCTTGATTTCATCCCACCATCTGTAGATCCTCCAGGGAGGGTGTTGACTGGACTGTATCATAGTGACTAAAGCTTTAGAGTCCGAATAAATGGCAGCCACTGGTAGTCTGCTCTTTTCCAGAATTCTCAACCCATCTAAAAGTGCTCTAGCCTCAACCACCATGTTACTCCCAACACCATAATAATATGAAAACCCATGAATCAGTTCCCCTCTACTACTCTTAATGCATCCACCTCCACCTGAATGGCATGGGTTGCCTTTGGCAGCCCCATCCACATTTAAGGAATATCCCATTCCAGGGCAAGACCATCTGATCAGTTTAGGAAAATTCTCTTTACAGTTGTAAGACAAATTGAAGTGTTCTAGAACACTTCTTTCATTATTCGTAGGAGCTTTGCTGAATCGAATATATCTCAAGGAGAATTCAATCTGCTTCATTATCCGTTGCTGTAAAACTCTTATAGAGGTCCCCTTTTCTTCATATCTGAGTTTGCAGCGAGCTTTCCAAGTTTTCCATAATATGAGAAGCATAGCAAGGATGGCTACATAACCTACATGAGCTTTTTTGTCAGCTGTACATAACACATCCTAGCAAAAACCTGTAACTGAGTTCAGAACTCTACACCTAGAAGCAAAGAAAGGCCTGAACATCCTCCATAGGGGCTGTGCTATTTGGCTATTACCAAACAAATGATTCAGATTTTCTTCTTGATTAGTACTCTTACAGCATACACATTTAGAGGGGAGGCAAATGCCAGTGTATTTAATAGAGCTATCAACTGGGACTGCCAAATTCAAAATCCTCCAGCAAAACATAGATGCCCTCAGGGGAATATGTTCTCCCCATATCTTCCTTAACGCCAGCCTTCTATTGCCCTGAGGTCTAATTGCATTATAAGTCGATTTGCTGGAGAAAATGCCATCAATGCTAGCGGCCCACACACACATGTCTGATTGCTGTTGAAGATGAATATTACCACTGTTTGTTGCAATGTTGGATGGAATGTAAGACCAAACCATGTTATTGGGGTTCTCAACAGCCTCCCTTAAAGTGACTTTTGGGAAGTTAGCATGCGGAGCCAAAGTAGATCCATACCAATTATCCTTGAGTATGTCGATGGAGTTGCCATCCATAGGGATCCAACGAGTGTTGGAGAGCACCACTTGCTTGGCCTGATTGTAAACATCCTTTCGGATACCAGTAGGGAACGGCTTCTCTATTGTGCTGAGATGACCCTTTACATACTTAGTGGATGCAAATTGGGACCAAAGAGATGTCCCATTAATAATTCTCCATATCTGTTTAGTGACCATTGTTAATTGAATGTGTTGCAGCCTTTTGATGCCAAGCCCACCTTCTTCAATAGGTTTGATTATGTTGGACCAAGATACCCAGTGGCGCTTAGAGCCGTCATTGCCACTCCAGAAAAATCTGGCACACAGCTTATTTATTAAGTCAATGAGTGTAGCAGGTAAGCAAGATGCACTAGCGGTGTATATTGGGATAGATTGGAGCATAGAGTTTATTAGGCTTCTTCTGCCGGCTTGAGATAAATATTTCGACTGCTAGCTCTCTAGCCTTGTGCAAATTTTATCAACCAGATATTTGTAATGTGATATTTTCTTTCTTCCTTCATAAAGTGGGACTCCAAGGTATGATTGCAGCCCATTTTTATGCTGGAAACCAGCACTGTCAGCTATTCTTCTGATCACAGCAGGGGAAGCTTTGCTAGATACAATAAAGCTGCTCTTGTTGCTATTCACTTTCTGACCAGAGGATGCCGCATAATCTCTTATGAATTGTAGAAGACATGATGTGGGACGAGACCACGGACATGACTCAAATGAGAATGCAGTCCTCGGACTCTAGGTGAGCACGTGATTGTCCCTTAACGAGGGAAGCGTCGGACGTGCACGGTTGAGAAACCGGCAAGAGCTAGGGTGGTCAATTCTCTTTTGTGCCCGGATCAGGTCATGGGACGGTCACGCTCTCTCTCTCGCAGCAGCGGTGAAATAAATATTACGAGCTAACGGCCCTACACATGCTCTCTAGCAGCGGCATATAAAGCATATAAGGAAATAAGCGAAATGCTGAGTGTAAGAGCGAATACGATACCTCCACGCTCTCGGCGTGGGGAAGACGGACCCGGCCGAACTCGTACTCCCGGGACAGTTAATACATGAAGATTATAGCAATGAGTTACAGCCCACTCCACGCAGGGAGGTAAAGGGTGACACAAAGGGGTCCGGGAGGACCGATTTCGGGTTGACGGGCGGCTTCTCGTGTAGCTTCGGCAGCACCCGAACTCGTGACGGTGGGGCCCACGTGCTGTCCGGAGAGGCCGTGTGGGACCCGGTGGCACCGCTGTAGTGGGGGATGCCTGGATGAGCGCTCCGTGGAGTGGAGGTGAGCTGCGATCAGCACCGGTCGGAATAACCGGCCACAGGATCTGCCGGTTCTGTTTTAAGGCGGGCGCTCCGGCGAGAACGGACACTGCGATCAGCCCCGATGTCGGATCGACACGAAACTAGCGCCGTTGGAAAGTTCTCTTGACGTCCTTCAACCTAGGCCTAGAGATCAGACCTAGATATGCACGGCTCTGGGCTTTATTGAATTTTTGAGTTCCTGGTGTACAGTAGCCGAACTCTCAGATCTGCAGGGAAGTTGTCTGAGAACTGCCGTTGACCGCGAGGTAGCTGTCCGATTCAGCTCCTGAGATCTTCACAAAAGTTATAGGATTTTGAACAAGGAAGATGGAAATATTTTTTGTGGACGATTGGAGGTGGCTACGAATTGATATGATTTTTTAACTAGACAGAGGTCGGATCTGGAAACAGGTGGACAGCACTGTACCTAGCTCTGAGAAAGAAATTTGAAAAATAGATGGAAGGCTGATCAAAAATCAGGAAAATTCATGGAGTGAGGGGACGGTGGACAGAACTCCCAGTAAAATTGGGAGGGTTTGGAAAAATCAACAAGATGGTCAGAGGGGGGATTACAGGGGTGCTGTCACACAGATCTGAAACTGGACAGAACTGGGAAACAGAAACACACGAAATTTGAAAAATAGTAAATGATGGAATTTGGATGGGATTGTTTTGTGGAGGTGGGGATTGAAGATAGGAACACACCATAAAAGTTTCAGACCAAGAAGACGTCGCGGCTGATAGCAGGAATTTCTAGAAGGAGCTCCTGTTGGCTGAAGATAGAACTTCGACGGTGGCTCGATGGCGGCTCGTTGGCGGCACGAACGGCGGCGGCGGCGGCACCAGATGAAATCTGAGATTGAGGGGGAGGAGATAGAAGAGATCCACTCTAGAATTGGGGGTTGGAGGAGATGAACACCAGGGAGAGAGGAAGGGGGCGCAAGAAGCTCCAATGGCTTACACAAATTTTCTCTTCATTAATTCAATCAAATGAAAAATTACAAGCATATATGGTGGATGACAAATGACCTAGGTTGCCCATAGATCTAGGATTTGGGAGGGAAAACTAGGGAGTTCATAAGTTTTTATCCCATGTGGTCAAAACACCTAATACATATTTTAATCTAACTTGACCATTTCTATTCAAACTCTACCTAAATCACACCTACCAAGCCTAATAAGGCCAAAGAAGCATGCGCCCCCCTTCATGGGCCAAAGGCCAATCATGGGCCATGAGCCATCCAAAAGCCCATGCTAGTCATGGACCATTCCCACTTAGATGGCCCATGAGAGAGTGTAACCCAATTTGGGCCTTAAGTGACTTAATGACCCATTTGAAACCTAATGACCCAATATGAAGTAACACCCTTAAGTGGACCTAATACATGATACCTAGTAATGGTCTCTTCCTAGAAATGTGGCCCAATGGCTTAATTAAAGCCTTACAAAGAGAGCCCAAATGAAAGAAATCAAAAATTACACACTTTCAAGCCAATACAACTCATAATGCACACCTATACAAGCCAATACACACTAATACACATCCCATAAGCCCTTGATGTCCTCATCAATTCTCCCCGGGTGGGAGGAACTCGACCCCGTCGAGTAGGGGTATGGATGCTCGAGTACTCCGGCGGATCCATCACCGTGCCAAGTAACGCGGGTATGCTCCACTCCAAGTGATCGTCACCTGCTCATTCCATATATACTCGATATGCACGAACTGCTATGGGCTAAAGGTGGACACTCCGGATGGGGCACTCTCAAAAGGGAAGGAAGCAGCTCGAAGACTCACTAGGAATCACCGCTGAGTCCCTTAGGTGACTGATCTAGATATAGATGTAGAACCGATCCCATACTCATCGAGTGAGTCCAATCGCCTCTTACTCATAAGAGAATGACAACGAGCTTACACAAGACACATGCAGACAGACATACCGCACAAAGAAAAAGCACACCGACTCATCTATGACCCTAGACACACCTAATGTTAGTCCGACCCGTACATGGGTGACGGCGGACCAGGACACCCGAATGTGTGCCATGCATGCATCTGACGTAACCGGTGGTCGACATCATGCGGAAATCCTAGACCTCCTAAGGTGGGCCATGCATGCATATGGGATGTGGATGTGGGAGGGCCAAGAGTATCTCCCCTAGATGATGGTGTATCTTGTAAGGGTACGGCTTGGTGGGCATAGACGACCCGGCCAGTGGGGAAGGGGTGTGGTAGCGGACTCCCTCGAAGAAGTGAAGTGAATATGAAGGGTCTAAGGATCCACTAGGGAATGGGTCAAAGGGATCAAAGAAGGTATGACCCCTTGTGGTGGGTTCCCACAAGTCACGGTCCCACGTGTAGAAGTTTTGAAGGTGTGGATAGTCACCTTCTTGAATTGTGACGGGTGGGACGGGGATCGTAGGCAAGAAGTATGATTCCTCCCTCAGACAAAAGGGTATGAATTCGGGCTCGTCCGGTAGCGTGAGAAGTAGAAGAACCTCCGTGGTGACGCAACCCACGGTGCACTCGGAGGTAATGGACCCGAAGGCCGGATGGGTGAAGCTAAGACTAGCGGGTTGGTCAAAGCCTCGCGCCAAAAGATGCGTCAACTTCCATTGTGAATCTAATCCCATGACAAGATCATCCGATGTGTCAACATGGTGACTAGATCGAAATGTGGTATGGAAGGAGTTGACCGGCACTAAAGGGAGGATGGGGTCCATGGATGGAAAGGGAGGTGGGACCAAGCCATCCTTGAGCCAACTAAAAAGCGGCTCGGTGATGTATAGTGTACCCGTTAGAAATACGGGTGGCTCGGGCCTTGGTGGCTCCAAATGAGATGGTTCCGAATCACGTTCGGACGTAGAGGGTGGTGGCATTGGAGCTCTCGAGGGTGAAGAAGCTCTTATCCTTTCCAACAAATCCGAAATCATTTTCTCGAATTCCTCAAAGGAGCTGGTTGGAGTAGGGACCTTGGGGTGGATTCGCTCCTCGTCCCTCGGCCTAGGTGTGGTCCTAGGCTCGGCTATAAGCGGGGCTTCCACTCGGTTGGAGGTACTTGAGTAGGTTGGGATGGGGGTGCCAAGGGGAGGTTGGTTGGAGGTGATTGGGCGGGCCACTAGATTGGGGTCGCCTTGGTGGGCTTGGACGGCGGTGAAGGGGTGGGATTGGGTAGAGGTGTGGCCCACTTGATTGTGGGTGAGTTGGTGGGGTTGGTGAGTGGTATGACCTCCGTGGTTGGAGGTAGGTGGGCGGGGAAAGTAGGCCCTCCTAAGCGCTCTCTTCATTTCTCACCATGACTCGATGGGCCTTAGATTCCTATCCTCCCTCCAATATTTGATGTCCCTCCATGTTTCGGTGGCTTCACCAAAAAGTCACCTTTTGGCAACATCGACTTGCATGGGCCCGTACATATTGTACACCTCAAAGTAGTCGTCCATAATGGCTTCCCACTCTAGGTAGTCACCTGGGTCATCGGACCCGTAGAAGTCCCGGGTTTCGGGCCTAGTGGGGTGATTCGGGTGGTCCTTCCATTTGAGATAGTATCGCCACCATGGATAAGATCCGGGTGTTCGGTAATCCATGGGACACGGAGAAGCTAGTGGATGGCCATGTCGACACTAGTAGATAAACCAACTAGACAATGGACTACAACCCTAGACATGACGACCAAGACTCGGTACGTGGCGGAGCTAACCGATCCGAAGATCACACGCACAAGTGTGCGGCCTTCCCGATAGGCGTAGCCTAACGTTCGGACAACACCTTTTGATATACCGAGTAAAGGGATGTATGCGACCCAAAAGACACTTTTTTTTTATTTTAAAACAATGATGACCCTAAACACGACTTAGACAATGACTAATGACTATACGTAAATGACACTCTTTTTTTTGACACCCTAGACTCAAACTGCTCTGATACCAAATTGATGCGGGACGAGACCACGGACACCACTCGAATGAGGAATGCAGTCCTCGGACTCTAGGTGAGCTCGTGATTGTCCCTTAACGAGGGAAGCGTCGGACGTGCACGGTTGAGAAACCGGCAAGAGCTAGGGTGGTCAATTCTCTTTTGTGCCCGGATCGGGTCATGGGACGGTCAGGCTCTCTCTCGCAGCAGCGGTGAAATAAATATTACGAGCTAGCAGCCCTACACATGCTCTCTAGCAGCGGCATATAAAGCATATAAGGAAGTAAGCGAAATGCCTAGTGTAAGAGCGAATACGATACCTCCACGCTCTCGGCGTGGGGAAGACGGACCCGACCGAACTCGTACTCCCGGGACAGTTAATACATGAAGATTACAGCAATGAGTTATAGCCCACTCCACGCAGGGAGGTAAAGGGTGACACAATGGGGTCCGGGAGGACCGATTTCGGGTTGACGGGCGGCTTCTCGCGTAGCTTCAGCAGCACCCGAACTCGTGACGGTGGGGCCCACGTGCTGTCCGGAGGGGCCGTGTGGGACCCGGTGGCACCGCTGTAGTGGGGGATGCCTGGATGAGCGTTCCCTGGGCTGGCGGCACGCTTGGAACGTCGACCGGAGGCCGGGCGGCTCCGTTCGGCACCGGTCGGAATAACCGGCCACAGATCTGCCGGTTCAGTTTTTCGGCGGCGCTCCGGCGAGAACGGACGTTGCGATCAGCCCCTGATGTCGGATCGACAAGAAACGAGGCGCCGTTGGAAAGCTCTCTTGACGTCCTTCACCCTAGGCTAGAGATCAGACCTGTATATGCACGGATATGGGCTTTATTGAATTTTTGAGTTCCTGGCTGTACAGTAGCCGAACTCTCAGATCTGCAGGAAAGTTGTCTGAGAATTGCGCATGACCGCGAGGTAGATGTCCGATTCAGCTCCTGAGATCTTCACAAAGTTATAGGATTTCGAACAGGAAGGTGGAAATATTTTTTGTGGACTGATTGAGGTGGTCTATGAATTGCTATGATGTTTTCACTGGACAGAGGTCGGATCTGGAAATAGGTGCACAACACTGTAGCTAGCTCTGAGAACAAAATTTGAAAAATAGATGGAAGGCTGATCAAAAATCAGGAAAATTCATGGAGTGCGGGGACGGTGGACAAAACTCCCATTAAAATTGGGAGGGTTTGGAAAAATGAATAAGATGGTCGGAGGGGGGATTACAGGGGTGCTATCACACAGATCTGAAACTGGACAGAACTGGGAAACAGAAACACACAAAATTTGAAAAATAGTAAATGATGGAATTTGGACGGGATTGTTTTTGTGGAGGTGGGGATTGAAGATAGGAACACGCCATAAAAGTTTAAGACCAAGAAGACGTCGTGGCTGATAGCAGGAATTTTGAGAAGGAGCTCCTGTTGGCTGAAGATAGAACTTCGACGGTGGCTCGATGGCGGCTCGTTGGCGGCACGAACGGCGGCGGCGGCGGCACCAGATGAAATCTGAGATTGAGGGGGAAGAGATAGAAGAGATCCACTCTAGAATTGGGGGTTGGAGGAGATGAACACCAGGGAGAGAGGAAGGGGGCGCAAGAAGCTCCAATGGCTTACACAAATTTTCTCTTCATTAATTCAATCAAATGAAAAATTACAAGCATATATGGTGGATGACAAATGACCTAGGTTGCCCATAGATCTAGGATTTGGGAGGGCAAACTAGGGAGTTCATAAGTTTTTATCCCATGTGGTCAAAACACCTAATACATATTTTAATCTAACTTGACCATTTCTATTCAAACTCTACCTAAATCACACCTACCAAGCCTAATAAGGCCAAAGAAGCATGCGCCCCCCCTTCATGGGCCAAAGGCCAATCATGGGCCAAAAGCCATCCACAAGCCCATGCTAGTCATGGACCATTCCCACTTAGATGGCCCATGAGAGAGTGTAACCCAATTTGGGCCTTAAGTGACTTAATGACCCATTTGAAACCTAATGACCCAATATGAAGTAACACCCTTAAGTGGACCTAATACATGATACCTACTAATGGACTCTTCCTAGAAATGTGGCCCAATGGCTTAATTAAAGCCTTACAAAGAGAGCCCAAATGAAGGAAATCAAAAATTACACACTTTCAAGCCAATACAACCCATAATACACACCTATACAAGCCAATACACACTAATACACATCCCATAAGCCCTTGATGTCCTCATCAATTCTCCCCGGGTGGGAGGAACTCGACCCCGTCGAGTAGGGGTATGGATGCTCGAGTACTCCGGCGGATCCGTCACCGTGCCAAGTAATGCGGGTATGCTCCACTCCAAGTGATCGTCACCTGCTCATTCCATATATACTCGATATGCACGAACTGCTATGGGCTAAAGGTGGACA
The DNA here is from genome assembly GCA_022559845.1 of Amorphophallus konjac. Classification (NCBI taxonomy): domain Eukaryota; kingdom Viridiplantae; phylum Streptophyta; class Magnoliopsida; order Alismatales; family Araceae; genus Amorphophallus; species Amorphophallus konjac. The sequence goes on along the minus strand of CM040119.1, from coordinate 22,250,433 downwards.
CTCCGGATGGGGCACTTCAAAAGGGAAGGAAGCAGCTCGAAGACTCACTAGGAATCACCGCTGAGTCCCTTAGGTGACTGATCCGGGTATAGATGTAGAACCGATCCCATACTCATCGAGTGAGTCCAATCGCCTCTTACTCATAAGAGAATGACAACGAGCTTGCACAAGACACATGCAGACAGACATACCGCACAAAGAAAAAGCACACCGACTCATCTATGACCCTAGACACACCTAATGTTAGTCCGACCCGTACATGGGTGACGGCGGAACAGGACACCCGAATGTGTGCCATGCATGCATCTGACGTAACCGGTGGTCGACATCATGCGGAAATCCTAGACCTCCTAAGGTGGGCCATGCATGCATATGGGATGTGGATGTGGGAGGGCCAAGAGTATCTCCCCTAGATGATGGTGTATCTTGTAAGGGTACGGGCTTGGTGGGCATAGACGACCCGGCCCGTGGGGAAGAGGTGTGGTAGCGGACTCCCTCGAAGAAGTGAAGTGAATATGAAGGGTCTAAGGATCCACTAGGGAATGGGTCAAAGGGATCAAAGAAGGTATGACCCCTTGTGGTGGGTTCCCACAAGTCACGGTCCCACGTGTAGAAGTTTTGAAGCTGTGGATAGTCACCTTCTTGAATTGTGACGGGTGGGACGGGGATCGTAGGCAGGAAGCATGATTCCTCCCTCAGACAAAAGGGTATGAATTCGGGCTCGTCCGGTAGCGTGAGAAGTAGAAGAACCTTAGTGGTGACGCAACCCACGGTGCACTCGGAGGTAATGGACCCGAAGGCCGGATGGGTGAAGCTAAGACTAGCGGGTTGGTCAAAGCCTCGCGCCAAAAGATGCGTCAACTTCCATTGTGAATCTAATCCCATGACAAGATCGTCCGATGTGTCAACATGGTGACTAGATCGAAATGTGGTATGGAAGGAGTTGACCGGCACTAAAGGGAGGATGGGGTCCATGGATGGAAAGGGAGGTGGGACCAAGCCATCCTTGAGCCAACTAAAAAGCGGCTCGGCGATGTATAGTGTACCCGTTAGAAATACGGGTGGCTCGGGCCTTGGTGGCTCCAAATGAGATGGTTCCGAATCACGTTCGGACGTAGAGGGTGGTGGCATTGGAGCTCTCGAGGGTGAAGAAGCTCTTATCCTTTCCAACAAATCCGAAATCATTTTCTCGAATTCCTCAAAGGAGCGGGTTGGAGTAGGGACCTTGGGGTGGACTCGCTCCTCGTCCCTCGGTCTAGGTGTGGTCCTAGGCTCGGCCATAAACGGGCTTCCACTCGGTTGGAGGTACTTGAGTGGGTTGGGATGGGGGTGCCAAGGGGAGGTTGGTTGGAGGTGATTGGGCGGGCCACTAGATTGGGGTCGCCTTGGTGGGCTTGGACAGCGGTGAAGGGGTGGGATTGGGTAGAGGTGTGGCCCACTTGATTGTGTGTGAGTTGGTGGGGTTGGTGAGTGGTATGACCTCCGTGGTTGGAGGTAGGTGGGCGGGGAAAGTAGGCCCTCCTAAGCGCTCTCTTCATTTCTCACCATGACTCGATGGGCCTTAGATTCCTATCCTCCCTCCAATATTTGATGTCCCTCCATGTTTCGGCGGCTTCACCAAAAAGTCACCTTTTGGCAACATCGACTTGCATGGGCCCATACATATTGTACACCTCGAAGTAGTCGTCCATAATGGCTTCCCACTCTAGGTAGTCACCTGGGTCATCGGACCCGTAGAAGTCCCGGGTTTCGGGCCTAGTGGGGTGATTCGGGTGGTCCTTCCATTTGAGATAGTATCGCCACCATGGATAAGATCCGGGTGTTCAGTAATCCATGGGACACGTAGAAGCTAGTGGATGGCCATGTCGACACTAGTCGATAAACCAACTAGACAATGGACTACAACCCTAGACATGACGACCAAGACTCGGTACGTGGCGGAGCTAACCAATCCGAAGATCACACGCACAAGTGTGCGGCCTTCCCGATAGGCGTAGCCTAACGTTCGGACAACACCTTTTGATATATCGAGTAAAGGGATGTATGCGACCCAAAAGACACTTTTTTTTTGTTTAAAAACAATGATGACCCTAAACACGACTTAGACAATGATTAATGACTATACGTAAATGACACTCTTTTTTTTTGACACCCTAGACTCAAACTGCTCTGATACCAAATTGATGCGGGACAAGACCACGGACACGACTCAATGAGAATGCAGTCCTCGGACTCTAGGCGAGCTCGTGATTGTCCCTTAACGAGGGAAGCATCGGACGTGCACGGTTGAGAAACCGGCAAGAGCTAGGGTGGTCAATTCGCACTTTCGTGCCCGGATCGGGTCACAGGACGGCTTCGCTCTCTCTCGCAGCAGCGGTGATATGAAAATATATAGCAAGCTAGGTCCTAAAACATGCTCTCTAGCAGCGGCATATAAAGCATATATGGAAATAAGCGAAATGCCAAGCAAGGAGCGAATACGATACCTCCACGCTCCCGACGTGGAGAGACGGAGCCCGGCCGAAAACCGTGCTCCCGGAACAACTAATACACAATAATGACAGCAATGACTCACTGCCCACTCCACGCAAGGAGGTAAAGGGCTACACAAATGGGCCCGGGAGGATCGAATTCGGGTTGACGGGCGGCTTCTCGCGTCTCTTCGGTAGCACCCGAACCTGTGCCTGTGGGACCCACGTGCTGTCCGGAGGGGCCGTGTGGGACCCGGTGGCACCGCTGTAGTGGGGGACGCCTGGATGACTGCTCCCTGAAGTGGAGGCGCGCTGGTTCACCGGCCAGAGGCCGGGCGGCTCCGATCGGCACCGGTCGGAATAACCGGCCACGGATCTGCCGATTCTATTTTCAGGCGGGCGCTCCGGCGAGAACGGACACTGCGATCAGTCCCGATGTCGGATCGACACGAAAAAGGCGCCGTTGGAAAGCTCTCTTGACGTCCTTCAACCTAAGCCTGTAGATTAGACCTCTATATGCACGGATCTAGGCTTTACTGAATTTTTGAGTTCCTGCTGTACAGTAGCCGAACTCTCAGATCTGCAGGGAAGTTGTCTGAGAACTGCCATTGAACACGAGATAGCTGTACGATTCAGCTCCTGAGCTCTTCACAAAAGTTATATGATTTTGAACAAGGAAGATGGCAATAGTTTTTATGGGCTGATTAGAGGTGGCTACGAATTGATATGATTTGTTCAATGGATAGAGGTCGGATCTGGAAACAGGTGGACAACACTGTAGCTAGCTCTGAGAACAAAAATTGAAAAATAGATGGAAGGCTGATCAAAAATCAGGAAAATTCATGGAGTGAGGGGACGGTAGACAGAACTCCCAATAAAATTGGAGGGTTTGGAAAAATCAACAAGATGGTCGGAGGGGGGATTACAGGGGTGCTATTACACAGATATGAAACTGGACAGAACTGGGAAACAGAAACACACGAAATTTGAAAAATAGTAAATGATGGAATTTGGACGGGCTTTTTTTTTTGGAGGTGGGGATTGAAGATAGGAACACACCATAAAAGTTTAAGACTAAGAGAACATCGTGGCTGATAGCAGGAATTTTGAGAAGGAGCTCCTGTTGGCTGAAGACAAAACTTCGACGGTGGCTCGATGGCGGCTCGTTGGCGGCACGAACGGCGGCGGCGGCGGAGGCGGCGGCGGCACCCGATGAAATCTGAGATTGATGGGGAGGAGATAGAAGAGATCCACTCTAGAATTGGGGGTTGGAGGAGATGAACACCAGGGAGAGAGGAAGGGGGCGCAAGAAGCTCCAATGGCTTACACAAATTTTCTCTTCATTAATTCAATCAAATGAAAAATTACAAGCATATATGGTGGATGACAAATGACCTAGGTTGCCCATAGATCTAGGATTTGGGAGGGCAAACTAGGGAGTTCATAAGTTTTTATCCCATGTGGTCAAAACACCTAATACATATTTTAATCTAACTTGACCATTTCTATTCAAACTCTACCTACATCACACCTACCAAGCCTAATAAGGCCAAAGAAGCATGCACCCCCCTTCATGGGCCAAAGGCCAATCATCGGCCAAGAGCCATCCACAAGCCCATGCTAGTCATGGACCATTCCCACTTAGATGGCCCATGAGAGAGTGTAACCCAATTTGGGCCTTAAGTGACTTAATGACCCATTTGAAACCTAATGACCCAATATGAAGTAACACCCTTAAGTGGACCTAATACATGATACCTACTAATGGACTCTTCCTAGAATTGTGGCCCAATGGCTTAATTAAAGCCTTACAAAGAGAGCCCAAATGAAAGAAATCAAAAATTACACACTTTCAAGCCAATACAACCCATAATACACACCTATAAAAGCCAATACACACTAATACACATCCCATAAGCCCTTGATGTCCTCATCAATTCTCCCCGGGTGGGAGGAACTCGATCCCGTCGAGTAGGGGTATGGATGCTCGAGTACTCCGGCGGATCCGTCACCGTGCCAAGTAACGCGGGTATGTCACCTGCTCATTCCATATATACTCGATATGCACGAAGCTGCTATGGGCTAGAGGTGACACTCCGATGGGGCACTCTCAAAAGGGAGGAGGCGGCTCGAAGACTCACTAGGAATCACCGCTGAGTCCCTTAGGTGACTAGATCCGGGTATAGCTGTAGAACCGATCCCATACTCATCGAGTGAGTCCAATCGCCTCTTACTCATAAGAGAATGACAACGAGCTTGCACAAGACACATGCAGACAGACATACCGCACAAAGAAAAAGCACATCGACTCATCTATGACCCTAGACACACCTAATGTTAGTCCGACCCGTACATGGGTGATGGCGGACCAGGACACCCGAATGTGTGCCATGCATGCATCTGACGTAACCGGTGGTCAACATCATGCGTAAATCCTAGACCTCCTAAGGTGGGCCATGCATGCATATGGGATGTGGATGTGGGAGGGCCAAGAGTATCTCCCCTAGATGATGGTGTATCTTGTAAGGGTACAGGCTTGGTGGGCATAGACGACCCGGCCCGTGGGGAAGGGGTGTGGTAGTCGACTCCCTCGAAGAAGTGAAGTGAATATGAAGGGTCTAAGGATCCACTAAGGAATGGGTCAAAGGGATCAAAGAAGGTATGGCCCCTTGTGGTGGGTTCCCACAAGTCACGGTCCCACGTGTAGAAGTTTTGAAGGTGTGGATAGTCACCTTCTTGAATTGTGACGGGTGGGATGGGGATCGTAGGCAAGAAGTATGATTCCTCCCTCAGACAAAAGGGTATGAATTCGGGCTCGTCCGGTAGCGTGAGAAGTAGAAGAACCTTAGTGGTGACGCAACCCACGGTGCACTCGGAGGTAATGGACCCGAAGGCCGGATGGGTGAAGCTAAGACTAGCGGGTTGGTCAAAGCCTCGCGCCAAAAGATGTGTCAACTTCCATTGTGAATCTAATCCCAAGACAAGATCATCCGATGTGTCAACATGGTGACTAGATCGAAATGTGGTATGGAAGGAGTTGACCGGCACTAAAGGGAGGATGGGGTCCATGGATGGAAAGGGAGGTGGGACCAAGCCATCCTTGAGCCAACTAAAAAGCGGCTCGGCGATGTATAGTGTACCCGTTAGAAATACGGGTGGCTCGGGCCTTGGTGGCTCCAAATGAGATGGTTCCGAATCACGTTCGGACGTAGAGGGTGGTGGCATTGGAGCTCTCGAGGGTGAAGAAGCTCTTATCCTTTCCAACAAATCCGAAATCATTTTCTCGAATTCCTCAAAGGAGCGGGTTGGAGTAGGACCTTGGGGTGGACTCGCTCCTCGTCCCTCGGCCTAGGTGTGGTCCTAGGCTCGGCTATAAGCGGGGCTTCCACTCGGTTGGAGGTACTTGAGTGGGTTGGGATGGGGGTGCCAAGGGGAGGCTGGTTGGAGGTGACTGGGCGGGCCACTAGATTGGGGTCGCCTTGGTGGGCTTGGACGGCGGTGAAGGGGTGGGATTGGGTAGAGGTGTGGCCCACTTGATTGTGGGTGAGTTGGTGGGGTTGGTGAGTGGTATGACCTCCGTGGTTGGAGGTAGGTGGGCGGGGAAAGTAGACCCTCCTAAGCGCTCTCTTCATTTCCACCATGACTCGATGGGCCTTAGATTCCTATCCTCCCTCCAATATTTGATGTCCCTCCATGTTTCGGCGGCTTCACCAAAAAGTAACCTTTTGGCAACATCGACTTGCATGGGCCCGTACATATTGTACACCTCAAAGTAGTCGTCCATAATGGCTTCCCACTCTAGGTAGTCACCTGGGTCATCGGACCCGTAGAAGTCTCGGGTTTCGGGCCTAGTGGGGTGATTCGGGTGGTCCTTCCATTTGAGATAGTATCGCCACCATGGATAAGATCCGGGTGTTCGGTAATCCATGGGACACGGAGAAGCTAGTGGATGGCCATGTCGACACTAGTAGATAAACCAACTAGACAATGGACTACAACCCTAGACATGACGACCAAGACTCGGTACGTGGCGGAGCTAACCGATCCGAAGATCACTCGCACAAGTGTGCGGCCTTCCCGATAGGCGTAGCCAAACGTTCGAACAACACCTTTTGATATACCGAGTAAAGGGATGTATGCGACCCAAAAGACACTTTTTTTTTGTTTTAAAACAATGATGACCCTAAACACGACTTAGACAATGACTATACGTAAATGACACTCTTTTTTTGACACCCTAGACTCAAACTGCTCTGATACCAAATTAATGCGGGATGAGACCACGGACACGACTCGAATGAGGAATGCAGTCCTCGAACTCTAGGTGAGCTCGTGATTGTCCCTTAACGAGGGAAGCGTCGGACGTGCACGGTTGAGAAACCGGCAAGAGCTAGGGTGGTCAGTTCTCTTTTGTGCCCGGATCGGGTCACGGGACGGTCACGCTCTCTCTCTCGCAGCAGCGGTGAAATAAATATTACGAGCTAACGGCCCTACACATGCTCTCTAGCAGCGGCATATAAAGCATATAAGGAAATAAGCGAAATACCGAGTGTAAGAGCGAATACGATACCTCCACGCTCTCGGCGTGGGGAAGACGGACCCGGCCGAACTTGTACTCCCGGGACAGTTAATACATGAAGATTACAGCAATGAGTTACAACCCACTCCACGTAGGGAGGTAAAGGGTGATACAATGGGGTCCGGGAGGACCGATTTCGGGTTGACGGGTGGCTTCTCGTGTAGCTTCGGCAGCACCCGAACTTGTGATGGTGGGGCCCACGTGCTGTTCGGAGGGGCCGTGTGGGACCCGATGGCACCGCTGTAGTGGGGGATGCCTGGATGAGCGCTCCTTGGAGTGGAGGCGCGCTGGTTCACTGGCCGGAGGCCGGGCGGCTCCGATCGGCACCGGTCGGAATAACCGGCCACGGATCTGTCAGTTCTATTTTCAGGCGGGCACTCCGGCGAGAACGGACACTGCGATGAGCCCCGATGTCAGATCGACACGAAATTTGCGCCGTTGGAATGCTCTCTTGACGTCCTTCAACTAGGCCTAGAGATCAGACCTGGATATGCACGGATCTAGGCTTTATTGAATTTTTGAGTTCCTGGTGTACAGTAGCTGAACTCTCAGATCTGCAGGGAAGTTGTCTGAAAACTGCCGTTGACAGTGAGGTAGCTGTCCGATTCAGCTCCTGAGCTCTTCACAAAAGTTATAGGATTTTGAACAAGGTAGATTGAAATATTTTTTTTGGACTGATTGGAGGTGGCTACGAATTGATATGATTTTTTCACTGGACAGAGGTCGGATCTGGAAACAGGTGGAGAGCACTGTAGCTAGCTCTGAGAACGAAATTTGAAAAATAGATGGAAGGCTGATAAAAAATCAAGAAACTTAATGGAGTGAGGGGACGGTGGACATAACTCCCAGTAAAATTGGGAGGGTTTGAAAAAATCAACAAGATGGTCAGAGGGGGGATTACAGGGGTGCTATCACACATATCTGAAACTAGACAGAACTGGAAAATAGAAACACACGAAATTTGAAAACTAGTAAATGACAGAATTTGGACGGAATTTTTTTTGTGGAGGTGGGGATTGAAGATAGGAACACACCATAAAAGTTTCAGACTAAGAAGACGTCGTGGATGATAGCAGGAATTTTGAGAAGGAGCTCATGTTGGCTGAAGATAGAACTTCGACGGTGGCTCGATGACGGCTCGTTGGCGGCACGAACGGCGGCGGCGGCGGCACCAGATGAAATCCGAGAATGAGGGGGAGGAGATAGAAGAGATCCACTCTAGAATTGGGGGTTGGAGGAGATGAACACCATGGAGAGAGGAAGGGGGCGCAAGAAGCTCCAATGGCTTACACAAATTTTCTCTTCATTAATTCAATCAAATGAAAAATTACAAGCATATATGGTGGATGACAAATGACCTAGGTTGCCCATAGATCTAGGATTTGGGAGGGCAAACTAGGGAGTTCATAAGTTTTTATCCCATGTGGTCAAAACACCTAATACATATTTTAATCTAACTTGACCATTTCTATTCAAACTCTACCTAAATCACACCTACCAAGCCTAATAAGGCCAAAGAAGCATGCGCCCCCCTTCATGGGCCAAAGGCCAATCATGGGCCAAGAGCCATCCACAAGCCCATGCTAGTCATGGACCATTCCCACTTAGATGGCCCATGAGAGAGTGTAACCCAATTTGGGCCTTAAGTGACTTAATGACCCATTTGAAACCTAATGACCCAATATGAAGTAACACCCTTAAGTGGACCTAATACATGATACCTAGTAATGGACTCTTCCTAGAAATGTGGCCCAATGGCTTAATTAAAGCCTTACAAAGAGAGCCCAAATGAAAGAAATAAAAAATTACACACTTTCAAGCCAATACAACCCATAATACACACCTATACAAGCCAATACACACTAATACACATCCCCTAAGCCCTTGATGTCCTCATCAATTCTCCCCGGGTGGGAGGAACTCTACCCCATCGAGTAGGGGTATGGATGCTCGAGTACTCCTGCGGATCCGTCACCGTGCCAAGTAATGCGGGTATGCTCCACTCCAATTGATCGTCATCTGCTCATTCCATATATACTCGATATGCACGAACTGCTATGGGCTAAAGGTGGACACTCCAGTGGGACACTGTCAAAAGGGAAGGAAGCATCTCGAAGACTCACTAGGAATCACCGCTGAGTCCCTGTAGGTGACTGATCCGGGTATAGATGTAGAACCGATCCCATACTCATCGAGTGAGTCCAATCGCCTCTTACTCATAAGAGAATGACAACGAGCTTGCACAAGACACATGCAGACAGACATACCGCACAAAGAAAAAGCACACCGACTCATCTATGACCCTAGACACACCTAATGTTAGTCCGACCCGTACATGGGTGACGGCGGACCAGGACACCCGAATGTGTGCCATGCATGCATCTGACGTAACCGGTGGTCGACATCATGTGGAAATGCTAGACCTCCTAAGGTGGGCCATGCATGCATATGGGATGTGGATGTGGGAGGGCCAAGAGTATCTCCCCTAGATGATGGTGTATCTTGTAAGGGTACGGGCTTGGTGGGCATAGACGACCCGGCCAGTGGGGAAGGGGTGTGGTAGCAGACTCCCTCGAAGAAGTGAAGTGAATATGAAGGGTCTAAGGATCCACTAGGGAATGGGTCAAAGGGATCAAAGAAGGTATGACCCCTTGTGGTGGGTTCCCACAAGTCACGGTCCCACGTGTAGAAGTTTTGAAGGTGTGGATAGTCACCTTCTTGAATTGTGACGGGTGGGAGGGGGATCGTAGGCAAGAAGTATGATTCCTCCCTCGGACAAAAGGGTATGAACTCGGGCTCGTTCGGTAGCGTGAGAAGTAGAAGAACCTCAGTGGTGACGCAACCCATGGTGCACTCGGAGGTAATGGATCCGAAGGCTGGATGGGTGAAGCTAAGACTCGCGGGTTGGTCAAAGCCTCGCGCCAAAAGATGCGTCAACTTCCATTGTGAATCTAATCCCATGACAAGATCATCCGATGTGTCAACATGGTGACTAGATCGAAATGTGGTATGGAAGGAGTTGACCGGCACTAAAGGGAGGATGGGTTCCATGGATGGAAAGGGAGGTGGGACCAAGCCATCCTTGAGCCAACTAAAAAGCGGGTCGGCGATGTATAGTGTACCCGTTAGAAATACGGGTGGCTCGGGCCTTGGTGGCTCCAAATAAGATGGTTTCGAATCACGTTCGGACGTAGAGGGTGGTGGCATTGTAGCTCTCGAGGGTGAAGAAGCTCTTATCCTTTCCAACAAATTCGAAATCATTTTCTCGAATTCCTCAAAGGAGCGGGTTAGAGTAGGGACCTTGGGGTGGACTCACTCCTCGTCCCTCGGCCTTGGTGTGGTCCTAGGCTCGACTATAAGCCTAGGGTTGGTTGGAGGTGATTGGGCGGGCCATTAAATTAGGGTCGCCTTGGTGGGCTTGGACGGCGGTGTAGGGGTGGGATTGGGTAGAGGTGTGGCCCACTTGATTGTAGGTGAGTTGGTGGGGTTGGTGAGTGGTATGACCTCCGTGGTTGGAGGTAGGTGGGCGGGGAAAGTAGACCCTCCTAAGCGCTCTCTTCATTTCCCACAATGACTGGATGGGCCTTAGATTCCTATCCTCCCTCCAATATTTGATGTCCCTCCATGTTTCGTCGGCTTCACCAAAAAGTCACCTTTTGGCAACATCGACTTGCATGGGCCCGTACATATCATACACCTCAAAGTAGTCGTCCTTAATGGCTTCCCACTCTAAGTAGTCACCTGGGTCATCGGACCCATAGAAGTCCCGGGTTTCGGGCCTAGAGGGGTGATTCGGGTGGTCCTTCCATTTGAGATAGTATCGCCACCATGGATAAGATCCGGGTGTTCGGTAATCCATGGGACACGGAGAAGCTAGTGGATGGTCATGTCGACACTAGTAGATAAACCAACTAGACAATGGACTACAACCCTAGACATGACGACCAAGACTCGATACGTGGCGGAGCTAACCGATCCGAAGATCACTCGTACAAGTGTGCGGCCTTCCCGATAGGCGTAGCCTAACATTCGGACAACACCTTTTGATATACCAAGTAAAGGGATGTATGCGACCCAAAAGATACTTTTTTTTTTGTTTTAAAACAATGATGACTCTAAACACGACTTAGACAATGACTAATGACTATACGTAAATGACACTCTTTTTTTTTGACACCCTAGACTCAAACTGCTCTGATACCAAATTGATGTGGGACGAGACCACGGACACGACTCGAATGAGGAATGCAGTCCTCGGACTCTAGGTGAGCTCGTGATTGTCCCTTAACGAGGGAAGCGTCGGACGTGCACGGTTGAGAAACCGGCAAGAGCTAGGGTGGTCAATTCTCTTTTGTGCCCGGATCGAGTCACGGGACGGTCATGCTCTCTCTCTCGCAGCAGCGGTGAAATAAATATTACGAGCAAACGGCCCTACACATGCTCTCTAGCAGCGGCATATAAAGCATATAAGGAAATAAATGAAATGCCGAGTGTAAGAGCGAATACGATACCTCCACGCTCTCGGCGTGGAGAAGACGGACCCGGCCGAACTCGTACTCCCGAGATAGTTAATACATGAAGATTACAGCAATGAGTTACAGCCCACTCCACGCAGGGAGGTAAAGGGCGACACAATGGGGTCCGGGAGGACCGATTTCGGGTTGACGGGCGGCTTCTCGCGTAGCTTCGGCAGCACCCGAATTCGTGACGGTGGGGCCCACGTGCTATCCGGAGGGGCCGTGTGGGACCCGGTGGCACCGCTGTAGTGGGGGATTCCTGGATGAGCGCTCCCTGGAGTGGAGGTGCACTGGTTCACCGGCCGGAGGCTGGGCGGCTCCGATCGGCACCGGTCGGAATAACCGGCCACGGATCTGCCGGTTCTATTTTCAGGCGGGCGCTCCGGCGAGAACAGACACTGCGATCAGCCCCGATGTCGGATCGACACGAAACTGGCGCCGTTGGAAAGCTCTCTTGACGTCCTTCAACCTAAGCCTAGAGATCAGACCTAGATATGCACGGATCTAGGCTTTATTGAATTTTTGAGTTCCTGGTGTACAGTAGCCGAACTCTCAGATCTGCATGGAAGTTGTCTGAGAACTGCCATTGAACACGAGATAGCTGTACGATTCAGCTCCTGAGCTCTTCACAAAAGTTATATGATTTTGAACAAGGAAGATGGCAATAGTTTTTGTGGACTGATTAGAGGTGGCTACGAATTGATATGATTTGTTCACTGGACAGAGGTCGGATCTGGAAACAGGTGCACAACACTGTAGCTAGCTCTGAGAACAAAATTTGAAAAATAGATGGAAGGCTGATCAAAAATCAGGAAAATTCATGGAGTGAGGGGACGGTGGATAGAAATCCCAGTAAAATTGGGAGGTTTTGGAAAAATCAACAAGATGGTCGGAGGGGGGGATTACAGGGGTGCTGTCACACAGATCTGAAATTGGATAGAACTGGGAAACAGAAACACACGAAATTTGAAAACTAGTAAATGATGGAATTTGGGCGGGATGTTTTTTGTAGAGGTGGGGATTGAAGATAGGAACACACCATAAAAGTTTCAGACCAAGAAAATGTCGTGGCTGATAGCAAGAATTTCGAGAAGGAGCTCTTTTTGGTTGAAGATAGAACTTCGACGGTGGCTCGATGGCGGCTCGTTGGCGGCACGAACGGCGGTGGCGGCGGCACCAGATGAAATCTGAGATTGAGGGGGAGGAGATAGAAGAGATCCACTCTAGAATTGGGGGTTGGAGGAGATGAACACCAGTGAGAGAGGAAGGGGGCGCAAGTAGCTCCAATGGCTTACACAAATTTTCTCTTCATTAATTCAATCAAATGAAAAATTACAAGCATATATGGTGGATGACAAATGACCTAGGTTGCCCATAGATCTAGGATTTAGGAGGGCAAACTAGGGAGTTCATAAGTTTTTATCCCATGTGGTCAAAACACCTAATACATATTTTAATCTAACTTGACCATTTCTATTCAAACTCTACCTAAATCACACCTACCAAGCCTAATAAGGCCAAAGAAGCATGCGCCCCCCTTCATGGGCCAAAGGACAATCATGGGCCAAGAGCCATCCACAAGCCCATGCTAGTCATGGACCATTCCCACTTAGATGGCCCATGAGAGAGTGTAACCCAATTTGGGCCTTAAGTGACTTAATGACCCATTTGAAACCTAATGACCCAATATGAAGTATCACCCTTAAGTGGACCTAATACATGATACCTAGTAATAGACTCTTCCTAGAAATGTGGCCCAATGGCTTAATTAAAGCCTTACAAAGAGAGCCCAAATGAAAGAAATCACAAATTACACACTTTCAAGCCAATACAACCCATAATACACACCTATACAAGCCAATACACACTAATACACATCCCATAAGCCCTTGATGTCCTCATCAAGACCTTTTATATTTTTAGCCATTCCATTAAGGAACACCAGGGTATCATCAGCATAAAGAAGATGGGTTATCTGTTTGCATCCTCTAGGCACCTTAAAAAATTGAACCTTCCCACAATTGAAGAGCCTGGTAATTCCCCTGCTAAGAGCTTCTTCGGCTATGATGAAAAAAGCAGGGGTGAGAGGGTCACCCTGTCTCACTTCCCTAGAGGACTTAAAGAAACCAGTCGGGGTCCCATTGAACAAGACAGAAAACCAACAGTTATTCAGCACCATAGATATTAAGGAACAAAACCTGCTAGAGAAGCCAAAGGCTTTCATGACTGCAATCAAGAAATCCCACTCCAATCTGTCATATGCTTTAGCCATGTCTAACTTGAGAATAATATTGTTGCCCCTTACTTTCCTGCTTAGATCCTTCATCATTTCTGAAGCAAGAGAGATGGTGTCAGTTATGTTCCTCCCCTTAACAAAGGCCCCTTGATTATCTGATATGATTTGAGGAAGAATATCCACCATCCTGGAACTAATGATCCTAGAGATAATTTTGTAGGTGAAGTTGCATAGGCTGATTGGCCTCATGTCAGTGTATGAGCAAGGTGCTGCCACTTTAGGATCATGGCAATCAAGGAAGATGTGATATCTCTCAGAAGGGGAAGCCCTTTAAAGAAGCTTTGCACAGCTTTGGTGACATCCACTGAGATGATATCCCAACAAGTCTTTGCCTAAAATTTTCCACTCTGTCAGCAAGAATTTTAGGTTCAGCTATGCAGGCCATAAGTATGCCATTCTTTCTAATGTGGTTTTTGAGGCTGCGCATAGACTTAGCATTGCCAATGCCTCTAATGTTCCATATCATCATTGGTCCAATCATTGAGAAAGAGAACTTGATTGATGACCACCAGCTAAGTATTTAGCCTTAGCCCTAGTGAAAGGTTGTTGCTTCCTTTGATCTATACTTTTCATCCCTCGTTCCTTGCAGCCCAATAACTCATGCCCATCCACCAATAACTCTTCCTGCATAAATATGTTATCAGCACTGGATTGATTAGCCACTGACCATTCCACACTACCACTATCAAAAGAGGACAACAACTGCTTTATATTATCAAGATTGGATGTCTCTTCATTATCATCAATCTATTTTTTATTAGCCCTGTGGCCCAGAACACCATCCTTGGTAGCTTCCTGACATTTTTTATTAGGAGTCTCCAAGGCTGAAATCCCCGAGCTGCTTAGTAATTTGATCCCAGTAACAGCCTGGTCACTATTGTGTATTCCGGTTACAATATCTGAACCATCTCTCCCCCTCTCATATTACTGCCTTTCCATGTTAACCACTAGATTGTTTGTATCCATCTGGCCTTGCCTGCCAATTTCCCTCTTGGAGATTGTCTTATCTGCCAAGTTTTGGTTTGAAGGGAGCTCTGCTGCTATGTTCTGCTGGGAGGTTGACGGGTGAAGAACATCATCTAATTTATCCATCTCCTCTCCATTACCATCATTCTCCAAAGGAGCCTTCTGTGGACACCAAAAAATTACACACCCAGATATCCTGTTCGGCCCAGCATCAACAACGGAACCGAGTGAAGAAGCCCTGGGAGACTGGTCATCCGGATTCCCCGAACATGCACACACTGCCGTGAGGCTGTCTCCAGAGTCACGACAGTGAAGAGAAATCAACCACCAAGGGCCTCACAAACCACGGGCCACGGAGAAAATCAAACATGCCATGACTTGTGCTCACAACGGGCTCAGAGCGGGCTCAGAAATGCACCATGGTGGCCTTCAACGGCACAGCCCCTTGCCTCCAGCGGCACGCCCATTTGGGGCTTCAGCGGCACGCCCATTTGGCCTTCAGTGGCACACCCATTTGGGGCTTCAAGGGCACGCCCATTTGGCCTTCAGCGGCACGCCCATTTGGGGCTTCATCGGCGCGCCCATTTGGCCCTCCTGCGGCACACTTATTGAGCCCGCCAGCCACACAGCGTGAAGGTGTTTCAACGGCCGAACGACGTGACGCCCATGCCCTACATATCCTTGGCGCCTAGTGAGCTGTCTGAGGTGTCAACCAGGAGTTGGGCCACGCAGGCTACTCCCCTGACATCCAGGACGGGGGAAGTCAAACCCCATCATGACCAGCCGCTTCCCACCTCTAACTGTCGTGCTCGAGGGCTCCCGCTACTGGGAGTATAAAACCACTCCCATTCCTGCGAAGAGAAGGGAGACAGACAGACACAGAGAAGAGGCACACATGGAGAAGAGACGAATAGACACAAAGCCACCTACGAGAAGAAGGAGAAGAGAGAAGAGAAGGGAGAGGGCTCCGGCGTGGAGTCTTCCGACGACCACCAGGCAAAGAAAAGAGAGTAAGAGAGAGAGAGGGCTTGATGTAGTAGGGGAAGGTGGGGGAAAGAGCAGTGGACGATCGTCCCTGCTTCGATCCCCAACACCTCCTCCCCTTTTGTTCTTTGTTTTCTCACTCTCTGTTCTTTTGTTCTTTGGGTTTCTTTCTTGCCGGTATCCTTAGCTCGGGTATGCTTTGTAATGTATATGGACGGCTACGGCCCTCTGCTCCCCGATGAATGAAGATCGTCCCCCTCAGTGGGTTTTCTCTTCGTCTCGTTGGTTTTGGTCCACAGTGCGTTTGATTGTCCTTCCCTTCATTTTCCGCTTTCCGGTGTTGGTGTTCATCCCTCATGCCGACGGTTTCCTCCGGATCCTGCGTCATCTTGAATGGTTTGAGGTCACGAACCTCCTCCTGTAAAGCCCAATGCCTTCACCCATAGTAGGCCCCATGGTTCACTTTCTCTTGGTGCCCCAGCGGCACATCTGCTCTCTCTCTAGCCCGGTACCCCCCCCAGACGCCCTGTGACCGTCCTTGGCTGGCACGCCTTGGCAAACCCCCAGTACACCCTGTCCAGTCTTAGAGGTTTCCCGGTTCGTTGTTTTTCGTCCGAGTTTTTCGAGATTTTGTTAAGGTGTTGCCGCTCTCGGGCGCCCACCTCCAACTGTCGGGTTCTGCCAGTCCATGTGGGCGTGTTCCCTTTATCTCCCTTACGTTCGGGTCAAGGGGAGATGCTGCCAAATTTTCGTTAGAAATAATAACGCATTGAAGAGACAAAATAAAGCAACAAACAAATAGAATGATAACACATAAATGGGCAAAAGGATGCGGCAGGCATATGGAACAACAACATATAAAGGGGAAAAGGAAATTAACGAACGATTGGAAAGGGAGGAAAGACTTGCATAAAACTGCAAAAAAACCCAAAGAAAGGAAGAAACGAAAAGCCTTAAGAGAAGTAAAGTTGGAGCGGGCCTTCATCGGCGCACCTGTTCCAGCCCTCGCCGGCACACCCTATCAACCCTTCAGCGGCACACTCTCCCCTGCACCGTCTCTCTTCCCTCTCCACCATCTCTCTCCCTCATCATCTCACTCTTTCTCATTCCCTCTCTCACCGTCTCTCTCTTTCTCATTCTCTCTCTCTCACCGTCTCTCTCTCCCCATCGGCACACTCCCTCTCCCACCGTCTCACTCCCTTTCTCTCTCTCCTCTCCACCGTCTCTCCCATCGTCTCACTCTTCCCCTCACCGGCACACCTTCTTTCTCCCTCCGTCTCTCCCTTTCTCTCCCACCGTCTCTCTCTCTCTCTCGCCGGTACACTTCCCCCCCGTCTCTCCCTCTGTCTCTCCTTTTCTCTCCAACGGTCTTTCTCCCTCGCCGGTACACCCCCCTCTCACCGTCTCACTCTCCTTCTCATTCCTTCTCTCATCGTCTCTCTCTTGCTCATTCTCTCCCTCACCATCTCCCTTTTCCACTCTCCACCGTCTCTCCCATCGTCTCACTCTTCCCCTCACCGGCACACCTTCTTTCTCCTTTCGTCTCTCCTTTTCTCTCCCACCGTCTTTCCCTCTCTCCGCTGGTACACTCCTCCCTCCGTCTCTCCCTCCGTTTCTCCACCGTCTCCCCCTCCGTCTCTCTCCCTCACCTATCTCTCCGTCTCATCTCTTCTTCCACCGTCTCTCCGAAGTGGAACCCGATGTACAGACTTGGCAGGATGATACACGAACACAGCAACAAGCAATGAATAGACTTTGCGTGAAGGATTGCACAAGTGCAGACAGTGAAGCATGTACATCGGAAATGGATGTTCAGACATGCCGTGAACGAATGTATGTGCTTAACATGCTTGTGACAATAATGTGTAGACTTTGAGCTGCAGCAAATGGATGATGTACAGACTTTGAGCTGGCCGATTGCAGCAAATAGACAATGTATAGACTTTGGCCTGAGGGACGTACAGACTTCGTGTGTGCTAGCAGCCAGTGTGTAGACTTTGAGTTGCAGCAAATAGATAATGTACAGACTTTGAGCTGATGAATGTACAGACTTTGTGTACATGCAACCAGCCAATGTATAGACTTTGAGTTGCGACAAATGGACGATGTACAGACTTTGAGCAGGCCAATGTATAGACTTTGAGCTGCAGTAAATGGACAATGTACAGACTTTGAGCTGGCCAACGTATAGACTTTGGGTTGCAGCAAATAGACAACGTACGGACTTTGAGCTGAAGGATGAATAGACTTTGTGTGCTGGCTGCATAGACAATGTACAGAGTTTGAGCTGATAGATGTATAGACTTTGTGTGCATGCAACCAGCCAATGTATAGACTTTGAGTTGCAGCAAATAGACAATGTACAGACTTTGAGCTGATGAATGTACAGACTTCGTGTGCAGCAACCAGCCGATGTACAGACTTCGTGTTGCAGTAGCCAGCCGATGTACAGACTTCGTGTTGCAGCAACCAGCCAATGTACAGACTTTGTGTTGCAGCAGCCAGCCGACGTATAGACTTGGTGTTGCAGCAGCCAGCCGACGTACAGACTTTGTGTGCATGCAGCTAGCCAACGTACAGACTTCGTGTTGCAGCAGCCAGCCAACATACAGACTTCGTGCAGCAACCAGCCAATGTATAGACTTTGTACTGCAGCGACCAGTCAATGTACAGACTTTGGGTTGCAGCGATCAGCCAGTGTATAGACTTCCAGTTGCAGCAAATGGATAATGTACAGATTCTGCGTGTGTGCTAGCAGACGATGTACAGATTTTGAGTTTGTAGCAAATGAGGAGTGCACCGGCTATGCATGGCAAGCTGTGCAACCAATGTATGGACTTGTGGGTTTGCTAAGCCAGTGTATAGACTTGGTGTTGCGGCCATCAGCTAGTGTATAGACCTTGGGTTGAAGCAAATGGATAGTGTATAGACTCTATTCGCACAAGCAGGCGTTGTACAGACTTCGAGTTAGCCCGGCATACCCTCTTCTACCTTCGCCGGTACACTCCCCTTGGTGCCTTCTCCGGTACACCATCCTCTCCCTTCACCGGTACACCTTGGGATGCCCTCATCAGCACGCCCCATACCCCTTGCCGGTACACTCTCCAGCGGCCCTCTCTCTCTGGGAAACATATACATACAAACATATAATGATGATGACATTGGTGATAATAATAATACTAATAAATAAATTAATGGAAATTGTGATAAATAAAGAAAACTGAATATACGTAGGAAACAAACGAAAATGTGGAATAGTGATGATAAAAAATAATAATAATAATAATAATGATAAACAAAAAGGGGGGAAGAAATCATTCGGGATAAATACATAAAGAATACATGAACAACAAAAGGAAAGAGAGTAACATATAATTAAAATCTCAGATAAAAAAATGCTAGGGTCCACATTGCAGCCCCATCTCTCTCCGTGACCCGATGCAGAAGGAACATTAACGTCGCCCTCTCAGGCCGGACCCGAGTCTTGGGAATCATCCTGACATGGCCAGGCCCAGACCTAGTCTTGGGCCGGCATTCCAATCAGACCGGATTCGTTTCTCGCCCCGGATCCCTTCCGAGCCGTTATTAAAATTGCCGTCCATTCGGCAGGCATTTGAACGGATTCACCCTGGTTTTCCGTCGTGTTTCTATCACGAACCCCTGTCCTAATATGAAAAGGTCCACGAGTGACCGACATGGCCAATGGCTCGTATCCTGATGCGGACTTTAGTGTGATTTATTCCTGTCCCTTTCTCGTGCAGTTAGTATTATTTCTCTCAGCCGCAGGGCCCCTAATTTCGACAATTAATCAAGGGTGTTCCCTCGTATGGGGGATGTAAATGACGTCATGACCTTTATGGCGTGACGGGATCTGGTCCCGACACGAACCACACAATCGTCTGACCGAGTTAGATCGAGCGCACCATGGGCTCTTCGGAGCCCGAACAAATTGTCACTTCGGTGACTGGCACGCCCACGCACATAATAGACCCTCCATCTCCACGCCAAAGAGAAAAGAGTCGGCGAATTTTAAAGTGCATCCACAAGTCTGGCACGCCCGGTGGGACCAATCCACCCTTCATCTCTTTGCCGGAATTAGGGGCCCTGCGGCCCCCTTCTTGTAATACTAATTGCGCTATCCTTATAAATGCAGGAAAATCGTGTCATGGTGCCGACAATGGCAGTCACTTGCGGCCCTCAGGTCGTCGAGAACCATGTTCGAGGCGGCTACTTGGCGGTCCCCCTCAACTTCGGGAGTTTCCCTCCCACCGTGGGCTTCCCTAACTTCTTGGGGGTGGCCTTTGTCAACATCCTCGACGTGAAAGCACCTGACGAGCCCCAGACCAACGCTCCCGCTCCGGGGGCCACTGAAGCTGTTATCAGCCAAGCTGTGGCCAAGAACAACAACGGCGTCCCGACAACGACGCTGAGCTGCAACGTGCACCATGTGCACCAGACTGCTGGCCCGTCCCACCAAGGATCGGCGTCTCACAGGAGAAGACTCCGGAGGAACAATACCGGCGCCGTCTCGGGGCGCCGCATGTCTAACTCCGGGAAATCTACGACCGTCGGGACCCTCCGAGTCTGCCTGGACGGGCAAAGGTCCCAAGTGACACCGGACCGCGTCGTCCCGACTGTCCCAGTCCGAAACTCTTTCCAGGGGCTGGAGAAGCTGAAGGAGAAGGTGACGCCCGCCGTTCTGGCCGCATCACCAAAGACTGCACCGACTCACAGGCCGGCCAAGTTGAAGCAAATCTGGGTCCCCAAGGAGGCCCGGCCCACTGCACCTGCCCAGACAGGGCCTAGCACTTTCCGCCCGAGGAGGGCCTGAAAAGATGAGAGGGTCGAGGTGATGACCCCGACTCACCAGCCAGCACCCGTCATGACGGTGCCGCCCCGAGAATGCCCGCGTCACCGCCGGGGCCCCCGACATAATGCTGCCCGCCCGGCACTCAGGGCCTACTCCCCTCCTGCCACTGCCATCGGCACGCAACCACAGGCTGCTCTCCCCGACCAGGAGTGGGAAGGGATCGAGTAGGCCATGAGAAACTACCTCCAGGGCCCAGGTAGCACTCCCCTGGGTCGCCAGAGACTGCTGGGGGCAGTAGCCTCCGCTTTCCAGGAAGAAAAGAGCCCGACCCGCACCCAGTGCAGAGTCGAGGAACCGCTCGGAGGAACCGCACCAGTCCCCTTTTCGGGAGGAAGCGCCGTCCCGACGATCGGTCTTCGACTGGTTGGTGTTCCCAAGGAGGTCATCCAGGAGGACGACAAAGAGAAACAGGAGCTGGAGAATCTTCACCTGCAATATGGCAGGAGTTCACAGTCGGTATGGGGCCTTGCCTACCAATCCTGAAGAAATGGCCAGACTCGCCCCCAGGCCGGGGCCCCTCACTAGAAGAGGGAGAGCGGCAGGCAATGCAGCACAGACAGGCGCCGAAGGGACCTTCCCTAAAGAACCCCTTGCGGCCCTCACGGCCAATGTGGTCAACACCGGCGACACGAGCGGCGGACCCTCTACGTCATCCGAGGATGCCCCGGCCGAAGAGACAGGGGGCATGCCCAGTCTCCCCACAGCTGACCCGGAAATGTTGCTCATGATACAACGATTCCAACAAGAAATTGAATCACTAAAGAAGCAGCTGAATGAGCGGAACACACAACCCTCGATGTCCGGACAGACCGAGGTCCTGCTCGGAGCCCCCGGGGGCAACGGGCAATCTTCAGGAGTAACTCCGCAGCCTGCAACATTCCCAGCGACTCTTGGCTCCCCTCGGGGCACGACCCCGCAGCAAACACATCACATAACACCGGTCCTACCGTAGATCCCGCCTTCCCAAGGGTCCCCCATGGCCCCCAGGCGACCGTGCTGGCCACCCCGAGCGCGCAGCCCGCCCATTTCTATCCAAGCCCGGTCGACCCAGCAGCAGTTAGCCGGTTGATGCTTGAACAAATGATAGACATGAAATTGGCAGAGAGAGGCGACGGGGATCAGACACCATTCGACGTCTATCGGGTGCCCTACCCGGCTCACTATGCCGCAAAGAAGCTGCCGGTTGGCGTCACCAAGCCACCGAAGTTTGAAAAATTCAACGGGCAAGGGTCTCCCAAGGAGCACATTGCCTATTATGTGAATGTCATGGGGGATCTGGCTACTGATGAGGCGTACCTCCTAAAGTTTTTTGGCTCAACACTTACCGGGCTTGCCTTTGAGTGGTACTCCAGCTTGCCACCCGAGTCTGTCGCTGACTGGCCCGACATGCAGAAGAAGTTCAAAGAAAGATTCTATGTTGCAGAACGGGAAGTCACTGTGGCGGAACTTTACGCCACAAGGTAGAAGAATGATGAGTCGGCCCTCGACTACATCAAAAGATGGAGGAACCTCAGCATGAGGTGCAGGCGTCCCCCGCACCAGGAGGATGCGGTGCAGATCTGCAAGTAAAACCTGAAGAAAGAAATCCTGGAGAGGATGATTGGCACCGAAGTCAAGACATTTGACCGCCTGAAGAATGTGGTAGCAGAGATTGAGGCATTTCTGGCCCCATATTCCTCCACTCCGGCCATGTCGAGCCAGAGAGCTAGGCAGGCCGAGAAGAAGACAGCTCCCCCTAAGGTGCACACATTAGATTTCCAGGCCTTTGAGAAACAGAAGGAGAAAGCCAAAGGGGCTGCCAGCCTTCCCCGGCCCAGAATCACGGAACGGCGGGAGGGCCCCTCACTGAGGGAGAAGATGAAAAACAAGCTATATTCCTTCTCCCGAGACAAGTCCAAGCTCCTGTTTGAGTGGGCAACCAGTTACAATAAAATCACACTGCCGGAGCCGAAGAGGCCCGACGACTTGAAGAAGAAGGACGACCCGCGCTTCTGCCTGTACCACCGGATGCTCGGGCATACCATTGAGGACTGCTATGTCTTCAAGGACGTTATTGAGTCCTTAATCAGGAACGGGGAGCCAGGACATGGGGGAGCATAAGTTAGACCCCCCGCAACCGCATGAGCTGCCCAGCACAACCTCCACCGTCAATATGGTCTCGTTATACCAGGAGTTGCTGAGGAGTGGGCGGAGGCCAGTACCCGCGCCACTTATGAGACTTTTATCATGGCCCCGGCTCAAGACCATGGGGGTTGGCAGACTGTACCCAGGAAAAATAGAAAAGCACATGTCCCTCGACCCAACCCGGGAGTTCACCTGAGGGGTGTGACACCCCTGCCTGCACCACCCCCGGTGAGCCCGGTCTGGCACGACACGGCCCCTCGGCTGGTCGTGAGGCAGCCCACTCACAACAAAAAGAGCTCTGTCCCGCTACGGATGCATAAGAAGCCTAGCCCGGCGGTTGAAAGACTCCAGGCTATTATTGATGGGCTTGAAGATTATGAATAGCCCGAAATCCAGCCCGTGGAGCTGAAGGAGTATGTCCCCTGGAAAGAGTTCGAATCACTCGAACTGGCTCCAGGAACAGAAGCTGAAGCAGAGGAAGAGCCTCCCCTATGGGGTGAACTTCCCCAAGAGCGGTCGCTGGCTACAGCAGAAAAGAAGAAGAAGAAGAGAAGACCCAGGAACAAGAAGAAAAAGGAGGTCGTCATCGCCTGCAACACCCTCTCGACGTTGTTCGATACTGCCCTCTCCCTGGAAGAGAAAGAAGAAGAGCTACCCCATGAGCCGACGGAGGTGAGCCAGGCTGAAGCGTCCACTTCCCAACATGCCACCAGGTCGGGGAGGAAGTGGGGGCGCCCTCCTCAGAACAACCTCAACATCATGTTCAAGGGAGATCAGCCATACCGAGTCCCCGAGCCCGAGGTCCGAGGCACCGAGATCCCTCCCCCGTCGGGTCTCTATCCCGGAGGGGCCAAGAGTCGAGGCACCCCTTCATTCGCCGAATTCCTGTCAGCCCGAGCAGGGGGCAGGCACGCTCCCAAGTGTCTCCTTCGGCCAGAAAAGCAAGCAGTCCCCGAGCTCCACCGGCGGCGGCTCCTCCTCAGCCAGAAGAAGAATCTAACGGCATCCCAAACCTTGCCGAATTCATGCGAGAAGCGGAGGAAGCCCGACAGGCCCCACAGGCTCAACAGGCTGTGACAGAACCCACAAAGGAGGCATCCCCTGATCTGACACTCCAGCCCCAAGGTGGGGGCAGGCGCGGCAAGGCCGAAGAGATGAAGTTACTCAAGGTGCGGGCTGTCGACCGAATAGTCAGACACCTCAAGAAGATTCTGACCCAATTTACTGTATGGGAGATGCTGTCTTTGGATGAAGAAACACGGCAAGCCATCATTGCCGCACTCCAGACGCCAGCACACCTTGAAACCTATCTGGCGGAGATATCACCTGAAGTGGATGTGGCTTTCATAGAAGATGACATGCTCCTGCCCACCTGCAGTCATAATAGACCCCTCTACATGAAAGGGCAGCTGAATGGCTAGCCTATCAACAGGGTCCTGATCGACCCAGGGGCTGGCAGTGAATATACTCCCCTATCGGGTGTACCAAAAGCACTACTTTGACGTGCACCTGGTTGAGGTCAAGAATGTCAAGATTGCTGATTTTAATCAGAAATGCGAGGTGCCCATGGGGGTTGCAAAATTCAACTTGACCTTTGATGATTTCACCACCAAGGTCCAGTTCCACGTCATCAACTCCAACACTTCCTACAAGGCGTTGCTTGGACGGCCCTTGTTACACCACAATAGAGTGGTGCCTTCCACCCTGCACCAATGCATTAAATACCCTTGCGAGGGGAAGGAAGTCAGAATCTTCGCCGACCTCCACCCGTTGGAGGTGTTCGGGTGTCATTTTTCAGACGCTAATCTGTACTTAGAAAAAGCGAAGCAAGCTCCCCGGGCTGCCCAAGACAAGGGAAAGAAGAGGGTCGAGGAAGGCGGCTAGTTTCCTCTACCACCCCCAGACTATGTGGCTCCCCCACATGTACCATTCATTGCACAAGAAGGATGGGTATTCAAGGCAGCTCCTCTCGCCATCTATCCTACACCGGGACGCCTTGCCTAGAAGACCTGCTGGAGGATGTTAGAGTCCCGCCAGGGATCGTCAAGCCTATTACAGAAATTGACTGTCAAGTAGCCGAGCAGCTGAAAATTTTTGAGGTGCCTAACCCTGAAGGGTCACCCACTATCTTTTATGTTGCCGGGGAAAAGCCAGTCAGGGAAGATGATGATTGCCGGTTCCCTGATGAGTTGTATGACCCGCACGTCCCCATCGCGGGACTCCCTTACATGACTGATTGGGCAGCCATAGTGGTCAGAAAGCAGAAGATTCCCCCTTATCAACCCTCCGGCCGGAAGAAAATGTTTGAAAGGATGTGGAACCCACCAAACCTGGATCGACGGCTGCTGCAAATCACCAAGCACCCCGATCTGGGATTTTCACTAGAAGACTATTACGAAACTGATGTTATATCGATTTCGGCTCTGTCCGGCGATGACCCCACGGAAGCTGCAGACTTGCGGGAAGCCCGCCAAGATGTATATTTCACGCCTCCGACTGAGGAGGCGCAAGACTAAGAAGTGTTCCTTTGGAACCCTCTCCGCCGCCGCTGCATGGGGAAGACCTCCTCCTTTTCCGGGGAACTAACCTCGAAGAGTCACACCACCGAGGCGCCCTCACTCCGGCCTGCTGGCGAAGCAAGGAGCAGTAGCATGGGCCATGCTCCGGATTCTCCTCGATACGACCCCGTCATGTACGCCTTGTACCATAGGCAGCAACGGGAGATCGAGATGTTAAAGGCACGGCTGGCTGAGTTGACCTCGCTAGTGACCGACCTGATCCAAGGTTCTCTCCGCCCGTGGGGTGGCCATATGTCTCGGCCCCGAGACACCAGCCCTGACGCCTCCGTCCGGTCAAGAAGGGAAACAAGAGATACGGCAAGCCCATTAACCGGGCGGCCAGCCAGGCGAGGCCTGACACTCCAAGAGAAGCTGCAGAAGCCCTACTCCTTCCCAAGAGAGAAGACTCGGGGTATCTTTGACTGGGCCTGCCATTACGGCAAGGTCTCCCTCCCAGGGTCCAAGAGGCCGCAGGACACCCGAAGAAGTGGGGACCCACTGTTTTGTCCCTATCACCAGATACTGGGCCACGCCATCGAAGACTGCTATGTCTTCAAAGACATTGCTCAAGACCTCATTGACAGGGATGAGCTCAGAATGGGAGACTATGTGGTAGCCCCGCCGCGCCCCCACGTGGCGGACAGCCCCAGAAGAGGAGCCTATACAGTATCTATCCAGTACCAGGCCCCCGAAGATGCGGCTGCCCCGGCCCCCGCCGGAGTTGTCTATGATGAGTACACAGAAGACCCCGAGGTGGTCCTGTGCCTTTCTGCACCAGCGGACCCCGCGGACCCGGCGGCTATGGTCCAGGAGGAGTGCGCGGTGAATGCAGCCTCCACGCCCAGTCACGAGGAACAAGAAGAGGGGGATGGTGTCCTCGAGCCCGAGGACAATGAAGATCAAGACTTTGTCGATTTGTCGCCAGCCCCGCCGGAAATTGAAAAGGGCGGCCAGGCCACCATCGACGAATTGATTGAGATCAACCTCGGCACAGAAGGCGACCCCAGGCCGATCTTTCTGAGTGCTCTTATGCCCCCACAGGAGAGGGAACAATACACGAAGCTACTGCAAGAATTCCGGTATTGCTTCGCCTGGAACTACAAAGAAATGCCCGGGCTTAGCCCCGAAGTAACTCAGCACATTTTGGCCATTGATCCCAAGGTGGAGCCAGTGAAGCAGCCTCCCCAGCGTATGAGGCCGGAATTGATCAGCCAGATCTGCAAGGAGGTCGACAAGCTCATAGACGTCGACTTCGTGGTGGAGAACCAGTACACTACTTGGTTGGCCAACATCGTACCGGTGAAGAAGAAGAATGGACAGATCAGGATCTGCGTGGATTTTCGTGACCTGAATAAAGCCTGCCCAAAAGATGACTTCCCGGTGCCTATCACCGAAGTGATGATTGATGCAACCACTGGCCATGAGGCCCTATCTTTTATGGACGGATCGTCCGGCTATAACCAAATTTGAATAGCCGATCACGACCGGATTCACACGTCTTTCAGATCGCCCAAGGGGATATTCTACTACAAGAGGATGCCCTTCGGCCTCAAGAATGCCGGCGCCACGTATCAGCGGGCGATGACCAAGATCTTCGACGAGCTGCTGTATAGCAAGGTCGAATGCTACATTGGCGATCTGGTTGTCAAGACTAAGAAGAGGGATGAGCATCTGAGTGACCTCAGGGTCGTCTTCCAAAGGCTCCGGCTGTACGGGCTGAAAATGAACCCCATGAAGTGCGCCTTCGGCGTGTCCAGCAGAAAGTTCCTCGACTTTATTGTCCAGCACAGAGGGATCGAAATTGACCCCTTCAAGATAAAAGCCATCCAGGAGTTGCCCCCTCCGAAGAGTCCGGGAGAGCTGAGGTCCCTACAGGGCCGTTTAGCTTACATCCGCAGGTTCATTTCCAACCTGTCGGGGCGTTGCCAACCTTTTCACAGGCTGATGATGAAGAATGCACCCTTCAACTGGGGTCACGAATGCCAGCACGCGTTCGACCAGCTAAAGGAGTACCTGAAAACCCCGCCAGTCCTGGGGGCACCTGTCAAAGGCAGACCGCTTATTCTCTATATAGCAGCCACCGAATATTCACTGGGGGCAATGCTTGCCCAGAACAATGATGAGGGAAAGGAGCAGCCTCTCTACTACCTCAGCCGCAGATTGGTGGGAGCGGAGGCCAAGTACACCCCGATTGAGAAGGTCTGACTCGCCTTGGTTTTCGCAGTCAAGAAGCTGAGGCACTACATGCTGTCCCATGAAGTAAGTTTAATATCCAGAGCCGACCTCATTAAGCACATTCTCTCCCATCCAGTCCCGAAGGGTCGCCTTGGCAAATGGGCTGTGCTGCTCATGGAGTTTGACATCACCTACGTGCCGCAGAGGGCCATTAAGGGACAAGCCGTCGCGGATTTCTTCGCAGCACACCCTGTGCCCGAAGACTCCCCGTTGGCCACTGAGCTACCCGAAGATGAAACACTGGAGGTGGACCAAGTCCAACAAGTCATTTGGCAGTTGTATTTCAACGGGGCCTCGAGAACAGAAGTGACCCCGTCCGGATGCACCAAGGTACGGGCCGAAGCCGGCATCGTCCTCAAATCGCCAGACGGGGAAGTGCTGCACACTTCCTGCTGCATTAGCAAGCCCTACACAAATAATAAAGCAGAGTATGAAGCTCTGATTATCGGCCTCCAGGTGGCCCTCCAAATGGAGATCAGAATGTTCCAAGTATTCGGTGACTCGCTGCTTGTCGTCAAGCAGGTCCAGGGGCAGTTCGACGTCCGGAAACCTGAGTTGCTCCCTTATCACACTAAGGCAAAGGGGCTCATGGAGCGGTTCTACCTCCTCGAGATAGGTCATGTCGCCAGAGGGGAGAATGCACAAGTCGACGCCCTGGCAAAATTGGCAAGCTCACTGGCAGTGCCTCCAGATGGATCTCTCAATATCCAAGTAATAAATCAGCGTCAAATGCCCAGCATAATAGAAGAAGAACCAGAAGAAGAAGAGCTAGAAGTCACTACAGCAGAAACCGTCGGCCTACCTGACTGGAGAGACCCCTTGATGCAGTGGTTCAAATACCAGCAACTACCCCAACGAAGAGAAGAGAAGATTAAGCTAAGCAGAACCAAGGACTCCTATGAGCTCCGAAACGGAATATTATTCCGAATTGTGGCCGACGCCAAACAGAAGTTACTCCTTCGATGCCTCTCCATTGAAGAGGCCTGGAGGGTCATGAAGGAAGTCCATGTCGGGACAGCTGGTGCACACCAGGCGGGACCAAAAATGAAGATTGAAATAAAGAAGCTTGGCTACTACTGGCCGACAATGTTCGACGACTGCTGCAAATACGCTAAGTCGTGTCAGAAGTGTCAGGAGCATGCCACCATACCCAGAAGGCCGCCCGTGCAGCTGCATCCAACAGGTGCCCAGTTGGCCGTTTACCCAGTGGGGAACAGACGTCGTGGGTCCTTACCTGCGTCATCCACCGGTTACAAGTAGATTTTGGTGGCAACCGATTATTTCTCCCGTTGGGCAGAGGCTGTCGCCTTAAGGGAGGTCACCGGAGAGATCGTGGCCAGGTTTGTCCGCCGTAACATCATATTCTAGTTTGGCGTGCCCGACCGGATTGTGTCAGACAACGGTAGCCACTTCCGTAACCAGAAGGTCTACCGGCTGGCAGAAAAATACAAAATTGACTGGAGGACATCGACTCCTTATAATCCACAGGCTAATGGGCTGGCCGAAGCTTTCAATAAAACACACTGCACCCTCCTGGCCAAGATTGTTAGTTCTAACAAAAGGGACTGGGAGGAGAAGATGTATGAGGCACTATGGGCGTTCCGAACCATGTACAAGACCCCAACGGGCTGCTCGCCTTTCTCTCTAGTATACGGCTCGGAGGCAATCGTCCCCATTGAATTGGGAATACCTTCCCTCAGAGTCGCCATTCAGCACGGCCTTGTCCATGAAGGGCAGACCAGCGTCGAGCGAAGGCTCGAAGAGCTCTCCAGCCTGGAAGGAAAGCGGCTTCAGGTCCAACAGAACATTCAGGTCTACCAGGCCCGAATAGCGCGTGCCTTCGACAAGCTCGTCAAGGAACGTGAATTCAAGAAGGGCGACCTTGTCATGGTCAAGAGAAGAGACGTCATGGCCGCTGACCCCAAAGGCAAACTGAATGAGAACTGGCTCGGACCCTACGTAGTCCAAAAAGTCTACGAAGGTGGAGCCTATGTAATTGTCAACCACCGCGGGGAAGTTCAATTCCCGCCTCTTAATGGAAGGCATTTGAGACTGTACCACGCTCCAGTGCCCCCATTCAATCAATAATATTATTCTCCGCCCTATTTTGGGCGGATTCGCGTGATTGATGTCCGAACGACTTGATCGCTATACGTGTTTTCAAAAAGAGAAAAAAAGAAGAGGAAAGTAAAAAAAGGAAGAAAAAGAAGAAGAGGTGAAAAAAAAAGAAAAAAAGGAAAGAGGGAAAAAAAGAGAGAAAAAAGAAGAAAAAGAAGAGTAAAAAAATAAGAGTAAAAAAGAAGAGGAGAAAAGGAAAGAAAAAAGAGGAGGAAAAGAAAAGAAAGAAGAAGAGAAAAGAGCGAGGGAAGAATAAAAGCTAAGAAGAAGGGGGAACGCCCCCCATTTCCAGTCATCGCCCCGTATCAGCGGAGATACTAAAAACTAAACAAACTCTTCTCTCCGTCCTCCCCGGGTGGTGAGTACCACTTTGGCTTGGACATCCCGCCCAGGCCATTGACTAAACAAAATCTTCTCTCCGTCCTCCCCGGGCGGTGAGTACCCCTTTGGCTTGGACCTCCCGTCCAGGTCATTGACTAAACAAACTCTTCTCTCCGTCCTCCTCGGGCGGTGAGTACCCCTTTGGCTTGGACATTCCGTCTAGGCCATTGACTAAACAAACCCTTCCCTCCGTCCTCCCCAGGCAAGTGAGTACCCCTTTGGCTTGGACATCCCGTCCAGGCCATTGACTAAACAAACCCTTCTCTCCGTCCTCCCCGGGCGGTGAGTAACCCTTTGGCTTGGACCTCCCATCCAGGTCATTGACTAAACAAACTCTTCTCTCCGTCCCCTCTGAGCGACGAGAAACCCGGTCTCTGACCAAGGCCCCCCCACCTGAGGCCAGTGCGCGGTTCCAACACTATGGCAAGGCCGGTGAGTCACCCATTTGGTACGGTGGAGTGGTTCCCTCGTCCTCCCGCTGGGAGGGCGAGCACTCTCCCGTGCCCTGACAGGGGTTCCTGCCTGGTTCTCCCGGAGCGAATCACCGCGAAGATTTACACTCTGCCAATGTGTTTTGTCACAGCAAAAAGGAGGAAAGAGGGAGAAGAATACAATATACACAAAAGAGGAGGAAGGAGAAAAGAGATTCCCCCCCTGGGGTGAACGCACACTGAAAGGACATGCGAGGTAGTAAATGCTCTGTTCTATTCAAGAAAGATTAAACTACATGTGCTTCGGGGCATACCCCTGGATTACATCTCAAAAAAGAAAGAAGAAAAGAAGAGAAAGGAGCAAGGGAGCGGCACCTAGTCAATGCCCCTGAAGATGTCCTCGAGAGGGAGGATTCCGACGCAAGGGAAGTTTGTCATGTCACGTAATCGGCCCCTCCGTTCTTCGAGTCTAGCAAGCTCCGCCTCCACGGACGCCGTCTCGACCTGGGCGACGACAAGAGCCTCGCCTTCCGTCTCGACCGCTCTTTCGGCTTGGGCAAGGTCAGACCTAGCCGCAGCAAGGTAGCTTTCCAGCTTTGCGACTCGGCCCTTGAGGGAGTGAACATTGCCCTGGCCTTCCCTCAAAGCCTTCCCATGGCGCTCTTCATCATGGCGCCGTGCCTCCAAGGTCTGTAAATACTCGTCTGCCTGGGCATCGAGGGCGGCGCATTCGTCGGGAGCCTGGGTCTCGAGGAACTCGCGACGTTTGACATACTTCAGCAGCAGCAAGACCCGCCGCGACCATTCCCCCAGTGGACAGCCCAGCACTTGCAGTGCCCCGATCAGCTGCGTCACTATGCTCTGCACCTCCCGGTATGACAGAGAAAGATCGGCGAAGAGCATTGTCCGCAGTTTTAACAACATCTGTCGGACCGGCATGCCTGACGAGGTGTGGCTGACCGAGGGCATAGCCGGAGGGACAAAATCTACAGAGCTGTCCACCTCGGCCCACAAATTAGCGTCCACGGCGACTGAAGAAGATGGAAGAGCAAGGGCCAAGTCCCCTGGCCGGCGTAGCTCTACAGAGGACCCCTGGTGAGTCACCAGCCAGAGGAATGGATAAGGCTATCGCCGAATCGCTTGGCGTCGCCGCCGGCTCCCCGGACAAGGATGCAGGTGCCACTGCTGCAGGCAAAGGAGGGGCTTCAAGCAAAGTTGGGCCGAAGCCATCGTTGGTCGACCCCTCTCCTGCGTCTGGGACCCCTCCAGGTGTGCCCGAAGCCCCGCGAATATCTGTTTCAGGAGCGGGTCCTCCATCTGGGCCGGAAGCTTCGGGATAGGCGGAAGCAGAACTATCAGGTGGGAGATGCCTCCCGCTTGCACAAGCGCCGCGAGGCTCTCCACCTCCGGGCCCAAGACCAGAGCCGACCCCTCCACCGCTATCAGACCGATGGCCGGTCTCCGTTTGGCGACGGCCTTCCGGACACGGCCAGACGTCTTCCCTGGCGTCGGCGTTGCCTGACCATGTGGGGAGGACTGAGCTACTCGCTATCTGGAATAGATCATGCGGGGGCAGGGGGCAGAAAAGGACCACAAGACCCACATGCTTACCTTGGCCACCGGGATGATGCCGCCTTCGGGCACGATCTCCCCCTCCTCCAAAGGCTCACTCGGCGGCCTAGGAGCACTGGAAGTCTCTACGGCCGACTCCTGCTGAAGGGCCTCAAACAAAAGGGCTAGCTTGCCCAGGCCCGCATCGGCTCCTGCAGGGCGGTCGACCGGCGCGGTTGGAGCAGCTCCCTCCACGACCTCCGGCTCGGTTGGTGCCTGAAAATCAAAGGATGACATGAGGAAAGTCGACGGATGATCGCGAGGGGGGGGGGTCCCGTGCGAACAAGCTCACACTTACAGCAGCCTTCCCCGTTAAGCTTAAGGAGCTAGCAAGTAAAGGGGCCGTAAAAAGCGGCTCGGGCGGCCCAGACACTTCAAGCACGCCCTCGCCGGGGGCCACTTCATAGGAGGAGTAGTCATAATCTACCTCTTCGCTCGACGACGAATCAATCGCTACGGGTTCTTCCCTTGCCGGCAAAGGGACCTTCGCTTCGAGGTCGATGACTGGCGCATCCTCCCGCGGGCTGGGTGAGGCTGGTGTGCCAGACTTCAACCTCTTCCTCACATACATGTGCGTCACCGGGAGGTGTAGGCGGGGCCCTAATAGCCCAATAACTGCTACAGCGGCGCCTGTTACATAAAAGAAAAGGCAAGTCATGTCAAAGCCAATGGGCTCCCAAGGAAGGAAGGAAGTCAAGCAAGCGGACGGAGACAACTACCCCCTTCGGCTTCTGCAACATGAGGCGGCTCACGGATGGCCTCCTTGATGCGCGACGCTGCCTCAGGGACCACGATCTTGCCCTCGCCCGGGATCGGCACAGGTACTGGCCCCTCCGTACCGCCTGAAAGAAAAAGACAATTGTTATATGCGCATGCAAGGCCCGCCCCGGGAGGCAAATAAATCCCAAAGGACGTTGGCGGCCGGTGAACCTCACCAGCATCGTGACTCGGTTCAATCCGGGTGACTTCAAACTCTTCGAAAGATAGAATGGGAGCCACCGGAGAGACAGCCTCCGAAGCCGAGGAGTCCTCTGCCCTCCTTCGCTTTGCCTCTTTCCGCCCAGCTGCTTTGGCGGTGGCCAACGCTTTCTTAACAGGCGACTTCGCCCGAGATCTCTCCTTGACCCACAATGGGGGAGTCGGAGTCGGCGCTGAACTCTCCCCTCCTGCAACCGTAGCCTCCCCTACGTCAGGAATGCGCACGGATGCTTTCTCTGCCACATCAGAGACGCGCGTAGGAACGGGCTTCTCCACGTCACGGATGGGCGTGGGTACGGGCTCTTCCGCAGCAGTTGAGACAAAAAAGGAAGAGACCTTTATGTGTCAAAGCCTTGCCTCGAAATGAAAACAGACCTTTAAAGCACACTAATGGTTGGGGATTCCAACCGGCAGGTCGACTCGGCTCGGCCTGGGCGGCTTTGAACTCCTCGAAGGAGGGAATTCTCGGCGCCGGAGGAGTAGCCGCCGAAGCCTTAGCAGCCTCCGTTTTCCTGCGCTTCACCTCTCGCCGCCCGGCCACCTTGGCGGCATCCACTGCCTTCTTCACAGGCGACTTCACCCGGGACTTCTTTGCAGCCTTGGGCAAGGGAGCCGTAGTCGGAGCCGGCAGTGCGGCTTCAAAGTATGCGGGCTTCTGGACGAGCAGAAGGAGATTCCGGTACGTCGCCATTTGCACGCTGCCGGGATGATCTGTCAAAATAGACACACGCATATGATTAGCACCCGATAATCTGCTAGGGTCACAGCAATGAGAATAAAAGAAGTGGAAAGATTAAATATCGTGAGGACCGGTATACAGTCGAACGTTATCGGCCAATAGCTCAGGGACGGCTCCGTGTCCCGACGCGCCGCCTCTCGGACCAGCCAGCACACGTCCTCGATCTTCTGGCAACGATCAGTAAGAGCAGCCAGGTCCGCATGCTTCTTCGACGAAAGGTGGCAGAAAAGATTGAAGTGGTCCATGCCCCACCCGTCGGCATAATAATATGAGACCTGCAGGTGCTTGCGCAGAATGACGGCCGTTTGATCCTCGATCTTCAGCCCATTCACCCGGAGAAGGACATACAGCCACGTGGTGTCCTTATAATTCTCGGGCTTCCTCTCCTCCCGCCTCATGAACGTGCGGTATGGGCAGGTTGGGTATGTTTCTGGGCGCCAGCTCTTTGCGGGAGTGCCCTCCTCTTCCATGGGGATCGGATAATTGATGAGCTCCAGACGGTCACTCCCTATCTGGCAAAGGTCCCTCAGGGTCTTCTTGTAGTTATCTTTCACCACCAGGAGTAGCTCCACTTTTGGTGTCGGCCTCGCTTCCCGGGCTTCTCGGAGAGCAGCCAGATATGCCACCACCTCCTTCTCCTGCTTGTTCTTGAGCCGAAGGAGATGCTCCGGCTCAATATCGAGCACCGGTACCAGCTATCTGCTCAGGAATTTCCTCTCGACCCCGTCCCAGCAGTCGGTCTTGTGCAGCCGATAGAAGGCCGTCCGGGCGTTCCACCTTTTTATATACTCCGGAGTCACCCGGGGGATGCGACCGGGGGCTGGCACTCTGAAGGTGGCAGAGTCCGCCCGATGGAAGAAATCCCACCAGCTCCTGGCATGCTCGGCGACTGAACTGCCCCGGAGATTTTGTGAAGGCAGGCCGAACCGTGCATGATAGACAGGGATATGCTGATCATATCCGAAGTTTCGGCCAAACCGGAAAGGGTAATATGGCTCCAGTAGCACATTGTCCCCATTCCTAAACGCCAGCACACTTGGGCGAATAGATAGCGCCCAGTCTCTCAGCTCGAGCTCAAGCAATGGGCGGACCACGTTCTCTTGGCTGATGGGGTGGACGTACTTCTCCACCTGATCGTCTTTGCATTCCCGCTTATTATTCACCAGAGGGCTTGAATGTGCGGCCAGCGTCCAGAAGTGAATGGTGCCGGCCGCGTCCCGGGGAACCGTTGTCAACCGGCCCCGAATATCATACAACCGCTGGGAGGTGGACCCTGGCTCT
Source organism: Amorphophallus konjac (assembly GCA_022559845.1). Classification (NCBI taxonomy): domain Eukaryota; kingdom Viridiplantae; phylum Streptophyta; class Magnoliopsida; order Alismatales; family Araceae; genus Amorphophallus; species Amorphophallus konjac. The sequence continues at coordinate 22,215,294 of CM040119.1, read as the reverse complement.
GCGCTGGCGAACTCCAGCATCCTCGGCACCAGCCCCCAGTCTTGAAGAGCGCGCGGGGCGAACTCTGGGAATAGTGAACAAACCCACGCATTGAAGAAGTGCAGTGGGCACACGTACCGGGCTTGTCTCGGGAACTGATGGGTGCTGATATATCCCAGCGCCTTGTAGATCAGACAGAGAGCAGCCGGGCACAGGGAAAGCTTGATTCCCCACACCATTTGACACGCCGGGTAGATGGCGTCCGGTCGAATGACTGTCTCGTCCCCGTATGACATGGCAAACGAGCATAGCCAGTACGTTAAGTAAACGGCGCAGTGCGTCAATGGGTCGACCCCCATCGGATTGGGGCCACTCCGGCGTCCCCTGGAAGGGATTCTCACATCAGTTTTGGGCTTGGCGCGCTTCTTGCGAGCGACGGCGGTCCCGACACATGGAAACTCTTCATATTGCTTCAGCCCATCATAGAAATATTGCAGCCACAGGGTCAGGCGCACCCTCTTCCCGTCCCCACGGGGGGGCTGCCTCCCGCCATGCGCCAGCTAGTATAGCTCCCGGTATGCCTTCATAAGATACCAGTACGAGTAGCCAAGGGAATAGTAGCCGTCCCCATTGGTCTCGTCCTTGATCAGGTCGGGAAGGCATACCTCTTCATAAGGCTCCCCGTCAATAGGCAAGCCGCTGAGCTGACTGAGGCTCCACAAATCAAGTGAAGTCTCACCCTCCGCCGTATAGAAAGTGTTGGTCTCCGCGCTGAATACTTCTATCATGCCGCAGCAGAGACCCTTGGAGATGGGGTAGCCGTACCGAGAGGCGTACACGCTGTGGTAAATACCAGCTCGGACCAGCAACGGGGCATAGTTGAATAGCACGTACTCAGTAAACTCTACTGCCCCTTCCCGGAAGCTGTGAGCGTCCTGAAGCTTCAGCTCCCCAAACCAGCCCAGCGCCAGCTCATACCTGAACCTGATGGCTAGCCAATCCAAGATAAATGGCTCCTCCCTGTAGCCCCATTTTAGGGGAGCCAAGAATAAACCGAAGCGGGGTGGCTCACCCTGCACCCGCCCAGCAGACATATCCCACTTCGCTGGGGTGAACTGAGGTGCTCGCACCAATTTATCTTCGGCCGGTAGCACTCCCTCGATCCCCAGGACGGGCTTCCATTCCCGGGCCTCACCACCAAATACATCGGGATGCTCCTCAGGACGCTGTACAATAAACTGTCGCGAGCCTGCAGGATCACCTGCTCGACCTCCCACACAGCCCGCAGCTCCCTCCTTTCGTGGGAGCGGAAGTACTTCAGAAAACGGATCAGATGCTTATCCTTCGGGAAGTCCCTCCGATATTCACCGGTCTGATCGAAGGTGAAGCGATTCTCGACCCGAGAGAGATGGTTATAGTCCATTGTCTCGCCCTCAGAACCCGAGGACTCGGCTAGCACGGCTATTTCAGCATGCTCCCTGTCTAGCTCCTCCACGTTGAGCCATGTGACGGCTGGCACCGGAGGCTGGGGAACAAGGTCGGCCCCGACAGTGGCAGTAGGAGCAGAAGAACCGCTTGGGGCAGCCATTTATCTGCAAAGATACAACAAACAGAGGATTAGAATAAGCCACGGGCAAAGAGAAATGAAACTGTAAAGGGGCTCTACTACAAGTAAAACAAATAAGACACTGCCAATTTCTGACGAAATTTCGACAGAGTTTCCCCTAGGCCAGAGGCGTAAGGGAAAACACGGGTGCGCGTCCACAAGGAGTGACGGCCCCAACAAGTCATGGTGGGCCCCGAAAGGCAACACCAGAAGTCCTCAGCTTGAAGAAAGCCCTCCTTGTATACCGCCAAGTGGCCCTTCCCTGCACGCTTCGGAGCGTCCTTCGCCGGTACACCCATGGGAAAACCTTCCCCGGCACGCTACGGAGTGCCTTCCCCGGCACACCCTGTAGGGGCTTCGCCGGCACACCCCTACCTTCGCTCCCCGGCACACCCAGCGAGGGGCTTCACCGGTGCACCCCTGGCACCACCTCGCCGGCACACCCCTCTGCCCGCTCCCCGGCACGCCCACGCGGGCTTTCGCCGGTACGCCCATGGGGAACCTCTTCCCCGGCACACCCTAAGGGGGGCCTTCCCCGGCACTCATATCGACCTCTTCCCCAGCACGCCCTTGTGGGGGGGCCTTCCCCGGTGCACCCGTGCGCCTTCTCCCCGGCATGCTCGAAACCCCTTCCACTGGTGCGACCGGCGGTAGTCCACAGCAGAAGGGAGAGGGGAAGAAGAGAGAAGAAGAGGAAGGGAAGAGGAGGAAGAAGAGAAAGAGAAGGGGAGGGAAGAGATGGAGAGAGAGACGGAGGGGGCTAGGGCCCCGTCGCCGTCCATGGTGGAGAAGAAGAGAAGAAAGGGGAAGAAAAGGGAGAAGAAGAGGAGGAAGAAGAGAAGAGAGAGAGGGGGGGAGGGGAGAGCCCCCCGCGGTGGCGCCCTCACCCCAATGAAGAAGATGACGGCGACGACGGCGGTGATCGCCGTGCTCGGCGACGGAGAAGACGAAGAGGGGAAAAGGGGGGAGCGGACGGTTCTACTACCACCAAAGAGAGAGAAGAGGGAGGGGAAGTTTGAAAGGGGGTGGCTCGAATGAACCGCCCCCGCCCCTTTTATATGGCAAAGAGGGGGAAGAAAAGAGGGAAAATAGAGAGAGGAAAAAGGAAAAGAAGAACACAAAAGAAGAAAAAAAAGAGAAAAAAAGGGAAGGAAAATAAAAGAAAAAAAGGGGGAGGGGAAGAACGAATAAAAAGGGGGAAGAGAAAAAAAAGGAAGAAGAAAAAAAATAATAAATAAAAAGGAGAAGGGGAAAATATAAGGAAAAAAAGTGTAAACGAAGAAAGGAAGAAAACAAAAAAGGGGGAAGAAGGAATTTTGACAAAAGTAATAATGGTACTTAATAAATACAAATATATACACGTGTATATACGTATGTAGGTACGTACGCGCACATACGTGCGGAGGCGTACGTAAATAATGCACGATGCTAGATGCATCCGTGGGTATGTCCCGTCTGCACGTCCCTAGGTGTCGACGGGCATCCGCACATGCAACAGAAGGCTCTATCCTCGCACCGGCATTAGTTCCTTGCTAACGAATAAGTCCTTTTTTGGCACAAGGCTTCGTACCTCAGCCATCTCCCATCATACAAAATCGCCATCACGGGCCTTACGCCCGGATCGACAGAACCTCTATCCTTGCGCTGGTATTCGTCCCTTGCCAGCGAATAAACCCCTTTCTGGCGCAAGGCCCTGTGCCCTAGCCACCCACACCATACAATATTGCCATAACGGACCCTACGTCCGAATCGGCACGAATTCTCCCGTTGCGCTGGCATTTTCTTCTTGCCAACGAATGAGCCTTACCTTCTGGCGCAAGGCTTCGTGCCCTAGCCGATACTTGCGTATCACTCGCTCGTCCAAAAAAAAGAAAAAAAGAAAATGGGGTTAAAAATAGAGATACCCCACTGTAGATCTATTTAAAATCCACTTAAACAAATGAAATTAATAAAAAGCAATAATCAATAAACAATAGTGGAGATGAAACATGCACGAGGTGCTAAAAGGAGGTTGTGATGTGATCGCCAGAGACACGAGGGCCTCAAAGAGGAGATGAATATGGGGAAAGGATCGCAAATACCTCATAGACGCGGGGATGTGAGTACTCCTTTTCTCTTCAAATCGGCCGGCCGATGAAGAGAGTCCTTCACTTGGTTACCCTTGCAAAAAGACACACAACAATAATAAAAGGAATTAGAAATAATGTGTGTGTAGCATCAATTCAATAAAAATATGTATGAGCATGATATCATATAAAAGAACACACCTTTAAGGGGATTGCCCTTAAACCCCTATGCAAAAAGGGTGGGAATATGATGATAAATGATATGAAAATATGATAAAAGGTGTGCAAGATTGCACTGTGAGGGGGTCTCAACGTGGTTGAGAAGGGGAGTTAATAGAATAATGATGCATGCATATGATGAAAATAAAAACAAAAGAGAATAGAGGGGAGATAAGAAAAATCTGTTTGCTTGGCTTTGATGCTCGATGGGGAGAAACTTCAAGAGGGATGAAGAGGTTGATCGTGAGAAGCCCTCCTTAGCCAAAGGCCACCTTCGGTTCCTGTAAAAAGAAACAAAAGAAACAAACAGAAGAAAAGGGAGCAGAAGAAGAAGAAGAAGAATAGAAGAAAAAGAGAAAAAACAGAAGAGAAGGGAGACGGAAGAAGAAGAAGACAGCAGCAGAAGAAAGAAAAAAAAGGAAGAAGAAGAAGAAATAATAAAAACAACAGGGAAGAAAACCTCCGGCATCCAACCGATTAACAGAGCTCATAAGCTCTATTAATAAGGTAGAAAAAGATAAGAAGGAAAGAATCTAAAGGAGGAAGAGATAAGAACGGGCAATAGCCCAAAATAGGGGAGGATTAAGCTGGGTAAGAGCCCAAACGAAGCAGGAGTCTCTCTGGGAAAGGCTGCGTTCGTTCGGAGCACAAAAATGAAAAACGACTTGGTTCAGGGCGTCAATTGTTGAATTGACGACCTTCGCAGAGGGCGTTTCTTAAAAACACGTCTTATATCAGGGCGTTAATTCAAAAATCAAATTTTGGAATTTATTTGAAAAGTTGAAAACACGTCTGTGTCAAAGGCGTTAATTAAAAAACGCCCTAACAAAAGACGTTAATTCAAAATATTCAAAATAGGGCTATTTTTCATTTCTCAATATTATTTTCTCATTTTTTAGGTGAAGGTGCATCTCGTCGCCCTGATTCCAACGACTATTTTTTGCGAATTTTTCTGACACCCGGAAGGCCACCAAATCACCTCTGGAAGGGGTTGAAAAATAATATTAAAATATTACATTTGAAAGACACGCCCCCACTTGAGGCGTGAATTCATTTTTTTTAATTTTTTTATTCAAAATAACGCCTTATGCTAAGTCGTTAATTCCCGAAAAATTCCGAAAAATTCCCAGAAAAATCCAGAAAAATAGGAATTTGATAGAAATGACGCCCTGACAATATGTCGTTAATTTTTTTATAAACGCCCAAGCCTAAGTCGTTATTTAAAAGACGCCCCAAGCCAAGTCGTTAATTCAGAAAAATAGGGAAAAATGCCCAGAAAATCCAGAAAAATCCAAAAAAAATCTAGAAAAATCCAGAAAAATAGGAGAAAATAGGAAAAATAAGGAAAGGGTGAAAAAAGGAAGAAACCCAAGAAAAGTGAGAAAAACCACTCAAATAGAACTAATTTGAGGGTCAAATTGGGGCATTACAAGGTAATATGAGATGTACTCATAATAACGTCAATTTTGGCGTGTCTACAGCTGCCCCGCCTTGGCGTCTGCTTTGCAAGGGAGCAGAGCAAACTGAAAAGTAGATGCCAAGGTGTGATGAGACACGCAATCAACATCACTTGATGAGAATGAAATCAAAAGCTCGAGATGAAGCAATCTCGGGAAATCCAACGAAATCAACAATGTTTGGATAAAACGGGGAGGTGTGCACGCGGTGCACGAAGGAGATAAAATAAATGATCAACTTCCAGCGCGGTGGAAGTACCTCAGGTCACAAACCTGTAGATTTCACCATTGGGGAGCGGTTACCAGCCAGTGGACGTGCTGCAGCCAAGGTGGATCAAGGGAAAGGAGATAAAATAAGATGATAAAAATCCAAACAAGGAGCTTTCGAGAAAATGACCCAAAACAGCGTCAAAACGAACTGATGACTCAATTCGGCATGGAATATCTCATATCGAAAGATCAGATCAATTGCAACCTCAAAGCAGCTTATCAGAATGATTTTTCAACAGTTGATTCAAAGTCCTACATGAATGCATGCTGGGTTTAAAGGGAAAATTAAAACAAATGAAAATATAATATAATCAAGGATAATATTGTTAAACTGCCAAGACTGGGTCAAGAAACCGATTTCGCGAGCTGATACTAAGCCGAAGCCCGTTTATCCGCGCACCAACTCGCAAAAGGGAACCATCGTCCCCGGTCTTGGACGGCTCGACGGCCTATCCGTATGACTAAGACTCCTCTGGAATCATCATTGTTTTTGATGAAGGGGAACTCAAATCCAGATTTACCAAAGCCACAAGGTCCTTGATATAATCTAATAGCGTATTAACATATAGTAAAATGCATACAGGGAGATTGTGATAGCAATGGGCACATGGGGGAACTGAGAAATGAGGCGTCAGCACCGTGGGGCTTGGATAATGATGATGCCCAGTCGGCGGGACCATGAGCTTCTTATCCTGCGCTCAAAATTTCATTAGCCAAGATATAAAAGATATAACAAGCAATGAATAAGGCCTTTAAGCATAGCATAGCAATCATAGCCATGAATAACACATAGTAGGGCAAAGCATGGATAACATGAATAGCAAGGCATTGCAAAGCATCATTATTTGTTATGTTGTCATGAGGAGACAATCTGGCTAATCAAAATTGGAGCTGAATGATTGAAAATCAGAAAATGCCCAGTGGCAAATGATCAGGAAATTAGCAGGAGTTGATTGAATGATAATGAGATGAATAATCAAGATGATAACCGGGAGATGTAACAATCAAAATGCCCAGGGAGATATGAGGAATTGATAATCAAATGCCCAGCGGCAAGTCATGAAAAATGTCGGGAAGAATCAATGGATTGATAACAATGAGTGAAAGGGGACTCATCCCGTGCTCCTGGTCCTTGCAAAGTTTGTTGTTCCTGCAAAAGGCACCATCAGAAAATACAATGCAAAATTTTTGGAGTTTTGAAATATGCAAATTTTTATGAGTTTTGAAAAAGATATTCAAATTTTTATGAGTTTTGATCAATATGCAAATTTTTGTGGGTTTTGGAAAATATTCAAATTTTTATGAAGTTTTGAGAAAGGTATTCAAATTTTTATGGATTTTGGACAAGAAATATTCAATTTTTTTTTGTTTGATTTTGGTTAGACATTGCTAAAGCAGCATCAAAGAGTGTTTTAAACCACTGGCTAGGGGTCCTTGTTCCTTCCCTTTTTGCTTAAAACTGCCCAAAGCTGGGCGTGCATTGCAAGGTGGCGCCCTATAACCGACCGTCTTTGATCAATGGTGCCCCTACCAAGGCCATACCCGAGAAACATTCAGTCTTGGAGGGAGAAGAGAAGAATAATTGGAGATAAGCTTTATGCAGGATGAGAGATATCAAGACTTGAATTCCTTCCAAGGTGTTAACCCTCAAAGAGGTAGTCTGTTGCGCCGGGGCTTTGTGCCTTTGATTTTTAGACCCTCGACATGCATACGACCAGGGTTTTCCCTGCGGGGACTTTGCCACTCTTGTCATGCCATGATTCATAATTCAATTATCGAAAGTTCGACTTGATTTCATAATAGCCCTTTTGGCGAGATGTATTATGAAAACTCATATTGATTTTGGGTCAAGACTGCCCCTATTTGAGACTCCTCTCGTATTGGGATTACCAAGGTTGGTCATCTTATCCGTCAACCTCTTGCCCCTGCATGCGGCCGAGTAAAGAAGAGAAAAGACTTTCAGATACACTCATGGCATGGCCAAAGTAGGGACGATGTTTAACCAAAGAGCCGGCTAAGGACGCCGTGAAGTGTGTGAAATGCCCAGCTAAGGGTTGCTCTTAACAAGCGAGGAGAGAATGTAGAATTCCCAGCGCGGGGTTCTTATTAACCAAAGGTGCTGCGAAAGAAAGTCTAAAGACTCTTTTGAGAATGATTTCAATTAAACAAAAGCCTAAGATAAAGGTTTAAAACACCACTCTTAATCTCGTTAAGAAGCACTTGATTTTGAAAATCATGCGTGAAGTAATGAGAAAATGATATCATTAAAATGCATACTTACGCCAATATGTTACCTTGCGACCTTTGTAGAAGCAGCTGCCGCGAGAAGCGATCTTGATCATCATGAGATTTGTCCTCTTTGGCAGTCAAAAGAATTGGAAGCAAAGGATTTGAAAGTGGCTTAACAAGAGGGAGTGGTGCCAAGACCAGACTCAGACGAATAAGGAGAAAAAGGAAGAGAGGCGAGGGCTAGAACTCCCTTGCTAAGGCTCGGAGACCCTGATCACATGAAACAGCCTACAGAAGAAGCGGAAAATTAGGAGGTGGAGTGAGGACTAAAGCCTCGAAAGCAATGGGAGAAGGGGCAGATGCCCAAAGCAGTGGATGTGGAAGAAGTTGGGTCGGACCCGGAATTAGGAGGAATCAGAAGGAGAAATTGGTAGATAGAAAGAGGCGGATCTAGAGGGTCCGGAGGCGGTGGAGGAGAATCCTGATAAGAGGAATCATCCGGAGGCTCCGGAGGGATGACAAAAGAAGGGACGCGATGCCCTGGGGAGAAATAGGGAAAAAGATGATGAAAAAGGTGACGGAACAGGAAGAAGAGAATAAAAGATATGAAGTCCCGGAGGAGCAAGAAGATGAATCGAAAGAAATATAGAAGGTCCGGAGGTTCCGGAGGAATGAAATCAGGAGGGTCGTGATGCCCTGGGAGATGATAGAGAGAATGAGACGGAGAATCCGGAGGTTCCGGAGGAAGCAAATGGAAAGGGGCGCGATGCCCGAGGAAAAGATGGAGAGAATCCGGAGGTTCCGGAGGAGTGAAACCAGGAAGGAGAAGGTGGAAAGGGGCGCGATGCCCGAGGGGAAAGTCCGGAGGTTCCGGAGGAAGCAAATAAAGAAGGTGGAGAGGGGCGTCGTGCCCAAAGGGAAAATCCGGAGGTTCCGGAGGAATAAGGTGGAAAGGGGCGCGATGCCCTGGGAGAAAGTCCGGAGGTTCCGGAGGAATAGAATCAGAAAGGGCGAGATGCCCAAAGAGGAGGGATAAAATTCCTGGAGGTTCCAGGGAAATGGCAGGAAGGGGGACGCGATGCCCCAAGGGGAGTGGATAAAAGGATGAATATGAATGAGATGGGAAATGCGGAATATCCGGCGGTGCCGGAAGGTGAGGAAGATACGGGTTTGGAAACCCGGGAAGCAGGAGGTGCAAATGCATGTAATGGGATGGATGCGATGAATGCATGAAATGCAAAGAATATGAAGAATGTGAAGGGCGAGAGGATGAGATCCTCCTCCTATCCCTGGGAATGGCCCATGAAGAAGAAGTGATAGAGATGGATGAATAGAAAGTGGAACAAATAAGGGATGGTCCCTTAGCATCAAGGTAACTGCCCCTCCATGGCGGTGAACATGTACGAGAAATAGCCCCTGCCGAGACTTCAATGGTGAATGTCAACTCCCTTGGAGAGTGCAAAGTAATGGTGTGAGGGAGTTGTAAAGTTGAGCTCAGAAGCATCATGTTGCCCGGGGGTTCAAGATTTGGAAGTTGGAACAGAGGGTGCCCTGCCCGGCCCTTACACAGCATCAGTGCTTGGCATGACGGTGACTTGGCCTCTTCAATCATGCTTGGCACAATAACCCGGATTGGCATCCGGCAAATGAATTCTTGAATCTTGAATGGCACAGTCGTGGCCAAAGTCTTCTTGCCCGGCTCTTGCTTATCTTCGGCACAAGTAGCTGCAGAAGCACGCTCCTTCCGAGTAACAAAGGGAGGTGAGGCGGAGGCGGAAGGCTCCGTGGATGGTGGAGTTATAATGGAAGGTGTTGGCGTAAGTGGAGGCGGAGGTTCAAACACATCGAGTTTCTCCCTTTGCTTGCAAGCGGTCGGGATTGGCTCGGGTGCAAAAAGTGGTGGATCCTGCTCAGAATTAACCATAGGTAAAGGCGAAAGGCTATGTGATGGAGGTATGGGTTTTGGGGTTAAAGGCATAATGGAGGGTAATGGTGGTGAAATTGGGTAAGTGGAGGCCGAGGTGGAGGCTAATGGGAGGCTGATTAGGGAAGGTTTAATGATGGGTTCGACGGAGGCTAATGGTGTGGAGGTAGATGGCTTAACGGGTGGAGGTTTAATGGTGGAAGGCTTGGGGGAGGCCAGTGTTGCGGGGGTTAATGGTGTAATAGGAGGAGGTGTAATGTATGCGGTGTCAAGGATAGGAGGAGACTTACAATGTGCCGGTGTGGGTGATTGAAGTATCGACCCATCATCGTAACACCAACTAGTCTCATAAATAGGGATTGGATCGGGGATGGTTTCATCCTGAGCAGGAGGTTCATCGAATGAAAGTGGAGGGAGCGGGAAATTAAGGAAACTCGGAAGGGGTGCCTGCGGAGCTTCATCATCATCGTACGCTGCCTCAGATTTTTCAATTGCCGGCTCTTCCTCGCTTGGAATGCCGAAGTCATAATCATCCATCCTGTCTTTCCATTCATTCTCCATCTTTGTAATTTCGTCTAAAGCGGCATGGAGAGGATTGACTGGAGTAGGAGGAGCCGTGACCCTCTTTATTTGTTCCTCCATCAAAGTAATCTTATCGAGCAGAGTTTGCTGGAGGGGTGTAACATGAACAACAGGAGGTTGGCAGGGCCTTGAAGGAGGAGGGGCCGCATAAAAAGGCCGTGGAGGGGAGTTGACGGGATGACCCGTAAAAGAACCCGGACGGGCCGGATTGCAAGGAGTAAAAGGGCCTCGGGGCCGTGATGGAGGAGGAATAGAAGGAGGCGGGTGTCGGACCACCCGAGTAGAATGAATAGGGGGAGATGGGTAATGGGCTACCCGAATATGATTGGAAGGAGGAGGTGGGTGATGGGCCACCCGTGTAGAATTGGAGGGAGATGGGTGATGGGTCACCCGAATAGAATTGGAAGGAGGTAGGTGATGGGCCACCCGTATAGAATTGGAAAGAGGGGGAGATGCATGAGATGTACCCTCAACGGCAGCCTTAAGGGCTTGGATCTGTTGAGGGGTAAGATGATCTAATGCATGGATGATTCGAGAGACCTTCTCGTCATTGGGAGGAGACGGTCCCGAGGGAATAGTGGCCTGAAATTGAGTAGGTGGACCATGAGAATGGACATTGCCCATGGGTTGGGTATGACCATGAGAATAAGGACGTGGTCCCTTGAAAGAATGGTGAGAATGCTGATTAACATGTTGAAAATGAGGATATGAAGTGCTAGGTTGTGCATCCTCATGAATTGAATTGAACATGTTTCTATCATGGTAAGCCATTATATAATCAAAAATTCTCAATAATTATGCAAATAAGCACACAAGTTGGAATGGTTACCGTGATTTTTGATTGTTTTAAACCTTGGTGAATTAATGATTTTTAGCAAAGTTTTGAATGATTCACACAAGGAGAGTCCTAGTTTCAATATGATTTGACTCCAATGCCAACTAGGAACTCTCACTCACCACGTATAGGCCGACTAACTCGGGACTTCAAAAGGGTACAACCTGCCCGGCGTCCGTGAGGGAATCCACGGGTGCGGGGACTTATGGAGGCTTGGTTTAGGAATTTCTAATCCAAAGAGACGGAATGCTCAATGGAGGGTCGTTCCTTCACCAAGGGGGTGTGTGGCTCCTAGTATGTGGAGAGAGGAGGTCTCCCAAACCAATGCAAAATGAATGAATGAATGAATGCAAGATATAAGCAAAAATATGATACAGTGATAAACAAAGGGGTTCGGTGAAAACACAGGAATAAGACGCCCTGGGGCAGGGCGCTACCAATCAAAAGACGCCCTTTGGCAGGGCGTGAATCACTGTGGGAGGCCCACAGGCAAGGTAAAACACGCCTTGATGAGAGGCGCTACCAATAAAAGAGACGCCCTGGGGCAGGGCGTTAATTATCAACGATGCACAACCAAATAAAGAGACGCCCAGGGGTGGGGGCGTCAAATCATGAAAACGCGCCCTGATGAGAGGCGCTACTAAATAAAGAAACGCCCTGTGGGAGGGCGTGAATTATTTCAAACTCCCACGGCCAGCAGAGTGGAAACACTCACAGTCACAGAGGCAATCATCACATATGATTATCAAGATAAAAACATGCTCATCAAAATTTTAACTAAGTGGAGATTTTAAAACAAATCTATTCAATTGACAAATCACTTAGGGGAAAGTGCAAAGCACAATGGAGGGTGCCCGAGGGGCACAAAGGAAAGGGTACCGAGGGTACCAATGGGAAAGGGCACACTTGGGTGCCAAAGGGAAATGGGTAATCAAATGAAAAACAAAAAGGGTCCCACCGTGATCGCCAATTTGTAGATCTATTTAAAATCCACTTAAACAAATGAAATTAATAAAAAGCAATAATCAATAATGTGGAGATGAAACATGCACGAGGTGCTAAAAGGAGGTTGTGATGTGATCGCCAGAGACACGAGGGCCTCAAAGAGGAGATGAATATGGGGAAAGGATCGCAAATACCTCATAGACGCGGGGATGTGAGTACTCCTTTTCTCTTCAAATCGGCCGGCCGATGAAGAGAGTCCTTCACTTGGTTACCCTTGCAAAAAGACACACAACAATAATAAAAGGAATTAGAAATAATGTGTGTGTAGCATCAATTCAATAAAAATATGTATGAGCATGATATCATATAAAAGAACACACCTTTAAGGGGATTGCCCTTAAACCCCTATGCAAAAAGGGTGGGAATATGATGATAAATGATATGAAAATATGATAAAAGGTGTGCAAGATTGCACTGTGAGGGGGTCTCAACGTGGTTGAGAAGGGGAGTTAATAGAATAATGATGCATGCATATGATGAAAATAAAAACAAAAGAGAATAGAGGGGAGATAAGAAAAATCTGTTTGCTTGGCTTTGATGCTCGATGGGGAGAAACTTCAAGAGGGATGAAGAGGTTGATCGTGAGAAGCCCTCCTTAGCCAAAGGCCACCTTCGGTTCCTGTAAAAAGAAACAAAAGAAACAAACAGAAGAAAAGGGAGCAGAAGAAGAAGAAGAAGAATAGAAGAAAAAGAGAAAAAACAGAAGAGAAGGGAGACGGAAGAAGAAGAAGACAGCAGCAGAAGAAAGAAAAAAAAGGAAGAAGAAGAAGAAATAATAAAAACAACAGGGAAGAAAACCTCCGGCATCCAACCGATTAACAGAGCTCATAAGCTCTATTAATAAGGTAGAAAAAGATAAGAAGGAAAGAATCTAAAGGAGGAAGAGATAAGAACGGGCAATAGCCCAAAATAGGGGAGGATTAAGCTGGGTAAGAGCCCAAACGAAGCAGGAGTCTCTCTGGGAAAGGCTGCGTTCGTTCGGAGCACAAAAATGAAAAACGACTTGGTTCAGGGCGTCAATTGTTGAATTGACGACCTTCGCAGAGGGCGTTTCTTAAAAACACGTCTTATATCAGGGCGTTAATTCAAAAATCAAATTTTGGAATTTATTTGAAAAGTTGAAAACACGTCTGTGTCAAAGGCGTTAATTAAAAAACGCCCTAACAAAAGACGTTAATTCAAAATATTCAAAATAGGGCTATTTTTCATTTCTCAATATTATTTTCTCATTTTTTAGGTGAAGGTGCATCTCGTCGCCCTGATTCCAACGACTATTTTTTGCGAATTTTTCTGACACCCGGAAGGCCACCAAATCACCTCTGGAAGGGGTTGAAAAATAATATTAAAATATTACATTTGAAAGACACGCCCCCACTTGAGGCGTGAATTCATTTTTTTTAATTTTTTTATTCAAAATAACGCCTTATGCTAAGTCGTTAATTCCCGAAAAATTCCGAAAAATTCCCAGAAAAATCCAGAAAAATAGGAATTTGATAGAAATGACGCCCTGACAATATGTCGTTAATTTTTTTATAAACGCCCAAGCCTAAGTCGTTATTTAAAAGACGCCCCAAGCCAAGTCGTTAATTCAGAAAAATAGGGAAAAATGCCCAGAAAATCCAGAAAAATCCAAAAAAAATCTAGAAAAATCCAGAAAAATAGGAGAAAATAGGAAAAAATAAGGAAAGGGTGAAAAAAGGAAGAAACCCAAGAAAAGTGAGAAAAACCACTCAAATAGAACTAATTTGAGGGTCAAATTGGGGCATTACAAGGTAATATGAGATGTACTTATAATAACGTCAATTTTGGCGTGTCTACACCCACCAGACTCGCCCCTGCAAGGGGACAAGGGCAAAAATGACAACAACTCAGCTGTGGCGAAAACCCGAAGGGGCGTTGTAGGTAAAATCGGGTACCCCGCCACGTGAAAACCTGACAGGGCGCGTGGGCAAAAGCAAGAGGGGGCTGGTGCCGGTGAAAACCCGAAAGGGCGCTTGTACCGGTAATATGGTTCAAAAGAAAAGAGACAAAGAGATAAATAAACTAGGTTAGCTCCCGACACCTTGTCGGCACTGACGAAGAGACAAAGAGATCAACAAACCAGGTCAGATCCCGACACCCTGTCGGCACTGACGAAGAGACAAAGAGACCAACAAACCAGGTCAGCTCCCGGCACCCTGTCGGCACTGACGAAGAGACAAAGAGACCAACAAATCAGGTTAGCTCCCGGCACCCTGTCAGCACTGATGAAGAGACAAAGAGACCAACATACCAGGTCATCTCTCGGCACCCTGTCGACACTAACGAAGAGACAAAGAGACCAACAAACCAGGTGTAGCAACCCTAATAAATGAATAATTGAAATGAATTAAAACATATATATTACAGAAGTAATATATATAAAAGGAATAGGGTTAATTGGACGAAATAAAACAAATTAAAAATAACGCCTCTTATTAGGGCGTTAATTCAAAAAGAAACGCCTCTATCAAAGGCGTGACTAAAGAAAGGACGCCCACACGTGCGGTCGTCAACTCTCACGACCAAATAGGCAAGTAAAAGAAACGCCCATATATGGGGCGTGTTTCAAAAACAAGGAACGCCCTTATCCAAGACGTTTCTTAAGAAACGACCTGAACTAGGTCGTTAATTAAAGAATCGACGCCCTTACCTAAGGCGTTAATTAAAGAATACACGCCCTGACCAAAGGCGTTAATTCAGTTCGTGACTCGTTCGAACCCAGAGCTCATCCAGGGAAAGATTAACCTAATCTAGTAAGTGTCTATTAGAGTAAGGACTCTATTAGGGATATACTACCCTCACACAATCACTAACTCTAATAGGACTTCCAAAGTCTTATAAATAAACCTGTTCGGCCAACCCTAAATCTATTTGGACGAACTACTGCTGCTAGGTACGTGAAGAACAAACAGTTCTTCTTCCTTTCCTTGCTTTTGATAAACACGTGAGGAGGTTTTAACCATCCTTCATCGTCTTTGCTATAGGTGGCTGCTTCTAGTGTTTGAAGACAAAAGGGTCTTCATCATCATCGTCTTCGTCACCATCGTTGCCGAAGAATAGGTAAAGTTCTTCTTTTTCCCTTGCCTTCAGGTTACGTAGGTAAAGAAGATTGATATCTTCTCTTCCTTTACAGGTAGCTGTGGCAATATCTTCCTGAAGAACGAAGGTTCTTCATCCACGAAGGTTCCAAACAGAGTATCAGTATTATCAAACCATAAGGTAGGTTTTCTCAAGTTACTGTAGCCCAAATGAAATTAATGCAAGATATATATATATATATATATAAGCATGTCATGCATATGATTATTATAGTTTTCACGTGTTTTCTGAAATATTTTGAAAGAAACGCCCTTGATTAGGGCGCTAATTTAAAAGAAACGACCATACTAGTGGTCGTCAATTTAATATTTGACGCCCTCTACGCAGGCGTTAATTTCATAAGAATCGCATGTGATTAATAATTGATCCTGTTTAAAAATTACAATACATATGAAATATTGATTTTTAATATCTTGCATGACTCTGTGAATTCCTGTTAAATTTTACTGCCATGACATGTCTCCTGTCTCTCGAAATATTATTTATTAAAATATCGTAAATCCCTTGAAATTCATGACTTGGACAAAGTCGTTTTCCATATTCTAACGCCCCAGTACAAGGCGTGAATCTAAAAAGTAACGCCCCTTCCTAGGGCGTGTATCTGTTAAAATCCTGAAATTCACATATTCTGTAAAATGGAATTGGAAAGTAACGCCCCTTCAAAGGGCGCGTTTTTGATTAATTTCTGAGAATAATTATATCCTGTCGAATATGTAAATGATGAGACGCCTGCCCCTGCAGTCGTCAACTTTTAAGAAACGCCCCCAGGAAAGGCGTGTTTTTCATAAATTAATGAAATAATGGAAATTCTGCAAATTGGCAATATATGTAAACGCCCTTTAGTTAGGCGTTAATTACTTGAGACACGACTTGACCTAAGTCGTTATTTTACTGTAAACTGATTTTTCCTCTGATTTGCTAACCGATGGTTTATATATTATACATATATATATATATCGGCACTATTCTCCACTCCGTGAGTATAGTCCCACGTTTCATGTTGATTTATCGATCACACTCAACTCTCATTGACATACAAGCTCTCCATTGGACATTCCGTTCCTTTGGACTAGCAAGTTAGTCATAGAGACCTCCGTAAGACTCCTCGTAACCTTGGATTCCCTCAAGGCCGACTGAGCTGGTTGTACCCTAAAAACCCATTACACAGTTTTTGCCATGTCAATCTAAAGAAACATGGTATACCGGCCCTTATGATTATACAAAGAGTATATCATAAGAAATTCTTAATGGGATGATGATATCATGCCATATCATGTCATTCTTGTAAACCTCAATTCTATGATAAGAATGAGGGTATCTTACCTTTGATATACTGTTCATGTGGACCTCAATTCTATATAAAGAATGTCCATATTGATTTGTCATGGTACCTAAGTTAAAGGAACCATAATATACCTAGTTTTACCGACATCGTGATTATACCGTTATTATCGCCATTCTATGTCCTTTGTCATATTTTGGACTCTATTCTATCAAAATTGTCATACGTATCTACAAGCTTGATTATTGAAATTCTATATTGGCTATACAAACAAGAGTGGATGTCAAAACACATGATAAATGCCTGCGCATATAGGGCCCGATCTGGTCCTGGGAGGAGCACCCGAAAGTACTTGTGCCCATGGGAGTTAAAATGATAAGGTATCTGGCATTATACCGAGTACTTGACTTGCTTGATTGGACATTCCACACACATCTTGTACTTGAATCGTACTTGACTTTACATGAAATGCGTGGCCCGAAAAAGGGTAATTTACTTGCTTGATACATGATAGCCAAAGTTCTTGACATGACTCGATAATGGTACTTGCTTGAATATCTTGAATAACTTGTATCTTGTTCATGAAAGTTCATCTTATTTCTTTGATATTACGTTCTCTCTATCTTGTCGTTTCATGCGAGCATGCATAGCTTTATTGCATCCATGAAAATGTAATTACTTAAACCACTTGCTAGTACTTGAGATATAATTTCCTACTGAGCGTTCGCTCATCCCGTTTGTCCCTTTTTACTTTTCAGGTAAGTCCGACGACGATGGAAGTCAATCGGATGGGAATGGTCAAGAGTGAAAGTGATAGAGCTTCTACAAGTGTCGTCTAGTCTTTTCCATAGTTTCTTGAGTCAACTATGTATTCTTTTCCTTTTTTAACAGAGTATTGGATTTGTAATAGTCTATCCATTATGAAATAAAGGATTGGGTTATCTTGCTATTTTTGCGCATCTCTGTCTTTGTGTCGAATACAGGGCCACTCTGATTGACATGATTGATATAGACACGTCGCGCATCTCCGGGTATCTTCCGCGCTCGGGGCGTGACAGTCTGTGTGGTATCAGAGCCTAAGGTATTCAATTCCTAGGAAACCCAAGTCCAAGGATAGGTTTCAAAACCTTTAACCAAGTGAGAGTGGGTAGAACCAAGGGTTAAATGATCAATGAGTCCTTATAAGATCATAGTGACATAATACTAACATAGCTATTGTAATTGTAGGATAATGGCTGCCGAACGTGCTCAATGGCGCAACATGCAGCGTACCCTTCAAGGGATGACCCAAGTGCTACAACAGGTAGCACAAGGTGGTGCTCCACGAGCTGGAAGCTTACACCAAGCATTCAAGAATATGAATCCCCCGAAGTTCATGGGATCAACCGATCCAGACGATGCCGAGCATTGGGTTCGGGAGATTGAACGTATATTCCGTGTTATGCAATGCACGGATCAGGACAAAGTCTTATTAGCTACTTTCCAGTTAGAAAAGGATGCTAGATGTTGGTGGGAGTCGATTGAAGCTACTATTGACCCAACTCAAGTTACATGGGGTGAATTCGTTGAATATTTCAACGCCAAATATTTCTCTGATAGGGTCCAGGAAAGGAAGGCCGCCGAATTTGCCGCATTAAAGCAAAGATCTTTATCGGTGGCTGATTATGAAGCACAGTTCTCTAGACTGTCTAGATATGCTAAGCATTTAATTAGCACGGAAAAGATGAAAGCCCGTAGATTTCTTAATGGGCTTAGGCCCCACTACATTACTCAACTAGCGCCTATGGATATTCAAGTTTATACTGAAATAGTGCGCCGAGCTCAGTTGCTTGAAGATGCCACGGAACTATCTGATAGGATCCGTGGGAAAGACAAAAAGGAGCAAGTCACAAGTTCGGGTTCTTTTAAACCCAACTTTAAGAAGAGGCCCAATAATGGAGGTTCTTCCTCTCAAGATCAGAAGTACAAGAAATCCAAGCCTTTCTCTATCACCACTACCCCTTCAAACGTAGTATGCAAGCATTGTGACAAGGCTGGTCACAAAACAGAAGAATGCTGGAGGAAATTAGGAGCATGTACTCCGTTGTGGGAGTCGTGAACATCGGATTCCCGACTGTCCATTAATGAATGACCAAGACGGCGAGGGTAAACGCCCAGTGACAAGGAACGCGCGTCTTCATGCAATCCAAGAGACCGAACCAGAAGAAGAAGGCGGATTGGTGGAAGGTACATTAAAAATTTGTTCCAAATATGTACATGTCTTATTTGATACGGGTGCATCGCATTCCATTATTTCCAAGAAGTTTGCTGACCCATTACCTCTAGAACCAGAATGGATGAAAATAGTGTTGTCTACTCCTCTCGGAAACGAGACGGATATCACGCATCATTACCAAAACTGTGAGGTGTTGGTTCGAGGAAAGAATTTTCCTATTGATCTTATCTGCTTAGATCTAAAAGAATATGATGTTATACTAGGAGCAGATTGGTTATCTAGGTACCAGGCAACGGTTGATTGCCGTAATAGCAAGATTGTTTTCAAAGAATTTCCAGAACTGACTTATACTAGTCCTAAGAGTCGAAGCAAATCCCCTCTTATTTCGGCTCTTCGAGCAAGCAAGCTCGTCAGGAAAGGATGTGTATCCTTCCTTGCTTTTGTCACTAATAAAGAAGCTAAGGAAACCAAGATAGAAGACGTTCAAGTAGTACGAGAATTCCCAGACGTATTTCCGGAAGAATTGCCGGGATTACCCCCGCAAAGAGATGTGGCCTTTACCATCGACTTAGTCCCTGGTGCTGGTCCGGTTTCAAAGGCACCATATAGAATGTCCCCTGCTGAACTCAAGGAGTTGAAGGAGCAGTTGATGGAACTAATCCGAAAAGGGTTTATTAGACCAAGTACTTCCCCGTGGGGAGCACCAGTCTTATTTGTAAAGAAGAAGGATGGATCCATGAGATTGTGTATTGACTATCGACAGTTGAATCATCTTACTATCAAGAACAAGTATCCACTGCCGAGAATCGATGAATTGTTTGATCAGATTTCAGGATCCAAATATTTCTCCAAGATTGATCTCCGGTCGGGATATCATCAATTAAGGATCAAGGATGATGACATTCACAAGACCGCATTCAGAAGCAGGTATGGCCATTACGAATTTGTTGTTATGCCTTTTGGACTAACAAATGCCCCTGCTGCCTTTATGCAGTTAATGAATAGCATATTCAGGCCTTACTTGGATCAATTCATAGTAGTCTTCATCGATGATATATTGATATATTCTAAGACTAAGGAAGAACATGAAGAGCATTTGAGGATTGCATTGCAAGTCTTGAGGACAAATCAATTATATGCTAAACTCAGCAAATGCGAGTTCTGGCTTGAAGAAGTGGCTTTTCTCGGACATGTCATATCCAAGGACGGTTTATCTGTGGATCCGTCAAAAGTTGAAGCTGTGAGAGACTGGGAGAGACCCACTAACGCAAGCGAGATCAGAAGTTTCTTAGGTCTTGCAGGCTATTATCGGCGATTTATCAAAGATTTCTCTAAGATCGCCGTACCACTTACAAGATTAACTCGTAAGGAGATCCGATATGAATGGAGTGAGGAATGTGAAAGCAGTTTCCAAACTCTCAAGGATCATCTCACCACAGCTCCGGTCTTAGCCCTACCAATTGAAGGAGAGAAATTCGAGGTCTACACTGATGCTTCTGGCATTGGCCTCGGATGTGTTCTAATGCAACATGGGAAGGTCATAGCATACTCTTCTCGTCAACTGAAGAAGCATGAGGAGAATTACCCCGTCCATGACTTGGAATTGGCCGCGGTAGTATTTGCCCTAAAGATATGGAGACACTATCTCTATGGGGTACAGTTTACTGTATACTCCGATCACAAAAGTCTCAAATATCTATTTTCACAAAAGGAGCTGAACATGAGACAAAGACGTTGGCTAGAATATCTCAAGGACTTCGACTTCAGTATACAATACCATCCCGGAAAGGGTAATTATGTGGCAGATGCCCTTAGTCGAAAGCCGAGAGCAAAGATAGCAAATTGTATGATACAAGAATGGAGGTTACTTGAACAATTCTCCGAGCTCAATATAAGCTTGGACACGGAATCCAAATTTGTCACACTATCTCATGTAAGCATACAGTCAGATTTGTTATCTGAGATACAAACACTTCAGGATGATGATCCTATGTTAGTAGGAATCAAAGGCAGATTAGAAGGACAATCTGATTTTCAACTAACTTCTGATGGAAGATTATCGTTCAAAGATAGAACTTGTATACCCGATTGTCCGGAATTAAAGAAGAAGATCTTAGATGAAGCTCACCGATCAAGATACACTATTCATCCTGGATCAACTAAAATGTACCAAGATGTAAAGAGGAACTTTTGGTGGCCCAATATGAAAAGAGAAATAGCGGACTATGTATCACGCTGTCTCACATGCCAACAGGTCAAGGCGGAACATCAAAAGCCTGCGGGAAAACTACATCCTCTAGATATTCCTAAGTGGAAATGGGAGGATATTGGTATGGACTTCATCATGGGTTTGTCTAAATCTAAAGGAGGACATGATGGAATCTGGGTTATCATTGACCGATTGACTAAATCGGCACATTTCTTGCCAATCAAAAGCCGATGGTCGATTGATGTGCTAGCTGCACTATACATTAAAGAAATAGTCAGGATACATGGAATTCCTGTCTCAATCGTGTCTGATAGGGATCCCCATTTTACTTCTCATTTTTGGAAGGGATTACAACATTCGTTGGGGACAAGGCTCAACTTTAGTACTGCTTTCCACCCACAAACGGATGGTCAGACCGAGCGAACTAATCAAGTTGTTGAAGATATGCTGAGAGCATGCATTATTGACTTTGGAGGAAGCTGGCATGACCACTTACCTTTAGTTGAATTTGCATATAATAATAGCTACCAAGCTAGTATCCAAATGGCACCTTTCGAAGCCTTATACGGAAGGAGTTGCCGATCTCCCATATGTTGGAACGAAGTTGGAGAAAAACAACTATTAGGTCCAGACATGGTAAGGGATACAACCGAGAAGATACAAGTAATCAGAGAAAGATTACAAGTTGCTCAGACAAGGCAAAAGGCTTATGCTGATACCAGGAGAAGAGATCTTGAATTCCAGGTTGGAGATCATGTATTTCTCAAGATATCCCCTGGACGTGGCATACGAAGATTTGGTGTTAAGGGCAAGCTTACGCCAAGATTCATCGGACCATTTGAGGTACTCGAAAGAGTTGGCGAGGTTGCTTATCGCATCGCGTTGCCTCCTCAGTTGTCCGAGGTACACAATGTATTTCACATATCTATGTTGAAGAAGTATGTGCACGATCCGTCACATATTATTGAGCATGGAGATCTGGTGATCCAGAAAGATCTCACATATGAACAAAGGCCTTTAAAGATATTAGCTCTAAGGAATAAGGTTATTCCCATGATCAAGGTGCAATGGAATAAGAATCCTGAACGCGAAGCGACATGGGAGACCGAGGAATCTATGAAGAAACGATTTCCCGAGTTATTCTAAGAGGTATATGTCCTACACTCTCCGCGTGTATAATTATATATATATTGAATTTGGGGACCAAATTCTTTTTAAGTGGGGGAGGGTGTAGCAACCCTAATAAATGAATAATTGAAATGAATTAAAACATATATATTACAGAAGTAATATATATAAAAGGAATAGGGTTAATTGGACGAAATAAAACAAATTAAAAATAACGCCTCTTATTAGGGCGTTAATTCAAAAAGAAACGCCTCTATCAAAGGCGTGACTAAAAAAAGGACGCCCACACGTGCGGTCGTCAACTCTCACGACCAAATAGGCAAGTAAAAGAAACGCCCATATATGGGGCGTGTTTCAAAAACAAGGAACGCCCTTATCCAAGACGTTTCTTAAGAAACGACCTGAACTAGGTCGTTAATTAAAGAATCGACGCCCTTACCTAAGGCGTTAATTAAAGAATACACGCCCTGACCAAAGGCGTTAATTCAGTTCGTGACTCGTTCGAACCCAGAGCTCATCCAGGGAAAGATTAACCTAATCTAGTAAGTGTCTATTAGAGTAAGGACTCTATTAGGGATATACTACCCTCACACAATCACTAACTCTAATAGGACTTCCAAAGTCTTATAAATAAACCTGTTCGGCCAACCCTAAATCTATTTGGACGAACTACTGCTGCTAGGTACGTGAAGAACAAACAGTTCTTCTTCCTTTCCTTGCTTTTGATAAACACGTGAGGAGGTTTTAACCATCCTTCATCGTCTTTGCTATAGGTGGCTGCTTCTAGTGTTTGAAGACAAAAGGGTCTTCATCATCATCGTCTTCGTCACCATCGTTGCCGAAGAATAGGTAAAGTTCTTCTTTTTCCCTTGCCTTCAGGTTACGTAGGTAAAGAAGATTGATATCTTCTCTTCCTTTACAGGTAGCTGTGGCAATATCTTCCTGAAGAACGAAGGTTCTTCATCCACGAAGGTTCCAAACAGAGTATCAGTATTATCAAACCATAAGGTAGGTTTTCTCAAGTTACTGTAGCCCAAATGAAATTAATGCAAGATATATATATATATATATATATAAGCATGTCATGCATATGATTATTATAGTTTTCACGTGTTTTCTGAAATATTTTGAAAGAAACGCCCTTGATTAGGGCGCTAATTTAAAAGAAACGACCATACTAGTGGTCGTCAATTTAATATTTGACGCCCTCTACGCAGGCGTTAATTTCATAAGAATCGCATGTGATTAATAATTGATCCTGTTTAAAAATTACAATACATATGAAATATTGATTTTTAATATCTTGCATGACTCTGTGAATTCCTGTTAAATTTTACTGCCATGACATGTCTCCTGTCTCTCGAAATATTATTTATTAAAATATCGTAAATCCCTTGAAATTCACGACTTGGACAAAGTCGTTTTCCATATTCTAACGCCCCAGTACAAGGCGTGAATCTAAAAAGTAACGCCCCTTCCTAGGGCGTGTATCTGTTAAAATCCTGAAATTCACATATTCTGTAAAATGGAATTGGAAAGTAACGCCCCTTCAAAGGGCACGTTTTTGATTAATTTCTGAGAATAATTATATCCTGTCGAATATGTAAATGATGAGACGCCTGCCCCTGCAGTCGTCAACTTTTAAGAAACGCCCCCAGGAAAGGCGTGTTTTTGATAAATTAATGAAATAATGGAAATTCTGCAAATTGGCAATATATGTAAACGCCCTTTAGTTAGGCGTTAATTACTTGAGACACGACTTGACCTAAGTCGTTATTTTACTGTAAACTGATTTTTCCTCTGATTTGCTAACCGATGGTTTATATATTATACATATATATATATATATCGGCACTATTCTCCACTCCGTGAGTATAGTCCCACGTTTCATGTTGATTTATCGATCACACTCAACTCTCATTGACATACAAGCTCTCCATTGGACATTCCGTTCCTTTGGACTAGCAAGTTAGTCATAGAGACCTCCGTAAGACTCCTCGTAGCCTTGGATTCCCTCAAGGCCGACTGAGCTGGTTGTACCCTAAAAACCCATTACACAGTTTTTGCCATGTCAATCTAAAGAAACATGGTATACCGGCCCTTATGATTATACAAAGAGTATATCATAAGAAATTCTTAATGGGATGATGATATCATGCCATATCATGTCATTCTTGTAAACCTCAATTCTATGATAAGAATGAGGGTATCTTACCTTTGATATACTGTTCATGTGGACCTCAATTCTATATAAAGAATGTCCATATTGATTTGTCATGGTACCTAAGTTAAGGAACCATAATATACCTAGTTTTACCGACATCGTGATTATACCGTTATTATCGCCATTCTATGTCCTTTGTCATATTTTGGACTCTATTCTATCAAAGTTGTCATACGTATCTACAAGCTTGATTATTGAAATTCTATATTGGCTATACAAACAAGAGTGGATGTCAAAACACATGATAAATGCCTGCGCATATAGGGCCCGATCTGGTCCTGGGAGGAGCACCCGAAAGTACTTGTGCCCATGGGAGTTAAAATGATAAGGTATCTGGCATTATACCGAGTACTTGACTTGCTTGATTGGACATTCCACACACATCTTGTACTTGAATCGTACTTGACTTTACATGAAATGCGTGGCCCGAAAAAGGGTAATTTACTTGCTTGATACATGATAGCCAAAGTTCTTGACATGACTCGATAATGGTACTTGCTTGAATATCTTGAATAACTTGTATCTTGTTCATGAAAGTTCATCTTATTTCTTTGATATTACGTTCTCTCTATCTTGTCGTTTCATGCGAGCATGCATAGCTTTATTGCATCCATGAAAATGTAATTACTTAAACCACTTGCTAGTACTTGAGATATAATTTCCTACTGAGCGTTCGCTCATCCCGTTTGTCCCTTTTTACTTTTCAGGTAAGTCCGACGACGATGGAAGTCAATCGGATGGGAATGGTCAAGAGTGAAAGTGATAGAGCTTCTACAAGTGTCGTCTAGTCTTTTCCATAGTTTCTTGAGTCAACTATGTATTCTTTTCCTTTTTTAACAGAGTATTGGATTTGTAATAGTCTATCCATTATGAAATAAAGGATTGGGTTATCTTGCTATTTTTGCGCATCTCTGTCTTTGTGTCGAATACACGACCACTCTGATTGACATGATTGATATAGACACGTCGCGCATCTCCGGGTATCTTCCGCGCTCGGGGCGTGACACCAGGTCAGCTCCCGACACCCTGTCGGCACTGACGAAGAGACAAAGAGACCAACAAACCAGGTCAGCTCTCGGCACCCTGTCGGCACTGATGAAGAGACAAAGAGACCAATAAACCAAGTCAGCTCCCGACACCTTGTCGGCACTGACGAAGAGACAAATAGACAAACAAATCAGGTCAGCTCCCGACGCCCTGTCGGCACTGACGAAGAGACAAAGAGATCAACGAACTAGGTCAGCTCCCGGCACCCTATCGGCACTAACGAAGAGACAAAGAGACCAACAAACTAGGTTAGCTCCCGGCACCCTGTCGGCACTGACAAAGAGACAAAGAGACCAACAAACTAGGTCAGCTCCCAACACCCTGTCGGTACTGACGAAGAGATAAAGAGACCAACAAACTAGGTCAGCTCCCGACGCCCTGTCGGCACTGACGAAGAGACAAAGAGATCAACAAACCAGGTCAGCTCCCGATACCCTATCGGCACTGACGAAGAGACAAAGAGATCAACAAACTAGGTCAGCCCCCGGCACCCTGTCGGCACTGACGAAGAGACAAAGAGACCAACAAACCAGGTCAGCTCCCGGCACCCTATCGGCACTGATGAAGAGACAAAGAGACAACAAACCAGGGCAGCTCCCGGCACCCTGCCGACACTGACGAAGAGACAAAGAGACCAACAAACCATGGTAGCTCCCGACACTCTGTCGACAGTGACGAAGAGACAAAGAGATCAATAAACCGTGTCAATGCCGGACACCCCGCCGGCACTAGCGAAGAAAAGAAGAGACAAACAAGTCATGTCGACTCCCGACACCCTGTCGGCACCGACGAAGAGAAAAAGAGACCAGTACACCCGCGGGCACCGCCCGGCACATCCTTCGCCTGCGCTACCTGTGGGTGGGGGGCATTTGTGGACACCAAAAAATTGCACACACAGATATCCTGTTCGGCCCAACATCAACAACCGAACCGAGTGAAGAAGCCCCAGAGAGACTGGTCATCCGGATTCCCTGAACATGCACACACTGCCGTGAGGCTGTCTCCATAGTCACGATAGTGAAGAGAAATCAACCACCAAGGGCCTCACAAACCACGGGCCACAGAGAAAATCAAACGGGCCATGACTCGTGCTCATAATGGGCTTAGAGTGGGCTCAGAGCGGGCTCAGAAATGCACCCTGGTGGCCTTCAGCGGCACACCCATTTGGCCATCGGTGGAACGCCCATTTGGGGCTTCAGCAGCATGCCCATTTGGCCTTCAGCGGCACACCCATTTGGCCTTCAGCGGCACGGCCATTTGGCCTTCGGCGGCACGCCCATTTGGTCTTCAGCGGCATGCCCATTTCGCCTCCAGCGGCACGCCCATTTGGGCCTTTAGCGGCACGCCCATTTGGCCTTCAGCGGCACGCCCAGTTGGGGCTTCAACAGCACGCCCATTTGGCCTTCAGCGGCACGCCCATTTGGGCCTTCAGCGGCACACCCATTTGGGACTTCAGCGGCACGCCCATTTGGGGCTTCAGCGGCGCGCCCATTTGGCCCTCTGCGGCACACTTATTGAGCCCGCCAGCGACACAGCGTGAAGGCGTTTCAACGGCCGAACGACGTGACGTCCATGCCCTACGTATCCTTGGCGCGCAATGAGCTGTCCGAGGTGTCAACCAGGAGTTGGGCCACGCAGGCTACTCCCCTGACATTCAGGACGGGGGAAGTCAAACCCCATCATGACCAGCCGCTCCCCTCCTCCGACTGCCGTGCTCGAGGGCTCCCGCTACTGGGAGTATAAAACCACTCCCATTCCGGCAAAGAGAAGGGAGACAGACAGACACAGAGAAGAGGCACACAGGGAGAAAAGACGAATAGACACAAAGCCACCTACGAGAAGAAGGAGAAGAGAGAAGAGAAGGGAGAGGGCTCTGGCATGGAGTCTTCCGACGACCACCAGGCAAAGAAAAGAGAGTAAGAGAGAGAGAGGGCTTGATGTAGTAGGGGAAGGTGGGGGAAAGAGCAGTGGACGATCGTCCCTGCTTCGATCCCCAACACCTCCTCCTCTTTTGCTCTTTGTTTTCTCCCTCTCCGTTCTTTTGTTCTTTGGGTTTCTTTCTTGCCTGTAGCCTTAGCTCGGGCATGCTTTGTAATGTATATGGACGGCTACGGCCCTCTGCTGCCCGATGAATGAAGATCGTCCCCCTCAGTGGGTTTTCTCTTCGTCTCGTTGGTTTTGGGCCATAGTGCGTTTGATTATCCTTCCCTTCATTTTCCGCTTTCCGATGTTGGTGTTCATCCCTCATGCCGACGGTTTCCTCCGGATCCGGCGTCATCTTGAATGGTTTGAGGTCACAAACCTCCTCCTGTAAAGCCCAATGCCTTCACCCATAGTAGCCCCCATGGTTCACTTTCTCTTGGTGCCCCAGCGGCACATCTGCTCTCTCTCTAGCCCGGTACCCCCCCAGATGCCCTGTGACCGTCCTTGGCCAGCACGCCTTCGCTAACCCCCAGTACACCCTGTCCAGTGTTAGAGGTTTCCCGGTTCGTTGTTTTTCCTCCGAGTTTTTCGAGGTTTTGTTAAGGTGTTGCCGCTCTCGGGCGCCCACCTCCAACTGTCGGGTTCGCCACTCCATGTGGGCGCGTTCCCTTTATCTCCCTTGCGCTCGGGTCAAGGGTAGATGCTGCCGAATTTTCGTTAGAAATAATAACGCATTGAAGAGACAAAATAAAGCAACAAACAAATAGAATGATAACACATAAAGGGCAAAAGGATGCAGCAGGTAGATGGAACAACAACATATAAAGGGGCAAAGGAAACTAACGAACGAATGGAAAGGGAGGAAAGACTTGTATAAAACTACAAAAAAACCCAAAGAAAGGAAGAAAAGAAAAGCCTTAAGAGAAGTAAAGGAGGAGCAGGGCCTTCATCGGCGCACCTGTTCCAGCCCTCGCCGGCACACCCTATCAACCCTTCAGCGGCACACTCTCCCCAGCACCGTCTCTCTTCCCTCTCCACCGTCTCTCTCCCTCATCGTCTCAGTCTTTCTCATTCCCTCTCTAATCGTCTCTCTCTTTCTCATTCTCTCTCTCTCTCACCGTCTCTCTCTCCCCATCGGCACACTCCCTCTCCCACCGTCTCACTCCCTTTCCCTCTCTCCTCTCCACCGTCTCTCCCATCGTCTCACTCTTCCCCTCACCAGCACACCTTCTTTCTCCCTCCGTCTCTCCCTTTCTCTCCCACCGTCTCTCTCTCTCGCCGGTACACTTCCCCCCCCGTCTCTCCCTCTGTCTCTCCTTTTCTCTCCCACCGTCTTTCTCCCTCGCCGGTACACCCCCCTCTCACCGTCTCACTCTCCTTCTCATTCCCTCTCTCATTGTCTCTCTCTTTCTCACTCTCTCCCTCACCGTCTCCCTTTTCCTCTCTCCACCGTCTCTCCCATTGTCTCACTCTTCCCCTCACCGGCACACCTTCTTTCTCCCTCCGTCTCTCCTTTTCTCTCCCACCGTCTTTCCCTCTCTCCGCCGGTACACTCCTCCCTCCGTCTCTCCCTCCGTTTCTCCACCGTCTCCCCCTCCGTCTCACTCCCTCTCTCCCTCACCTATCTCTCCGTCTCATCTCTTCTTCCACCATCTCTCTGAAGTGGAACCCGATGTACAGACTTGGCAGGATGATACACGAACACAGCAACAAGCAATGTATAGACTTTGCGTGAAGGATTGCACAAGTGCAGACAGTGAAGCATGTACATTGGAAATGGATGTTCAGACATGCCGTGAACGAATGTATGGGCTTAACATGCTTGTGACAACAATGTGTAGACTTTGAGCTGCAGCAAATGGACGATGTACAGACTTTGAGCTGGCCGGTTGCAGCAAATAGACAATGTATAGACTTTGGGCTGAGGGACGTACAGACTTCGTGTGTGCTAGCAGCCAGTGTGCAGACTTTGAGTTGCAGCAAATAGACAATGTACAGACTTTGAGCTGATGAATGTACATACTTTGTGTGCATGCAACCAGCCAATGTATAGACTTTGAGTTGCGGCAAATGGACGATGTACAGACTTTGAGCTGGCCAACGTATAGACTTTGGGTTGCAGCAAATAGACAACGTACAGATTTTGAGTTGAAGGATGTATAGACTTTGTGTGCTGACTGCATAGACAATGTACAGACTTTGAGCTGATAGATGTATAGACTTTGTGTGCATGCAACCAGCCAATGTATAGACTTTGAGTTGCAGTAAATAGACAATGTATAGACTTTAAGCTGATGAATGTATAGACTTTGTGTGCAGCAACCAGTCGATGTACAGACTTTGTGTTGCAGTAGCCAGCTGATGTACAGACTTCGTGTTACAGTAACCAGCCAATGTACAGACTTTGTGTTGCAGCAGCCAGCCGACGTATAGACTTGGTGTTGCAGCAGCCAGCCGACGTACAGACTTTGTGTGCATGCAGCTAGCCAACGTACAGACTTCGTGTTGCAGCAGCCAGCCAACATACAGACTTCGTGCAGCAACCAGCCAATGTATAGACTTTGTACTGTAGCGACTAGTCAATGTACAGACTTTGGGTTGCAGCGATCAGCCAGTGTATAGACTTCCAGTTGCAGCAAATGGATAATGTACAGACTCTGCGTGTGTGCTAGCAGACGATGTACAGATTTTGAGTTTGTAGCAAATGAGGAGTGCACCGGCTATGCATGGCAAGCTGTGCAACCAATGTATGGACTTGTGGGTTTGCTAAGCCAGTGTATAGACTTGGTGTTGCGGCCATCAGCCAGTGTATAGACCTTGGGTTGAAGCAAATGGATAGTGTATAGACTCTATTTGCACAAGCAGGTGTTGTACAGACTTCGAGTTAGCCCGGCATACCCTCTTCTACCTTCGCCGGTACACTCCCCTTGGTGCCTTCTCCGGTACACCATCCTCTCCCTTCACCGGTACACCTTGGGATGCCCTCATCAGCACGCCCCATACCCCTTGCCGGTACACTCTCTAGCGGCCCTCTCTCTCTGGGAAACATATACATACAAACATATAATGATGATGACATTGGTGATAATAATAATACTAATAAATAAATTAATGGAAATTGTGATAAATAAAGAAAACTGAATATACGTAGGAAATAAACGAAAATGTGGAATAGTGATGATAAATAATAATAATAATAATAATAATGATAAACAAAAAGGGGGAAGAAATCATTCGGGATAAATACATAAAGAATACATGAACAACAAAAGGAAAGAGAGGAACATATAATTAAAATTTCAGATAAAAAAATGCTAGGGTCCACATTGCAGCCCCATCTCTCTCCGTGACCCGATGCAGAGGGAACATTAACGTCGCCCTCTCAGGCCGGACCCGAGTCTTGGGAATCATCCTGATATGGCCAGGCCCAGACCTAGTCTTGGGCCGGCATTCCAATCAGACCGGATTCTTTTCTCACCCCGGATCCCTTCCGAGCCGTTATTAAAATTGCTGTCCATTCGGCAGGCATTTGAACGGATTCACCCTGGTTTTCCGTCGTGTTTCTATCACGGACCCCTGTCCTAATATGAAAAGGTCCACGAGTGACCGACATGGCCAATGGCTCGTATCCTGATGCGGACTTTAGTGTGATTTATTCCTGTCCCTTTCTCGTGCAGTTAGTATTATTTCTCTCAGCCGCAGGGCCCCTAATTTCGACAATTAATCAAGGGTGTTCCCTCATATGGGGGATGTAAATGACGTCATGACCTTTATGGCGTGACGGGATCTGGTCCCGACATGAACCACACAATCGTCTGACCGAGTCAGATCGAGCGCACCATGGGCTCTTCGGAGCCCGAACAAATTGTCACTTCGGTGACTGGCACGCCCACGCACATAATAGACCCTCCATCTCCACGCCAAAGAGAAAAGAGTCGGCGAATTTTAAAGTGCATCCACAAGTCTGGCACGCCCGGTGGGACCAATCCACCCTTCATCTCTTTGCCAGAATTAGGGGCCCTGCGGCCCCCTTCTTGTAATACTAATTGCGCTATCCTTATAAATGCAGGAAAATCGTGTCATGGTGCCGACAATGGCAGTCACTTGCGGCCCTCAGGTCGTCGAGAACCATGCTCGAGGCGGCTACTTGGCGGTCCCCCTCAACTTCGAGAGTTTCCCTCCCACCGTGGGCTTCCCTAACTTCTTGGGGGTGGCCTTTGTCAACATCCTCGACGTGAAAGCACCTGACGAGCCCCAGACCAACACTCCCGCTCCGGGGGCCACTGAAGCTGTTATCAGCCAAGCTGTGTCCAAGAACAACAACGGCGTCCCGACAACGACGCTGAGCTGCAACGTGCACCATGTGCACCAGACTGCTAGCCCGTCCCACCAAGGATCGGCGTCTCACCGGAGAAGACTCCGGAGGAACAATACCGGCACCGTCTCGGGGCGCCGCATGTCTAACTCCGGGAAATCTACGACCGTCGGGACCCTCCGAGTCTGCCTGGACGGGCAAAGGTCCCAAGTGACACCGGACCTCGTCGTCCTGACTGTCCCAGTCCGAAACTCTTTCCAGGGGCTGGAGAAGCTGAAGGAGAAGGTGACGCCCACTGTTCTGGCCGCATCACCAAAGACTGCACCGGCTCACAGGCCGGCCAAGTTGAAGCAAATCTGGGTCCCCAAGGAGGCCCGGCCCACTGCACCTGCCCAGACAGGGCCTAGCACTTTCCGCCCGAGGAGGGCCTGAAAAGATGAGAGGGTCGAGGTGATGACCCCGACTCACCAGCCAGCACCCGTCATGACGGTGCCGCCCGAGAATGCCCGCGTCACCGCCGGGGCCCCCGACATAATGCTGCCCGCCCGGCACTCAGGGCCTACTCCCCTCCTGCCACTGCCATCGGCACGCAACCACAGGCTGCTCTCCCCGACCAGGAGTGGGAAGGGATCGAGCAGGCCATGAGAAGTTACCTCCAGGGCCCAGGTAGCACTCCCCTGGGTCGCCAGAGACTACTGGGGGCAGTAGCCTCCGCTTTCCAGGAAGAAAGAGCCCGACCCGCACCCAGTGCAGAGTCGAGGAACCGCTCGGAGGAACCGCACCAGTCCCCTTTTCGGGAGGAAGCACCGTCCCGACGATCGGTCTTCGACTGGTTGGTGTTCCCAGGGAGGTCATCCAGGAGGACGACAAAGAGAAACAGGAGCTGGAGAATCTTCACCTGCAATATGGCAGGAGTTCACAGTCGGTATGGGGCCTTGCCTACCAATCCTGATGAAATGGCCAGACTCGCCCCCAGGCCGGGGCCCCTCACTAGAAGAGGGAGAGCGGCAGGCAATGCAGCACAGACAGGCGCCGAAGGGACCTTCCCTAAAGAACCGCTTGCGGCCCTCACGGCCAATGTGGTCAACACCGGCGACACGAGCGGCGGACCCTCTACGTCATCCGAGGATGCCCCGGCCGAAGAGACAGGGGGCATGCCCAGTCTCCCCACAGCTGAACCAGAAATGTTGCTCATGATACAACGATTCCAACAAGAAATTGAATCACTAAAGAAGCAGCTGAATGAGCGGAACACACAACCCTCGATGTCCGGACAGACCGAGGCCCTGCTCGCAGCGCCCGGGGGCAACGGGCAATCTTCAGGAGTAACTCCGCAGCCTGTAACATTCCCAGCGACTCTCGACTCCCCTCGGGGCACGACCCCGCAGCAAACACATCACACAACACCGGTCCTACCGTAGATCCCGCCTTCCCAAGGGTCCCCCATGGCCCCCAGGCGACTGTGCTGGCCACCCCGAGCGTGCAGCCCGCCCATTTCTATCCAATCCCGGTCGACCCAGCAGCAGTTAGCCGGTTGATGCTTGAACAAATGATAGACATGAATTTGGCAGAGAGAGGCGACAGGGATCAGACACCATTCGACGTCTATCGGGTGCCCTACCCGGCTCACTATGCCGCAAAGAAGCTGCCGGTTGGCGTCACCAAGCCACCGAAGTTTGAAAAATTCAACGGGCGAGGGTCTCCCAAGGAGCACATTGCCTATTATGTGAATGTCATGGGGGATCTGGCTACTGATGAGGCGTACCTCCTAAAGTTTTTTGGCTCAACACTTACCGGGCTTGCCTTTGAGTGGTACTCCAGCTTGCCACCCGAGTCTGTCGCTGACTGGCCCGACATGCAGAAGAAGTTCAAAGAAAGATTCTATGTTGCAGAACGGGAAGTCACTGTGGCGGAACTTTATGCCACAAGGCAGAAGAATGATGAGTCGGCCCTCGACTACATCAAAAGATGGAGGAACCTCAGCATGAGGTGCAGGCGTCCCCCGCACCAGGAGGATGCGGTGCAGATCTGCAAGTAAAACCTGAAGAAAGAAATCCTGGAGAGGATGATTGGCACCGAAGTCAAGACATTTGACCGCCTGAATAATGTGGTAGCAGAGATTGAGGCATTTTTGGCCCCATATTCCTCCACTCCGGCCATGTCGAGCCAGAGAGCCAGGCAGGCCGAGAAGAAGACAGCTCCCCCTAAGGTGCACACATTAGATTTCCAGGCCTTTGAGAAACAGAAGGAGAAAGCCAAAGGGGCTGCCAGCCTTCCCCCGCCCAGAATCACGGAACGGCGGGAGGGCCCCTCACTGAGGGAGAAGATGAGAAACAAGCTATATTCCTTCTCCCGAGACAAGTCCAAGCTCCTGTTTGAGTGGGCAACCAGTTACAATAAAATCACACTACCGGAGCCGAAGAGGCCCGACGACTTGAAGAAGAAGGACGACCCGCGCTTCTGCCTGTACCACCGGATGCTCGGGCATACCATTGAGGACTGCTATGTCTTCAAGGACGTTATTGAGTCCTTAATCAGGAACGGGGAGCCGGACATGGGGGAGCATAAGTTAGACCCCCCGCAACTGCATGAGCTGCCCAGTACAACCTCCACCGTCAATATGGTCTCGTTATACCAGGAGTTGCTGAGGAGTGGGCGGAGGCCAGTACCCGTGCCACTTATGAGACTTTTATCATGGCCCTGGCTCAAGACCATGGGGGTTGGCAGACTGTACCCAGGAAAAATAAAAAAGCACATGTCCCTCGGCCCAACCCGGGAGTTCACCTGAGGGGTGTGACACCCCTGCCTGCACCACCCCCGGTGAAGGATGTATAGACTTTGGGTTGCAGCAAATAGACAACGTACGGACTTTGAGTTGAAGGATGTATAGACTTTGTGTGCTGGCTGCATAGACAATGTATAGAGTTTGAGCTGATAGATGTATAGACTTTGTGTGCATGCAACCAGCCAATGTATAGACTTTGAGTTGCAGCAAATAGACAATGTACAGACTTTGAGCTGATGAATGTACAGACTTCGTGTGCAGCAACCAGCCGATGTACAGACTTCGTGTTGCAGTAGCCAGCCGATGTACAGACTTCGTGTTACAGCAACCAGCCAATGTACAGACTTTGTGTTGCAGCAGCCAGCCGACATACAGACTTGGTGTTGCAGCAGCCAGCCGACATACAGACTTTGTGTGCGTGCAGCTAGCCAACATACACACTTTGTGTTGCAACAGCCAGCCAACATACAGACTTCGTGCAACAACCAACCAATGTATAGACTTTGTGCTGCAGCGACCAGTCAATGTACAGACTTTGGGTTGCAGCGATCAGCCAGTGTATAGACTTCCAGTTGCAGCAAATGGACAATGTACAGACTCTGCGTGTGTGCTAGCAGATGATGTGCATACTTTGAGTTTGTAGCAAATGAGGAGTGCACAGGCTATGCATGGCAAGCTGTGCAACCAATATATGGACTTGTGGGTTTGCTAAGCCAGTGTATAGACTTGGCGTTGCGGCCATCAGCCAGTGTATAGACCTTGGGTTGAAGCAAATGGATAGTGTATAGACTCTGTTCGCACAAGCAGGCGTTGTACAGACTTCGAGTTAGCCCGGCATACCCTCTTCTACCTTCGCCGGTACACTCCCCTTGGTGCCTGCTCCGGTACACCCTCCTCTCCCTTCACCGGTACACCTTGGGACGCCCTCATCAGCACGCCCCATACCCCTTGTCGGTACACTCTCCAGCGGCCCTCTCTCTCCGGGAAACATATACGTACAAACATATAATGATGATGACATTGGTGATAATAATAATAATAATAAATAAATTAATGGAAATTGTGATAAATAAAGAAATCCGAATATACGTAGGAAACAAACGAAAATGTGGAATAGTGATGATAAAATAATAATAATAATAAACAAAAAGCGGGGAAGAAATCATTCGAGATAAATACATAAAGAAGACATGAACGGCAAAAGGAAAGAGAGGAACATATAATTAAAATCTCAGATAAAAAATGCTAGGGTCCACATTGCATCCCCATCTCTCTCCGTGACCCGACGCAGAAGGAACATTAACGTCGCCCTCTCAGACCGGACCCGAGTCTTGGGAATCATCCTGACATGGCCAGGCCCCGACCTAGTCTTGGGCCGGCATTCCAATCAGATCGGATTCGTTTCTCGCCCCGGATCCCTTCCGAGCCGTTATTAAAATTGTCGTCCATTCGGCAGGCCTTTGAACGGATTCACCGCGGTTTTCCATCGTGTTTCTATCACGGACCCCTGTCCTAATATGAAAAGGTCCACGAGTGACTGCCATGGCCAATGGCTCGTATCCTAATGCGGACTTTAGTGTGATTTATTCTTGTCCCTTTCTCGCGCAGTTAGTATTATTTCTCTCGGCCGCTGGGCCCCTAATTTCGGCAATTAATCAAGGGTGTTCCCTCGTATGGGGGATGTAAATGACGTCATGACCTTTATGGCATGACGGGATCTAGTCCCGACACGAACCACACAATCGTCTGACCGAGTCAGATCGAGCGCACCATGAGCTCTTCGGAGCCCGAACAAATTGTCACTTCGGTGACTGGCACGCCCACGCACATAATAGACCCTCCATCTCCACGCCAAAGAGAAAAGAGCAAGGTGAATTTTAAAGTGCATCCACACGTTCTCTATATCTTGCATTAGATTGTCCTTTCTTTGCAAGACAGCAAAACTATTAATCATTGGAGCATCCTGTCGAACAGGTCTTGTGTTGACACCCGTTTTTTACCGATGAGTTGAGTCGTTCCTCTTACTCCCATTTGTTGATGCCTCGAATTGTCCATCGCTCGTTGGGACTGTTTTCAGGCATGTTTTGGGCCAATTTTATGGGTAGCCTCCCACCCTGGCTAGGTTTGTTTTAATTCTGGGCTTAATGGGCCTTGGTTTTTTGTTGATTGAGCTTTTCTATGAGTTTCAAGCGCCCATATACATGTACGGTTCATCCCAGGCCGCCCAATCAATGTGCGGTTGCCTGTGGACCGTCCATATATTTTACAATATTTTTGTTAATTTTCTGAATTTCCACCGACAAGTGTTTATGCGGTCCTCCCATAGCCGTTCAACATGATGGACGGACGGATGGTAGCCGCTCGTCTCTCAGAGTCCTGCGCTTGGTGACTGTCTCAGATAATTATCCAATTAATCTATTTATCGTCGACAAG
This sequence comes from Amorphophallus konjac, assembly GCA_022559845.1. Classification (NCBI taxonomy): domain Eukaryota; kingdom Viridiplantae; phylum Streptophyta; class Magnoliopsida; order Alismatales; family Araceae; genus Amorphophallus; species Amorphophallus konjac. The sequence goes on along the minus strand of CM040119.1, from coordinate 22,178,441 downwards.
ACTAGAACGGTTTGTCTTTGGCGCTCTACCTTTGAACGGTCTCATCTGAGCCGTTCATGTATGAGAGTCCAACGGTGAACTATTCGGTCAGTTTAATGGATAATTTGAATTATTTTGTGAATTGCTGAATTTCCACCGACATGGTTGGACGGCCCGGAATGGACCGCCCATATGGATGTGTGGTCTATCGTTAGACCATTCATCTGCTCGATTGCTAAAGGTTCAACAGATTTTCTCTCTCTCCTCGGGGATTTATCCCCAACTTTATCCATCCATTTCTCCGTGAATCCTCAACCATTTCGAGTGCCGTTTCTTCTAGATGAAAGATAATTGAATTATCTTCATCTTTTGTTTGATGATCTCGACCTGAAAATGCTTCTAAACCCTAATTTCGAGCTAGGACTTTAGGTGCTCTATAAATAGACCCTAAAGGCCGGGTTTGAAAGGGGGGGATTTTTGGTCGACGGCAGAGCCCAACCGCATTCTTGAGCGACCTAGCACCAAGGAGGGAGGCCTTACATGTCCATATAAGCCTTCGGTTCAGGGAGTAGTCTAGTTTTTAAGTCTTGTGTGTTTGATAGGTTTTGTCCATTTTTTTCATTGCATGCATCACTCTTCTCACTTTCTCCCCACATTTTTCTTCACCTTCATTGCCATGCACACACACACCCACGTTTGTGACACCCTAGGGGTTTAAAATCCCCCAGGTATCCCATTTTCCACTTATTCATGTTCATTTCATCTTATTTTGGCTTCTTCTGTCTTCTTCACATCATTTTTTTACAGGTCAACAATCCCTAGCACGAGGCCCATCCCCTCTGGCCGGCTGGAGAGGGTAGAGGTTGGACACTTTGTAACTTCTGGCGTGGTGGTCTTGCGCGGTTCTGTACCATCCGTTCAAGGAGACGTGCGGTGCTACCTGGACCGTCCTTCTTCTTCCTGTGGTTGTGATAGGGCCGTTCAACTGCCAGGAGTGCTTCATCCCGCATCCTCTGTAGCATTCTTAAATGGTCTGTCGTGAGACCGTGCATCTTATAGGTGGTTCTTCCTGAGCTGTATATCTTTACAGCACTACAGGTCAGGCGAGTACCTCTCCCTCTTTCCAAGGTACGGCGTGTTCATCATGTTCGGTGCCTTGGTGGCAATCACAGGTTTTTTATTCCTCTCTTTCCCTCTATCTTCATTCATTTCCCATGTTGGATGTGGTAGGATAGACATGGAAAGGCATTAAAAGAACGGATGGGAGGAGAAATATGCCTACACCCTTCTTTTGTGGCGATCACAGTGGGACACCTAGTGCCCATCGTGTTAGTGGCTTGCTGACCCTCTCTTTTGCTTTGTTCATCCCTTTTCTTCGAGTGATTACAGGTTGATCTTTGCTGGTTGCATTTTTTGGTCCTCTCGAACATGAACGGTTCACCCAGAGCCATTCATCCCCTGTGCGGCTGCACGTCCACCGTCCCTCTTTGCGAACAGTGCCAGTTCTCCTGCAAGCGTCCTGTCATAGATGGCCTCCTATCGACCGTTCACACTGCCGAACGGCCTGTCCTTGGCCGTCCATCTTTCTGGCACAGGTACGCTTCTGGTTGGTCTTGTTGTAGGTACACGATTGCTGGAGATCCGTTCCAGAGCTTACGCGGCTGTCCACAGACCGCTCCTCCTGGTACGTTTCTCATCTCTGTCATCCTTCATTTCCAGCATTCTTTGATTTTTGCAGTTATTCTGCCGTTACTCCCTGTTACTCCTTGGATTATACGGTTCTGTACATACCGTCTGTCCCTTTGAGCAGTCTTATATAGACCGTCCTTGTGGTGCTACAGTGCACCCGTAATTCATTTTGATTGCCATGTTCCATGATATTCATGATCTTTGGTGCTGGTTATTGATCACCCCCTGCTCCCATATCATTGTTGCATGATTGTTTTCATTGCGTATATATTTGATTGGTCATTGGTTGATAGTTGCTAGGCTATATTTTGCATGCACTCCGGTGCACATAGGAGCATCCATCTCTTTCATAGTAGTTGCATTCCTACCGAGGTAGGGTTTCCTCTCGTATCCATACTCCTTGGAGCCGACTAGGGGACCTTGCTGAGGACCTCCGTAAGCCCTCGTGAGCCGTGGATTCCCACACGGACGTCGGGCATGTTGTACCGTATCCACCCCCAGTCTAGGGTTTGCATCCGCGAGCGAGAGAGCCCCGTAGAGTCACCTAGTCCCTCATTTCCCACCCTGGTTAGGTACCTTGTGGTTGAGTGAATTCATATATTAATTAATCCACTAAGGTCCTACAAGAGGGACTTAAAAATTGACGTGCATCATTTGACAACTTGATTGCTTAAGTGTTTGATTCTCCTCTCATGTCTCCTCTCCATTGGATGCTTGGTTGTTTGAGGTTTTGCTTTGGTTAGGATTGTTTGCCCTAGTCTTGAGGTGTTTAGTGTATGTGGGGTTGTTTTTTCCCCTCAGGATCATCTCCTAGGGTCAGTTCTCATTTCCATTCTTACTTTAATCCTTTGTTTGATTCATCATCTCCCATGTCGTCATACGACTTCTCCTAGTCCCACGAGGACTCTCTTCCTCGCGGACTTCTTGAGGACCCATCTATGGTCACCCATATGCAGGGAGGAGAGGGGACTGCCCCTCCACTCCCGACCATTATTGGCGAGGGTTCCCAACCCTCTCTTTCCGATCCATCCATTCAGAATCCGGCCAATCAAATTCTCAACATGATGGCCCAGCTGGACCCTACCCAGCTCCATCTCATCCGGCAAGCCTTACAGGGGGCCGATGCCCCGACTTCAGCTCCTTCTCGTGGCATGACTGCTAGTTGCCACTACATCTTCTATTGCTGGGACCACCTTTGTGACCCCCATTGACCTTACTCCCACCCGTCCTCAGATCCTTCGGTACTCCAGCATGGAAACGGGCCAGACTTCTACCTCGGCCCACCAGCCGCTCGATAAGGGGAAGTCTCAAATCCCCTCTGTTCCTTACCTTGATCCCTATGTCACTATTTCTCCATCGCCGCAGGCCCATGTAGCCCCGGTAGACTTTACTCGGTTGTAACCAGGGGCCGCCCAACTGGCTCACGTGGATGTGGGCCCTTCCTTGACCCATTATCCATCTTACGGGCTGCCCCCTCAGTCAGCTTTTCCTTTGGCTCCGTATGCAGGTACTGCTCCTCCTGCTCCTTCTCTTCCATCCCGAGAACGGGAAATTCTTGACAAATGGGCTGCTATGCAGCAACAAATTGACCTCCTCCACAAGCGGGTTGGCCCGCAGTCTTTGGCTGATGTCCCTATTCCTAACTTCAGGGACATTCATTTTCCTCCTCAGTCCGAGCTCCCCGTGTACCGAAAATATGACGGGAACGGCAACCCGTTCATTCATGTTCGGGAGTTTCTTTACCAGTCAGTACAGTTCCAGCATGATGATCGCCTGATGGCTAACTTATTCCGCCGATCATTGGAGGGGGTCACCCTGGAGTGGTTCTATACCTTACCTCTGGAGGAGGCAGAAAATTTCAAGACAGTCAAGGAGAAGTTCATTTAGAGGTTCCAAGATCGGGTCGGTCCCGAGTATTCCTTCACCGACCTGGTAGCGGAAAAGATGAAGCTGGAGGAGGATTTTGCGACCTATGCGGATCGATGGAGGCAGATGGCCTCACGTGTGCCCGGGCAAATCCCAGAAGAAGAGAAAGTTAAGTTGTTAATCTCCAATGCTACCCCGACATTCGAAATATTTTGACAATGAATGACATTTCGAATATGCACCAGTTATATAGCAGGGCTCGGTTCATATAGACACAGTTTAAAGACTCCCCTATTCATTCACTGTTTGAGGCCCAGAAACCCAAAACCTCCAGAAAGTCCCAGGGCCCCGTCACTGAGGGAGTGCAAATCAACGAGCAGGTCCAGGCTGTTCAGTTTCCCCACCAAGCCGCTCCACCTCGCTTCTCGCAGCCTCCACGCAACCCCCAGTTCGCCGCTCCACAAGCTCCCCAACCCACTTTCCCGGCTCCTTAACACCCGCAACAACCACCACCACCTCCCCAACAGTCCCAGCGGCCGCCGCAATATCATAATGTTCCTCCACCTGCCGCTTACGGACCTGCTCGACCGAGCCCAAAGAGGACCCATTACCCTCCTCTTCCTGAGACATTGCCTGATATTTTCTCTACTTTGATGTATACTGGTTATATTCAATTGCCTCTGAAGCGTCAAAATTGGAATCCGACCGCCAATCAGTCCCGATATTGCATATATCATCGACAGCTCGGGCACACAATAGAGCGGTGCTATCAGTTTAGAGATCTGGTGTATGATTTACACGAGGGCCAGAGGATTGATTGGGCCCAGATACACCAGTTGATCGAGGACATCAAGTAGAGGCAGAGGCAAGCCAGGCCGCAGCAGGCGGCGCCCCAGCAACAGCAACAGCAGCAACCCCAACAGCAACAGCAACCCTAACAACAGCAACAGTAACAAGAAGACCTTGGGATCCATCAGAATCCCATGCCAGTCCACCAACCCGCTCCTCAGCAACAACAACAGCCGCCGGCACTGGCACCATCCCAGGTAAACATTGTTCAGCACCTAGCCCCCAACGCTGGGTGGACTTTTGATGATGAAACCCCCGCAAACCTCTTGACCTTCCACCACAACCATTCCCCCGCAGGCCCGCCGTTCTAACCACCACTCCACCCATTATTCCCTCCGCATCACCCATCAGGCCCACCGCATTCCCCTCCATACCGCCAGTCCTTTCGCCATCACCCACCATACCCTCCATCATCACCCCTCCACTTAACCTCTCGCCCATTTCCCCTTCACCAGGGCCCATCAGGCCAACTTCCGCCATCCTCACCCCCATTTCTACCCCTTCCACCTACCCAACCGGGCCAAGCGGGGGTCCATCTCAGGCCGTGTCGGCACCACATTGTGCCCTTTGGAGCGGGAATCCATTCCACAAAGTTTACCGTTCTTCTCGTGCACCCGCACCTACCCCTCAGCCTTCTTCCTCAATAGCTGAAGATGCAGACCCTGTGCCAAGCACGAAGTACGACTTGTTACAGCACTCGGTGTTGGGTTCGGTGCAAGTATTCAGAGGGGGGGTGAATGAATATGGCCTATAAAAACTTATAAAAACTTTCACCCAGTAAAGATTTCACTCAATTAAAATCTAATGCTCACTAAAAATGCTAGTTCGCAAACTGAACAACCTTGAAGGCTAATGGGCAGTTGCGGAACTAAACAAACACACATTAAGATCACTAGAGTGCTAACAAGACAGATTTAGACAAAATATAGTTCAACTAGAATTTCGCTCTCTTGACAAATTAAAGCACTCTAAGAAGACTAATTAACTCTTCTGCTCAACCAGAAGCCAAACACCTGGAGCGCCCCTATGCATTCATCTAGCGGAAGCAAACCATAAGCAATCAAACCACAATGCAAGAGGGGTTTTTAGGTGGTTCGGTCCTGCAGACCTACATCCACCCCACACTCAACCCGAGTGTGGATTCCGCTGACTCACAGCTTGAACAGCTGGGCATCACAGCTTGCCTACAACCGCTGGGCAACACAGCTTGCCGTCCGAGGAATCCTCCTCGCCCCGCTGAGCAACACAGCTTGCTGTCCAGTGGACTCCTCCACTGCAAACCGCTGGGCAATACAGCTTAGCCATCTAGAGGCAGCGCCTCTGCAATCCGCTGACTAACAGCTTGACAAAGAAAGTTCAAAATAAAACAAAAGATGGGAGTAAACAGCATCAGAAAGCTGTAAGCACTAAGCACAGAATATGCCTCTTAAAGAGCTGACTGGAGTGGATCTGATCCAACTTCCAGCAAGAACAGATCTCCCTCGATCTCACTCTCTTTCTTCACTCTCTCTCTTCTCAACTCCTTCACGTCTGCTTCTCTCCTCTTTTCTTTCTCTTCACACTCTGCTCGAGCTCTCTATCTCTCACTTTTTCTCTTCTGCTTCTTCTCTCTTTCTTTTCTTCTTCTTCTGCTGGATCGTGGAGGCTCTCTCTCCTTCTAATTCTTCTCTCAGCTTCTGCTCCCTGGCTTCGATCACGATCAACCTCCATCTGAGGACGAAGGCTCCATTATATACCAGCAGCAGCAGCAGCAGCAGCACACTGGGTGAGTGTGGCTTCCACGTTTCCTGCCCTAGACATTCGGACCACGTGGCAGCATCCTGGTTCACGAGCCAGGCACCTCGGATCACGTGCCCATCAATTCAACGACATTCGACCAGCAGGACTCAAGTCTGCTGCGTTGACTCCACCAGCCTGCAGCGTTGAAGCATCATAGTAATCCAGTAAGCTTCTTTCTTGATTGATTGAACTACAGCGTCCACGCCACTTGATCAAGGCGTTGACGCATTGGTGTCCAGTGATCAATGTCTTCAGTATATAGGCGTGCTGCGTCGACGCTGCTAGCCCATAGCGTTGACGCAGTGGTGTTCCAGCAGCTAATACTTTAGCTTGTTTGCTTGCTACGTAGACGCTACCAGGCCGTGGCGTTTACGCACTGTAGTATTCCAGTGAGCTATGGACTCTGCCTCATTAACTACTGCGTCGATGTTGCTGTAGCATGGAGTTGACGCAGCCAGGTGAAGCTCTGAAATCCTCTTCAACTGAAGCGTGGACGCATTGAACTCCCAGTGTCGACCCTGTTCTTCATTGGTGTCATCATCTGAAGACAGTGTATAGACTTTAGAACTGGTGCACGATGTACATACTTCATGATACTCGTCCAATGTATATACTTAGCTGAACAAGACACACAATGTATAGACTTGCAGCCATGAACAAATGTAATGTATAGACTCTTCAATCGACAGGCAGACAATGTATATACTTGCTCAACCTGAATCAATGTCTAAACTTCAGCTCAAGGCCAGTGTATAGGCTTCAAGCTTCAGAAACGAATGTACAGACTTCACTTAAGAAACGTATGGAAAGACCCCAGTGTATAGACTTTGCCTTGAACGAAGGTCAGTGATGAGTGTATAGACTTTCACGATGTGTAGACTTGGATACGTGAAAGCTACAGTGAAGGAATGTATACACTTGACCAAAGCAAGGGCAAATCGAGTGTACAGACTCTGAGGTTCAAAGCCAACGGCTGTACAGACTTAGAATATTAAGACTGATGTACAGACTTCATGCGCTGACGCTATACACTTGAGAATGCTCACAGCGTTGACGCAGCATGAGACGTAGGCTGTACAGACTTAGCATATGAAGACTGATGCATGAACAGTAATGCTTAGACTTGCATGAGACGCTCGGATGTATAGACATGGAGACTTAGCCTATGCATAAGATGCTAAGTGAGACGGTCTAATGTATGGACTTAGTCTTCACAATGAATGCAGGCAGTATACACGCTTGTGTCCACTTGAGACGCTGAAGGAGACGGTCCAATGTATGGACTTCAACTCATGCGACCAAAGCATCAATGCAATGTGCAGACTTCGCCTGAGACAATGCATGAGACGGACGATGTATAGACTTCAGCAACAATGCATGACTGTATAGACTTGTGTTCTCAACGAAACACAACACAATGTATAGACTATGCTGAGTGTCTAGACTTGTGAGATGCATAGAACACACAGAGGCTGTATAGACTTGGAAACCAATGCACACGGCTGACAGACATGAAGTGAACATGAATGAACATGATGTACAGACTTTGGACTCCAAGGGCGATGTATGGACTTTCATATGAAAGGCTGTACAGACTTTGAAGTCTAGGGGCGTCGACGCATGATGCATGAGACACACTTGCTGCGTTGACGCTGCATGACTTGCGAAATGCATAGAACATACAGAGGCTGCAATGCACCGATCTTAATTCAAGCACAAAACACTTGATGCACTCTCATGCATTCTCCACAGAATATATCAGTTATATGTATTCAGATTGTTATGACTCAATGATTCAATGTCAAGCTATTAGCAAAACAAAATGGTGACTCATTCGTGTTGCTATCATTAAAACACCACATTCATCAAAGCACAAGGGGCACAATAATCTCCCCCTTTTTGATGATGGCAACATAATGAGTCACACTGACTCGTCAAACTATTCTCCCCCTTTGACATAATCAAAAAGAAAGGGAATGGTTTGAGAGACACAATGCAGCACACAAAGACACTTATGACAATGAAACATCACTCCCCCTATCAGCATGCAAGATTAACTACTGTCCCCTAGATGCAAAGAAACCATAACTCCCCCTGAAGCACAGGAATGGATTCAGGTTATCCAATAAATCAATCTGAATTCTGCCTTTACAAAGAATCTGAATTCTGGTGAAAAGACCACATAATCAGAACTTATTGCAGAACAAGATGGAAGATTCCAACAGTGTGGAGAGTAAAGTGATTGGTGATAGAAGGGCAATAATAGACAACAATCATCACAAGACATCTCAATGAATAATCAGACTGAAGCTGATCAGGCTATCTGGAAAATCTGATCATGAGGGATTTTAATGCATACATCACTTCAATAAGTCTTAAAAGATGTAGACTTTTCTATCATAAAGGGTTATGAAGTGGCAACTTAACCAATCTGATTTAATTTTGATGTATACCAAATTCGTCAAATTAAACTCAATACTCATATCTGAATCCAAGTTTTAATAAAGGTGAACCAAATATTCAGATAACACCCAAAATCAATCATCTTTCATCTTACACATATGATCTCAATAGCACCTTTGAAAGATACACAGATTAGTACAGAAGTTAAACACTTTTCAAGAACATGAGTTGACAGATTTTTCAAGATAATTTCATTTGAAGCACATTATATTTTTCCTGAGCAATTTAAGTTGATCAACACCTTTTTACATGAGGCACAACAAGTCTTAGTTGAAGTGACCCAGTTACACAGTGTGATAACTGTCTTTGCCTCTCACTTTGAGAGCAGAGTTAGCAATATGAGTGTCTTTTTACATGAGAAGACACCTTTATCAGAGGCCAGACTCCCCAGCTACTCAACACAGATAAGCTATTGCTCCGTCAGGTTTTGTTTCACTAAATTTTTATCAGAGATAACTGTGGCACCTCATGACATGAGTTGCTTTATTTCATTGATAAAGAACTCAGTTTCTCAGAGACCGAGTCATTGCTCTGAATTCACAATTTCTTCATTTAGTCAACATTTTCAAATTAATGTTTAACAACAGTACACACTATATGCATCTTAGCCAAAGAAGCCCTGAATTCAAATTTTTAGATATCTGATGAGAGAGTCTAAGGTTTACATGAAACATGTGGTTAAAGTGTATTAAACCTTATCATTCAGATATTTTCAATTCATTTAACTACAAATCTGAGAATACATTAATCTTATATCAGTCTGATTCAGTGATAATTCTTAAACCTATATGATAGAAATTTCTACAATGTTCTCAGACTGAATTGCATGACATGCAGGTTAAGTTCCTCAGATCAGAAAAATAAGTTTAGCTGACCAACAAATCAATAGTAGAACCAATTCAGTCACACCAGCTGAGAAGAGTGTGAAAGGTGAGTATAGGCTGGAATATAGACAGGTAGTATCATGAAGGGAGTTGAAAGAAACTCTTCTTTAACAGCTCAACAAATAGAAGGCAGAATCCTTTTTTCAAGAGAGAGAAATATGACATCAAATGAGAGTTGATCAATTTTTAGACAAGAGGTGTTCAAGATGTGACAAACAAAACACCAATTCTGAGTGCTCCCCCTGTCTAGATGCAATTAAATTTCTTTTCAGATTTTTCAACTCCACTACACTTCATATGCAACATTAGTCAAACTCCCCCTGACAAAGTGCATGAAATACAATTAATGAACTGCTCATGATTTTAGAATATGCTCAAGAAGAATAAATGCTTTGTTCAATCAGAGAGAGAATTTATCAAATGCATCATTTTCATTTCAAATTTTTCATCATATGATGCAAAGCAGCCCTATTATGCATTGAAAAACATGCAGTCTACGACAATGGGCAAATGACAGTCATGCAAATGATGTATGCAAGTACTAGACACATGCATTGACTGTATGCACTAACTGACCCGTTCAAGCTCAGTCCAAGTATGTAATCAAGCATGCAATGCATTGACACCAGACACATGCATTGACTCTAAAAATGATTGTGCAGAGCATCTATCAGCCTATTTATTCAGTGCAATAATCAGTGAGAGAAGAGCATCAGATATATGCAAGGTAAAACTCAGTAGCTGAGTCTGGAATGCAGACTGATCAGCTAGACATGAAGAGATCATCAACAATCAATCAAGCAAATCAATATGAAACTCACAATTTTCATGCTCACAATTTCAGATAATGGAATTTAAGCGTATAGTTTTGGAACTGACCTGAATTGTGCTATCATGGGGTTTTCATCCTTGAGTGCCTTGGTTAACCCCTTTTATTTCTCCCACCAAGGCACACCTGCAACATATCAATCAATATGATCTTGCAGGGACCCAAGAGGTCTTGGGTCCTGAATTACCCCTATCAGGTGTTCTAAATAATTTCTTAGCAATATTGTCATCAAATTCCATCAGTTTACACTCAAACATTGAATGTCCAGTTTTTCCACAATAATAACATGAAGCTACAGAATTTTTGTTTTTATTCTTCATGTTAGCAGAAACATGATGCCCATGTGCATGCATATGAGTATGAAAATTATGTGTATGAGCATGAGTATTTCTTTTATTGACTTGAAAATTTTTCTTTCCATGCTCAGCCAGCCGACAGTTGGCAGCTTTGTGGCCTAGCTTACCACATTCAAAACATGCAAAGTTTTTCTTTTTATCTCTCAAGTTATTTCTAGCAGAATTATAGAAAGCAGGGAATTTGACAGATTTAGAGTTTAATCTATTTCCCTGAGCATGCCAGCAATCTTTGACTGCATGCCCATGCTTACCACATTCAAAGCATTTAAGATGCTTTCTTCTTGATTCATTTTTACCCCAATGATTTCTTGACCAGCACTCATTAGCCTTATGCCCAGGCTTGTTGCAAGTGAAACAAATGATATGCTGATTGAATTTGAGTTTGTTTCTTTTGTACTCATGATGATTTGGGGTGTATCTGGCATGCATTCTGTCATCAGATTTCAAGGCATAGCACTCATTCATTAAATGACCATACCTACCACAATAATAGCATGAAGCATCAGATTTCCTAGGGGCATGGTTTCTATCAGATGAATTCACAGATGCATGTGAATGAGTACAAGAAGCATGAGCATTTTGCATTGACCCATCAGATTCAGCAGAGCTAACAAATTTCAGAGTATAATCAGAATTATTCTTTGCCCTTTTTGTTTGACTCTTTCTTGTCAATTTCTGATTATCTTCAACAGGTTTTGTTTGTTTTTCAATTTTCTGAGCTTTAAACTGAAAGACAGATTTTGAAGGTGACTTCTGATTTTCATTTTGTTTTGTGGATTGCCTTGAAGTACCAGCTACATCAGTGCTTTGAACAAAAGTTGTATGTAGCTGGTTTTTAGTGATTTTCTTAACATCAGAACAGCAATTTGTTCCCCCTTCAGAATTATCATCCTTCCTCTTCCCAACAGTTTTTATTTTTCCTTTAATCTTGGCAGACTCAATAGCTGAATTTTCCAGATTATGAATTTTATCTTCCAAGCTAGCAATGTGAAGTTCATGGCTATTTCCTGTTCACTGCAATTAACACATTCGCTTAGAACTTGGTTTGCAGTTTTATACTTCTCAATTTCTTGTTCTAGACTGTTCAAAATTTCTGAATTTCCATCATAGACAGCTTTTCCTTTTTCTATAGTGAGAAGTCTTTCAGACAAGCCAGTGTTCAACCACTTTAGTTTTTCAACTTCAGCTTTTAATTTAGTGTTTTCTTCCTCAAGATTTTTATCATGAATTTCATTATTAGTACATCTCTCTCTTCCAGACATGTGCTCCAATTTTTCAATCAGTTCATCTTCTCTTTCTTCTGCTTTAATTTTCTCAGCGAGCAGATTTTTGTGATCATCTTTAAGTGAGGCAATTTATTTTTTTAGCCATTCATTCTCACTAAAGAGATCTTCATTACGTTCTCTTAAAGCTGAGCATGTTTTACAATTTGATTTAGCAGAAGAGGACTGTGAAACCTCATTGATTTCATTCATTCTGACCATAAGAGTTTTATTCTTCTTTTGAAGATCTTCATTCTCAAATTTCATTTTGTCCAATTCAGAATTAACTTCAGTGAGTTCCTGCATGCCTTTTAGATGCTCCTTTTTCTTATCATTCAATTGATTCTCTATTTCTGACATTTTATCCAACCATGTTTGTTTTTCAAATTTTAGAGAATCATTTTGTTTCTTAAGATTCTGAACATCTAGCATGCAAGCATCATAAGACTTTTTCATATTTGGACAGTTTTCACATGAATCTTTCAGATTTATTCTATCACATTTCTTTTTCAATTTTTTATTTTCAGATTTCAATTTCTTGGAAACTTCTAACAAGTTTTCATACATCTCTATCAATTCATCGAAAGAGTATCCTTCTGATTCAGAACTTACCTCGGATGAAGTTTCATCATCAGCATTTCTATGATCAGCCATTAAGCACTTGCTGTGATTCCTGATTAGCTTCAGTTTATCCAAAATGTCTTTGGCAGACCTGCAAGATGAAATGCAATCAATTAGAGATCTGTCAATTGATTCTTTTAATAAAACTAAAGCTCTATTATTGACAGAGTCTTTCAGCTTGTCCTTCTTGGTCCATTTAGATTTATCCTTCGACAGTTTGTATGGGCCGTGAGTCATTACCTTCCACAGTTTTGGATCAGTAGACTTTACATATCGATGGAGGTTTTCGAACCAAGAGTCAAAGTTATCACCTCTGAATATCGGAGGATTAGCCATCGAATCAGATAACAACCAAATTCAAAGCACAAAACACTAGACAATAAAACCAGATAAGCAAGACACTGTACTAACTCAGTGAAGCTAAATACAGAACACAAGAGGCACACTTATGAAATGCACCAGACAGAAATGCACTAAGAGAGTAAATCAAGATGATTCCAAAAGACCCACTCTGAAATGCACTAAATAGTTAGCAGGATCCTCTACAGATTGTTAGATCTGTTAAGTCAGAGACCGCTCTGATACCAATTGTTGGGTTCGGTGCAAGTATTCAGAGGGGGGGTGAATGAATATGGCCTATAAAAACTTATAAAAACTTTCACCCAGTAAAGATTTCGCTCAATTAAAATCTAATGCTCACTAAAAATGCTAGTTCGCAAACTGAACAACCTTGAAGGCTAATGGGCAGTTGCGGAACTGAACAAACACACATTAAGATCACTAGAGTGCTAACAAGACAGATTTAGACAAAATATAGTTCAACTAGAATTTCGCTCTCTTGACAAATTAAAGCACTCTAAGAAGACTAATTAACTCTTCTGCTCAACCAGAAGCCAAACACCTGGAGCGCCCCTATGCATTCATCTAGCGGAAGCAAACCATAAGCAATCAAACCACAATGCAAGAGGGGTTTTTAGGTGGTTCGGTCCTGCAGACCTACATCCACCCCACACTCAACCCGAGTGTGGATTCCGCTGACTCACAGCTTGAACAGCTGGGCATCACAGCTTGCCTACAACCGCTGGGCAACACAGCTTGCCATCCGAGGAATCCTCCTCGCCCCGATGAGCAACACAGCTTGCTGTCCAGTGGACTCCTCCACTGCAAACCGCTGGGCAATACAGCTTAGCCATCCAGAGGCAGCGCCTCTGCAATCTGCTGACTAACAGCTTGACAAAGGAAGTTCAAAATAAAACAAAAGATGGGAGTAAACAGCTTCGGAAAGCTGTAAGCACTAAGCACAGAATATGGCTCTTAAAGAGCTGACTGGAGTGGATCTGATCCAACTTCCAGCAAGAATAGATCTCCCTCGATCTCACTCTCTTTCTTCACTCTCTCTCTTCTCAACTCCTTCATGTCTGCTTCTCTCCTCTTTTCTTTCTCTTCACACTCTGCTCGAGCTCTCTATCTCTCACTGTTTCTCTTCTGCTTCTTCTCTCTTTCTTTTCTTCTTCTTCTGCTGGATCGTGGAGGCTCTCTCTCCTTCTAATTCTTCTCTCAGCTTCTGCTCCCTGGCTTCGATCACGATCAGCCTCCATCTGAGGACGAAGGCTCCATTATATACCACCACCAGCAGCAGCAGCAGCAGCACACTGGGTGAGTGTGGCTTCCACGTTTCCCGCCCTAGACATTCGGACCACGTGGCAGCATCCTGGTTCACGAGCCAGGCACCTCGGATCACGTGCCCGTCAATTCAACGACATTCGACCAGCAGGACTCAAGTCTGCTGCGTTGACTCCACCAGCCTGCAGCGTTGACGCATCAGAGTAATCCAGTAAGCTTCTTTCTTGATTGATTGAACTACAGTGTCCACGCCACTTGATCAAGGCGTTGACGCATTGGTGTCCAGTGATCAATGTCTTCAGTATATAGGCATGCTGCGTCGACGCTACTAGCCCATAGCGTTGACGCAGTGGTGTTCCAGCAGCTAATACTTTAGCTTGTTTGCTTGCTACGTGGACGCTACCAGGCCGTGGCGTTTACGCACTGTAGTATTCCAGTGAGCTATGGACTCTGCCTCATTAACTACTACGTCGACGCTGCTGTAGCATGGAGTTGACGCAGCCAGGTGAAGCTCTGAAATCCTCTTCAACTGAAGCGTGGACGCATTGAACTCCCAGCGTCGACCCTGTTCTTCATTGGTGTCATCATCTGAAGACAGTGTATAGACTTTAGAACTGGTGCACGATGTACATACTTCATGATACTCGTCCAATGTATATACTTAGCTGAACAAGACACACAATGTATAGACTTGCAGCCATGAACAAATGCAATGTATAGACTCTTCAATCGACAGGCAGACAATGTATATACTTGCTCAACCTGAATCAATGTCTAAACTTCAGCTCAAGGCCAGTGTATAGACTTCAAGCTTCAGAAACGAATGTACAGACTTCACTTAAGAAACGTATGGAAAGACCCCAGTGTATAGACTTTGCCTTGAACGAAGGTCAGTGATGAGTGCATAGACTTTCACGATGTGTAGACTTGGATACGTGAAAGCTACAGTGAAGGAATGTATACACTTGACCAAAGCAAGGGCAAATCGAGTGTACAGACTCTGAGGTTCAAAGCCAACGGCTGTACAGACTTAGAATATTAAGACTGATGTACAGACTTCATGCGTTGACGCTGTACACTTGAGAATGCTCACAGCGTTGACGCAGCATGAGACGTAGGCTGTACAGACTTAGCATATGAAGACTGATGCATGAACAGTAATGCTTAGACTTGCATGAGACGCTCGGATGTATAGACATGGAGACTTAGCCTATGCATAAGACGCTAAGTGAGACGATCTAATGTATGGACTTAGTCTTCACAGCGAATGCAGGCAGTATACACGCTTGTGTCCACTTGAGACGCTGAAGGAGACGGTCCAATGTATGGACTTCAACTCATGCGACCAAAGCATCAATGCAATGTGCAGACTTCGCCTGAGACAATGCATGAGACGGACGATGTATAGACTTCAGCAACAATGCATGACTGTATAGACTTGTGTTCTCAACGAAACACAACACAATGTATAGACTATGCTGAGTGTCTAGACTTGTGAGATGCATAGAACACACAGAGGCTGTATAGACTTGGAAACCAATGCACACGGCTGACAGACATGAAGTGAACATGAATGAACATGATGTACAGGCTTTGGACTCCAAGGGCGATGTATGGACTTTCATATGAAAGGCTGTACAGACTTTGAAGTCTGGGGGCGTCGACGCATGATGCATGGACACACTTGCTGCGTTGACGCTGCATGATTTGCGAAATGCATAGAACATACAGAGGCTGCAATGCACCGATCTTAATTCAAGCATAAAACACTTGATGCACTCTCATGCATTCTCCACAGAATATATCAGTTATATGCATTCAGATTGTTATGATTCAATGATTCAATGTCAAGCTATTAGCAAAACAAAATGGTGACTCATTCGTGTTGCTATCATTAAAACACCACATTCATCAAAGCACAAGGGGCACAACACTTGGATCGGATGCTGGCCAAGATTTCAGTTTTGGAATTGATCAAAAGGTCGCCGCTACATCAGGATGCTTTGAAGACTTTTTTGTAGAAAGTGATGGTAAATGAAGATGTGGCGGTGGAAAATTTACCAACGGTGTTGGCAACCATCACAAGGGGCCCTTCTATTTCATTTTCTGTGTCAGAACTAGCTCCCTCATAGGCACGGCAGATGCCACTCTGTATTACCATTTCTTTGAATAAAGTGGCTGTTGAGTCTGCCCTCGTGGACACATGAGCATCGATAAACGTGTCCATTGAGTACCCTCCGTGCCTGTAACATTTCAGAGGATATGCTTTAGCCAACACCTACCACAATAGCAGCATTTGAAAACTCCAGGCGTGCTTGTCATGGGGTCGTGACTGTACAGGCCGAGCTAGGGCCGTTGGTTATGGATGTGGAGTTTTATGTGTTGGACATTGACCCAATGTTCAAAGCTATTCTGGGTCATCCATGGATAAATAGTTTAAATGCCATACCTTCAACCGCCCACCAATGCCTGAAATTCCCATTCCAAGGCCGGGTGGTTAAAGTGAAAAGCATCTCCACCGTCCAGTCTGTTGATGCCATCACAGATAAGATTCTCCCTACACTGTGGCCAAGTAATAGGCCAATTTTGTCAGTAATGGACTTAAACTACCCATGGGCATATGCGTCATGCAAGCCCGCCACTGCGCCCGTCAATGTAAAAATTAAGTCCAAGATAAGAGATTCAAAGGGGTGGCACATGATTCTGAAACTGGGTTATCAGCCGGGCCTGGGTCTCGGTGCACAATTACAGGGGCGGACTAAGCCCGTCCCTAAAGGCAAGAAGATGGGCAGCCGAGGCCTTGGCTACCGTGATTCAGCAATGTCAATACTTGGAGACTCTGGGCCGTTAACATGGGACTATCGACAACATTTTGTGAAAGGCCCGCTGCAGCCCGGCACTTTGAAGCAACCATCGCCATGTGCCGATGTGAAGGTTGATGCCGCTTGTGATGATTCTGACCCACCGCCGCCGCTGAAGGGGCTGGTGGGTGATATGGCTGATTTTTGTGTTTGTTTGAAAAGCTATTCAACAAGGAAGAGGACCGCCCGAGGAAGGAGATGCAGCTGGTGAAGCATTCTCCAACGCAGCTAGTCCGCCGGGGGCCACGGGAAGTGGGGAGCTCTATCACTACCTTTTCTCTGTCTCCGTCCCGTCTTGCCTCTCTATTTAAACAATTGGGGTTTGTCCCCCGTTCCCCTCCAATTCTGGTCGACCCGTACTTTACGGAGAGACCGCCTGAAATTCTGTTCGTGCCTGTAGACACGCTATTCTGACGCCCCGCAGTGACTTTCGCATTTTGAATCGCCTGAGTGCTTCCTATTGATAAGTGTCCATTTGTTATGACAATTCATTGCATGTACACCATTTTATGTGTATATAATTAGATAATTGTGCTTATTTCATAGTTAACCTCAACTCCGCATTTAAATTGGAGCTTTCACGCAAATTGATTAATTTGGTAATTTTATTTAATAATTTGAAGTTGAGGGCTATGATCATTAATTCTCCATTGCATAATCATGAGCATTTGAGATTTATGTGCGCATTGTGGTAATTTTTATGGACTAAAGTGCAATTATGTGTGTGTAGGACACCGAAGGCAATTACAAAAGAAGCCGGGGGCAAAAGGGTCATCACCATTTTGACCAAGTCAAATAAAGAATTCAAAATATTTTGGTTGGAGGGAAAGGAAAGTTCAAATTTTGAATTCAAAGTTTGAAAAGGAGGAATCCAAAGTTTAAGTTTGAAAATGAGGAAAAGGACATTCAAAGTTTGAAATAAAGGAGAGACATGATGAGCCTTGGGAAATGGGGTGCCTAAAGTCCAAGAAAGGGGGTGCCCACCTACTTTTTCTCTTCCCCATGCATCATATTCCACTTAAATCTCAGCCATCCATCTCGTTTTGATACAATCTCCACTCTCCATCTACCTAACTTTTCCTATAAATAGCCCATGACAAAGAGGAGAAGGGAGAGTTCTTCTTTTGGCAATTTTTCACTCTTTCTCTCCCTCTCACATCTTTTAGTTTGCCGAGTTCGCCCTCTTCTGTCCCTCTTCTCCTCTTGCTATTTTCATGAAAGTTCTTTATTTTTACGTTCTCTACAACTTCTTCTTCTGTACCATCTTCTAATTCCTTCTGGTTTTCAAGCTATTGTGTGTTTTTCACTGTGCTATCCTGTTCATCTGTGAACCAGTGTTTCTCTCTGTTCTTCCCCTTGTTTCTCACCCTTCTAGTCATTTTCTCCTCTTGCTTTCTTCATAAAAGTTCTTTGTTTTTAAAATATCTTCAACTTCTTATTCTACGCCATCTTCTACTTCTTTCTGGTTTGAAAGTTATTTCCCATTTTTCAACTTGCTGTCCTGTGATTTCACTGTTCATCCGAGGTTCTAGCTTTGGTTATTTCTCAGTTTTGAAGCTCTTCCACTCTTCTTTTCTCTCTGAGTTCTTCATCAAAGTTCTTTCTCTTATGTAGATCTAGATTTTCTTCTTCAATCACTTCCTCCAATTCTTCTTTGTTTACGAGTTACATTTATTTTCTCACTGTTTTACTCTTTCATCTTCTTCTTTCTTCATCTCCACACAAACCCTTTCACATTTCTCTCTATATTTCTCTCCAAAGTTTGTCCTCCACAACTCCCCTTTCATGGCAACGTGCACATCAAGACGGGCGACGTTCCAAGGCTCGTGACGTGGACGGCGACGGCTTCTTCATCCACCTCTTTCCACGGTGATCTCTTTCAAGGCGGAGCGATCCTCTCCAAGGCTCGGCGAGGAGGAGACGACGGCTTCATCACCATTGCTACTATCATCTTCACACCTTAGGCTCCTCTTTTTGTTATTACTTTAGTTTTATTTCACTTCATTGTAATCTCATTGTGTCATTAGTGTAAACTTGTTTCACATTTCATGTACTCTTTCTTTTAAGTTAATGAAAGTTGTTCTCTTGATCTAGTTCTTGATCTTCTTCCATCTCTACCTCTTTCTTCTATCTCTTCTTTCCACTTCATGCAATTATTTTCTATAGCATAGGCGCATAGTCATAGGTGTTTTTAATTAAATGTTTGGTTTGTTCATCATTTCACTATTTTCTTTAAGCAAAGCTAAATCACAAGTGTTTTTCTAAAAGGTTACAAGGTTTTTTACTTTAAAAATCTCTTCTTCTCTGTGGATTCGACCCTTCTCGCCACCTTATTACGTCTTTCTTTCATATAGTGCGAGTTGAAATTTTTAAGATTGATACGCATGTTTTAAACGACGAACTTTCGCGTTATCAATTTTTGGCCCCGTTGCCGGGGAGGAATGATGATTTTTAGTTTAAGAACTTTATTTTCCTTGTGTTTATAAGTGTACTAATATCTCTTTCTTTTTCTTATTTCTACAGGTGAAAAAAAAAGAGAACGAGGGAACGCACTTCAAGAATTAAAGCTAAAAAATAAAAAAAAAGAAAAAAGAAAAAAAGAAGCAGTTAAGAGGTAAGCTCTCCTCCCTTTCCTTAGTCTTTTTGTCATTTCATTTCAAAAAAAAAAAAAGAATGTGGGAACGCTTTTCAAGTAAGTATCCAAACTTTTCCTCCTCCATTTTAATTTCATTTCTCTACATTTCATATCTTGTGGTTAGAAAGGTTCACTAAATAAAAATAAAAAAATCATCACTTGAACTTCAATAAAAATCTTCATTGTAAGAGTAGAACCCACACTTCCATCTTTTAGGTCATGCATCATTTAGGATAGAATTTATTTTTCCTTGTTGTTTAATTATTATTAATTGCATTATTGAAGATTACGGGAGGCAAGGTGAGTACTCTATTTTTTTCAAAAGCATGCTCATGCATTTCCATGCTTGCATAGAACCCCTTGTTTGAACTTGGTTTGTTGCATATCATTTCTAAAATATTCTAAGGGCAATACCCATAAGAAAGATAAGGTGGGGATTTCATCACCCTTCCTTAGCCCACAAACCACAATTCCCATGCATCTTTGTATCACCTAGACCTTAAATAAAATCCAGTAGACATTGGCCCTAGGTTCACACTGTGGTTCTTGTGTTATTTGGGCTTACCCTCTTATGAAAACCGGTGCCTAAGGCAAGACGGTCGGACGGCAAACGCCTTAAGCGGGCTAGTGGTTTGGCATAATTAGGTCCCTACGAAAGTAGGGGGAACCTCCCTCTGCCCCATCCCTTACCTAGCCGGTGGAAATATTGAGGGTGAACTTAAGTTTCACTTTAGTCATTTTGTGAAACCCAATTTGTAGGTCTAGGTCACATCTAGGGCAGTAAGTAATTTGTGTGATAACTTGTTTGTGTTTACATAAAAAAATAAATAAATAAAAATAAAAACAAAAACAAAAACAAAAAAATCTCATCTTCTATCTCTTCGTCCTAGTTTGTATCAAAATCAAAAAAAAGAGAAAAAAAATTAAAATCATCTCTCTCTTCGTCCTAGTTCATGCAAGGTAGACGATCTCAACATCCAAACCTACTAGGACCCATTCAAGAAATTGAGAGAGTCTTGTATCCAAGGAACGATCTCCAACAAGATCTCATGGCCGAAAATCAAGGACCTCACCACCAAAATCTAATGGCCGAAAATCCCGATCCTCCAAAGCAAATGAAGGACTATTTCTTGCCCAATCAATACCAACCGTCTTTCTATGTCCAAGCACCTCAGAACCAGGCAGTTCATTATGAAATCAAGTCTAGTACCATCCAAATGTTGCCATCTTTCTATGGAAATCCCAATGAAGACCCTTACAAACATCTTGATGAGTTCCTTCAGATCTGCTCAACTGTTAAAATCTAGAATTTCTCTGATGATGCTCTTAGGCTAACTCTCTTCCCATTCTCTCTCAAAGATAAAGCCAAATATTGGTTAGGAGCCTTGGGTAGGATCATTGATACATGGGTAGAAATGTAAAAAGAATTTTTGAAGAAGTTCTATCCCATAGGGCGAACCAATACGATGAGAAGAGCAATTACTGGATTCACACAAAACCCAGGGGAACATATCCATGAAGCATGGGATAGACTAAAAGATTTATTGAGGAAATGCCCCCACCATGGGTTATCAAGATGGCAAATTGTACAGGCATTCTATGAGGGTTTGGCGGAGAATTATAGACAGATGGTGGATGCATCATGTGGGGGAGCATTCATGAGTAAGAGCGAGGATGAGGCTTATGATTTATTCGAAATGCTTAGTGAAAATTCCATAAGCCATACCTCGCTTTCATCATATGAAAGAATGATTGGGCCTTCTAAGAGGGGTGGACTTTATGAAGTTAAGAGCCAAGGTGAGTGTGAGAACAAGATGGATATTAATGCCATAACCCAAAAGTTGAATAAAATGGATTTGTTGGCGCAAAAGATAGAGAAGGTCGATATGGTTGCCCAAAAGCTAGACCAGTCGTTGTCCATGTCTAGACAGGAACCCTCTTTCCCTTCTGCCCTTCAACCTCAACAATTCTCAACCCCAAGTCAAGAAGAAATATGTGCTTTGTGTTCGAGCCCTAGCCATTCCGTGATTGGGTGTCCCACAGCAGCCCAACTCCCCCCATTTATCCAAGAACAAATCTTTGCTGCTCAAGGTGTCTCCAAGTCCACATATGATCCTTATTCAAACACTTACAATCCGGGCTGGAGAAATCATCCAAATTTTTCTTGGAAGTCTAACCAAGGCCCATCCACCCAATCTCATCCCTCACACCATCCAAATTCAAAACAATCATTTTCCATGCCAAGTCAGTTAAACCAAAATCTCTCTTATCAGCCTCCTTTCCATCAACAATCACCTTTCCATCAAGCTCAGGCCCCATATCCTCAAGTTCAATTTGCTCAGGGCCAATTTCAGCAATTTCCTGCACATCGTTCACATCAACCACCTCCTACTCAGCCCACTTTTGATGACAAATTTGAACAACTCCAACAACTCATCCTTACCCAAGCACAATCTATTTCCAAATTGGAGAACCAGATAGGGCAACTTGCTGCCAATAACATGAGAAGAGAGATAGGTCAGCTCCCTAGCCAACCGGTGGCCAACCCCCGCAATCAACAACCTCGAGGCTTCCCTCCAAGAGCTCCTATTCTTCCTCAACCCAATCAGCCAAACCAACCTCAGCTGCCCCCTCCTATAGGTCCTCAGTTCGAGAATGCCAAAGCCATCTCTAGCCTTAGGAGCAGGAAAATTCTTAATGACCCTTATCAGGCTAGGGATGTGGGTAGTAGTTCGGGCCAAGATGCCCACGAGGAGAGTGATAGTGAAGATGAGGAGTCAACAATTTTGCAAGAAAAGAAGAGGAAAGAGGGGGGAGAAAATAAGCTGGACAAAGGGAAAGCAAAGGTTGATGAAGGACCCCAAGAGTATGTTCCTAAGGTCCCATTCCCTGATGCATTGAAGCCTAAAGCTCAAAAGAGAAAGCCGGTCCAACAAGAAGAACTAGTGGAATTGTTTAAACAGGTGAACATCAATATTCCACTATTGGATGCAATCAAACATGTACCGGCATATGTAAAATTTTTGAAAGAGCTATGTACACCAAAAAGGGAACCAAAGGCAATAACACAAAAGGTCCGCTTGTCTGAAGATGTCAGCGCAGTTGTTATGAATCATTTACCTAAAAAATTGAAGGACCCCGGAGCTCCACTGATTTCTTGTGATATAGGTGGAATTACATTTGATAGAGCATTGCTGGACCTTGGAGCCAGTGTGAACTTGTTACCCACCTTTATATATGAGCAGTTTGATCTAGGGGAGTTGAAACCCACATCTATAATCTTTCAACTGGCAGATCGATCTGTAAAGACTCCGAGGGGACTATTGGAAGATGTGATTGTAAAGGTGCATGAATGTTATTTCCCGGTGGACTTTCTTATTCTGGATATGGCCTCATCCCAGGAATTAAAGCACACACCTATCATTTTGGGACGTCCGTTTCTTGCTACGGCCAAGGCCAATATAAATTGTGCCACGGGGATGATGGATATTTCCTTTGGAGGAGAGAAGGTTTCTCTAAATGTGTTCAAAGCATCTCAATATCCAGACCATGAGGAGGAATGTAATGTCATTGATGTTTTTGAAGAACTAATTGAAGAAAGTCTGAAGTTAATGAGGAATGTCTAGAAGAGGGTAGCATGCTCCAGGATTTCCCACTTTCTAGTGCACCCCACTCTAGAGTAGAGCCACTCCCTCCACTTCAAGTTGAACCTATTCTTCCATCTTTGGATCAGCCGCCCAGTCTAGAATTGAAGGCTATGCCGGATCCTTTGAAGTATGCTTATCTAGGTCCTAACCAAACTCTGCCCGTAATCATTGCTTCCAACCTCACTACTACTCAGGAATCCCAACTCCTAGATATCTTTCAGGAGCACAAGAGGGCGATAGGTTGGTCAGTGGCCGATTTGAAGGGTATCAGTCCGGATGTGTGTATGCATTACATTTACTTGGAGGATAATGTCAAGCCGAGCAGAGAGATGCAGCATCACTGAATCCAAGTATGAAGGAGGTAGTGAAGAAAGAAGTTGTCAAATGGTTGGATGCCGGGATCATATATCCCATTTCTGATAGCAAGTGGGTCAACCCAACTCAAGTTGTTCCCAAAAAGTCAGGGCTGACAGTTGTAACAAATGAGAAAGGAGAAGAAGTTCCCATACGATTACCAACTGGGTGGAGAATCTGCATTGATTACAGAAAACTAAATTCAGTCACGAAAAAAGATCATTTCCCACTCCCATTCATTGATCAGATCTTTGAGAAACTGGCTGGGCAGAAGTATTATTACTTTCTGGATGGCTATTCTGGGTATAACCAAGTTACAATTTTCCTAGAAGATCAAGAGAAAACAACCTTCACATGCCCCTATGGCACGTTTGCTTTCAGAAGAATGCCTTTTGGGCTCTGCAATGCCCCTGCCACATTCCAGCGATGTATGATGTCCATTTTCTCTGAAATGGTGGGGGAATGCTTGGAAATTTTTATGGATGACTTTTCAGTGTTTGGTGATTCATTTGATGATTGTTTGGGAAATTTGACTCGGGTATTGAAAAGATGCATTGAGTCGAATCTAGTGTTGAGCTGGGAGAAGAGTCATTTCATGGTAAGAGAAGGGATCGTTTTAGGCCATGTAGTTTCAGAGAAGGGAATAGAGGTTGACAAGGCCATGGTTGATGTGATTTCTAATCTTCCTCCCCCTTCTTCGGTCAAACAGATCCGTTTCTTTCTTGGCCATGCAGGATTCTACCGCAGATTCATTCAAAACTTCTCCACCATTGCTCGACCACTTACACAATTGCTTGCCAAGGACACTCCCTTTCATCTTGATGAGTCATGTCTAGAGGCGTTCAATTCTTTGAAAGCGACTCTCACACAAGCTCCCATTCTCCAATCTCCTGATTGGTCGCTCCCTTTTGAGATCATGTGTGATGCCTCAGAATATGCTGTAGGAGCTATCCTAGGTCAAAGAGTTGAAAAGAAACCCGTGGTGATCTACTACGCGAGCCGCACCCTCGCTGATGCCCAAGTGAACTACACCACCACAGAAAAGGAATTATTAGCTGTTGTGTTTGCCCTCGAAAAGTTTCGATCATATCTGTTAGGGGCGAAAGTCATTGTTTATTCCGATCACTCAGCATTAAAATTTTTGATGTCTAAGAAGGAAGCTAAACCCCGTCTCTTACGGTGGATTTTATTACTACAAGAATTTGATTTGGAAATAAGAGACAAGAAGGGGTTGGAAAATGTTGTCGCTGATCACTTGTCTAGGATTGTAATTCCTAAAAGTGCCCCTATGTCTGATTCCTTCCCTGATGAATAAATTCTTTCCATCTCTCACACAACAACCCCTTGGTTCGCTCATATAGTCAACTACCTGGCAGTAGGGAAGATTCCCGAAGGGTGGTCTAGACAAGAGAAGGATCGATTCTTTTCTAAGGTAAGGCACTATTTTTGGGACGACCCGGAGCTATTTCATATGGGTCCAGATCAAATAATAAGAAGATGTGTCCCCGAGGAGGAGCAACAATCTGTTTTGAACTTCTGTCATAATCTCGCTTGTGGGGGACATTTTTCAGGAAAGAAAACATCGGTCGAAAGTGTTACAGAGCGGATTCTATTGGCCCACATTATTCAAAGATGCTTATGAATTTTCCAAAACATGTTTAAGGTGCCAAGCCGTAGGAGATAATTCAAAAAGAGATATGATGCCGCTCAGTCCCATTCTGGTAGTAGAAATTTTCGATGTTTGGGGAATAGACTTTATGGGACCATTTCCACCTTCATTTGGCAATGAATATATTTTGGTGGCAGTGGACTATGTTTCAAAATGGATTGAAGCTGTTGCTACTAGGACAAATGATCACAAGGTTGTGATGAAGTTTGTGAAGAAACACATCTTTTCTAGATTTGGTTGTCCTAGAGCTATCATTAGTGATGGGGGCTCTCACTTTATTCATTTTCAATTCTGAGCTCTGCTTCGCAAATATGGCATCACTCACAAGCTCGCTAGCCCCTACCATCCCCAAACTAGTGGCCAGGTAGAAGTGTCCAACAGGGAGATAAAAACCATTCTGCATAAGACAGTTCGGCCGGATAGAACTAGATGATGCACTTTGGGCCTACAGAACTGCATTTAAAACTCCCATTGGCATGTCACCTTATCGCCTCATTTTTGGAAAAGCCTGCCACTTACCTGTAGAGCTTGAACATAGAGCATATTGGGCCATCAAACAAGTCAACTTTGATCTCATTCAAGCCGGGGCCCAAAGAACTCTACAACTCAATGAATTGAAGGAACTAAGAAATGAAGCCTATGAAAATTCAAAAATCTATAAAGCCAAAATGAAATCCTTTCATGATAAGCATATTCAAAGGAAAACTTTTCAACCAAATCAGAAAGTCTGGCTTTTTAACTCTAGGCTGCGCTTGTTCCCTGGAAAGCTCAAGTCCAGATGGGATGGACCATTTGTAGTTGTCAAAGCTTTTGACCACGGTGCCGTCAAAATTTTGAATCCTAAAAATGGTCAAATTTTCACTGTCAACGGTCAAAGATTGAAATCTTATTTGGAAAATGATCAGTTACAAAAAGAATCCATTGTCCTAAGTGGTCTGGAATAAAATTTTCGTGAGCTCTCATGCGTCTGGCTGAAGATGGAAAACTTAGCGCTTCTGGGAGGCAACCCACAGTTTTTGTTGTTTTGACGTTTTTGTTTGAGTGTGTTTTAGTAGTCAGGTTAAAACCAAGGAGAGGAAGTTGTCGTCGTCTATGACATTGATGGAGGTTTCGTCCCGCATATCTGGTTGTCTCTTTCCTACTCAGAAGTATTTATTGATACATTGTTCTATTACTTTCAATTCTATATGCCCTTGAGGACAATGTCATTCAAGTTGGGGGGAGAGAAATTTTCATGATGCATATAGTACAACCCTATAGGAGTTCTGTCTTGCATGTCATAGTTGCATAAAAGTAGAAAGATGTAAACCCCATTTTGAGTTCATGATTCATGCTTAAATTAAAAGTAATTCTGGAATATAAAAGACTAGGGAGAAGGATAATGAAAAATTTAGTCAATCTAGCCATGGAAAACTGATATAAGAATCCCTTTAAAGTTCATGTGCACTTTGAAAAAAGAAAAGAAAAAAAATTCATGTTACACACTAATGAAACAAGCAAGACAAGCCCTCTGCTATTTTTAGTATGTTGTCTGATATTCTGCACTTCTTAAGAAAAGAGATCTTTTTACAAAGCTTTCTGTCAAATTATCTATCAAATAAGTGCAATGGCACTATGAAAAAAAAAAGAAAAAGAAGAAAAGAACACCATGAAAAATGCCCCAATTCTTAGTAACCGGGCCTACTTCACCTAAGACGTGTTGAGGTTCGCGTCAAACAGAAAAGGGAACCTTGATCTTAGTAACCGGGCCTACTTCACTTAAGACGTGTTGAGGTTCGCGCAAAATAGTGAAGGGATATTGCATCATCATGTGTGCTATAAAAGATCCCAAAGGGACAAAGTAATAAGGCAGACAAAAAAGCTAATATACTTAATGCTCTAATCTAAGAGGTGCAGGGTTGAAAGGCATTTGCTTGGAATAGCGAATGGGGGATGCAATTGTCTAAGCTGTGGATTTGGTAGTTACACATGCATAAGTGCTATTGAGCTTTAATTTGAATTCTTAATCATGTACTATTAAGTTCCTACATAAGGCTAGTGTGCATTAATGATTTCAGATTCCTAATCTTTGGTTGATTCTATGAAGGGATAACAGGATATGAGAGCATGAATTTTGTAAACTATTGTTAGTCCTAAAATTCAATTTATTGGCATTGCTAAGGGACTAGCAATGAGTAAGTTGGGGGGTGTGATAAGTGTCCATTTGTTATGACAATTCATTGCATGTACACCATTTTATGTGCATATAATTAGGTAATTATGCATATTTCATAGTTAACCTCAACTCCGCATTTAAATTGGAGCTTTCACGCAAATTGATTAATTTGGTAATTTTATTTAATAATTTAAAGTTGAGGGCCATGATCATTAATTCTCCATTGCATAATCATGAGCATTTGAGATTTATGTGCACATTGTGGTAATTTTTATGGACTAAAGTGCAATTATGTGTGTGTAGGACTCCGAAGGTAATTACAAAAGAAGCCGGGGGCAAAAGGGTCATCACCATTTTGACCAAGTCAAATAAATAATTTACAATATTTTGGTTGGAGGGAAAGGAAAGTTCAAAATTTTTAATTCAAAATTTGAAAAGGAGGAATCCAAAGTTTAAGTTTGAAAATGAGGAAAAGGACATTCAAAGTTTGAAATAAAGGAGAGATATGATGAGCCTTGGGAAATGGGGTGCCTAAAGTCCAAGAAAGGGGGTGCCCACCTACTTTTTCTCTTCCCTATGCATCATATTCCACTTAAATCTCAGCCATCCATCTCCTTATGATACAATCTCCACCCTCCATCTACCTAACTTTTCCTATAAATAGCCCATGACAAAGAGGAGAAGGGAGAGCTCTTCTTTTAGCAATTTTTCACTCTTTCTCTCCCTCTCACATCTTTTAGTTCACCAAGTTCGCCCTCTTCTGTCCCTCTTCTCCTCTTGCTGTCTTCATGAAAGTTCTTTATTTTTACATTCTCTACAACTTCTTCTTCTGTACAATCTTCTAATTCCTTCTGGTTTTCAAGCTATTTTATGTTTTTCACTGTGCTGTCCTGTTCATCTGCGAACCAGTGTTTCTCTCTGTTCTTCCCCTTGTTTCTCACCCTTCTAGTCATTTTCACCTCTTACTTTCTTCATAAAAGTTCTTTGTTTTTAAAATATCTTCAACGTCTTCTTCTACGCCATCTTCTAATTCTTTCTGGTTTGAAAGTTATTTCTAATTTTTCAACTTGCTGTCCTGTGATTTCACTGTTCATCCGAGGTTCTAGCTTTGGTTATTTCTCAGTTTTGAAGCTCTTCCACTCTTCTTTTCTCTCTGAGTTCTTCATCAAAATTCTTCCTCTTATGTAGATCTAGATTTTCTTCTTCAATCACTTCCTCCTATTCTTCTTTGTTTACGAGTTACATTTATTTTCTCACTGTTTTACTCTCTCATCTTCTTCTTTCTTCATCTCCACACAAACCCTTTCACATTTCTCTCTATATTTCTCTCCAAAGTTTATCCTCCACAACTCCCCTTTCATGGCGACGTGCACATCAAGACGGGCGACGTTCCAAGGCTCGTGACGTGGACAGCGATGGCTTCTTCATCCACCTCTTTCCACGGTGATCTCTTTCAAGGCGGAGCGATCCTCTCCAAGGCTCGGCGAGGAGGAGACGACGGCGTCATCACCATTGCTACTATCATCTTCACACCTTAGGCTCCTCTTTTTGTTATTGCTTTAGTTTTATTTCACTTCATTGTAATCTCATTGTGTCATTAGTGTAAACGTGTTTCACATTTCATGTACTCTTTCTTTTAAGTTAATGAAAGTTGTTCTCTTGATCTAGTTCTTGATCTTCTTCCATCTCTACCTCTTTCTTCTATCTCTTCTTTCCACTTCATGCAATTATTTTCTATAGCATAGGCGCATAGTCATAGGTGTTTTTAATTAAGTGTTTGGTTTGTTCATCATTTCACTATTTTCTTTAAGCAAAGCCAAATCACAAGTGTTTTTCTAAAAGGTTACGAGGTTTTTTACTTTAAAAATCTCTTCTTCCCTGTGGATTCGACCCTTCTCGCCACCTTATTACGTCTTTCTTTCATATAGTGCGAGTTGGAATTTTTAAGATTGATACGCATGTTTTAAACGACGAACTTTCGCGTTATCACCTATTCATTGAGTCTTCTTCCGCCTTTTCGGCATCCGAAAATCGTCTCGTTGTGGCATTCGAACGGCATCAACACCAATCAGACGCACCGGAAGGTTCCGGAACCAGGAAGATTATCTGGCAGGTGGCTGCAGACACCTTTTCAGGGGACCCGGGGGCCCCTGGACACCTCCCTGACTTTAATATATATAAAAGACAAAAAAACACATAAAAAAATAATAAATTAATGGAGGCGTCCAGGCCCCTGGACGCCTCCATGAAAACAAAATATAAAACAAAACAAAATAATTATAATGATAAAAGACAAAATAAAAAAATAATAATATATTTATGGAGGCGTCCAAGCCCCTGGACGCCTCCATCAACTTGCCCACGGGGCCCTCTCGTTTGAGAAAAAATCCAAATCATGTAGACGTCCTGCTAACTGGATGCGCCCATTCATGAATCACGGGCGCCGATCAAAACCATGCGTTGTGCCAAACCGCGTGCGACTTTCAGCGGGAGTTCGGTGGGCTTTTATGGAGGCGTCCAGTTGCCTGGACGCCTCCATGAAAATATTCGGAATAAATAAATAAAAATAGAATAAAATACTATTCTTGCCCTGATGGAGGTGTCCAGGGTCCTGGACGCCACCATCCTCCGGAACTCTATAAATAGAGACCCCCCCCCTCAGTCCGGAGGGAGCTTCGAAGTGATCCGATAGGCTGCCGGAGTCATTTCGAACCCGTGGGTCTTTTGTAGGTGGAGGTCCTGCCGGCTTCTCGGGTACCTACGCTCGCGAGAGGAAGGCCGTCTTCATCCACCGCGCTTCCACGTCGTCCCTACGTTGCCGAAGCTCCGCCGAATTTCACCATCGGCACATCCAATAAGCCAATCCTTTCCTTTTTCTTCGTAGTTCTTTTACATTCATCATCTCGCATTCTCTATCCCCCTTCATAAGGGCGCCTTCTCTTATATACTTCTTGCATTCATCATCGCATTTTCCTCCTACTCGAGTCCGAGAGGGGTTTAAAACCACACCAACCAGGTGTGTATCTTGCCACGATTCCGTTATTTTCATCACAAGGGATTGATACTACACTACCATTTTCTAATTCTGTTTATCTATTATCTGTTATTTTACAAGGGGTAACTGAAGAAAGCCCTCTCCGTCGGCCGGCCGAAGGGGGAGGAAGAAGCAACTCGCCATTTCCCGCTAGTGAGGTAGACACGATCACTATTTTACTTTGGGGTCCTTGACCCCTGGTGATCACATCATAATTTCGAGGCCACGGCGAGTAATTTTCCACGATGGCCGTTTGAATTTCTGTCATTATATTTTTATGCTGCTCTCCTACTTGTCATATTCTCGAGGCCGCGGCGAGTCACTTCCCGCAATGGCCGTCTAAATTTCCGTACCCATATTCTATATTGCTTGTATTTCTGTTATATTCTCGAGGCCGCGGAGGGTTATCTCCCGCAATGGCCGTTTAAATTCCCGTTATCTATATTCTGTGTCATTCTTACATCTTGCTATATTTTCGAGGCCGCGGAGGGTCATCTCCCGCAATGGCCGTTTAATTTCCGTTATCTATATTCTGTGTCGTTCTTATATCTTGCTATATTCTCGAGACCGCGGAGGGTCATCTCCCGCAATGACCGTTTAAATTTCTGTCGTTTATATTACGTGTTATCCTTACGTCTTGTTATACTCTCGAGGTCGCGGCGAGTCACTTCCCGCAATGGCCGTTTCAATTTCTGTTACTTAATTTCTGCATTATATTTGTCCCGTGGCGGCCCCTTCTCTTCTCTCTTAATTTCTTTGTGTTGCAGCATAAAGCCCGATAAAAAATAAAAGGAGCCCGCGCGCTCTGCGTCTTCGTTCTCGAACCGCGTGACGTCGCTCACAGATTGGCGATCACGGTGGGACCTCAGTTGCTTTCTTTCAGTTACCCTTGTAATTTCCTGTGATTTGCTTTATCATCTCTTGCGTGTTGTTGTATCTTGATTATTTTGTTATTTTGTTGTGCCCCTTATCTCAGTCAGCATTCCATTGCATACATCCATCCCTCTTTTCTATTCTTTTTTTTATTTTTTCTAAGGATCACCCTCTCTCGGTGAAGGAAGGACTCTCCGTTCGGGAATTCCTCTCGACGGACTAGAATCTCCTCCACTGGGACCTCCGTAAGTCCCCGACATCGAAGAATCTCCTCTTCGTTCACTGGGCTGGTTGTACCATTGAAGTTCCCCGGAGTTAGTCGACCCATTCGTGGTGAGACGAGAGCCCCTAGCTGACACGGTGGTGAAACAAAAAATGAACTAGGGTCCCTATTTTGTGTGAACTTCGGATCTGGTTAAAAACATAAAAAAATCATCAAAATCAAAACATAAAAAAGGCGTAAAGGCATCCACTTGTTTGATAATCTCTGATATTTGCATGCTAGTGTATGTTTTTTCGTTCCGGGAAAACTGTGAGCATGGCTCACGAGTCTTTTGAGGAGAACCACCCTGGTCGTGGTTTGTCAACCGAGCTGCGAGTCCATGCTATGGACTCGGGCCCTTCCTATGAGCCCTCGCATGAGGTGCAGGTTATTGCAGGGGACACATCCCCACCACATGACATCTCCTCCTTGCTAGGCGTCCTCGCCAACATGGAGCTTACCTCTGAACAGCTCCGGGCCCTCCAGGCCATTCTAAGGGGAAATCTGTTTCCCCCGCACCCCAGGAATCAACTTCGGCCGTCGCACCGCTCCAAGAGTCAGTGCAGGCCATTCCATCTCCTTCATTGGCGCAAGCCATCCAGTCTCCCTCGCTTCAAGGGCAAGCAAGCCAACAACCGCCCTCGTTCCAATTCCCTTCACAATCTCAAACTCTCGTTGTTCCCCACATACCGCTTCATCCGAGCCCAACTGTCGGCGGTCCGGCGGCTCCCTCTCATTCGGGGTTCCCCCCTCAAGTCTCTGGGAGACATTTTCCTCTCCAGTGGCAAGTGCCACCTTCACCTCCCGAGGAGCTCGCCCAATCGCTCCTCAACCGCTTCAATAGAATGGATGAATAGTTTCAGAGTTTGAAAAGAATGGTGGACGTGAAAGCCACCCCGGTGGTTGCTTTGCCAATCCTTCCGGTCATCCATCTTCCTCCCTCCGAAATGCCCACGTACCTCAGGTACAATGGCACTGGCAACCCCTTCATTCACCTCAAGGATTTCATGTATGAGTCCTCCTACTGGCAAAATGACCAGAGATCCCTAGCATACCTCTTTCGGAGATCGTTGGATGGTCCTGCGCTAGAGTGGTTCTATTCTTTGGAGCCCCACGAGGCCGAGAATTTTGAAATAGTCCAGAGAAGGTTCTTGCAAAAGTATCGGGATAGGGTCGGTCCCTCCCTCTCCATTACCGACCTAGTGGCCGAGAAGATGAAGTCCGACGAGGATTTTGTCCGCTATGCTGATAGATGGAGGTCTCTGGCGGAAAGGATAAGGGATACCCTCTCCGAGACCGAACAAGTGAAGATGATTGTGTCCAATGCAACCCCACAGTTCAGACACGTCCTGGCCATGAATAAACTTACCACCATGGAGGAACTCTATGAAAGAGTCCGGTATATCCAGACCCAGTTAAAAGACTCCCCCATTATGAACATGTTTGAGCCGCCGAAGCCCAAGGTGGTCAGAAAGACAGGCGCTGGTGTCCCAGGCGGGGTAGCGGAAGGGATCGTAACAAATGAGCAAGTGAGTGCGGTCAACAATGCCAACTATGCAGTCAACCCAAGGCCCCCACAAATGCCCCGACTTCCCCTCCAACCAGGTCCTTTCCCCTCTCATCCTCCACCACAAAACAATCCACCCCAGGATAATATGCCTCCACTACTTCAACCCCAGCAACAACAACCACGACCCCAGCAACAACAACCACCACTTCAGTATAACCAAGTTCCACCCCCAGGGAATTACGGCCCCCCACAGCAACAAAGGAGGCCGATTGGTCCCAAGAGAGCCTACTATCCGCCATTACCAGAAACTCTGGCAGATATTTTCAACGCCCTCATGGCCTCAAACACACTTATGTTACCCAGGAAAGGCCCGTGTGGCCCCCGAATGTTGATACCTCCAGATACTGCGTCTATCACAGACAGCCAGGACACACAGTCGGCAACTGCTTCCAGTTCAAGGATTACATCCACGACACGAATGATGAAGGCGGAATTGACTGGGATGAAATGAGGCGATACGTCGCCGCTCTCAAGGCTAGGAGACCTCCTCCTACGCCACAGCAACAGTTACAACAACAGCCACAGCAACAACCACAATAACAACAACAGCCTCAGCAGGCCCAACAACAACAGCCCAACATGGGCATAATCCAGAATCCATTACCGAGCACCAACAGCCTAACCACCAGGTCAACCCCATCTCCTCCTTCCCGGAAGTCGGGAGAGAGCAGGTGTAGCACCTGGAAAGTACCTCTATTCTTTCTACCGCCAATCCTATCATCACGCAACCCCCTCGCCTTGCCCGGGTAGCACCTCTCTCTCATCAACCCGTGTCAGTACCGCCTTCACTGTTTCCACTGCCATTATGCCCCCTCATTCACGCCCCAACGACCTATCATCCAACACCCTCCACTACGCCCTCATACCCTCTCATCTTCTCTCGCTCCCCCACTTCACCATCCACCTCTACCGCATTTGCCCCTATCTCTTCTAAGCCTCTTATCATCCGTCAACCATACGTAACCCCGCATGTCTCCACCATACCACCGCCAATGCCTTCAAAACCACTCATCACCCACCATCCACCTCCACCTTACAGACCCCTTATCTTTCATAACCCGTGTGATATCCCCTCTACCTCCACCATGCCTCCACCTAACAAACCCCTCATCAGAATTCCTGCTCCCGTCATCACCCCTACTTCATCGACCATTCCTCCACCACTACCCCTCAAACCTCTGTTAAAATCCACTACTACCCCTATAGAGGTACAAAAACCGCAGGCAATGGTGCTCCGGAGTGGAAGGATTTTCCACAGGGTTTTCCCCTAGAACAGTCAGAATCCCGAGCAGTCTCAGCCAGAGAAGGACGATGGAGAACAACCGGAAATATCTATCCCTGGAACGTAGTATGATCTGTTGAAAAACTTGGACAAGACGCCTGCTCAGATCTCCATCCTGGAGCTGCTTCAAAGATCCACATCCCATCAGGCAGCCTTAATGGAGTATCTTCAAAAGGTCATAGTAAATGAGGACCTCCCTGTAGAAAAGATCTCTGCCATCCTGAAACCAACGTACACACAACCGGCCATCATGTTCCACAACTACGAGCTCGCTCCCAAGGAAGCTCGAAAATATGCATTGTGCATTTCAATAAAAATTAATGGGGTATCCATAAACCCGTACCTTGTAGACACGGGTGCGTCCATAAATGTGATCTCCATGGGCACCCTTCAGTTGTGTGGGGTCGACGAGGAACAAATAAGACCTTCCTCGATCACAGTCACGGCTTATGACAATAGCAAAAGTCCGCCGCAAGGAATGATTATTCTGAGGGCAGAGCTAGGCCCTATGCCAGTCCCCACGGAATTCCATGTCCTCGACATGGACCCCACATTCCAGGCCATACTGGGTCGCCCCTATATTGAAGCCATGGATGCTGTGCCTTCCACCAACCATCAGTGTCTGAAGTTTCCTTACAATGGAAGAATTATTAAAGTGGTCAGTACACCTGTCC
This sequence comes from Amorphophallus konjac, assembly GCA_022559845.1. Classification (NCBI taxonomy): domain Eukaryota; kingdom Viridiplantae; phylum Streptophyta; class Magnoliopsida; order Alismatales; family Araceae; genus Amorphophallus; species Amorphophallus konjac. The sequence continues at coordinate 22,143,225 of CM040119.1, read as the reverse complement.
TTCACATGGTGGATGCTATCAACACCTCTCTGCCCTCTGTTTGGCCGTCTCATCGGCCCATATTGGTGCGGACACCCGAGCAGTTGAGCGGCGCGATAGCCGAGCCACCGGTACCGCACACGGAGCACGACTCGAGCCACCTCCGCATCTATTTGGCTCTGAGACAGCCTGGAGATGCCCCCCTGAGTCCCGACATTTATCATATTTAGTTAGACTTTATGTGTGTGTAATTTGTGTTTATTTCATTGCATTCGGTTTGCCATTTTGATTGTAATAGGGGCTTATGTGTGGGGTCAGTCAACATGTCAAATGGAGGCTTCTAGATGGGTGGGCCAAGTGGGGGACAAGGGGCTTGGAAAGTCCACATTTGGCCACCCACCCCCACCTACCAAGTCGACCTTCTACACTTAGTCCATGGGCCGCCCCCCTCCTTGTAGTTTTTATTTATTTTTTGTGTGTGTGTCACACTCCATCCCAACCCTCCATTCCCATCCCCTAGATCCAATGGTTGTGGATGGATGTGAGATGTAACCTATTTAAGCTTGTATTTTCTATTTTGATGAATTAATGCCATTTGATTCAAACAAATTCAAGAGCAAGGGCTGGTGCGCCCCCCTCCTCTCTCCTCCCTCTCCCCCTTGAAGCTGTGAAGGCTTCCATTCTGAGGTGTGACGCCTTGTGTATCGGTTCCGACGATCGCCGCCGTCGCCGCCACGAGCCGCCACCGCACCGCCTTCGCCATCAACGGAGTTTTGCCCTGCGCAGTACCACAGAGGCTTCCACGAATTTCTTGTCTCAGCCACGAGCTCAGATAGATCTGAGGATTTTCGTGGATGTTCCAGAGGTGTCAAGGACATCCCACAAATTTTGGTTTGCCATTCAGATCTCGTTTCATAATTTTTGCTTTTCGTCCACTCTTCCATTTCGGTTCTGCCAGAGTTCTGTCCAGATTCATCCCCGCCCTGAGTTTCATGTCTTAGGTCCACATTTTGATTTATTTTGGTTCGCCCAATTTTACGGGAGGTTCCACCCATCCACCCCTTTATCCACAAGTTTTCTTAATTTTTGGTTCGTCCATTTCATATTTTCTAAAAATCGTTCTCAGTCCCAGCTACAGTTTTGTCCCCTTGTTCCCAGATCCGACCACCAGTCACCCCAAAAATCATAGTAAATCACCACCACCTCCCAATCAAATTCCAAAAATAGTCCCAATTCCGTGGTTTGATACCCTACAACTTTGAAGAAGAGCTCAAGAGCTGAATCGGAGGTTTACTAGGCAGTCAATGGTGGTTCTCCGACAAGTACCCTGTAGATCTAAGATTTCGGTTACTGTACAACAGAGGCTTGTAAATTCATTAAAGTTTTGATCCGACTAGATCCAGCAGATCTCTCTGGGTCTAGATTGAAGCATTTGAAGAGAGCTTTCCAACGATAGCTCATGCGTCCCGATCCGACGTTGGGATTGCTCGCAGCGGCCGTTTTCGCCGGAGCGCGCGCCGGAAGACAGCAACTTCAAAGCTTGGGAATCGGGACCGATCGACCCCCGATCGGTGTTCCCGACCGACTGCCATCCATGGAGGCGCGCCACCAGGGGTCCCCATCATAGTGGGTCCCACCCCCGCAGATCCGGAGGACAGCGCCGTCCGTGGGCCCCGCGGGCCCGTAGAAGCTGCCGTTCGGAAAGCACGAAAATGCGAGTTCGGCACCGCCGGGCGACATCAAGATGCTGCCCGTCAACCCGAGTTGCGTGATTCCAGGACCCCACATGTGACCTTTTACCTCCCTGCGTGGAGTGGGTCGACTTAGTGTATTGCTGTAATCATTGTTAACCGGGAGTCCGTAATTCGGCCGGGGTTATCTTTGCCACGCCGGGTGCGTGGAGGTAATGGTCCGAACCTCTTGGCGTTCATTTGCTTAGCTAGTATTTGGTCTTTTGCCACTGCCGAGAGTGTAGGAACTAGCCCGTGTGTCCATGTCACCGCTGTGAGAGTGAGAGTGACCCGTCCCGCGACTCGATCCGAGTCCGAAAGTTGAGTCGGACTACCCTTGACCTCCGCCGGTTCCTTAACCGCGCACGGTCCGCGCTTTCCCTCGCTTGGGACGATGAGTGAGCTTCCACTTCTGTTAGCGACGTTTTGCCACTAGGAGCTTGTAGTGTCGGGCTTAGTGTCTCCCTGGTGTGTGTTGCTGGTCGCGTCCACATCTAGAGTCTGAGGGTGGCACCATATAGTGTCGTCTCCCGTGTCCGTCCCGCATCAGTTTGGTATCAGAGCGGGTTGAGTCTAGGGTAGTCATTGCATAAGTCTTGCATGCATCATGGTCTAAGTCGAGTCTAGGACCATCATTACTTTCAAAATAAAAAAAAAGTGCTTCAAATTGCATTTCATCCCGATAATTCGGTATCTTAAAAGGTGTTGTCCGAACGTTAGGCTACGCCTACCGGGAGGTCGCAGACTTGCGGGAGTGATCTTCGGATCGATTAACTCCGCCCCGTACCGGATATTGGTATAGGTCTAAGTGCATCATTTAGTGTGTGTTTGCATTAGTCGGTGTCTTCTAGTTCGTGTGTAGTCCTATAAGAGTCAGTCGGTCTTGTCCAAGTGTCGGCATGTCTAACATGTAGTTCCCCAGTTTCTCATGGAGTCCCAATCACCCAGGCGATATGACCGTTGGCCCACCCATGGGCTTAGCAACCATCCTCTCCGCTTCTGTAGGCCTGAAGCCTCAGATTTTTTTGGCTCCAATGACCCGGATGACTACCTCAAGTGGGAGGCCACCATGGACACCTACTTTGATTATTATACTATGTCCGAGGCAATGCAATTCTCTTTCGCCAAAGAGCGACTTCTTCATGAGGCTGCCTAAAAGTGGGATTACATCGAAAGAATGAGAGCGGTTAGGGGGCAATGGCCCATCGAGTCATGGTGGGACATGAAGAGAGAGCTTAGGAAGGTCTACGTGTCCCAACCGGTCACCTCCAACCGGTCCCACCCAATCACTTCCAACCAAGTGGGTTCTAGTCGGAGGCAAAGAGTCCCACACGTAGATGAGCCAAGACCCAATCCTAGGACGGTTGACTACGGGCGAGTCCACCATGATATCCCTACTCCAACCCACTCCGTTGCCGAACTTATGCAAATGATTTTGGACCGGTTGGATGGGGTGGATAGGACACGTACTCCAAGTGATGTACTCCAACCCGAGCCTAAGGAGGTCATCGCCGGTAGTCTTAACCCGGCCCCATCAACGGAGTCCCCAAGCCCTCTCCCCATCATAGTGGATCCTCTTCTCCCACCCACGAGAGCCCCATTGCCTACACCCCCTGTCCGTTAGGAGGATAAGGGTAGGGACCCACTTATCAGGGAGCGTAGTGGGTCACGACAGCAGTGTTATCGCTGCCAGGGGTTCGGCCACTACGCCGGACAATGTCCCACTCGGACATCTCTAGCCATAAGGGACAAAAGGGTTGGAGAAGCCCCACTCTCCGATCTTTATTCTAAGCCACCTCAGCCCGAGCCACCCGTGTTTCTAACGGGTATGCTTGTCATAGCCGAGCCGCTTCTTAGCTGGCTCAAGAAGGGCTTGGTCCCACTTCCCTTCCCATCTATGGACCCTATCCTACCTCTGGTGCCAATCAATTCATTTCATACCACTTTCCGGTCTAGTCACTATGTGGATACATTGGATGACCTTCTTAAAGGGTTAGACCGGCAGTGGACATTTACGCACTTGTTGGCTCCAGGCTTCGACCGACCCACAGGTCGTAGTTTCACTCATCCCGCTTTAGGGTCCATCACCTCCGTGTACACCGCGGGTCATGTTACCACGGAGGTTCTTCTACTCTTCCCTATGCTGGCCGAGTCCGACTTCATTTCCTTTTACCCAAGGGAGGAATCTTACTTTCTACCTATGACTGTCGTCCCACCTCTCACAATGAATGAAGGTGATCATTTACACCTCCAAGATTTCCAAATGTGGGACAGCGATTTGTGGAAGCCTAGTCCGAGGGGTCATACCCTCTTTGACCCATTCTCTTGTGGACCCCGTGACCCACCATATTTACTCCACCTTTTTGAGAGAGTCCACCATCATACCCCCACCATCTCATCTCCCTTCAAGGATGAAGGAGATCAACAACACCTTCTAGACTTCCACACATGGGATCTTGAGATGAGGGAATCCATATCGAGGGGTCACACATTCTTTGATCCCTTCGATCCCTTTCTTAGTGGTCCCCTTGGTCCACAATCTCCATTCCACTTCTTTAAAGGAGGTCACCATTATACCCCTCCCCCATGGACCGGGCCATCGGCACCCACCGAGTCCGTTCACGGGCGAGAGACACCCTACCCTCCAGTCCCACCCAAACCTCCCAAATCCAAAGGACCGTCTTATGATTGTACCGACCCTCGGTCACACCTAGGGTATGCATGGCACACATTCGGATGCCCTGGACCACCTTGCATATGATTGGGTCGGACTAACTGTAGGGTTGTTTAGGGTTGTGTGTGCATCCGTGTGTTTTTATTTTGCTAAGCATTTTAGGAGTGCATAGTGAGTCTGCCGAGTCTAGTGCTAGGCATGTTAGGAGTCTGCATGAGTGAGGCCAGCAATGCACGCTACAAAGAGCTAGCCGATGCCCATCGACACCACCGAGAGTTCCACGAGGGCGAATACGTCATGATCAGGGTAAGACCTGAACGGTTTCCCTCTGGAACCGTTAAGAAGTTGCAAGCTCGCGGAGCCTGTCCCTTTAGAGTGTTGAAACGCGTTGGATCCAATGCGTATGTTGTGGACCTGCCCGAGGAATATGGTATAAGCTCTACCTTCAATGTATCGGATCTTGTTGCATATAGGGACCCAGCGGTGATCCCTAGTGAGCCTTGTGAGCCATCTCCTCCCCTTGAGAGTGATCCCACACCTGAGTGTCCACTTCCACCTCCAGTCCCTTTTTCACGGCAGCGTGAGCATATAGATCGTATACTGGACGAGCAAGTGACAGTTACCAGGAGCGGATCTTACCCGCGCTACCTAGTGAGATGGAGAGGACGGCCCGCTACTGAGGACACATGAATCACACATGGCGAGTTGCAGCAGATCGATTCAGACCTTTTGGAGCGATACAGGAGCGATGCAAACCCCTACTCGACAGGGTCGAGTTTCTCCCACCCGGGGAGAATTGGTGCGGACACCCGAGCAGTTGAGCGGCGCGATACGCCGAGCCACCGGTACCGCACATGGAGCACGACTCGAGCCACCTCCGCATCTATTTGGCTCGGAGACAGCCTGGAGATGCCCCCCTGAGTCCCGGCATTTATCATATTTAGTTAGACTTTATGTGTGTGTAATTTGTGTTTATTTCATTGCATTCGGTTTGCCATTTTGATTGTAATAGGGGCTTATGTGCAATTTGGACCCCGTGGTCCCCACGGGCCCCCCAGGCCCCATCCCATTGAGCCACCTCACCCATGGGCCCCATGTGGGGTCAGTCAACATGTCAAATGGAGGCTTCTAGATGGGTGGGCCAAGTGGGGGACAAGGGACTTAGAAAGTCCACATTTGGCCACCCACCCCCACCTACCAAGTCCACCTTCTACACTTAGTCCAAGGGCCGCCCCCCTCCTTGTAGTTTTTATTTATTTTTTGTGTGTGTGTCACACTCCATCCCAACCCTCCATTCCCATCCCCTAGATCCAATGGTTGTGGATGGATGTGAGATGTAACCTATTTAAGCTTGTATTTTCTATTTTGATGAATTAATGCCATTTGATTCAAACAAATTCAAGAGCAAGGGCTAGTGCGCCCCCCTCCTCTCTCCTCCCTCTCCCCCTTGAACCTGTGAAGGCTTCCATTCTGAGGTGTGACGCCTCGTGTATCGGTTCCGACGATCGCCGCCGCCGCCGCCACGAGCCGCCACCGCACCGCCTTCGCCATCAACGGATTTCTGCCCGCGCAGTACCACAGAGGCTTCCACAAATTTCTTGTCTCAGACACAGGCTCAGATAGATCTTAGGATTTTAGTGGATGTTCCAGAGGTGTCAAGGACATCCCAAAAATTTTGGTTTGCCATTCAGATCTCGTTTCATAATTTTTGATTTTCATCCACTCTTCCATTTCGGTTCTGCCAGAGTTCTGTCCAGATTCATCTCTGCCCTGCGTTTCATGTCTTAGGTCCACATTTTGATTTATTTTGATTCGCTCAATTTTAAGGGAGGTTCCACCCATCCACCCATTCATCTAAAATTTTTCTCAATTTTTTGTTCGTCCATTTCATATTTTCTAAAAATCGTTCTCAGTCCCAGCTACAGTTCTGTCCCCTTGTTCCCAGATCCGACCACCAGTCACCCCAAAAATCATAGTAAATCACCACCACCTCCAAATCCAATTCCCAAAATAGTCCCAGTTCCGTGGTTTGATACCCTACAACTTTGAAGAAGAGCTCAAGAGCTGAATCGGAGGTTTACTAGGCGGTCAATGGTGGTTCTCAGACAAGTACTCTGCAGATCTGAGATTTCGGTTACTATACAACAGGGGCTTGTAAATTCATTAAAGTTTTGATCCGACCAGATCCAGCAGATCTCTCTAGGTCTAGATTGAATAATTTGAAGAGAGCTTTCCAACGATAGCTCATGCGTCCCGATCCGACGTCGGGATTGCTCGCAGCGGCCGTTTTCGCCGGAGAGTGCGCTGGAAGACAGCAACTTCAAAGCTTGGGAATCGGGACCGATCGACCCCCGATCGGTGTTCCCGGCCGACCGCCATCCGTGGAGGCGCGCCACCAGGGGTCCCCATCATAGTGGGTCCCACCCCCGCAGATCCGGAGGACAGCGCCGTCCGTGGGCCCCGCTGGCCCGTAGAAGCCGCCGTTCGGAAAGCACAAAAACGCGGAGTTCGGCACCGTCGGGCGACATCAAGATGCTGCCCGTCAACCCGAGTTGCGTGATTCCCGGACCCCACATGTGACCTTTTACCTCCCTGTGTGGAGTGGGTCGACTTAGTGTATTACTGTAATCATTGTTAACCGGGAGTCCGTAATTCGGCCGGGGTTGTCTTCGCCATGCCGGGTGCGTGGAGGTAATGGTCCGAACCTCTTGGCGTTCATTTGCTTAGCTAGTATTTGGTCTTTTGCCGCTGTCGAGAGTGTAGGTACTAGCCTGTGTGTCCATGTCACCGCTGTGAGAGTGAGAGTGACCCGTCCCGCGACTCGATCCGAGTCCGGAAGTTGAGTCGGACTACCCTTGACCTCCGCCGGTTCCTTAACCGCGCACGGTCCGCGCTTTCCCTCGCTTGGGACGACGAGTGAGCTTCCACTTCTGTTAGCGACGTTTCGCCACTAGGAGCTCGTAGTGTCGGGCTTAGTGTCTCCCTGGTGTGTGTTGCTGGTCGCGTCCACATCTAGAGTCCAAGGGTGGCACCATATAGTGTCGTCTCCCGTGTCCGTCCCGCATCACATATTGTCATTGCTAGACGTGTGTGATTCGTCTCACATTCGCTAGCACCAAAGAAGCCGGTCAAGGCAACCACGCCATATCTCCCTTTTCACTCAAAAGGTTGGGAGATTATGAGGAACATCGGCTATCAACTGGGCAAAGGTCTGGGCGCACAGCCACAAGGTAGGCTGAAACCACCAAAGGAGATTAGGCCGAACCGCAGGTTTGGCCTAGGCTTCAAAGGACCATTCAAGGAGGATTGGAAGCCCCTCACATGATCCCTATCAAACCACTTCAACAAAGGACCCGTTGTTCATATGGGAGATTACCCGCGAGAAGCATATGGGGGATCACATGCTGTATATTCGGCTGAAAGATGTCCGAGGGTCACCAAAAGAAGCAAGATCAAAGATCCGGAATGCGAGTGGGACAAATGGTTTAACATACGGGACATTTCTGTTGCATTGGAAAGGATATTCTCGCCTCCACAACTTGAAGGACCGCCATTGATCTCCGAAATGCCAGATAATATCACCACTGTTGCCAATGTTCCAAACTATCCTCGTCCTCTCCAGAAGGACTCTTGTTGTGGCCCTGTGTGGTTTTGATGATGGCTGACACACCATGAGTCACACTGAGGTGTGCTAATTAATTAAGATGACTGTTTGACTGCTTAAATATCTGATTATTTGCTTGAATAGCTAATTCATGAATATGGCTAGATTGGGTTAACGTAGTGGCTAATTGTTCATGCAGTGCGTTGACGCTACAAGGACACTGCGTTGACGCAGTAGTTGCTAGTTTACTTGATGCGTTGACGCAGTGGAACAGCTGGGTTAACGCCATGCTGCCTTGTCTACCTTTTGTATGCAAGTCTATACATTGTCTCTTTTACCTACGTTGCTTGAAACGAAGTCCATACATTCAGTTGCATTGAATGAAGTCTGTACATTGGCTTTTGTTAAACATTGTCTTTTTAATCAGATATCTTGCGTAATGTTATGCATTTGAAATTTCCATGATTAACAAGAAAACTGCTATGAGGTAGTACCTTGTATGTCCGTACTGTTCCTTTCATACTTTGTGTTGTTTGTGTTTACTACACTTCGTGTTGTCCTTTTGTACGTCGTGTTGTTCCAACTATGTTTGTTGATTATCTTCGTGCTGTTTACTGAAGCAGCTCGATTTGTTCTGATGAACTTCGAGTCGTTTTCTTGTGAACCTCGTGTCGTTTCTTCAGTATTCAGTTGCTCATCTCGAGTCATCCTTTTTATTTTTGCTATTGTGTTTTCGTGTCATTTACTGTAGTTACTCGAGTCATTTTCCTGCTTTCACTGTTTTATCACGTGTCGTTGTAGCCGATTCCTATCTTTTGTATTCGTGTTGTTTTTCCTAGACCCCGTGTCCTTTTTCCTTTGTGACCACACTTCGTGTAGGGTTCTGTTTTCATCTTCGAGTTGGTTTCAGTCCGTGTCGTCCTCGTCTTCGAGTCGTTCGTAAGTTCGAGCAATTTTGTATTCGAGTCATTTTTCTTTAATGTCTTCGTGTTGTTTCTGTGTTTGTGTCTTCGTGAAGTCTGTACAGCCACATCTCAAAGGCCAAGTCTATACATCACTGTGGCTGCTCGAAGTGAAGCCAAGTCTATACATTGCTGAGCCATTCGACAAGTCTGTACATTGGCTTCAATTCCTCAAGTCTATACATTGGGTTCGGCTCTGCAAGTCTGTTCACTGGTCGAGCATTCAAGTCTGAACATTCACAAAGTCCATACATCGACACTGTAGCTTGCATAGCTCAAGTCTGCACATTGGGTTTTCACGTGAAGTCTATACATTGGTCTTCACTTGAAGTCTATACATTGGCTAAGGGTCTTCAAGTCCATACAGAGTCGTCTGATGCATATTGATCGAAGTCTATACACTCGTTTCCATTGCTTCAACTTTATACACTCGTTATCACACTGCAAGTCTATACACTGAGCTTCGCATGAAGAACTTCAACACTATACACTCTCTCAGTGTACACACTTGCTCATATGCTGTTCTAATGTCTATACATTCATTTCTAAGTTCAAGTCTATACACTTGTTATCACATCTTAAGTTTATACACTCGTGGCTAGCTGTTCAAGTCAATACACTCGTTGGCTAAGTCTTCAAAGTCTATACATTCTATCCTTCACACTAAGTCTGTACACTATGGTCTTCAGTTACCCAGCAAGTATGTACATCCTTCTGATTACTCTCTTATGACTGTGTGACAGGTACTGTTCGTGGAGCCTATGCAGAGTGGGCACGTGATACGAGGTTGGCATCTGGCACGTGATCCGAGATGCAGAGGAGCCTCCACGTGGACTGAAGCATTTGGGCAGGAATCGTGGAAAGCACACGACGCCCTAATCTGCTACTGCTATATATATGTGTCTTCTTGCTCTGAAGACATGTGTGCGAGGGCAGAGAGTGACTGAAGTAGAAGCAGCCAGAGCTAAGAGAAGAAGTGCAGAAGAGAAAGAAGAGATAGAGAAAGCTGAGAGCCAGGTCGAGAGAGCAGAAGAAGAAAAAGAAAGAGAGATAGTGAGATAGAGAGGTTGTGAAGAAGAAGGGAGCTTCATTGTTCACTAGACCTTGGATCAGATCCAACCCAGTTTGTCATTGTGCTTTTCATTTCTCCAGCTTTATGTCACTGTGATTTTTATCTTTTATTGTTCTCCCTTTACCTTGTATTTCCGATTCTCTGTAGAGAAGTCGGGGTCCCTCCTGTTGGTTCAGGAGAAGGGAGATTGCTATCTCCGGTTGCAAGTACCTGGGTGCTACTTGTGGGTTCCCTCTGGTTAGAGGAAGGGAGGCTCGTCCTCCGGTTCTGGGCTTGTAGTTTTCAAGTCCAGGGGTCCCTCTGGTTGGGAGGAAGAGAGGTCCGAGACCTCTGGCTTGCAGGTGACTTAGTGTCACTTGTGCTTCCCTCAGAGCTTCAGAGGAAGGGAGACTTGGGTCTCCGGGTGCAGGTAGTGTTACTACTTGTAGGTCCCCTCCTGGTTTAGAGGAAGAGAGACTTGAGTCTCTGGTCTGCTAGTGACTGGTGTCACTAGTGGTTCCCTCCGGTTGGGAGGAAGAGGGGAGGTTGTTCCCCTGGTCAAGTTATTTGGCAGCATTTGTTGCAGACTGAGTCTGCTGTGCTAGTGTTACTAGTGGAAGCCTCACTCCGGTTGGGAGTGAGGGGTGGACGTAGGTCTTTGGACCGAACCACCTAAAAATCTCTTGAGCAGTGGTTTATTTGTGTGTTTTACGTCTGCTAGATGATTGATTAGGAGCGCTCCAAGTGTCTCTTCATTTGTTCAATTGAATTAGTTTCTATTCTGGTATTGTGTTTAGCTTCCGAGGTTTTAATTGGGTGATATTGTTAGCAGGATACATTCACCCCCCTCTGTATCCAGGGCTTGCACCCTAACAATTGGTATCAGAGCGGTTATTGCTTCAAGATCCAACGATCTGCAGTGATCCTCGTGCTTCTCGGTGCTTATTCCGGTTTGCTGCTCCTTGATTTTTTTTATTGATCATAGCCTACAAATGGCTCTTACACTGGTTTTCAATGGGTCTAACTTTGATTCATGGTTCAGTAGTTTGCGTAACTACGTCAATCTAGATAATCCCGATTTGTGGAGGTTAATTACTCATGGTCCTCATAGGTTACCACGAAAAGAGTCCAAATGGACTGATCGTCATAGATCAATGCATAGAGAAAATCAGAAAGCTATAAATCTGATAAAAGCATCCATTAACAAGGCCTTACACTTTTGCCTTCATGATTCCAGGTCTGCTAGGGATATTCTGGACAAGATGAAACTAACTTGCAGAACAGGGAAGGAAAACTGCATGATGGCTGATGAGAGCGACCATAGCAGCAGCCACAGTGATAAAGAAGAGAACGAAGTTCAGGTAAATCCCTTTGCGGACTATACCTTAGATGATTGGGTAGATGCTTATTCCAAGCTGTTAAGATCTAGCAATAATTTGAGCAAGAAAAACATATCTATGAAAAAATAGTTAGATAGGTTTGAGAATTCTAAACTTACTGGTGAGGACAGTGATACTCTGAAAACTAAAAATCAGATATTTGGAAGACAGTTGACTTATCTTGATTCTATTATTTCAGATCTGGAATATCTGAAATCTGACAATGCTAGACTCAAAAAACAAACTGAGGATTCTGGATCTAAATCAGTGAGCCTTGAAAATGAAAATAGATTGATTTCTGAAACTTTGAAGATTGTCAGAATAGAAAACTCAGAACTTCAAAAAAGGCTTGAAAATCTTCAATCTGAAGATGAACAAGAAGTGTTTAGTGAATGTCAGACCTCCTTAAGTGTTTTGAAATTTGATGATGAAATCCTGGAACAAAATGGTAAAATGAGACAGGAGATATGCAAGCTAAAACAGTTAAATACAGCTATGTCCCAGAGACTTATCACTCTTGAAAAGGGGAAGAGTGTTAGCCTGGATAGCTCTGATGAGCTAATGAAAGCTGAACAGGAAATTGAAAGTCTTAGGACTGTTAATCAAATGTTGGAAGAAGATGATGTTTGCTGTAAAAAGAAAGCTGATGAATATGAAATCCATGTATCAAAGCTTGGATCAGAAGTTACAGAATTGAGGAAATCTCTTGAGAAATTTGTCAGTGGAAAAGAAAATCTTGATAAAATTCTTGGATCTAAAGTGAATCTCCGAAGAGAGGGTTCGGGCTACAAACCAATAAATAAAAAGAGCTTTAAAAGTAAGCTTCAAACTTCATTCGTGAGTAGATCTAAGTCTGGCAGCACATCGAATGTGCCTATTTTTGAATTTAGTGCTAAGAAGAATCAAAATTCCACTGACAGCCCTAAGTCTGAGAAACAAGTTCAAAAACAGAAAAAAACTGTTCATGTTCAGAACAAAGATTCAAGGAACTCTCATGATAAAACTGAGAATGCTATGCCTAAATTGAACAAACACATTCATGCAAATAAAAAGAAATTTTCATGCCATTACTGTCATAGGTTTGGTCACTTGATGCATGAATGTAAATTGATGGAACAGGATGATAGAATGCATGCTAGGAAGTACAATAACAAAAATAGTCCTGTTGAACAGAAAAGAAAAAGTTATTGTTATCATTGTGGAAAAACAGGTCATGTTAGTGAACAATGTTGGTTTGCCAAAGGTAAAGGTAAATATTTTTCAAATTCTAATCATGTCAATTTGTATGAAAATCAGCATGTTTGTAAAAGGAACAAAAATGGGTCCAGGGGCCAACACATGGTGTGTTCCACCTGCAGCAAGTCAGGCCATAGGGCGGTTGACTGTTGGCTTAATGTTGGTAGAAGAAATTCCATCTTCTGCTATCACTGTGAGAAACCTGGCCATACAGTCAAAGATTGCTGGCATTCTCAGAGAAAGAAGGTCAACTCTAAATTTGTTAAACAAAGTGTGTTTGGTAGGAACAAATCTGTTCAAACAAGAAAATCCCTCACATGCTTTGAGTGTGGAAAGCAAGGTCACAAGGTGACTGATTGCTGGTTTTCTGACCATCTGAAACAAAGTGGTGGTAAAAACAGAAACATTCATGCTCATGAATTTAGCACACCTACTTACATGTATTGTAAGAAATTCAGACCGAGTGGTTCATGTGATTATTGTGGTCTGTCTGGACATTCCATGTCTAGTTGCTATATGAAAAAGCATGATGATATGATGGCTCAGAAGGTTTGGAAAACATCCCATCAAAATGCCACTAACCCTGCAGGACCCAAGGAAACTTGGGTACCAAAATGTGCCAAGTGAGAAACTTTTTGCAGGTGTGTCTTGGGAACGAGAAATAAAAGGGGCAAATAAACCAAGACACACTAAAAAGGTAAACCCCACTCATGCACTTCTCAGGTAAGTCTCTTGACTTTTCAATGAGTCTGCTTAAATGGCATTAGGTATATAGATAGACTTGTTAATTAGTGGTTTAAACATGCATGTTTGCATTTCCATGCAATAGTTGTTGCGTCTGGATATGCTCATTCTATGACTGCATACATCTAGATTTCATGACTCATGAATGATTTTCAAATGTTTTGAATGCATACCGTCAGGGGGAGCTGCACAGCATATCATGCACATTTGACTAGTCTAATACCCTTCAGGGTCTTCATGCCCTTCATGAGTAGTTAATGCATCTAACTGCATCTTAGAGTGGCATCATTTAATCATGAAATTTTTCAAAAGAAATGGGAGGGTTTCAGCTTATGCATTTAGTGAGGGGGAGCATTTCTCATTATTCATTCATGAAATTGCATGTGACCATCATACCTCTCATCAAAGCTCATGTCTGATGACTAATACTCACCTTCCTGGTTGAACTGTAATCTTGATAAACTCCTTGGTGATTGTGAAATGTATTGTATTTCAGCCTCTTGCTTCAACTCTTGTCAGCCATTGTCACTAATACTATCAATTGGTATCCATTGGCATTTGTTGACTTGGCTGTACCTGAAAAATGCTCTTGCCTTCCTTGAAGTCCCAGAAAGATTTCTCTGCGCATATCTTGATCATAAATCCGAAAACATTGTTTTAAGGAACATCATATAAGACTATGAATGTCTGAAGCTTTCAGCCGGTTGAAGTTTCATGTATTTCTTGTGTTTGCTTATGAATTCTTCCTGAAAATATCTGAGTTAGTCTTAATAAACTTTAACCAACCCTTTCATGTTGTGTCTTTTAAACTCTTCTGAAATCTGAAATTCTGAAATCATGATTTTCCTTGACTGATTTGTATGAAAATATGTATTATTTTTAAACATCAGGGAATATGGATTATGTCAAATACCAAATCTTGTCAGAGCAATGTCTTTGGTCACTGAGAAACACATCTCATTCATCAAAGAAATGAATTGAGATATGTCATGAAGTGCCATAGTTAACTCTGCTTAAATATGTTGATTAAAAATCTGGCAGAGCAATGGCAGGCACACTGAGAAATACATGTCCCTCATCAAAGAAATGAGTTTTAGTGTGTCATGAGGTGTAAATGCTATCTCTGTTCTTAAGAAGCATGACAGTTAGTCCTTCCAAGCGCTTAGGGATACTGGCGTCTAACCAACATGTATCCTCCAGTTGTAAGGATGTACTTAACTTAATTGCTCCTGACTATTGTTGTTACAAATTCGTTGCCTATCTAGCATATCATCTGAAATTGTTTGGAAAAGAATCTTCTTTCAATAGAAACTTTGACAGAAATAAATGGTTCTTGGTTGTTTATCCTCAATACTATCGATTGCATTTCTTGAAGAAATCTTTGAAATTAAGTGAGTAAGAATGAAGAAGGTTAAAAAGGTCTATCAATATGAAAACTTGGTTCACTTGTTATTAAGAAAATTGATTTCAGATATGAGTAGAAAAGGCTCATGTTCAAACCTTGCATACATAAACTTCTGATCTGGTTTGTCAACGTAGGTTCATTCATAGGTTTCTATGATGGAAGAGTCTGTAATCATCTGTTTAAATCAGATTTATGAAATTTGATATTCCATTGAAAATCTTTCTCATTCTCTCTGAATTCCTTTTTACTCTCTCATATTGGACTCCAATCGTTCAGACCAAACTGACTAATTCATTTGCACTCAGCTCTATCAATTGGTCCCAACTGTTGACTTCCACTCATATCTTGGGCCTGCATAAGCATGGTGGATGCATAAGGGTTGTATGACTAAGGGGGAGCTAGTCAAACTAATTGCATAACATGCCTTTCAGGTTTTGACTCATGCATAGTTCTCATATCCTACATGAATTGTCAATGACTGTGCACTCATATAATTAATTGCACTGCATTCATAACATCTTTCTAGTTGACGATGGGGGAGACTTGATTCATGCATTTTATTGAGCTCCTAACTCTTTACATGATTGAGTTCTTCGTACTTCAGTGCTCCTGTGTGGTTGAAAATATGACATATCTACAGGGGGAGAAGCTCTTGAAAGGATACATTTGGAAGATAAATGTAACACTCCAAAGGGAAGTATAACATTCCTGTGCTTTACTGAATTGTTTCCCTATTTCATTTTTTTTTATGAAGGCAAAGGGGGAGAAGAATCTAATCTGAGTCAGTGTAACTCATAGTGTTGCCATCATCAAAAAGGGGGAGATTGTTGTGCCCCTGTGTGGTTTTGATGATGGCTGACACACCATGAGTCACACTGATTTGATGATGGCTGACACACCATGAGTCACACTGATTTGATGATGGCTGACACACCATGAGTCACACTGAGGTGTGCTAATTAATTGAGATGACTGTTTGACTGATTAAATATCTGATTGTTTGCTTGAATAGCTAATTCATGAATATGGCTAGATTGGGTTAACGTAGTGGCTAATTGTTCATGCAGTGCGTTGACGCTACAAGGACACTGCGTGACGCAGTAGTTGCTAGTTTACTTGCTGCGTTGACGCAGTGGAACAGCTGGGTTGACGCCATGCTGCCTTGTCTACCTTTTGTATGCAAGTCTATACATTGTCTCTTTTACCTACGTTGCTTGAAATGAAGTCCATACATTCAGTTGCATTGAATGAAGTCTGTACATTGGCTTTTGTTAAACATTGTCTTTTTAATCAGATATCTTGCGTAATGTTATGCATTTGAAATTTCCATGATTAACAGAAAATTGCTATGAGGTAGTACCTTGTATGTCCGTACTGTTCCTTTCATACTTCGTGTTGTTTGTGTTTACTACACTTCGTGTTGTCCTTTTGTACGTCGTGTTTTTTCAACTATGTTTGTTGATTGTCTTCGTGCTGTTTACTGAAGCAGCTTGATTTGTTCTGATGAACTTCGAGTCGTTTTCCTGTGAACCTCGTGTCGTTTCTTCAGTATTTAGTTGCTCATCTCGAGTCATCCTTTTTATTTTTGCTCTTGTGTTTTCGTGTCATTTACTGTAGTTACTCGAGTCGTTTTCCTGCTTTCACTATTTTATCACGTGTCGTTGTAGCCGATTCCTGTCTTTTGTCTTCGTGTTGTTTTTCCTAGACCCCGTGTCCTTTTTCCTTTGTGACCACACTTCGTGTAGGGTTTTGTTTTCGTCTTCGAGTTGGTTTTAGTCCGTGTCGTCCTCGTCTTCGAGTCGTTCGTAAGTTCGAGCAATTTTGTATTCGAGTCGTTTTTTTTAATGTCTTCGTGTTGTTTCTGTGTTTGTGTCTTCGTGAAGTCTGTACAGCCACATCTCAAAGGCCAAGTCTATACATCACTGTGGCTGCTCGAAGTGAAGCCAAGTCTATACATTACTGAGCCATTCGACAAGTCTGTACATTGGCTTCAATTCCTCAAGTCTATACATTGGGTTCGGCTCTACAAGTCTGTTCACTGGTCGAGCATTCAAGTCTGAACATTCATAAAGTCCATACATCGACACTGTAGCTTGCATAGCTCAAGTCTGCACATTGGGTTTTCACGTGAAGTCTATACATTGGTCTTCACTTGAAGTCTATACATTGGCTAAGGGTCTTCAAGTCCATACAGAGTCGTCTGATGCATATTGATCGAAGTCTATACACTCGTTTCCATTGCTTCAACTTTATACACTCGTTATCACACTGCAAGTCTATACACTGAGCTTCGCATGAAGAACTTCAACACTATACACTCTCTCAGTGTACACACTTGCTCATATGTTGTTCTAATGTCTATACATTCATTTCTAAGTTCAAGTCTATACACTTGTTATCACATCTTAAGTTTATACACTCGTGGCTAGCTGTTCAAGTCAATACACTCGTTGGCTAAGTCTTCAAAGTCTATACATTCTATCCTTCACACTAAGTCTGTACACTATAGTCTTCAGTTACCCAACAAGTATGTACATCCTTCTGATTACTCTCCTATGACTGTGTGATAGGTACTGTTCGTGGAGCCTATGCAGAGTGGGCACGTGATACGAGGCTGGCATCTGGCACGTGATCCGAGATGCAGAGGAGCCTCCACGTGGACTGAAGCATTTGGGTAGGAATCGTGGAAAGCACACGACGCCCTAATCTGCTGCTGCTATATATATGTGTCTTCTTCCTCTGAAGACATGTGTGCGAGGGCAGAGAGTGACTGAAGTAGAAGCAGCCAGAGCTAAGAGAAGAAGTGCAGAAGAGAAAGAAGAGATAGAGAAAGCTGAGAGCCAGGTCGAGAGAGCAGAAGAAGAAAAAGAAAGAGAGACAGTGAGATAGAGAGGTTGTGAAGAAGAAGGGAGCCTCATTGTTCACTGGACCTTGGATCAGATCCAACCCAGTTTGTCATTGTGCTTTTCATTTCTCCAGCTTTATGTCGTTGTGATTTTTATCTTTTATTGTTTTCCCTTTACCTTGTATTCCCGAATCTCTGTAGAGAAGTCGGGGTCCCTCCTGTTGGTTCAGGAGAAGGGAGATTGCTATCTCCGGTTGCAAGTACCTGGGTGCTACTTGTGAGTTCCCTCTGGTTAGAGGAAGGGAGGCTCGTCCTCCGGTTCTGGGCTTGTAGGTTTCAAGTCCAGGGGTCCCTCCGGTTGGGAGGAAGAGAGGTCCGAGACCTCTGGCTTGCAGGTGACTTAGTGTCACTTGTGCTTCCCTCTGAGCTTCAGAGGAAGGGAGACTTGGGTCTCCGGGTGCAGGTAGTGTTACTACTTGTAGGTCCCCTCCTGGTTTAGAGGAAGAGAGACTTGAGTCTCTGGTCTGCTAGTGATTGGTGTCACTAGTGGTTCCCTCCGGTTGGGAGGAAGAGGGGAGGTTGTTCCCCAGGTCAAGTTGTTTGGCAGCATTTGTTGTAGACTGAGTCTGCTGTGCTAGTGTTACTAGTGGAAGCCTCACTCCGGTTGGGAGTGAGGGGTGGATGTAGGTCTTTGGACCGAACCACCTAAAAATCTCTTGAGCAGTGATTTATTTGTGTGTTTTGCTTCTGCTAGATGATTGATTAGGAGCGCTCCAAGTGTCTCTTCATTTGTTCAATTGAATTAGTTTCTATTCTGGTATTGTGTTTAGCTTCCGAGGTTTTAATTGGGTGATATTGTTAGCAGGATACATTCACCCCCCTCTGTATCCAGGGCTTGCACCCTAACAACTCTATCACCGGCGAATCTTTATCCATCATCAACATTGCCATCGACGGCTCATTAGTCGCCGTCTTCTCCATTCACTCATCTCAGCCTTTGCTGATATCTTCTTCCTGGGCCAGACGGTTGTCTGATGATCTTCCCAGGTCCCCTTCTTTGCTTACATACCTACGCGAGTTTCTTAACCCGCGCCAGGTCTTCAACCATGATCTGCTCTACGAGCCTCCCAATCCTCTAGCCATAACCACTTTTCTCTCCCCTCCGATCTATTTTCACTGTTTTGTCATCAAAAATGAAAATGAAAAAAAAACGTCAATTTTCAAACTCCTCAACAACACATCTTCATTGAGGAAACCTCCTATATCTCCTACAGGTGTGTCCCGCCCTGCGGACCACCCGTCCAAGGTCCGATGAGCGACCTTTTCTACCCCTCCTCTGAGGGGTCTTCCTCTGTACATTCTTCACCGTCCTCTTCATCTTTCTCTTCTTCTGTGAATAATGTCAGTCAATCTAGAAATAATAGGTCAAAGGTAGTACCTAGGAAGAAATCCAAGGATAGGCAGATCCCTCGTCGATTCCTTCTGGATTTAGCCCCCAGGTGTCAGGCCCTTCTTGCCATCCCCCAGTTGCTAGAAAATCCCATCCAGCTACCGGAAATAGAATGTGAGGGTAACTGTGCAAATGATGAGGGGTATGGAGTCTACGAGATCACGGATGAAGAATACCCTACTGAAGATGAGGGTGAAGAGTATGAGGATGCGGCTGACGTGTATGCTAGTGGAATAAGGAGATTCGACGAGCCATCAACTGCCGTAGAAGAGTCCACCAAAAAAGTCAACTTGGGAACTGAGGAAGACCCTAGGATCATCCTCATAAGTGATAACCTACCACCCCCTGAAGAAGAGGCATTAATTGAGGTTCTCAAGGAATATAAGGACACGTTTGCATGGAGCTACGAGGATATGCCGGGTCTGGATTCAACCCTGGTCGAACACCGTTTAACCCTAAAACCAGGGCCCGTCTCGGTAAAACAAAGGTTAAGGCGTTTCCACCCTCGGATGGCTTTGAAAATGAAAGAAGAGGTCGACAAGCTCCATAAAGCCAGGTTCATTAGAGTCGTTCTTTATCCTCAATGGGTGGCGAACATTGTCCCGGTTATGAAGAAGGACGGGAAAGTCAGGATTTGTATCGACTTCCGGGACCTTAACCGCGCGTGTCCAAAGGATGATTTTCCCTTGTCTCACATTGATGTGTTGATCGATAACACGGCAGGCTATGAAACCCTCTCATTCATGGATGGATTTTCGGGATATAATCAAATTCGTTTGGGTGAAGAGGATCAAGAGAAGACGTCATTCACAACCCCTTGGGGAACATATTGTTACGTGGTCATGCCGTTTGGGTTAAAGAATGCTGGAGCTACTTACCAAAGAGCTATGATGGCCATATTTCATGACATGATGCATATACATCTGGAGGTGTATGTGGATGATTTATTGGTGAAATCAAGGACCAGGGTGGAACATCCAGAAGTTTTGGCTAAGGTCTTGCAGAGATCAAGGGAGTTCCAATTGAAAATGAACCCGAAGAAGTGTGTGTTTGGTGTATCATCAGGTAAATTACTGGGTTTCATTGTGAGTAAAAGAGGGATCGAGATAGATCCCGACAAAGCTAAGGCCATCAGGGATATGCCGCCTCCCAAGAATCTGAGGGAAGTCCGAGGTTTAATCGGGAGGTTGCAGTTTATTCGTCGGTTTGTGTCCCAACACTCACAAAGGTGTAGACCTCTCTATGAGTTGACCAAGCAAGGAGTAGAATTCTATTGTGATTCTAAATGTCAGAAAGTATTTGAAGGGTTAAGGGAATATCTGGCTAGTCCACCTGTTCTCATTCCACCCAAACCAGAAAAACCTCTGATCATTTACATCTCAGTCTTGGATGACTCCGTGGGAGCCGTCCTCGCACAAGCTGATGAAGAAGGCAAGGAACGGGCAACCTATTACTTGTCCAAACTTCTCAATCCCTGTGAGCAGAAGTACACAGTCATGGAGAAAACCTGTGCTTCCCTCGTTTGGGTAGTACAGAAATTGAAGCACTATTTCTTGGCTCATGAGGTCCACTTGATTGCTCGCATGAACCCAATCAAGTTCCTTATGGAGAAATCCATCCTTACGGATAGGCTAGCACACTGACAAAGTTTTCTCTCTCAGTTCGACATCACATATATCCAGCAAAAGGTGATTAAAGGCTATGCCATATCCGAGCATCTCGCTCACCATCCTCTTCCCAAGTTCGATCATGTCCAATCAGAGTTTCCAGATGAGGAACTAATGTCCATCACCCAATTTGATGAGCCAATGTGGACGTTATATTTTGATGGAGCTCTGAATTCTCAAGGGAAAGGAATCGGCATTGCCCTCCTGTCGCCTGAAGGCCTCACATTCTCACTGGCATACCAGCTCAAATTCTCAGTTACCAACAATATAGCCAAATATGAAGCTCTTCTAGCTGGCCTGGAACTCGCTCATTCTTTTCGTATCACCAAATTACGAGTCGTAGGTGATAGTCAACTCATTCTTCGCCAGGTGCTCACTAAATATCGCACTCGCGATCCTAAACTCAAGCCATACCAAGAACTCACTGCTGCCTTTGCCAAACTGTTCATCAAACTGATCTTTATCCATGTCCCTCGTCATCAGAATGTTCTGGCCGATGCCCTCGCCTCGTTGGCATCATCTTTAAGGTTCCCTCTAGGAAGATGGTTTGAGTCCATTTCCATCTACAAGCGTCACACCCCTGCAATCGATGACGCTTCCTACGTAAATATCAAAGACAGGATAGCAAGGAAGGTCCTACAGGAAGAAATCCTTGAGAAGAGGGAAATCATGTTGGCAGAAGCCGAAGCAGAACTGGCCGACGAGGAGAAACCATGGTTCTACGAAATCGTCAAATATTGTAAAGATCAGTCTTATCCTGAAGGAGCCACCACAGAAGATAAGAAAGCCATAAGAAAGGTGGCTCAGAAATACACATTGGTTAGAGGTCTACTCTATAGGAGGAGCCTTACAGGCATTCTGTTAAGATGTCTTGATGACGATGAGGTTTGTAAATGTGTAGAGGAGACACACTCGGGTGTGTGCGGTGGCCTTGTGAATAGTCAGATGCTCGCCAAGAAGATCATTCGGCAAGGCTTTTACTGGCCCACTATGGAAGAGGATTGTGCTGTCTATGTCCGTAGGTGTGTCAAGTGTCAACTCCACGTCGATAAAATCCATTCACCATCTTCCTCACTTCATCCAATATCCTCTCCATGGCCTTTCTCCATGTGGACATTCGACATCATTGGTCCCCTAGGCGATCCCAATTCCCTCACTAAGCAAAAATCTTTCATCCTTACTGCGACGGAATACTTCACCAAATGGGTCGAAGCCGAAGCTTACGCGGAAATCAAGGCGTCAATAGTCTGCAAGTTCATCATGAAGAGCATCCTCGCCAGGTTCGGCGTCCCAAGCATGATCGTCACCGACAATGGGCCACAGTTCATTTCTCAGGACCTTCAGGACCTCTGCAAAAGGTACGCAATTGCATTGCATCATTCATCACCTTATTACCCACAAGGTAATGGCCAAGCAGAGGCCACCAATAAAACATTGATCAAAATCATCAAAAAAACCTGTGAGTCTAGTAAGTTTTTAGACTGGCCAGAAAAGCTTATCGAAGCTCTATGGGCCTATCACACTTCAATCCGTACCCCTACCGGACAGACTCCGTTTGCCCTTACTTATGGTATGGAAGCGGTAGTCCCGTACGAGACTCTGATCCCTTCTCTCAGGATACAATTGGACGAGGAATTTCCCCTCGATGATCGTCGTAATTCACTCCTCGCCCAGTTGGAACTCTTGGATGAGAAGCGGCTGGCCGCTGTCGAGCATGCGCGTGTGTATCAAAATAGACTCGCTCGCTTTTACCAAAAGAAAGTCATTGAGAGAAAATTCAAAGTCAGTGAGATGGTCGTAAAGAGAATTTTTGTCAAATCTGGAGGTCCGCGTTCTAAGCTCCAACCCAATTGGGAAGGACCATTTGTAATTCAAGCCGTGTACCCTAGCAACGCCTACAAGCTAATCAACGCCGAAGGGACCGAGTTATCCCACCCTTGGAATGGGCTTTATCTTAAGAAGTACTACCCTTAGCTTAGTGTCAAAACACAAAAAAAAAATTGATGAAAAGACAGAAAACATCAAAAATAACAGAAAATATTGAAAATCACTAAAAATATGGAAAATTCAAAGTGCCGATGCCTGGTAGTCACCATGTAGTCAAGTCCCTGCATCTAACCTTCATGTTAGGATAGGGCCCATTAAGGCTTGGTAGGCACCGGGTCTTGGTCTGCCAAAACCGCGGAGATCCCTGTCCGGCCACATCAGCCTATGCACGCTCGAAGGAAGCCAACATACACGTATTTTATCCTAGAAAAGTTGGTAGCATCACTGACGGTGGGGCCTCATCCGGAAGATCTCCAGAAGCCTAATCTTTATTCTTTTCTCTTCAACCAAATGAGATAGTCGGCGCCCTTAAAACGCTGAGCATGAGAAACCAAAACTCAAACCCCCTAGGGCAAGAGTAGGATCCATTTCCTCGAGCATCGATCAGAGCACGAGAAGAGGGCAGTGTCCCCGCAGGCATACGAAAGGGAGCCCACAACATCAAACAACTATCTCTCCCTCGCAAAAAGAAATACAAAATCAAAATCAAGAGAAAAGCCTGGTCGTGACCGTGCCTGATGCGATAAATGGAACCCCTCAAAGCAAAAGTCTGAATCCCCAAAAGGGGCCATGGAATGTAAATACTCGAGATTTGGTCTAAAGTTGTTCGAAAGGAAAGAGTTAAATAGGCCCTTATTGGCTCGCCGGGTTAACAGTTTTGCCGATCCTCTCAGGAGGTTTATCCCCTACACTCTTCCTTCTTCCTCTGAAGATGAAAGCTAGATGGAGTTTCCAAAGGGCGAAACCCGTCAAGGTCTGCGACCTTATTTTAACACAAACATATGGTTGCCTACTTTGAAAAGCAAAAGCTATCGCTACGAAGGAGTCTCTGTGTTTCTGGCCGGTCAAGACCACTGTTTACCACCTTGATGTCTTCTTATTTAACCTTGGGCTTAGGCCAATGCAAGCGCGTCACCTATGGGTGCGACGGCGTCTGATTCCGGGTCAGCGTCGCGCGGTTGGTCATTAGGGTTCCAGGGTGTTCCATCATATACCATCTAGAGTTGTGAGTAAATAGACCCGGGTCGGGTAAATCATTTACCTCAAACACCTTTTGGGTGAATCCCTGTGGTCAGAAGCGACTGGAAGCCTAAGCATGGCATGACGGTATTGTCATCAGGGTAAGTCTTAGCGGGCGGGATTATCATTCGAGGGGTCTAGAGGCTCAAATCAACCTAGATGTGCACTTAGGATACCTGGGAGGTTAGTAAGAAACCCATGTTCTCATATAGGTCAGGTGCCATTTGGGTGCTTGCTAGGCGTTAGCAACAAAAAAAAATGAAATGATAATAACAACAAAAAAAATGGAAAAAGAGAAAATGTACATATTTGTAAACCAAAAATTATTTTATAATAAAACAACAACCAAAAAATGCCAAATATAAAAAGAAAAACAAATCAATTTTCGTATGATTGCATTTGTATGCAGCATCTCGCTTTTAATATCGCTTGCATTCGTGTGCTTGTCTGTCGCATTTATCATCACCGCATCTTTCCTTTGCCTTCGTTAAATAAAGGCTTGGCCCCTTGACCAGTTATCAAGGACAGTCAAAGTGACCATCTGCTCGTTGAGCAAGGGGCCAAGTCAGAGTAGAAATTCTGATTTGTTTGTTTCAGTGATGTGTGCAGGGATCCAGGCAACAGAAGCAAAGGTGAAAACCAAACAAACCGAACCTTTTATTTTATTTTAAAAATAAAAAAAATTACATCAAGTTCCACCCTCTCTCTCTGCATTACTTGTCCCGCTACTCTCCGGGCAGAACGCTCTCAAGGGTGCTACCCAACTATGAAAAGCGGTACTCCTACCGCTCTGAACTCCTCCTCCTCTTCCTACACCCCAACATTGATCCGTGAGAGCAGCCAGAAAGCTACCAACATGAAAGCCACGCTCTCGTGCTCTTCGGTAGCGCTCCTCACCATCTCTCAGCCATTGTTCGGCGAGACCAAGGCTAGTCCGGAGTTCGAACAGTTGGGCCTCCATGGCCCTTCATTCCTCCCTTCCAGCCAATCTGTCGGCTCTCTCTCTTTCTCTTTCTCTTTCCTTCTCTGCGCGTTCTCTTTCACGGTCTTCCCTCTCCAACTGGAGAGTGATCCTCAGCTCCATGGCATCCCTAGAGGAGTCGTCATCAAGATGACGACGCAGTTCCTCCTCCAGGTCTACTATTCTAGCCCCCCTCTGCACAGCTTGGGCAAGTGATTCTTGCATCTCCTTTTCCTGCCAGATATACCATCTCAGATATGCGGCAAGGCATAAACAAGGAGAACTCAACACTGAGACTCTTACCTGCATAGAGAACATCCCTTCTGCCTCCACGGCGCGCTGTGTAGCACGAGCGAGCCGCTCGTGAAGCAAATCAAGTTCTGAGGTGGGGATCCATAAGCTGGAGACACCACCCGCTCCCATCGCTGAGGAAGCCGCGTCAATCTGGGCGCGCTATGATCACACGTGTGATAGTTAGTGGCCGAACACCATGAATCTAGGGTCTTGATTAGGAGTGTGCACTGTACACCTACCGAGGCACTCAGGGCTTCACGTGTGTCACCCAATTGTTGCTCCCTCTCTGCCAGGCGAGATCGCAAATTCGCAATCATGGTGTCACGGACATCCTGTAGCCATAGGAGTCAGCATTTCCATAAATAAAACCAAAAGAGAAAAAAGAAAAAAAGGGGGGGAGACCTACCTCCACAAGTATCCGGGGTTGGAGCCGCTCTGCATACATTGTCTTATACAGACGCAGATAATCCTCGCTATTCTGTGCATGCGATTCCATAATTGTGCCACCACGTTGCCAATCTTCATACTGTTCGGGGAACCGCACACGCCAATCAATGCAGGTTGTCGGTCCCCGTGTCTTTCTCCCTACGTGAGGTGGCGTAGCCGTATCCACCCACTCCTGAGCCAGTCCTAAAGTCCTCATAACCAATCGTAGCCGAAGCGGCTCGATTTCGTTTAGGCAGTGCATCTACAGTTCCCGTCCGAACCGGGCACGACTTGTCAGAACCCACGGTTGCTCGGCGTCGACCATGCCTGAGTAGGGTCTCCAGTTTACCTAGGTTAGGATGTACATACCCGTTTAGCTGGTCAGAACCGAATGAAAACGAAAAAAGAAAAATTCCACCATTGCTGCAGGGAATTCTTGTATCTCCCGCCTTAGCACTATCAGTTGGTAGGTTAGGGGTGCCGCACTCATGATGGGTTGCCACCGCCTGGCTAGCGGCACCGTCACTAGTCGTCAATATCGAGCCCTCCCCATCGGGAGGTAATAATAGCTCCACAGCTGCTTTAGCGCATGTCATCAGTACCTTAAGTGGGCTATCATGAAAAAACAAACAAAAAATACAAAACATAACAAAAATACATGGATGAATGGTGTGAAACCACTCACAGTCATCTCACGGTCTGCCTCTTGGAATAGACTTGTAAACAAATGCGCCAACATGGCAGCTCCCCAGGCGTAGTGCCCCACTCTTTCAAGGTCTGCTAGCAGCTCCAGGAAACGACAATGGATATCGTCTCCCTTCGAGCTCAGTATCAATCTTCCCAGTAAGAAAAGGAGAATCTCCTCAAATCCATGTTGGATCTCTCCCGATTGCCAAAATCTGTGCAGTACATAGCACGACATCCTCTTTCCATCCTTCCCATGAATTCTTATGAGGACTCATCGTTCCGTCGACTAGTATCAGTGAGCCGTAATGCCTCCATGATAGATGCCCTGGTTACTGACATGTTCTTCCGACCATCTAGGTCCAAACCCAGTAGCTTCTGGGCACCTTCTCGGTAGTCCGCATAGGTGACTCCAGTCACTGCCTCGCCATCTACCTTGAGGCTCGTGATTCAGACCACATCTTCCAGACTGGATACCATGTGCCCCCATGGCATCAAGAATACCCGACTTACTGGGTCCCATCTCTCGCACAAGGCTTGGATGAGGGCCAGGTCGAGCTGGATAGGCTCGATCCGAAGAAAGGCACCAAATCCCATCACGTCTAGCCTGGCCTTCTGAAAATCTGGGAGAGCCCTATATGCGGCCACTGCTAACTCCCATGAAATGTGTGATTTCATCACACTCTGTGCGTAAAGGATGGAGAAGGGTGTTGTCAAAAGGAAGGAAGAAAGAATGAGAGGAAGAAAGAATGAGGAAAAGGGCGGGAAAGCTCAGCTTACGAGTTGTGATTGGGCCCTTTCGCTGAAGTGCCCTTCGAGGTCCGAGAGCCTCTTGGAACTGCTACCACTGGACCTGCTTCTCTTCGAGGAATGGGAAGATTCGCCCTCCATCCAGCTCTCGGAATTTGAGCTCCTCCTCTTCCGTAAGAACTTGTGCTCCTCGAGTTAACTCTCGATATACCTGGGAGAATAAAAGAGACAGGAATTTATAGAAATGGAAGGGAGTGCGGGCCAAGATTGCCTCCATCACCTTTAACGATAGCCCTTGCGATGAGGCACCTGCCATGCGGTCCCGTGTGTCACTTCACCACTCGCACAGGGTGATTGATTGGACGGTGAATATGACGACCAGCCCCCTATGTTGTCTAGGGATACCCTATCATGTTTTTGAGGACGTCCGCAAGGTTTGAAACATCATCCGGGAGAAGGGATTGGAGCCGTCATTATTGACTTCGACGGCAGATTCCGGTGGAAAATGGTCACAACAAGACGTGATTCCCCGTTTTGGGCAGAGTCTCGGCAGACACATCACATGGGAACAGTGCAAAGGAGAAGAAGTGTAGGGAAGAAGGAACGCACAAGAGAATAAACAAGCAGTAGAAAATCAAATCACTCCATTCACAATTCTACATGAGCTGTCATAAACATCACAATCATAGAGAGGAGGCGGGTCCACTGGCTCGTCAACTCCCGCTATTATCTTCATGCTCATCCCTCTAGGCATCCCTCTCCTCTCCCCTGAGGTGAGGGTCCCTCAGAAGCCTTCTGGATCCCCGTGCAGCAGCACCCGCCTCGCCTCGAGGCGCCTGCTCCACAGTAATGACTCGCCGCTCCTCCCCTGGCGTGGCGAAGAAGCCACTAGCAGCAAAGCGACCAGACTGGCAGAGTCACTCCCCGAACTCTCACGCTCTCTCGTAGAGCGTCTCCATCGCTCCTAGCCTCTGCACCACGACCTGAAGGCCTAGCTGGAGCTCCCTCACTTGGGGCTCCAAGGCCTTCCTTTCGGCCTGATCCCGCTGTCACTCGGCCCTTCTCTCAGCTCTCTCTCTCTCTCTGCCTCTCTCATCGTCATCTGGAGAAGGACCCTTAACTCTAGGATGTCTGGAGAAGGCCTCTCCTCACCGCGATGTCGCAGCTCCGCTACAGTCGCCTCCCAGGCATCATGCTCCTCTTCCACCCGGGCCGCACGGGCCACCGCACCGGCAAGTTGCTTCCGGAGGGAGGCAATCTCAAGAAAAGGGGCCGAGGAACTGGAAGATGCACCGCCGGCCATTCCCACCATCGCTGTCTGGTGGGCACGCTGGAACAAACAAACAATGGCCGTCAGCTAAGCTCCAGATTTAAAAATAGAAAATGTAGCACTTAACTTACCAGGATCGACAATTCCTGCTGAGTGACGGCCAGCTGCCGCCTAGCCTCCGCCAGTTGGCCACGCAAGCCGTTGATGTCGCGTGTATCCCCAGCTTGGGGAAGCCCCGCATGACTCTCTCTCTCTGCTGCCGCAGGAAGTCGGCACTGTCCTGCAGCAGTACGCTCCCTTGTTGTCCATGGAGACGTATGCGCCAGTCTTCGAGCTTCGCCTTGCCGCGACTCTCCTTCCTGATGCGGCTCGGCTCATCTGCACTCACCCATTCATCGGCCAAACTCGGGGTCTTTGCCATGTCCTGCATCAAGAAAGAAGGGCCTCGCGTCATAACAAGAACGTGTCTCCTGTCAAGGACGCATCCATCATTTGAGTGCAACACTCGCCGAACCCTTTTCCCCCTCGCACGGCTCGCTTCAAAACTCAAAATGGATCAAAGAGGAAGAGATCAGAGGACCTACCAGACCGTGTTCACCTCCCTCCGCGCTATCGGGCCCCTCGGGTCCCTCGGGGGACCGAAGCGGCCCTTCCTCCTCCATGGTCGCCGTTCCGTGCTCTTGCGTGTACCTCCTTGGGCGAGGAGTCCCTCGTCCCTCTCCACCTTCACCGTGGTCTGGCCCACCGAACTCCATCGATCGAGAAAGGAAGAAGACGAAGAAGGGCAAGCAAATCTCGACAGGAGGCGGGCTCGTCTGCAGGTAAGGCACGGGAGAAGAAAGGCCGCCCGGCGCTTTAAATTTGAATTCGAGAGTTAAGACACGTCCTCGCGCCAGGACGCGCCCAAAAGGAGAAAAGAAGTAAAAAGAAAAAAGAAGAAAAAAGAGCATCCCTCCGTGCAAGGCGTAGTTCCCTACTTTTCAGGATAAAGTCTCGTGAAGCGTGTCTCGAAATAACTTGGTGCAAAAGAAGAAAGTGTGGGAAAGAAAAAGTGCACACCATAAGGAAACCATTTCATTTCATATAATAGTCAATAGTACATCATACAGTGAGGAAGGTGGGGTGTACAAGTAACTCTCTAACTCTCGCTACCACCCTCCTGGTCATCTCTCTCCTCCCTCCTCTGACGGGGATCCCTAGGGGGCCTCTGCGAACCCTGAGAAGCCGTGCTCCCCTCACCTTGTGGTGGCACACCAGCCTCAAAGGTGCGGC
Source organism: Amorphophallus konjac (assembly GCA_022559845.1). Classification (NCBI taxonomy): domain Eukaryota; kingdom Viridiplantae; phylum Streptophyta; class Magnoliopsida; order Alismatales; family Araceae; genus Amorphophallus; species Amorphophallus konjac. Next base: position 22,113,776 of record CM040119.1, on the reverse strand, counting down.
GACGCTCCTCAGTAGAAGAAACTAGGAAGCTACCCATGGAGAACGAACTAGACTGACGAAGCCGCGAGCCGCGCTCCTTCGCCCTCTGATACCGCTCCTCGCTCTCCCGAAGTCTCCCCTCCGCCGTGCCAAGGCTCAGTCAGAGCTCCATCACCTGCGCCTCCAGAGCCCTCCTCTCGTCCCGATCTCGCTGTCGCTCTGCCCTCCTGTACTCCCTCTCTCTCTCTATGCTCGCCCTATCCCGCTCCCTCTCCTCTCTCTCTCTCGTCACCTCTCTCCTCGACAGCTCGAGGGTGATCCGCAGATCCAGCACGTCGCGAGGGAGCTCCTCAGCCTCCCGTCGCCGCTCCTCCTCCAGCTCCGCAATCTGTGTGTCACGCTCTGCCGCCCAGGCGTCGCGCTCCTGCTCGGCACGGACTGCACGAGCCAGGGCATCCCAGATCTCGGCCACCTGTCAAAGCACGCGTGCATCGTAAGAGAGTAGTGAAGGAAGAAAAGCAGCTAGAAGAGGGTCAGGGCCAAGCAAGGACTCACTCGAGCCACGCGGTCGGGCTCGGCCTCCTCAGCCCGGGCCACCGCGTACGCCAACTGCTCCTGAAGGGCAGAAACCTCCGGAGGAGGGCCCCACAAACTGGAACCCGCTCCACCAGCCATCCCGGCTGTCGCTGCCTGATGGGCCCGCTGAAACACAGAGCAAACGACAGTCAGAGGCTAAGCATCGAAATCCAGGTCACAAAAAAAAATGCATTGCATAAACTCACCAGGATCTCCAACTCCTGTCGAATGGTCGCCAACTGTCGCCTGGCGTCTGCCAACTGGGCCCGCAGGTCGGCAATCATGTTGTCACAAGCATCCTGCATTGCATATAAGTTAGTGTCACATATGTATACATATAGAAAAGGAAAACATTTCTCGCTTACCCCTGCCGCACCACCAAGGAAGAGATGCTCCCCGTACGTGGCTCGATACCGTCTCATGTAGTCGGTGTTGTCCGGTACATGGGACACCACTGGGACCCCGCCCTGCTGCCAGTCCTGATACTGTGCAGGGAAGGGCGTACGCCAGTCCACGGTCTTTGCCTTCCCCTTGGTCTTCCGCCCGACGCGGACCGGCCCGTCTACGTCGACCCACTCCTGGGCTAACCCCAATGTCCTCATAACCAGCCTGAGCCGCAGCGGCTCGATCTCGTTCAGGCAATGGACCCACACGTCCCACCCGAAACGAGGACGAGCCGCTACGACCCAAGGTTGGCCAGCGTCAGCCATGCCCAGCTAGGGCCTCCACACCACCTGCATCACCATACATACGTCATGTCAGTTGCCATTAAGTCGCATGCATAAAAATACAAAAAAAATCATACGCATCATACCATAGCCTCGGGGTACTCGCTCAGCTCCCGACGAAGCGACGCCAGCTGGTAGCCGTGGGGTGCCGCAACCATGACCGGCCTCCACCGTCGCGCCAGAGGCACGGCCCTCATGTTCCCTTGTCTGGCTCTCCCCATCGGGAAGTAGTAGTAGCTCCACACCTGCATCCATCATACATCATTAGCACGAATAATTGCATATTTAACTACGGTAAAATGCATAGATAAAGTGTTTACCTGGAGAAAAGGTGCGAAGCCGCTGACTGTCGTCTCCCTCTCTGAAGTCTGGGAGAGATCGACGATCAAATGGGCAAGCAGAGCCGCTCCCCACGCATGGTTCCCCACTCTGTCCAGATCCGCCAGGATCCCGAGGAAGTGGCAGTGGATGCCGTCACCCTTCGTCCCCAACAGAAGGCGGCCCAGGAAGAAGAAGAGGAACCTCCGGAGGTCTAGATCCACCAACTCCCGCTCGCTCGGGTCCTGGGTGAAAGCTGCACGAGCGTCTCCCTCCAGCCGTGCCAGAAACTCCGCTCCAGTCTCGCTAACCCGCTGGCGCGGGTCACCAAATCCGAGCGCCTCCATAACCTCCACTCGGCCGACTACCCTGCTGTCTCTGTCAGTCGCGCTCGTCTCTAGCCACAGCAGGTCCAAGGCACTCTCTCGGTAATCGGGGTAAGTGACCCCGCTGACTGCCTCCCCGTCAACTCGTAGCCCGGTGATCCGAGCCACGTCCTCTAGTGTCGGCACCATATGCCCCCAGGGCATCAGGAACGCCCGGCTCGGCGCGTGCCACCGCTCCCTCAACGCCTGGATGAGAGGAAGGTCGAGCCGTAAGGGCTCGATCCGCAGGAAGGCTCCAAAACCCATGGCGTCCACCCGCGCCCTCTGAAAGTCCGGCAGCCCACGGTACGCTGCCACCACCAGGGACCAGCTGATCCGGCTCTTCATCACGCCCTGCACACCACAAAAACAAACAAAAAGGAACACATCAGCATCATGGATAATAATAAACAGCAACACTGTACATAATATTTATTTGTTTTTTTATTTTATTTATTTATATATATATCTATTTAAAGGCGTCCACCCCCCTGGACGCTTTAATTTTATTTCCTTTATTTTATTTTAACAAAACAAAAAAGCAAATAAAAAATAAAATAAAAATAATATATATTATCATGAAGGCGTCCATCTCGGTGGACGCCTCCTTATTTTTAATTTTATTTTATTATTTACGTAATAACTCAAAAAATAATAAAAATAAAATAAAATAAAAAAGAAAAGTTGGAGGCGTCCAGGCCCATGGACGCCTCCTTCCCCCACTCCCCGGCCTTCTCCACACCGTCCCTCGCCCTCCTGTTTAGCCTATTAAACCAACAAATTGGAGTTCTGAGGGGCTTACCGGGTCATGCTCATCCTCTCCCGCGTCGCCAGCGCCGGCAGGACCCTCCACGGCCAAAAGTGGTGCCTCCTCTTCCGCGGCAATCTCCTCTTCCGCGGCAATCTCTTCTCCCGCGGCAGCCTCCTCGGCATGATCCCTCGACCTCCTCGGATGACGAGCCCATCGTTTCCACTTCTCTCCACCCTAGCTCGGGCCTCCTTGCTCCATTGGGAACTGAGAATGGGCCGTTTAGAGTGAATGAGTCGTCAGAATGAACAGTAGAAGAGAACAGGGGGTGAGGCCCCCTTTATATAAAAGATCACCAAGCTTTGGGGCGTCCAGGCGCCAGGACGCCCCCACATTTTAATTTTTTAAAAAATTCAAAAAAAGCTTTGCCCCCAAATTTAAAAAATCAAAAAAATGAAAAAAAATATAGGGGCGTCCAGGTCCTGGACGCCCCCACATTAAAAAATTAAAAAAATTAAAAAAGAAAAATAGGGGCGTCTAGGCCCCTGGACGCCCCCAAATTTAAAAAATTAAAAAAATTAAAAAAGAAAATATAGGGGCGTCCAGGCCCCTGGACGCCCCCATTAAAAATAAAAAATATATATATATATATTTATATATGATCATATTATGAATACAGAAGAACACAAAAAGAGAGAAAACACAAAAATAGAAAAAACAGAAAAAAATAAAAATAATAAAAATAATAACAAGGGGAACATTGTCCAAAATGCCAAATGCCAGATTTTATTCCATCAGAAAACAGAGCGAGCTACATCAGGGGCTTAAGCGCCTTAGACCTTAACTTCCCCAGTTCGGTTACATAAGCTCTCCACAGCTCACATTCTTCCCCCACATGTGCTAAGGCCTTTCTCGCAACACTTGTCTTCCAGGGTGCTTTAACGGCCTTCACTTCCTTCGCATCCACCTCCGTGCCCAACTCCCTCTTCTTCAAAGGGATGATGCCAGTCAGTAGTGGGAACGAATGGCGTGGAATGCCGATCTGGAGGCAGCACCGATGCACGTTGTAAAGGACAAACTCAGTCGCGCCGATCAGTTGGAGTTCAACTTCGGGAGAAGACCTCATGAGGAGTTCAAGTGATAGTAGACATGCCGGTGCGCAAGTGAAGAAGCCTTGTGTCATGGTTCGAAAGTGAGACCGCCAGTCTTCCCGTTTCTTCAGCCACGGAACACGGTTCGCCACGGTGCCACCAAAGCCTAACACATCGGCTATGTGATAAAGGGGGCTTTGTTGGAAAAGCTTCGAAGCAGTCGGCATCCCCTCACGGTGGTCGAATTTGAAGTGCAAATCGACCCAGCAATTCAGAACAAGTGCGCAACCAAAAGGAGGCTTACCCATGCTCGAGGCAGTAAGACCGCTATAAAGGTAGGCAAGGACGGCGGGTCCCACCCTCTTTCCACTCCAAATCCCGCAGATGGCACTCAGTTGGTCCTCCTCCACTATGTTGTCGGTATGAGGGAACAAGAGAGCACCCGCCAGACAAATAGTGAACCCTTTCATGATTCCTTCCAAATAGTCGTCGTCTGGTGACCCTCTCAGGGCATCCATAACCCATTCCGTGAGCCTTCGCAAATCAATTCCCTTTTGAGTGCGGACCTTTCGGGCTGCGTCGGACGGCATGAAGCTTCCGAGGACACTCTCGGAAGTTCCCCTTGTCAGCATCCACATAGCTTTTACCTTCCCGTCACTCTTGAATTTCTTCAATCCGAGCAGAAGTTCCACCTCCTCGAGGAGGATGGTCGCCTCGAAGGTCGGGAAGATGAAAGTGTGGGTCTGGGGATGCCAGATCTCCACTAGTGCGCCCATAGCCGCCCAGTCCATGCGAATCCTCTCATAGTACTTGGCATGAATAAGGAGCCCCTGAAGATGCCACTTTGAGAGTATGGCCCTCATGCCGATGGAGATGTTGGAAGTTAACTTTGAAAGCCATGGCAGTTTGGAAAACTTCCTCGGGCCTGGGAAGAGTGGATATGGCTGGAAAGAAGAAGACAAAGGAAGAGAAGTGAGAAGAGGGTTCACACAGAGAATTTAAAATGAATCAACTTACCATATGCGACTGGATCGTCCCACTCAGATGACCCTCGAGGTCGGAAAGTCGCCTGATCTCACTGCTAGGCCTGCCCCTCTTCACGACGCGGGAAGACTCTCCTTCCATCCTGAAATCCCTAGATCCTCCTCTCCTTCTCCTCCTGAGCTTTCAAAACTCTCCTTAGTGCATTTGGTTGAACTAGCCTAAGGGAGGTACTTATAGGAAAGGAGAAGCGCTACAAGACGGAACATGTCATATCAGTGGTCAGTCGTCAGGGTTTTGTCTGGATCCCCTTGTACTGTGGTGCGATTTTGTTATAATTCTGCTACTTCCTGATGTTACTAACATGTGCTGGTCTGTGCAGGTTTTACTAACGGACGTCTTTGTTCTATCTCTTGTCCCACCTTTCAATGTTTGGTCCCACCATGTCATGCATCGTAGTATATGATACCTACGCTACTAGAACATGTCAAGGACCTTGCGGCCCGAACGAATCTGGGATTTGAGTTCCCCTTCAACAAAAACGGTGATGATTCCGGAAGAATTTGGGTTGTACGGATAGGCCGTTAATTTGTGATAGCATGGGGACGACGGTTCCGTTCAGTGAGTTGGTGCGTGGATAAACGGGCCCCAGCCCAGTATCAGCTCACCGGATCGGTATCCTGACCCTTTCTTAACGAGTTGACAGTATTATCCTTGGCTATTTTCTATTTTACTTTCTTTTAAATTTTTATTTAAACCCAGCATGCATTCATATAGGACTTTGAGTTTTTGCGGGAGATCATTCAGGCGATTCGATTATGAAAGTCGATGTGCTTCAATTCTTACAATATGAGATATTCCACTCCGAATCAAATACCGAGTTTCTTTGAAACGGCCCTACGCAGCTCTTCCAAAGGAGACCTTTATTTGGACAGACCCTCAGATATTCCTTTACTTTTTACCTTGTTTGACCCACCTTGGCCGCAGCACTTCCACATTGACTGGTAACCGCTCCCCAAAGGTGAAACCTACAGGTTTATGACCCAGGTACTTCCACACCGAGAAGTTGGCCTCCTTTATTTTCGTGCCTGAGCGTACATCTCACCCTCCCTTATTTGATCTCCGTCCAAGCAATCGTCAAAATTTGAAAGACCTTCTTCAAGGTCGCCTCTTTGAAACTACAGGAAAGATTCTAAACAGTAATGTCAAAAGCGTGTCTCATCACACCTTGGCATCAACTTATCAGTCCATTCCCACTCCATTTTACTCTACTTCGATACCATTCCATTACGTGTCACTCCCTTGTAAAGCAGACGCCAAGGCGGGGTAGCTGTAGACACGTTATTCCTGACGTCTCCTGAGAAAGTCTCATATTACTATACGATGCCCCGCAGCGACTTTCGCATTTTGAATCGCCTGAGTGCTTCCTATTCATTGAGTCTTCTTCCACCTTTTCGACATCCAGAAATCATCTCGTTGCGGCATTCGGACGGCATCAACACCAATCGGACGCACCAGAAGGTTCCGGAACCAGGAAGATTGTCTGGCAGGTGGCTGCAGACACCTTTTCAGGGGACCCGGGGGGGTCTTCATGGAGGCGTCCAGGCCCCTGGACGCCTCCCTGACTTTAATATATATAAAAAGACAAAAAAACACATAAAAAATAATAAATAAATGGAGGCGTCCAGGCCCCTGGACGCCTCCATGAAAATAAAATATAAAACAAAACAAAATAATTATAATGATAAAAGATAAAACAAAAAAATAATAATATATTTATGGAGGCATCCAGGCCCCTAGACGCCTCCATCAACTTACCCACGGGGCCCTCTCGTTTGAGAAAAAATCCAAATCATGGAGACGTCCTGCTAACTAGACACGCCCATTCATGAATCACGGGCGCCGATCAAAATCACGCGTTATGCCAAACCACGTGCGGCTTTCGGCGGGAGTTCGGTGGGCTTTTATGGAGCCTCCATGAAAATATTCAGAATAAATAAAAAAATAGAATAAAATACTATTTTTACCCTAATGGAGGTGCCCAGGGTCCTGGACACCTCCATCCTCCGGAGCTCTATAAATAGAGACCCCCCCTCAGTCCGGAGGGAGCTTCGAAGTGATCCGATAGGCTACCGGAGCCCAGAGGCTGCCGGAGTCATTTCTAACCTGTGGGGTCTTTTGTAGGTGGAGGTCCTGCCGGCTTCTCGGGTGCCTACGCTCGCGAGAGGAAGGCCGTCTTCAACCACCGCGCTTCCACGTCGTCCCTATGTTGCCGAAGCTCCGCCGGATTTCGCCTTCGGCACATCCAATAAGCCAATCATTTCCTTTTTCTTCGTAGTCCTTTTGCATTCATCATCTCGCATTCTCTATCCCCCTTCATAAGGGCGCCTTCTCTTATACTTCTTGCATTCATCATCACATTTTCCTCCTACTCGAGTCCGAGAGGGGTTTAAAATCACACCAACCAGGTGTGTATCCTGCCACGATTCCGTTATTTTCTTCACAAGGGATTGATACTACACTGCCATTTTCTAATTCTGTTTATCTATTGTCTGTTATTTTGCAATGGGTAACTGAAGAAAGCTCTCTCCGTCGGCCGGCCGAAGGGGGAGGAAGAAGCAACTCGCCATTTCCCACTAGTGAGGTAGGCGCGATCACTCTTTTACTTTGGGGTCCTCAACCCCTGGCGATCACATCATAATTTCGAGGCCGCGGCTGTTGATTTATTTTTTTAATTAGATTCCTATCCCGCCCCCTTTAAATACATATATGCATAAACATGTGAATCAAAGACAAGGGGGATGAAAGGATGAGAAATACTAACCGTGATCGCCACCAAGGATTAACAACGCCAAAGGATGAAGACGTGTAAAGAACGGCGTCGTGTACCTTGGAACTTAAAGACTTGATCGCGCTTGAAACGGGGTGCGGGGAACTTGTGAATTCAAACCTCCTCTCCTTCCAGCCGGCTAGAGGAAGAGGGCCTCACGTTGTATTCATGCTCTCCTGCAAAATAAAGATGAAACACAAAGGCAAAAACCCATTAGAACATGAAGTGTAGAAATCTGCCCAAAGTGATAAAATAGCATGAATAAAAGGGGGAGAACTCACCGGGGGAGGGTTTTTAACCCCTGTGGAAGGGTGGAAATAATAGGTGTGTGTGTTGTGCATGCATGAGATTTGAAATCACGAGATTTGATTGAGAGAATAGAGAGAAAACGATAATGCAAAACAGAGAAAAACGCATGTGTAGCAGAAAGTGTAGAAAACTGTGATGATTTGTGATTTTGAGGAGACTAGAACTAAGAGTGTAGACCATGGAATCAAGCCCAGAAGGATAGAATAGAAAGCCAATACTTCTCTCTTCAAGTCAGGGTCAAAGGATTGAGTCGGCGGTGCAGCATGGCTTCACCCCACGTCCGGAAAGAGCCCCCCTTCGCAACTGCGAACTGGGCAGTTTTTATAGAGTTTTAGAAGAAAATCTCATCTTCTTATCACGATTCCCGGAGATAGAGTCCAAGATAAATCTAGTTCTTTGGATCAAACTCGAGATAATACTAAGGACAAGAGATAGGAACAAACGGGGATCAATTCGGAGGAGGATTCTAGAAGATATGGCTCTTGGAAGGTAGCCCCGGAGCTTAATCTGTAAAGTTTTAGTTGAACTAGGATACTTAAATCCTGATCTTGCGACCCAGATCCCGAGAGATATTGCCAATGAAAAATTGATTCCTCTGAACCAAATTCAAGATAATACCAAGGGCTAGAAGTAGGAAAAAACGGGGATCAATTTGGATAAGAATTCAAGAAGTTATGGACTCTTCAAGAGGGCCACGGCGCACAAAAACGGAGCAGAGTCCAGCAAGAATTGGACTCTCTGGTGCATGTAACGGTCTATCGTAGGACCGTCAGAGTGATGTAACGGACTAGGGTAGGTCCGTCACACTATGGGGGTCAAACGGGACGATTTCGGGCAAGTTTGGATGTAACGGTCACTGTAGGACCGTCACATGTGAAGTAACGCATCTACAGTAGACCTTCACATTGAAGTAACGCATCTACAGTAGACCTTCACATTGATGAAGGCAGATTCCGGGTAGACTACGCCCGACTTTAGAAATTGAAGCGTATCTCTCAAACGGGGCTGAACTAGACAAAGTGGTAAACATAGAAGTTGTAGATAACTGAGAGAGGAACAACTTTCATGAAGAAAGAAATTTGAGAAAATGATTGGAAGATGGATAAAATGGGGCTGGAAGAGAGAGAAAAATTCTGGAATGTAGGTGAACAGCACAGCACGCCAGAAAAATGTGAATAGCTCACAAACGGGGCAGAACCGGCCAACGGTGTAGAATAAGAAATTGTAGATCTTTGAAAGATGAACAACTTTGGTGAAGACAACTTTTTGAAAAGAGGGCAATAATAGGGTGAAAAAGAATCACTTTTAGGACTGCACAGTGAGAGAGAGCCGATTACTTGAGGGGAGCTGGCCTAAATAGGCCGAAAGTCAACTTGGAAGCCGGAATTTGACAAGATAAGCTCTGGGGCTATAAGAAATCATGATCTCCAAGACTCAAAGGATATGAAATGGTCAAAATGGGCTTGAAATCCATCCGAGAAAGCTCCAAAATAATGGCTAATTCGGGACATCAAAAATGGTGAATAAGAGAAATGACACAACTTGTGGGCTAAAATGGGTGTCAACAGATGCCCCTCCTTGATGTCTGCTTTGCAAGGGAACGAGTGAAAGTGGCGCGGAGATGAAATGGAAAGGAGATGGAGCGAAAGCAACAGCGACATGAAATGGAGATGAAGCAGAGATGAAGCGGAGAGAACTGATAAGCGGGCATCAAGGCAAAAAGATACTCGTCACAACCAACAAGCGATAGGAATTCTCCCGAAAACGTCGAACTAACCACCTGGAATGGATAACAAGGATGAGACATGTCTGGAGAATTAAACTAAGAAAGGAAATACGACCAGCCTCATCGGGGACACAATCCACGGACAATGAGTGGGTCGAAAAGAACACAGTGTAAGAGCTGGAAAGGAGAATAAGACTGAGATAAAATCCAGACAGGAATCACACTGGACAAACAGACCAAGCGGCAAGATCAGAAATATCGTTTGAATTCAGAGTGGAATGAGGAATCACTTATCCAAGAGAGCTTAAGTGCAATTAACCATTGCTGAGGAGAAATCATGAAAGAATCATGAGACGTGAATGCTCAAAATGACATGATGCATGCTGGGCTAAAATAAAGAAATCATTAAAACAAATGTAAAGAAAGATAAAATAGAAAGTACTCAAGGATAATATTGCTAGACTTAGCCAAACGAGGTCAAGAGTCTTCTTGCAACCACGGCGTGCGAGAAAGAGTCTATCGTCCCCCACTCGACTCAACCGAGCGGCCTATCCAACGATTAACCGTATGCTCCTAGATCATCATCGTTTTTGTTAAAGAGGAACATCAGATCTCAGAACACATGGGCAACCAGCCGGTCCTTGAGAGGTTATAATAATGTAGATACCATATAGTAATGCAACAATGAGCAGGGATAGAAAGCCATACCTGACTTACCTGCCAAGCGACATGGCATCTTTTTGAGAATTTTTGATTTCTACTTTTTATGGATTTTCGTCATAAGACAACAACCACATGACATGACATGATGTGAACATGAACGAATATAAACAAGCATGACATGAACACAACATAATAAGAGAAATATGAACGAAACATGTCACAACATAACATAACGAAGATGGATGAAACATAACAAACAAATAAATGGCAAGCATGCATGCGACTAAAGGCACGGTGGAACAAGAAAACATGCACACGGTGGAATAGCACACGCGGTGGTATAAGGATATGGTGGGACAAAGACACGTGGGATGACAATACCACGGAGGACAAAGACACGTGTGATGAATGACACGGCGGGATAGGGACACGTGTGACGAATGACACGACGGGACAAAAGACATGGAGGACCATAGACATGATAAAGATAACAAACATATTCTTCAATCAAAGCCCAAGATCAGATGAAGCGGAACCGCCAGGTTCAAGATCATGAGATATTGCCCACTCATGGAGACATGATTAAGCAGATAAGCGAAAGCTGGGAAGGCCATGAGCTTCAGAAGAGATATTGAAGAGATGAGAACAGATCGAAGAATGTGAGCAGGAGATAGAACGAATGATAGAGCAAGGAAAGCTTGAACCTGCAACTTGCAGCCTTTACACTTAGCAAACAGATTACGTATCTGTCCTCAAGATAAAAATAAAAGGAATAGAAGAGAAGTATTTTTAGATTTTTATATTTCTGATTTTTTTTTCAGAATTTTGACATATTTGATTTTTTTGGATTTTGAACTATATTTCATTTTTTTGGATTTTCACATAGCAATCTGCAGCACCCAAAGACGGGCTCGAACTACTGGCCAGGGATCGCCGTCCCTCCCCTCTCATTAAAGGCTTCCCTTAAGCAGGGCGTGCATGTGAGGGTGACTTACCATAGCCAACCGCCTCTAAAGAACGGTGCCCCTACTAAGGCCATACCCGGGATACAACCCAGCCTAAGAGGGAGATAGAAGAAAATTGGAGACAAGTTTTATGCAGGATGGGAGTCATCAGGATTTGAATTCCTTCCAGGGCACCACCCCTCAAAGAGATAGTCTGTTGCGCTGGGGCTTTGTGTCTTTGATTTTGAGACCCATATTTATCAGGCACGCATGCGACCAGGCTCATGACGTCCCTCGGGGCTTCGCCACTCTTGCCATGCCTTTGATTTTCATAATTTTACATATTCATTCTTATTTTTGGTAGCCCTTATTGGCTAGATATTGCATGAAAGCTCACTTTCGAGGGTCAAGACTGCCCCTATTTGAGACCTCTCTCGTATTAGGGAGCGCCTAGGTTGGTCATCTTATCCATCCATCTCTTGCCCCTACACTTGGCCGAGTAGAGAAGAGAAAATGCCTTCGTGCATACCCAAAGTATGGCCAAAGCAGCAACGGTGTTGCACTAGAGAGATTGGCTATGGCTTGCTGTGTGGTGTGTGAAAAACCCATGCTTAAAGGTCACCCTCAACGATCGGGGAAAGAACTGGACTCCCAGCGCGGAGCTATCACCAAAATAAGGATGCTACAGAAGCGAACTCATTTTAAATGAACTAAGCAAATTTCTAAAAGCCACTTAACCATGTCGAGGAACCAACGTTATAAGCATGTTCAGGAGTAATAAGAGTAATAGCAATGATAATATATTCTTGCACAAAATGATGATACCTTGCAAATCCATAGAGTGGAAGTAGCGTCCTGACGCGATCTTGATCATCGAGCTTCGCGCAACATGAGCTTCATATTCCTTGCTTGACAGGACGAAAGGGAGAGGATAGCAAAGGGATTGAAAGATTCCTTGACATTGAGGAGCAATAGACAAAACTAGACGAAGAAGGATAAAAAGGAAGAGAGACGAGGGCTAGAACTCCCTCGTTAAGGCGCCGAGACCCTGATAACAAGGGACCAGATACAGAAGAAACCAGATTAGCTTAGATCAAGGCGGACTAAAGCCTCGAAAACAGCAAGAGAAAGGGCGAAGACCCCAAAAGGGTGAAGAGGAAAGAGTAGAAAGATGATAAGAAGAATCATCCGACGTGGTCGGAGAAGAGGGACGAGAATCATCCGACAGTGCCAGAGAAGGAGAATGGGAGACACCCGCCAAGGTCGGGGAATAAGAAGAACCCGGAGATACCGGAGGGGAAGAATCAGAGGCAACACCTGGAAGTCTCGGGGAAGAATAATCAGGTGATGTCCCGAGATTAGGATGGAATGATGACATAGGCCAGGGCCTAGAATCGTGAGAGGAGGGAAAATCTGGAGGATCCGGGGAAAAAAGAGAGGAATGGGGACGCATGGACCTATGGAAGGAGGAGAAAATGATGGAGATAGGATCAGATGGAGGAAGATACACCACCCAAGGGTGGGAACTGAGTAGAAGGAAGAATGAATGAAAAGAAAAGGAGGAAGAGGTGGACCCCTGAATGCACAACCGATAGCCATTGAGTTTACGTCGCCGCCTCTTCTTGGTAGAAATTTCTTGAAAATGGACCCACCTGGTGCGGGCTTGGACCTTCGGGCTTCTTAATCTGTAATACCTTCTCAAATAACGGGCCCACCTAGCAGATGACCTGGCCCGACTGTGAACATGCAACTTCATCGGTGCGGTTGCCCCTAGACACCCGGTGCTAGCAATATGCGAACATTCTTGAGCGAGTAACCCTTCAGAGTGATGAATATCACAAACCCACGGGGTTTTGTCTCTCGGCACTAGAAGCATGAGATTCGGTAACTCCACTCGGAACTCAGTCTTGAAGCACAACTCCCTTGATAGAAGAGACGGGTGAAGCTGAGGGAGAGTAATACACGGCGTTGACATGGCCGGTTTGCTAATAAACCGAGGAAGATTACATAACAAGTGCAGAATATCCTTGGAAAGTGTAGAAGATACGGCCAATTGCCCCTTGAACATAGAACCCATAATCTGCTTGGTGGCCATATGTGTTAGCACAACGCACGTAGAGAACCCTTCTTGGCCTGTCATCTGAATAGCAATAGAGCGAGGAGAAATAATAGCATCAACGGTGAACTCTCCGGCGAGCAAAGAGATTGCCACCGACCTCGCTCGGGAAGAAACTGGCATCAACTCAAGGGAACTCTTCTTAGCAACTGTCATCTTTGAAAGTAGAGGCGCATCATCCCCAAAATAACCAGGGACGAGGACACGAACCGGCATCCGACAGATAAAATCTTGAATCTTGAAATGCATGGCCGGCACTGAATCATCCTGTCTTGACTTATTGTCTCCCTGGGGATTAGTCCCGAGGGGCACCAAAGGAAGCGCACACCCGCTCTGTGGGGTGGAAGTGGTTGGAGAAGTAAAGGGAATATGTTTGGGTGGAACACGTGAAGGTTTGTAAGGCATGGAGGCTCCAACGGGAGTGGTGATGGAAAGTGAAGGCGCAGGCGATGTGGCGATGATAGGCTCGGGTGGCGATAAAGGCGACGGCGAAGGCGTGGCTGAGGGTAGAGATAAAGGAGAAGGTTTGGCTTGCTCAGGCTCGGGCAAAGGTGATGGCGGAGATGGAGGCGAGGGTGGAGATGGAGGTGGTGATGGAAGCATTGGTGGTGGAGATGGAGATGATGGTGATGGCAATGGAGATGGTGAGGATAGTGATGAAGGCGATGGGGGTAGTGGACATGGAGGTAGAGAGGGTGAAGAGGGAGGTTGTGGTGTCCACCGTCGACGTGTCGACACAACGCGTCGAGCGGTGTTAGGGATAGAAGTAGTGGTAGTGGCGGCAGGGGAAGAAGGGGAGGCACTAGCCTGAGTAGAGGCTTGGGTTTGTGGCGGCGATGGAGCCGGGGTAAGAGATGGTGGAGGTAACGGAGTAGGTGATGGAGCGAGTGCAGCACTAGACGAGGAATAATAGGGGTGCCCCTGACTTTGAAGTAACAGAGACGGCTGCCCGGGTGGCACTTCTTGCTGCTGTTGTTGGTTGCGAAGATGTAAAATAACTTTATGCATGGCGGCCCAATCAATCCTTTTCTTAGCTTCCAGATCATAAACATAATCCCGAAACTCGGGGCAATCCTCAACCAAATGCCCCTGCTGACGGTGGAAATCACAGAACTGAAGCATATCCCCGACCGCGGGTCGGTAAGGCACAACCGGAGAGAACGGCAACGCGTGAGTGGCCATCAAAGCTTGAAATATATCGGTGAAACACTCCGGCAAAGGAAGATGAGGAGCCTGCTTCGGGCAAGGTGGATGCCGAGGGATATGTAATGGTGGAGAAGGTTGTGGAAACGGAAGTGGAGGTTGCGTAGGCAGGAGTGCGTGGCTAGTGGTGGAGGGCTTTGGTGAAGGCATGTGTGGAACAGGATGAGGGGGTATGTAGATGGCATCTACTTGCTCGGGATGTGGTGTTCCCTTGACCGGAAGTGGAGATGGAGACGGGTATGTGGATGCGGGAGGCTGACTCATGGAAGGTTGATATGCTGAGGCGTATGGGTATGTAGAGGCAGGAGGTTGGCTCGTGGAGGGATATGTGGCGGAAGGCTGACTCATGGCCGGCTGACTCATGGGAGCGTAGGGTTGACATGTGGAGGGTGAAGGTTGATATGTGGAGGTGGATGGTGGAGACTCGAGGTCAAGGGAATCTTGGATTTGTTGGCGAATGAAGCGGGCTCGGCTGTAAAGTTGCTGCCAGGAGGTGATGTCGTTGAGGGCTAAGATGAACCGATACTCGGGTGTTGCATTTGATATCAGCATCTTGATTTGTTCTCCCTCCGGAATGTGTCCCGAGACTTGCGCGGCAAGGTGACGCCAGCGGTCGGCAAAGGTGCAGAAATCCTCTTCGGGCTTCATCATCTCTTGGGCCAGATCCGCGATAGAATACTTGGGCCCAACCTGGTCTTGATACTGCTGAATAAACTTTTCTTGAACGGCATGAAAACTCACAACTTTCTCTTGCGGAAGAGAGAAGAACCAATCCCAAGCCGGGCCTTCCAATGACAGACCAAATAGATAAGCCATCAAGTGTTGGTCATGTCGAAATTGGGCCGACTCACAAACGAACTCCTTCAAGTGCACATATGGGTCACCAACTCCACTATAACAGCGATATGCGGGAATTTGTGAAGATGGCGGAAGCCGAAGACCTTGAAATGCGAATGGGATACTCAAGGAGGATTTGGGATTGATCCGGCGTTGAAGCTCATCAAGCTGGCGCTGGGTTTGAGCAATCATCTCCTGGGTAGGGAGAGATCGAGAAGAATATGGGCCAACTTGAGCAAGAGGGTGTGAATTAGGACCAGGAGCATGGTATTGGGCCGAATAAGAGGATCCATGCTGAGAAGAAGACGGGCCCATTCCGGGAATGGAAGGATATGTGAGCCTGGAAGAGGCATGAGCATATGGGTTGAATGGGCTGGCAGCAACATGGGCAGAAGGATGAGGCCCATTAAGAGAATAATGCCCATTAGCAATTGGGCCAGCAACATATGAAGGAGAAGGAGGAGGCCCATGAATAGGAGATGGCCCATTATGAGAAGAAGGCCCATGAAGATGAGATGCAATAAGACGTTGGGCCTGGGCCGGGTCCATTTGGCAAACAAGGCTTGAAATACGGGCCATGAGATTAGCCTGTTCCTCAGATGGGTCAGAGGGACCACGAGAAGATGGACCCACGCGGGAAGAGGATTCCACGCGGGAATAGGAAGCAGATTGGGAAAAAGAATGATACAAGGGGTTAGAATGATGCTCCATGAGGGCAAATGGAGACTTAATACAAGGATGTCAAGGAGAATACAAGTGGGGAAGCACTGGCTTAATGGGCCCAAAGACAAGAGGGGACTGACCCACTAATGCAAAGATGAATGGACAACGGATCACGGGACAATGGACTAGACAATGGACACACAAAATGGGGTAACCTAAGTGGGCCTAATAATGATGAAAGACGTGGGTGCAACACAAAACACCACTAATGGGCTTGGACAAGCCCAAATAACACAATCAATGCAATGTAAGAGTTTTCACCCAAGTCAAACAAGTTGATATGATGGGAAATATTTTAGAGATTTCAATGGACCTTTTAATGATTTGAATTAATAATAGCTCCCTCGAGATAGGAATCCTATGGGAATAAGATCCAAACTTTGGGTTGACTAAGGTTAACTCCCTCACACTTATGCAAATGCAAGCCTAAGGGGTGGAAAGGTACAACCGGCCCGGTGTCCGTGTGGGAATCCACGGCTCACGGGGACTTATGGAGGTCCTTGATGTACTTTCCTGGTCGGCTCCAAGGAATATGGAGACGAGAGGTCCACGTACCAAGGTAGGAAATGCAACTATGATATGCAACGTATGGCCCTATGTGCACCGGAGTGCATGCAAATTCTAGCTTAAAACTAGAAAATCAAGACTAGATTAAACTATGCAAACATGATCCAACTAAAACAAATAGTATATGGATGGAAAGACAATACAAAGATCTACACAACGGCCCCAAGAACAGATCAATCCGACCCCGGGAGGTCAATCAAATCACTAAGCGAAGATGCCCCCGTGAACCTATGTGCAGACCACATGCAGATTTTATGGACAAAATGCTAAAATGATGACAATTTTTAACTAAGCAAATGAGACCCAAATGATGCAAATAAGCTATGGATGGAAAGACAATACAAAGGACTATCCAATGGATCAAAAATCAGTGTAATCAGACATCGGGAAGGCAGTCAAATCACTCATTAAAGATGTACCTGTGAACCTGTCCCTGAGCCTGCCTGCAGAACTTATGCATAAAACTTAAAAGGTTGGATAAGATTAGACTATGCAAATGTTAACCAAATGATACAAATGATATATGGATGGAAAGACAATACAAAGGGCTATCCAACGCAACAAGAATCAGCTCAATCGGACTCCGGGATCAAAAGTTATGCCTCAATGAACACGGCCCTGTGAGCATGCACGCAAGACTGCCAGAAGCCGTGTAACGGTCTACCAAAGGACCGTTACATGCATGTGACGGTCTACTGCAGGACCGTCACACTACCAGAGCCCTTAAAACACCAAAAATAGTTGGAGAATGGAAGAAATATCACCTAAACATGAACATGCACCCACCCAACCTACAAAAGAGCATGAAAACAAGCGTGATGGGCATTGGTGTCCCACCGTGATCGCCAAAAAAACTGTTGATTTATTTTTTTAATTAGATTCCTATCCCGCCCCCTTTAAATACATATATGCATAAACATGTGAATCAAAGACAAGGGGGATGAAAGGATGAGAAATACTAACCGTGATCGCCACCAAGGATTAACAACGCCAAAGGATGAAGACGTGTAAAGAACGGCGTCGTGTACCTTGGAACTTAAAGACTTGATCGCGCTTGAAACGGGGTGCGGGGAACTTGTGAATTCAAACCTCCTCTCCTTCCAGCCGGCTAGAGGAAGAGGGCCTCATGTTGTATTCATGCTCTCCTGCAAAACAAAGATGAAACACAAAGGTAAAAACCCATTAGAACATAAAGTGTAGAAATCTGCCCAAAGTGATAAAATAGCATGAATAAAAGGGGGAGAACGCACCGGGGGAGAGTTTTTAACCCCTATGGAAGGGTGGAAATAATAGGTGGGTGTGTTGTGCATGCATGAGATTTGAAATCACGAGATTTGATTGAGAGAATAGAGAGAAAACGATAATGCAAAACGGAGAAAAATGCATGTGTACCAGAAAGTGTAGAAAACTGTGATGATTTGTGATTTTGAGGAGACTAGAACTAAGAGTGTAGACCATGGAATCAAGCCCAGAAGGATAGAATAGAAAGCCAATACTTCCCTCTTCAAGTCAGGGTCGAAGGATTGAGTCGGCGGTGCAGCATGGCTTCGCCCCACGTCCGGAAAGAGCCCCCCTTCGCAACTGCGAACTGGGCAGTTTTTATAGAGTTTTAGAAGAAAACATCATCTTCTTATCACGATTCCCAGAGATAGAGTCCAAGATAAATAGAGTTCTTTGGATCAAACTCGAGATAATACTAAGGACAAGAGATAGGAACAAACGGGGATCAATTCGGAGGAGGATTCTAGAAGATATGGCTCTTGGAAGGTAGCCCCGGAGCTTAATCTGTAGAGTTTTAGTTGAACTAGGATACTTAAATCCTGATCTTGCGACCCAGATCCTGAGAGATATTGCCAATGAAAATTTGATTCCTATGAACCAAATTCAAGATAATACCAAGGGCTAGAAGTAGGAAAAAACGGGGATCAATTTGGATAAGAATTCAAGAAGTTATGGACTCTTCAAGAGGGCCACGGCGCACAAAAACGGAGCAGAGTCCAGCACGAATTGGACTCTCTGGTGCATGTAACGGTCTATCGTAGGACCGTCAGAGTGATGTAACGGACTAGGGTAGGTCCGTCACACTATGGGCGTTAAACGGGACAATTTCGGGAAAGTTTGGATGTAACGGTCTGCTGTAGGACCGTCACATGTGAAGTAACGCATCTACAGTAGACCTTCACATTGAAGTAACGCATCTACAGTAGACCTTCACATTGATGAAGGTAGATTCCGGGCAGACTGCGCGCGACTTTAGAAATTGAAGCGTATCTCTCAAACGGGGCTGAACTAGACAAAGTGGTAAACATAGAAGTTGTAGATAACTGAGGGAGGAACAACTTTCATGAAGAAAGAAATTTGAGAAAATGATTGGAAGATGGAGAAAATGGGGCTGGAAGAGAGAGGAAAATTCTGGAATGTAGGTGAACAGCACAGCACGCCTGAAAAATGTGAATAGCTCACAAACGGGGCAGAACCGGCCAACGGTGTAGAAGAAGAAATTGTAGATCTTTGAAAGATGAACAACTTTGGTGAAGATAACTTTTTGAAAAGAGAACAATAATAGGGTGAAAAAGAATTACTTTTAGGACTGCACAGTGAGAGAGAGCCGATTACTTGAGGGGAGCTGGCCTAAATGGGCCGAAAGTCGACTTGGAAGCCGGAATTTGACAAGATAAGCTCCGGGGCTATAAGAAATCATGATCTCCAAGACTCAAAGGATATGAAATGGTCAAAATGGGTTTGAAATCCATCCGAGAAAGCTCCAAAACAATGGCTAATTCGGGACATCAAAAATGGTGAATAAGAGAAATGACAACTTGTGGGCTAAAATGGGTGTCAACAGCGGCGAGTAATTTCCCGCGATGGCCGTTTGAATTTCTGTCATTATATTTTTATGCTGCTCTCCTACTTGTCATATTCTCGAGACCGCGGCGAGTCACTTCCCGCAATGGCCGTCTAAATTTTCGTACCCATATTCTATACTGCTTGTATATCTATTATATTCTCGAGGTCGTGGAGGGTTATCTCCCGCAATGGCCGTTTAAATTCCCGTTATCAATATTCTGTGTCATTCTTACATCTTGCTATATTCTTGAGGCCGCGGAGGGTCATCTCCCGCAATGGCCGTTTAATTTCCATTATCTATATTCTATGTCGTTCTTATATCTTGCTATATTCTCGAGGCCGCGGAGGGTCATCTCCCGCAATGGCCGTTTAAATTTCTGTCGTTTATATTACGTGTTATCCTTACATCTTGTTATACTCTCGAGGCCGCGGCGAGTCACTTCCCGTAATGGCCGTTTCAATTTCTGTTACTTAATTTCTGCATTATATTTGTCCCGCTCGCCCCGCCGGAGCAATCTCCCGTGGCGGCCCCTTCTCTTCTCTCTTAATTTCTTTGTGTTGTAGCATAAAGCCCGATAAAAAACAAAAGGAGCCCGCGCGCTCCGCGTCTTCGTTCCTCGAACCGTGTGACGTCACTCACAGTGCCGTGTGCATGTGGGCGCTGCCCACCTATTGATCTTTCAACTTTGTTTACTCCTCCTCCCCCCAATGCCCAACTCCACAAGATGTGGTTTCGATCCTCTGATCCATTCTTCGATTGAATCTTCCCCGATTTGTTCCCCATGCAACTACCTCCTCCCCCGTCTTCTTCCTCCTCTTGTCTTGTGATCACCTCCGACCTCCAAAAAAAATGCCAATTTTAAAACGGAGGTTTCAATGGAAGATTGCACTGTTTTCAGTCCTTCCTCTCCCCAGGGGCACGAGACCCTTGCTTCTTTCCCCTTAGACTTCTTATCTCCTAGGTTAGATGTACAGTGTGCAGAGTCTCCTAGGTTAGTAGAGTAAGTTGGGGGTAGAGTCTAGTTCGAGTCTAGTCAGCCCATCCTCGTCTGCGGTGCACCCTGTGATGCGCCATCCTAAATCCATCCCCGATAGGTTTTTGCAAGATTTGGCCGAGAGGTGCCATGCCCTTCTGAGATGCCCTGAGTTTGTAGAGACCGCAATTGTTTTGGAAGATGATGAGGAATTAGAAGGGGTATGGAGCAATGACGGATTAGGTGTATATGAAATTGTAGACCAGAAGGATCCAGCCAAGGATGAGGAAAGCGAGGTGGATGACACTGCCGACTTGTACGCACAAGGTTTGAAGAGGTTTGATGAACAGTCATCGGCAGTAGATGAACCCACTAAAGAGATTAATCTTGGAACAGAAGAGGATCCCAGGCCCATACTTATTTCTGCTAATCTCCCTCCTCAGGCTGAAGAGGAGCTCATCAAGGTTTTGAGGGAGTACATCGATTCTTTTGCCTGGTCCTATGAGGACATGCCGGATCTTGACCCCACATTAGTTGAACACCGATTGATTCTTAAACCAGGGGCAACACCCATTAAGCAAAAAGCAAGAAGATTCCACCCACAGATGGCCTTAAGAATTAAGGAAGAAGTCGATAAATTGCATAAGGCCATATTTATTAGAGTTGTTTTATATCCGCAATGGGCGGCGAACATAGTCCCAATAATGAAAAAGGATGGTAAAATTCAGATTTGTATCGATTTCAGGGACTTAAATAAGGCATGTCCGAAAGATGATTTCCCGCTTCCTCACATTGATGTATTAGTTGATAACACTGCTGGGTATGAGGCCCTCTCATTCATGGATGGTTATTCCGGATATAACCAAATCCGCCTTGCTCCTGAGGATCAAGAGAAGACCTCTTTCACCACGCCCTGGGGCACATACTGTTATGTTGTTATGCCATTTGGATTAAAGAATGCAGGTGCTACTTATCAGAGGGCAATGATGGCTATCTTCCACGACATGATGCATGTCTACTTAGAAG
The DNA here is from genome assembly GCA_022559845.1 of Amorphophallus konjac. Taxonomy (NCBI): domain Eukaryota; kingdom Viridiplantae; phylum Streptophyta; class Magnoliopsida; order Alismatales; family Araceae; genus Amorphophallus; species Amorphophallus konjac. The sequence goes on along the minus strand of CM040119.1, from coordinate 22,092,225 downwards.
CTTACGTGGATGACGTTATGGTAAAGTCGAGGTCTCAAGAAGAACACCCTGCCATTCTAGCCAAAGTGTTGCAAAGGGCTAAGGAATATAAATTGAAGATGAATCCAAAGAAATGTGTGTTTGGAGTTGCATCAGGGAAGTTACTCGGGTTTATAGTTAGTAAACGGGGGATTCAGATCGATCCGAATAAAGCAAAGGCCGTTATGGAGATGCCGCCGCCTAAGAACATCACCTAGCTCAGAGGTTTAATCGGGCGTTTACAATTCATCAGGATATTCATATCTCAACACTCGCAAAGATGCCGCCCATTCTATGAATTATTAAAGGTGGGAGCAAAATTTGAATGGAATGAACAATGCCAAAAGGCCTACGAAGATCTTAAGGTCTATCTTTCTAATCCCCCGGTTCTACAACCACCCGTCCCTGGGAAACCCCTGATCCTATACATTTCTATGATTGAGGACTCCCTAGGAGCTGTCCTGGCTCAAGTAGACGATGAAGGAAGGGAAAGGGTAGCATACTACCTTTCGAGGTTGTTTAATCCCGCTGAATCCAAGTATACTGCCATGGAGAAGACCTACGCAGCACTAGTATGGGTAGCTCAAAAGCTCAAATATTATTTTCTTGCCCATGAGGTCAAGCTGATCTCTAAAATAGACCCCATTCGTTATCTTTTAGAAAAGCCTGTCCTTTCTAGCCGGTTAGCTCGCTGGCAGAGTTTTCTCTCCCAGTTCGATATCACCTTCATCGTCCAGAAAGCAATCAAGGGGTATGCCATTGCTGAGCATCTTGCTCATTCTCCTATCCCTCGCACGGATTCAATCCAGGATGAGTTTCTCGATGAACACTTGGCAGTAATCACTCATCTTCCTTTTTGGTCACTCCATTTCGATGGTGCTCTCAATTCCCAGGGCAGTGGAATCGGCACCGTTCTCCTCACTCCGGAAGGGGTGACCATCCCTATCGCTTATCAACTCTCATTTTCTGTCACGAATAATATAGCCGAGTATGAGGCTCTCCTTGCTGGTCTGAAGCACGCCTACCTCTTGGGCGCACGATACCTTAACATCATAGGAGACTCTCAATTGGTGCTGCATCAAGTTCTGTCAACTTACCGCACCCGTGACCCTAAGCTTAAGCCCTATCAAGATCTGGTCACGCTCTTGGCTAGGCAATTCCGGAAGCTTATCTATATTCACACTCCTCATTCTCAGAACATCCTGGCTGATGTGCTTGCATCACTCGCTTCTTTCCTTTTATTTCCCCTCAGTCACGCCACTGAGACCATTGTGGTCCAACGGTTGGACGCCCCTTCTCTTCAGGATCCCTGGTTCGACAACCTTAGGAAATCTGTAGAAAGGAAGGTAGAAAGGGAAGAGGTGAGAGAAGTTTCATTAACTGAGCTTGAGGAGATCATAGAAGAAGAAGAGTTGCCGTGGTATTATGAGATTGAGCAGTATTATAGGGATGGTTCATTTTCGGAGACGGCAAATGTCGAGCAGCGAAAGGCCATTAGAAGAGTCGCCGTAAGATACATGATTGTTGCTGGAGAATTGTATAAGCGGTCTCTCAATGGAGTTCTAATGAGGTGTCTAGATGACGATGAGGCTTGGAAGGTTGTGGAAGCAGCTCACTCCAGCGAGTGTGGAGGGCACGTAAATGGGTAGGCGTTGGCGAAGAAGATTCTTAGACAGGGCTATTACTGGCCAACCCTAGAAGAAGAGTGCTCCACCTATGTCCGTAGGTGTCTTCAATGCCAGCTCCATGCTAACAAGATCCATGCTCCTACTTCTTCTCTCCATCCTCTCTCTGCTCCCTGGCCATTTTCCATGTGGGCCTTTGATATCATCGGACCTCTCGGTGACCCGAATTCCGTAGTCAAGCAGAAGTCCTTCATTCTGACGGCTACATAGTACTTCACCAAGTGGGTAAAAGCTGAAGCCTGTGCAGAAATCAAAGCCACCACAGTATGCCGCTTCATCCTGAAGAATATCATCTCGTGGTTTGGAGTGCCAAGTGATATCGTCACCGACAACGGGCCTCAATTCGTTTCTCAAGAACTCTGGGACCTCTGTAAGAAGTTTAATATATCATTGCATCATTCATCACCATACTACCCACAAGGTAATGGCCAGACTGAGGCCACAAACAAAACCCTTCTTAAAATCATCAAGAAAACATGCAAGTCACACAAATTTGCTGATTGGGCCGATAAACTGGTAGAAGCTCTATGGGCTTATCGCACCTCCGTCCGTACTCCCACGGGGCAAACTCCTTTTCCTCTCACCTATGGGATGGAGGCGGTACTCCCATACGAGATTCTGATCCCTTCCCTAAGGGTGCAGCTGGACAAAGAACTTAATCTCGAAAAGCATCGAGAGGTGTTGCTAGTCCAACTGGAACTCTTAGACGAGAAGAGGCTTAACGTGGCCAATCATGTTTCGGTTTATCAAAAATGTGTCTCGCGGTATTTCCAAAAGAAGGTTATCGAAAGAAAATTCAAAGTGGGTAACATGGTTTTGAAATGTAAATTTATCAGATCAGCAGGTCACATGTCTAAGCTGCAACCCAACTGGGAAGGGCCGTTTGTAGTTAAGGAAGTCTATCCAGGTAATGCGTATCGTCTAATCAACGCAGAGGGTGAGGAATTGTCGCATCCGTGGAATGGGCTATATCTAAAATGCTTTTATCCATAGAGTCAAGCCAGCGATAGCCCGGCGACGGGGTGTGCCTTCACCTGATCGCAAAAGGGGGATCCCCGGTTCAATATTTCATACACGACCGCCCGTGGTTCGATTTTTATCTTTTGCGCAACATCGTCTCTCCCTTGGCCATGCTTAGGGGAGGGTGAAGATCCTTGATTCTCTTCTCTCTTGGCTGAAAATAAGGGCAAGTGGTGATTAAGGGGGCGAGAACTGATCTAGACCCCCCCCCCCCCCCCCCGATAAAAGAGGTCTCAAATAGGGGCAGTCCGTCATGACCTTACTCCGCAGGTTAAAAAAGTCAAAAAAAGACTAAGAAAAGAAATGGAGAAAGGAAGGGGCAAAAATCAAAGCTAAAAGCTCACCTAAAGCTCGAAGCTCTCAAAAGTTTGAAAGTCCCCAAATAATAAAACTAGACATGGCAAGAGTGGCAGTACAGTTTCCCCGCGGGACGTTATGAGCCCGGTCGTATGCGTGCCTAGAGCGAATGTAGGTTCGATGACGGACACAAAGTCCCGGCGCAACAGACCAAATTCTTTAAAAGGAGGGGTTGTGACAAGAACTCAAGCCCTAAAAACCTCTATACCTACCGCCAGCTTTTCTGCTAAATCTTGTTTTATTTTTCAAGGAATGGATCCCACTCCAGGTATGGCCTCAGTAGAGACACCATTAAGCGAGATTGGCCCCAGGCCACGGGCAGTCCCTTTTAAGCACGTGTTGGACCTGGGAGACCCCTAGTAAGATGGGAGGTTCCCCGTTATTAAGTTTAAGCTGGTTTCAAAACTCCAAAAAAAATCAAATATTTCAAAACAAAAAAAAGTAAATATTTCAAAACAAAAAAGTAAATATTTCAAAAACCTTAAAAAAAAGTAAATACTTCAAAAATCTAAAAAAATCAAATATTTCAAAATCAAATATTTCAAAAAAAACTCAAACAAAAATATCCAAACATTCCAAAATCCAAAAAAAAAATTAATTTTCAAAATTACAAAAAAGGGGGGGTTTATGATTTGCATCCATAGCATCCATTGCATTCATTGTCATTTTGTTTACCTATTTAATAAGGCTTACCCCCTTGACCAAAAATCAAGAACTGGTCATTTCCTAACTTACTACAGGCAAGGGGTTAAGCCTAAAACAGATTTAATATGTCTTTCTTTTGCATTTGTGTGTATACAGGGGCAGGTTGAAGTTGAAGATTCAGTCAGTCCGTGACCGCGTACATTCTGGAATCATATCCCAACTCACTCATTCACACCGACAAAGCCCAAACTCAACTCAAATCAAATCATCAGCTTTATTCATTTCAAATTCTCTAAGCACAAATCTCTACATCAATCATGAAGAACAAAGGAAAATCACTCAGTCCTCCGCTGGGCATCCCCGCGGGGACATATCTCTCTCAACTCTCTAACATAGGCCTGGCGAGTCGTCGCGATCTCTGCAACCTTTGCTGGTAGGGCAAGCACCATGCTCACCTCCCACATGATCAGGGCACTCCTGACCGCCCGCTCGTCCTCCTCCGTACCGATCCTCCTTGCCTGGAGTGCGGGAAGGTGGGGTAGTGTTGGTAGAACTGTCTGGGGTAGTCCAACCTGTAGGTAGCACCGGTGCGGGCTGTACATCGCCAGTGCGGTGTCGCTCACGAGCCTCAAGTCTAAGCCCGGCCTCCTGGGAACTCTGACGGTGGTGTCACGGAGGAAGTTCGGGCGCATCACGAACCAATCCAGGGGTAGCCTGTTGATGTGCAGTCGCCACTCATCCCTGGTCTTCTTTTCTGCTGTCCTGCACTCTACCTGCGGAGAGAATCTGAACGCGCCACCTATGAAGAAGAGGGGGTGGCTCCCGAAGATCCTGCTAGCTGAAGTGACATCCTCCTTATAGATGAATTTCATCCTAACACCCATCCAACACTCTAGAAGGATCATAGAGCCAAATAGGGGACCTCCTAAGGCTACTGAGGTGAGGCCCTCGTACAAGTAGGCAAGGATTGCCTGGGAGATGGAAAGTCCCTGCCATAGGCCGCTAATGGTGCTAAGAAGGGGAGTCTCTAGCATATGGTCAACTGAAGGAAACAAGATAGCCCCGCACAAGCAAATGGACGCAGCCTTAGCTATGGCTTCATCCCACCCACACTTGTTCCTGTAATGCTCCACTACCCACTGGCTAAGAGGAAGAAGGTGAATCTGACGTGGGCCTACGAAAGTGTGGACATCCCTGCTGTCTGGTATGAACCCTCCCAAGATAAGCCTAGGATCTGTAGGGGCAACAGTATGACACACTGAGTCTTCCCCTCCCACCTGGGACCTGGGTAAAGAGAAGTAGGTCTCTACCTCCTCCAGTAGGATAGTGGCCTCAAATGATGAGAATATGAATGTATGGGTCTGTGGGTGCCAGATTTCTACCAAGGCTGAGATGCTGTGCCAATCAAAGGAAAGCTTTGGGTAGTTCTGACCCAGTACTAGGAGAGGTTGTAAGTGCCAAGATCTCAGGATGGATGTCACTCCTAGGGGCAAGGCGCGGACCATGGGAGCCAACCACTTCAAGGTGGAATACCGCCTGGGGCCAAGGAGGAGCTGAGGTGGGATGAAAGAAGATGGAAGAAAAGAGAAAGGAAGGAAAAGCATGTAAGTAAATGAAAGAATTGAATTAAATGAAATCATGATTAACTTACCTCTCTCAGAGGGCTCGAGCTGAGATGTCGTGGCATTGTGGTCAATCGTTGGAGCACTTCCCGCTCCTTCCTGGCCGGCTTTGGCCCTTCAAAAGATGCTCCCTCCATGGAACTCCCCTCTAGGGCCCTCTTCATGATGATTTGGTGATGAATAGCAAAAGTTTCAAGACTTAGAAGGAGGAGGATGTATGAATCACGAATTTAGGCTCCCCCCTCCTACTTATAGAGCTTGTTAGGAAGCCTAGGTCTCTTGAGATCGGGGTTGGATAAGTCTAGGGAAAGTTAAGATGAGGTTGGATGAGTTTAAAGTAGTTTGCCCTCGGGTTAAGGACTCTCCAGGAGACTCCCATTCAAGTTCGCAGGATGCCCCTTTGGACGGTCTCACGATAGACTGCCTATATCATTGAGCGGCCCGTGAAGGACCGTTTATCATCTTTCAAAGAGTTCGAGGGCAGGAGTTTAAGCGGCCTGAGTTAGACCGTTTGTCTTCTTATGCGGCCTATGGTAAACCGTTCAACATTCAGAACGGTTAATATAAGACCGTTTAATATCTCCTTGGAACGGTCTATTATGGACTGTGTATTACTTTGAACGGCCCACTGAAAACCGTTCTTATGATCTAAAGCCCTTGTCCAGCGAGTTGTGCACCTGTCCAACTAGTAGTCGTGATGTCTCTCATCTCATTCATTGGCTATCTCTCATCTCATTCATTGGCTATCTCTCATCTCACTCATTTGGCATCTCTTATCTCACTCATTTGGCATCCCTTATCTCACTCATTTGACGCCCTCATCTCACTCATTTGACGCCCTCGTCTCACTCATTTGACGCCCTCATCTCACTCATTCGTGTCACACCCATAGTCGTGTCTCACCCGTAGTCGTCGTCTCTCACTCACACACTCGTGTCGAGTCAGTAGTCGCATTCATCCATCCATCCATTCATTCATTCATAGAAATAGACAAAAAAGCATATCACTATCACTATCATATCATATCATGTATACAAAGTAGAGTCACAAGTACAAGAGTCAAGCCTGACCCTCTCCCTCCTGATGGTCGCTGTCGCCTCCTCCCTCCAACCTCTTCGATGGTGGGGCCATCGGAGAAGTCACCTCGTCTCGGCGGCGCCACCGTCTCTCGTCCTCCTCGTTCCTCTACCGGCCAGAGGAACCCGTCAGGTAAGTCCTGAAAGAACCATGGGTCCTGCTTGGAGCACCGCTCCTCGACCTCTGGCTCATCTCCAGGAGGATCTCCACCTGGCCCTCCAGCCTCGAGACCTGACGCTGGGCCTGCTCAGCCTCGGTCCTGTAGCGCTCCGTCTCGGTAGCGCTGGCTCGAAGACGCTCAACCTCAGCTCGTAGGAGTGCCATCTCAATGGTATCGTCTGGTCTACCCTGTGCAAGCTCCTCTCGCAGTCGGGCGGTCTCCTCCCTCAAATGCGTTGCCTCCTCCCGAGCCGCTACCCGGCTCTGCTCCAGCTCTGCTCTAAGACGGGTCAGCTCGGATGTCTGCATGCACATATCATGGTCAATCAATTGCATTTCATACATTTCATAAGCATAAATAGCAAGGGAAATGTAGTGATTTTGCGTACCCTCTCGGTGAGCGCCACCTCGGCCGCCTTGGCATGCGCTACCATCCGAGTGAAGTCGGCCTCCCGCTCGGCCCGATCTGCAAGAGTCTGGGTAGAAGAAGAAGAAGGAGCATTGGCTCCCTGTCGCTGGGCCCCCTCGGCACGCTGCATCCAAAACTCCAAGTCAGTCACATACATAGTCATAATCATAAGCATTTGCATAATTTAGAGAGTTTAGGGTTTAGAAATCTCACCAGTAAGGCCAGGGCCTATCGGGCCTCGTCCTGCTCCCTGATGGTGGAGTGCAGGAGCCCCTACAGCTCCGCCAGTCATCCCTTAGGGTCAATCTGCATTTAGAAGTTCAAGTGTTAGTGCATCATCATATAGAAAGCATAAACATAATAAGTAGAGTTTGGGTTTAGAAGTCGTACCGGTCGGTGGACACCCCGGAACACCTGGTCCCGTAGTGTCTAGCATACGTGGTGTAGTACGCTAAGTCGCTCTCTGCTCAGGCGGTCACCACTCGCCCGAGAGCTGTCCAGTCAGCCACCTGCGTAGCATTCCTCGCCATCCAATCAAATGCTACTGCCAGACCCCGAGTGGTCCTCGTCACGCGCTCCCCCGCCATCTCAGGCGCCGGGAACTCCACCGTGGGCTGATGGACCCTGATGGTCCTCATCACCAATCTGTAGTGCTGTGGCTCCACCACATTCATGCAGTGAAGCCACACATCTCGTCTGGCAAAAGAGAGGGTGCAACCACCCAAGGCTGACCCTCCTGGTCCTCCTCTGTGTAAGGTGTTCACCGTACCTGCAAGAAATAGAAAGTCACATCAGCATCATCATCATATAAGAATTGCATTTAATTAAAGAGTCTGAGTTTAGAAGCATACCGAAGCAAACGGTAGAGCGTCCAGGTCGTCCTGCAGCTCTCGGACCTGTCGTCTCAAGGCTGCAGTCTCTCGAGGTGTTGTCCACCTCCGGGTGATCGGCAGGAGCCCAGGACGGGTCTCCTCGCCTATACCTAACCCACATAGGTGTACATAGGCCCACACCTGCATCACAGTGTTGTGTCAGCATTTAGGAAGCATATAGAGTTGCATAATTAAGTCTAGGGTAAGAGTCATACCTAGAGTAAGGGGGAGAAGCCCCCGAGCATCGTCTGATGGGCCGTCGAACTCAGCATGTCGAACAAGAACGCAAGGACTGCTGCTCCCCACGCGTAGTCGCCCACGTGGCTCAGCTCCTCGAGGAAAGGAAGGAACCGACAGCTCATCACGTCTGCCCTGGTGGAGAAGAGGAGTCGCCCGAACATCAGCATCAGGAATTGCCGTAGCACTCTGTCCGCCTCTACCCCCGGCCCCGTAGCTACCCTCGGCCGCACCAGCTCCACCAGCCGCTGCAAGTGCTCCTCCGGCCGCTCGCCAACTGCAACTCCCGCCCATCGTAATCCCAGGCTGTCCTAGAGACTAGCCCAGGGTAGGAGGGTCGACTGCCTCTTGGGGCGCCGCAGCTCTAAGCCCAGCAATCCCCGAGCCATCGCCCGGTAGTAGGGAAAAGTGGTCCCGCTAACCGGTAGCCCGTGCACTCGAAGGCCAGTGAGCCTGGCCACATCCTCCAGTGTGGGGACCATATGGCCCCACGGGAAGAGGAACGTCCGACTCACTGGATCCCAGCGGTCTTGTAGGGCGTAGAGCAGAGCTGTGTCGAACCGACACACCTCAATGCTCAGGAATGGGGTGAACCCCATGGCAGCCAACCGCTCCCTCTGAAAGTCCGGCAGTGCTAAATACACTGCACGGACCTGCAGCCACGAGGTGCGGGTCCTACACTTTCCCTGCATTCATTCATTCATTTTAAATGCATTTTAGTAATTTATTTAAGCATTTTACTTCATATATAAATAAAATCATCAAGGTTTAACTCTCTCTCAGAAAAGCGGTCTCCCACAGGCCACTCATCCCTTTGAACGGTCCCATGTGCACCGTTCTAATCCCATGTTCTGTGTTTTGAACGGGCTAGCATTGCCCGTTCTTATCTTCAACGGGTGAGCACGCACCGTTCTTCCCTCAGGTTTCTTAGTTTCAAACGGCCACTCCTGGGCCGTAGGAAGGTTGGGCGGTCCTATAGGGACCGCGTTGTTCTTTGTTGACAGGGTGTTGAACGGACCAATGTGGCCCGTTTGTCGTTTGTACGGTGAGCCTTTCACCGTCCTTACTTGGTTCGGTTCTAATGCTATGTGAATTTGAACGGCTACCCCTGAGCCGTGTGGGTTATGGGCGGTCCAATGCGGGCCGCATGTTTCAGTTTGGGCGATTTATTTAAAACCGCTCAACCGTCATCTTCCCCGACGACGGTGAGGGTTTTCCCACCGGAAGGGAGGCCACCGTTGCCCCCACACCGGTCTCTGAGCACCCTAATCCCCCTAAAAGAATCCTAGGACTAACGTGCATATATTAAAAATTGAAAAATGGCTAGGGGGGCCCTACCTCGGCGTCCCGGGTCGCCTTCACCTTCACCGTGGGTTCGCCGACAGGTTCCTCCGACGCTTCATCACCTCCGGTGTCGGCAGCAACCGCTGTAGTTTCTTCCCCCTCCGGTTCGGGCACGGCCACGGCAAGCTCCTCACCTCCGGCCTCCTCTGCAGCGGCCACCGGCGGTGACAGTGGCGGCATTTCCTCGACCGTCGGTGGCGGTGAGGGTTCCTCGCCGGTCGCCCGGTCTCGGGCCGCCTGGTGCTTGGTCCTCATCGCGATGGAGAGGCGAGAGATGGGGAGACGAGAGAGGGAGTTGGAGAAATTGAGAGAGTGGGAGATTGGAATGGGAATGGGGGTTGTGTGGCTTTCCTTCGTTCTCTCTCCACCGTCGATTATGGTGAAGGGAGATGAAGGGTTTTAGTTTTTCGAAGTTGCAAAGGTTAAACGGTCTAACAATAGACCGTTCTTCATTTGAACGGTTGCTATGTGACCGTTCTTCGTTAACGGTATGCTGCTTTTAAGTCGGTTCAAATTCCATGCATAGACGGTTAAGTCCTAGCCGTTCTTCAGTTTGGGCGATTTTCATTTGACCGTGCATATTTAAATAAACATTCTTGCTGATTATTTTTTTGCACTTGGTGTTAATTGATGAAAATGATTATTTTATGGTGTTATTAGAGATCTTGTTAACAATTTTATGTGCAGCATCAAACTTTCACTTGCCGTTTCACCTGCACAGGTAAGTCAGGTATGGCTTTCTAACCCTATCACTCTTATTGCATTACTATATGGTATTATAGTATATTATCTCGAGAACCAGTTGGTTGCTCGCGTGTTCCAAGATCTGATGTTCCCCTTTAACAAAAATGATGATGATCCGAATTCACGCGTTTAATCTTCGGATAGGCCGTTAGGTTGGGATGTCATGGGGAGGATGGTTCTATCCTGCATGTTGTGGTTGCGGATGGCATCTTGACTCTGATTTTCCCAGCCTAGCAATATTATTCTCGAGTATTTTATATTTTAATCTTTCTTTGCATTTGTTTTAACGATTTCTTTTATTTTAGCCCAGCATACATCATAGGCATCCTTTTGAGCATTAATGCCCCATGGTTTGCTTGAAGAATGTCTCACCAGCGATGGTTAGCTGTGCGTTCAGTGTTTGAGTAAGAGGAACAAATTCCACTCTGAGTTGGAAGGTTCTCTTTGGTCAATTCGCTTGGTTTGGTTGATTAAGAGGTCCCCGTCTGGAGCTTTAGCATGTTTCCTTTACTTTTGTTGTCTGCTTCTGGCCTCCTCATTGGACCGCGGGATTGTGTCCCCCATGAGGTTGGTCTTATCGATTTGTTTCATTTCGTTTAGTTTAGTTCCTCCAGGCTGGTGTCACTTTTGGTTTTATCATTCCTTGCATTTGGTTCAGAGTTTTTCGGAAGATTCCTGTCACTTGTTGGTAAAAATGGGTGTCATTTTACCTTAACGCCCACTTTCCGGTCCACTCCGTTGCATTTCCGCTTCATCTCCATGTTCCATGTCACTTTCGCTTCACCTCCGCTCGCTCCCCTGCAAAGAGGACGTTAAGGAGGGGCATCTGTTGACACCTATTTTTTACCGATGAGTTGAGTCGTTCCTCTTACTCCCATTTTTTGATGCCTCGAGTTGTCCATAGCTCGTTGGGACTATTTTCAGGCACGTTTTGGGCCAGTTTTATGGATAGCCTCCCTCCCTGGCTAGGTTTGTTTTAATTCTGGGCTTAATGGGCCTTAGTTTTTTGTTGATTGAGTTTTTCTATGAGTTTCAAGCGCCCATATACATGTACAGTTCATCTCAGGCCGCCCAATCAATGTGCGGTTGCCTGTGGACCATCCATATATTTTGGAATATTTTGGTTAATTTTTTGAATTTCCACCGACAAGCATTTATGCGATCCTCCCATAGCCGTTCAACATGATGGACGGACGGATGGTAGCCGCTCGTCTCTCAAAGTCCTGCGCTTGGCGACTGTCTCAGATAATTATCCAATTAATCTATTTATCACCGACAAGGCTAGAATGGTTTGTCTTTGGCCGCTCTACCTTTGAACGGTCTCATCTGAGCCGTTCATGTATGAGAGTCCAACGGTGAACTATTCGGCCGGTTTAATGGATAATTTGGATTATTTTGTGAATTGTTGAATTTCCACCGCTAGGGTTGGACGGCCCGGAATGGACTGCCCATATGGATGTGTGGTCTATCGTTAGACCGTTCATCTGCTCGATTGCTAAAGATTCAACAAATTTTCTCTCTCCTCGTGGATTTATCCCCAACTTTATCCAGCCATTTCTCCATGAATCCTCAACCATTTCGAGTGCCGTTTCTTCCAGATGAAAGATATTTGAATTATCTTCATCTTTTGTTTGATGATCTCGACCTGAAAATGCTTTTAAACCCTAATTTTGACCTAGGACTTTAGGTGCTATATAAATAGACCCTAAAGGTCGGGTTTGAAAGGGGGGGATTTTTGGTCGACGGCGAAGCCCTGCCGCATTCTTGAGTGACCTAGCACCAAGGAGGGAGGTTTTCCACGTCCATATAAGCCTCCGGTTCAGGGTGTAGTCTAGTTTTTAAGTCTTGTGTGTTTGATAGGTTTTGTCCATTTTTTTCATTGCATGCATCACTCTTCTCACTTTCTCCCCACATTTTTCTTCACCTTCATTTCCATGCACACACCCACCCACGTTTGTGACACCCTAGGGTTTTAAAATCCCTCAGGTATCCCCTTTTCCACTTATTCATGTTCATTTCTTCTTATTTTGGCATTTACTACACTTTTCAGTTCTAATCTTGGGTTTCTTCTGTCTTCTTCACATCATTTTTTTGCAGGTCAGCAATCCCTAGCACGAGGCCCATCCCCTCTGACCGGCCGGAGAGGGTGGAGGTTGGACCCTTTGTAACTTCTGGCATGGTGGTCTTGCGCGGTTCTATACCATCCGTTCAAGGAGACGTGCGGTGCTACCTGGACCGTCCTTCTTCTTCCTGCGGTCGTGATAGGGCCGTTCAACTGCCAGGAGTGCTTCATCCCGCATCCTCTGTAGCGTTCTTAAATGGTCTATCGTGAGATCGTGCATCTTATAGGTGGTTCTTCCTGAGCCGTATATCTTTACAGTGATGTAGGTCAGGCGAGTACCTCTCCCTCTTTCCAAGGTACGGCGTGTTCATCACGTTCGACGCCTTGGTGGCGATCACAGGTTTTTTATTCCTCCCTTTCCCTCTATCTTCGTTCATTTCCCATGTTGGATGTGGTAGGATAGACATGGGAAGGCATTAAAAGAATGGACGGGAGGATAAATATGTCTACATCTTGGACCTTCTATCCTTGGCTTGAAAACCTTCTTTTTATTTAACTTTTCACCACCTATCTGAGGCTGAGAATAATGCAACTTGCTCAGTTGCTTCTTGCACTCCGCTTCTGAATGACCCAGTTTATGACACGAAGCACATAGGTGAGGTACCCTATGATAGTTCACCTGCTGCCAGTACCCTTCTCCATCCAAGTCTATCCAAATCCTCTCTTTCTTTGGTGCAGAGAGATCTAGTTCGACACAAACAAGGGCCTCCGAAGTGTCAGACATAGCTATAGTTTTGTCATGTATTCTCAACACCGGACCAATATTTCCAACTATAGATTTCAAGCAATCTACATGGTATAAGTTGGCCAACAACCCAGGAAAACCTAGCCATACCGGAGCCAAAGCAGGATCGACATCAAAATTAAAATCCGGTGTCCATCGAAAAAATCTGAACAAGCATCCCTTGATATAGAGATTCTTCTGTAGAAGGATCTTTAGAAAGTCCTCTTCACAACCCATCCGCAGGAGAAGATGTCGTTGATTCAATCTACTGATGACAAAGTCCAAGGAAAACGCCAATCTCTGGGACAAGCCGATTTTTATCTCTGGGATCGCTGGTCTTCCGTAAGAGCATTTTGCAACTATGGCAAAACGCATATGATGTAGAGATGCTTGAATGTCGGCCTGAGTGAAGAACACCACCGGCTCACCTTGGTCTGTAAAGGATGGCACTTTTATTGGGATCTCCGTCTTGGCTTTGTGGCTAGTCGACATCAACATCTGTGCATAAGTCCGTCGAGGTCCCATGGTAGATATCAAAGGATTACAACCTTCTTGTACACCTTCATACACAAGTGCGGGGGGGAGGCTCTCCCCCCTTGCCATTCATGGCCGGCAATGCCCAAAACCCTCACAGATCTTCTTCTCCGGTGGCTCTCTCTTCTCGCCACTGCCTCTACAATGCCCTTACGTGTAATTACCTCAGTTTCCTCTCTTCTCCTTCTTCTAAAAGAAGATTCCCATGGGTCACTCACATATTTCTAGTCGTGTTGGAATAATTGGTACGTCGATCAGACTGATATTTTAGATATTGGACTCTCGAACCCGACTTCTTATGTTTTCAACTTAACTTAATTTGTAAATATTTGATTTGAACATCGAGGATAATCTGGTAATCCGATTTGAATTCCGTCAGCTCTCACGGGTCACTCATGCATCTCTGGTCGTGTTGGAATAATCAGCACATCGATTGGACCAGTATTTCAAAAATTGGACCCCCAAACCTAACTTCTTTAGTTTTCAACTTAACTTAATTTTTAAATGTTTGATTTAAGCGTTGAGCTTAATCTGGGAATCCAATTTGAATTTTGTTATCTCCCACGGGTCACTCACATATCTCCAATCATGTTGGAATAATCGACATGTTGATTGAACTTGTATTTTAGATATTGGACCCCTGAAACTGACTTCTTTGGTTTTCTACTTAATTTCTAAATAGGAGATTTGAGCGCTCAGCCTAAACTGGGAATCCGGTTTAGATTCCATCAGCTCTCACAAGCCACTCACATATTTCTAGTCATGTTGGAATAATCGGCACGTCGGTCGGACTAGTATTTCAGATATTGGGCCACTGAACCCAACTTCTTTGGTTTTCAACTTAACCCGACTTCTTTGATTTGAGCACCGAGGCCAAACCAAGAATCCAATTTGGATTCCACCAGCTTCCTGTTGCCCCCTCTCTTAGGTTTAAACTGAGCAACATTATAAATGGAACAAGATATTTTCTCTGCATCCTCTTTCTAATATAACATACAATGGTTAGGGCACGCATCTATCTTCACGTATCTAAGCCCTAGATCATTGACCATCTTCTTGGCACGGTAGAAATTTTTAGGCAACTTCTCGTCTCGAGACAACATGCTCTTGATGGCGAGGAGGAGACGGTCAAAACAGCTCTCATTAATGTGAAATTTCAACTTCAAATTCAGCAATTATGACACCGAAGACAATTGAGTGTGATTTTGACATCCAAGCCACAATGTCTCATCAACATCTCTTAATAATTGATAAAATCTTCCGGCTATGTTGTTTGATGCTCCTTCGTTATATCATTGTTCTTGATGAACATTAATTCTAGGACCAACTGCAGAATGCAATTCAAGACCTACCGCATAAAAAACTATATCCAAGTACGTGCTTGTGTCTTCAACATTGGCTTGCTTGTACGACCAAAAAGTCTCACCATTTTCAAACCAGTTCATATAATCTGGCATGAACCCTTTATGGTACAAATGATGCTCAACTTCATATGTTGAATAGAACCTCAAGTTCTCACATTTTGAATAGGGACATCGAATATGACCCTTATCATCTATTACACTTGGATTCCTAGATGCAAATTCAATGAAGGTTGATACTCCATCTTTGAACTCCTCAGACACCACCCCACCAACTGTTCTACGATACATCCATCGTTGATCTACAGACATTTTTCCTACACTAACTCAACGTTAATCGCCATTAAACATAAGCCCGACCCTTTCCTCACATCGTTCGGTACATACA
This sequence comes from Amorphophallus konjac, assembly GCA_022559845.1. Taxonomy (NCBI): domain Eukaryota; kingdom Viridiplantae; phylum Streptophyta; class Magnoliopsida; order Alismatales; family Araceae; genus Amorphophallus; species Amorphophallus konjac. The sequence continues at coordinate 22,076,907 of CM040119.1, read as the reverse complement.
ATTTCAATGGGAAGCGATGATTATTTAGATTATCACTTTTTAACCCATCCATGAAGGTTTGATTGCATGATCACTTACTATATGTGTTGTATAGTTTGCTAAAAATTTTGGCAGTTGCTCTCCACACTTCTCCAGTATACCAAAAATATTGATTGATTATAAAATTTTCTTAAACACTTATTAATAAGTGGTTACGAAAATACTCTAAATCAATAAAGATATACCAGAGAAGAGTGAGAAGATGTAATCAAAATTTTCAACAAACCATATAGACACATATAGTAAATGACCACCTAAGTGCGATCAAACATTCACAGACTGTCCGAACGGGACAATTCAAGACTTTGAGATAGATATATACGTTCTCATTGGGAAAATGAGAAGAGATACATCAATCCCAAAGTCTTGAACAAGAAGGTTCATTGACACTGGCTTAACATGCTCTCCTGAGGTGTGCGTAATGTTATGTTATACCCACACATCTCAGCTCATATGGAACACCCTATATAATTAAATAACATAAAATTAAAGAACATCTCACTTATCATTATGCATACATCGAATTAAACAACATGTAATTTAAACAATATTAAAATAAAGAACTTCATAACTAAATAATGTAAAATTGTGTATAAATATAAGAAGCGGCCATTGAGATGACACAAATAAATTTTCCAAAAAAAACATACCCCCTCCCTCTCTTGAACCCCCCCTCCGGAACCCACCGTACCCCTCCTTCTCTGTGTCTGTCTCCCGAAACCTACCGTACCCCCTCCCCTCCTCACCGTACCCCCTCCCTCTCTACCTTCTCTTTGTCTATCTCCCAAAACCCTTCCTCCCCTCCCCACCTTGCCCCCCTCCCTCTCCTGAACCCCCCTCCCCTCCCCACTGTGTCCCCCCCATCCCCTCCTCACCATACCCCCCTCCCTCTCCTTTCTTTGTCTCTCTCTCAGGGAACCCCCCTCCCCACCGTACCCCACTCCCCTCCCCTCCCCTCCCCCACCGGAATGGAACCCCCCACCTCTCCAGTCCCCCACCTCCCCCCTCCCATCCACCCACCCAAACCCACTGCCCCTTGGCCTCCCTCTCCCTTCTTTGTCTCTCTCTCACAGACCCTCCCCTCCCCCACTGACCCCCTCACCCCTCACCGATGGCCCCCACCGGACCCCCTCCACCCCTCCCCTCCCCTCCCCTCCCCCACCGGAATGGAACCCCCCTCCTCTCTAGTCCCCCACCACCCCCTCCCCTCTACCCACCTAGACTCGCCGCCCTCTAGCCTCCCTCTCCCTTCTCTATCTCTCTCTCACAGACCCTCCCCGCCCCCACTGACCCCCTCACCGACTGCCCCCATCGGACCCCCTCCACCATCGGAACAATGCCAGACCCACCCTCCAATCCCCTACCGACCCCCCTCACCATACCCATCGATCCCCCAACCCCCTCACCCCTCCCCTTCCTTCCCCCACCGACGAGAGGTATGAAGAAAAAAAAGGACAAGGTGAGGGGAGGACTTAGCAGTGGCGAGGACGATGGCTCCGGAGGTGGAGACTTAGGAAAGGTGGTGGCGAGGTGGTCGCGGCATCGGCGGTGGCATGGAGCCGGCGGCGGCTACAGTACAAGTCGACAAGGAGAGAGCGAGAGAGTGAGAGAGAGTGAGTGAGAGAGAGGGAGAGAGCGATGGGAGAGTGACGAGGGAGGGTGAATTTAGTTAGGAGGGAGATGACAAGGGAGGGCGAATTTGATGGGGAAGGGAAAATGTTTGAGACAGAATAGTGTCAGATTGCTTTTCGTTCGCATTTCGTCTCAAACTTTAGTTATTATTTAACTAATAATCTTATTATATTTATAAAAATATAATTTTAAATAACTAGTTTGAAACTTTGAAGTGAAATAAAAAAAATAGATTGGGAAGACCCGTGGTCGAACTCAAAGCCCAAGTCCGACCAGTGGACCTAGTCGGGTCGAGCTTTAGCTGGGTCGACCTGACATGCTCGCGATTGTCGCCCGATTTAGGACAAGACTTCAAGGGCCTTTTCTGCTTGCAAGTAAATTGGCAGGGCTAAAAGCCCATCGGGCAAATTGGCCAGGCCTAAAAGCCCGACCCGACTAGGCCCATGGGTTGGACTTAGGCTTTAAGTTCGGCCTACAGGCCAGCCCGACCTGTTGGGTTTAAGTCATTTGAAGATTATCTAATTGTTAGATTTACTCCCGATCTAAATCTATTTGATCCCGATCACAAAAAATCAAAAGTTCAGTTTCACATAGTCGCAGAAACTTAGAGCTATGTTAAAAGATAGTTTAATGCAGAAATTAAAAACTAAGTTTCACATAGTCGCATAAGCTATGCAACACATAGTTGTAGCTATGTGAATATAGTGACAACTATCATAGTTGCAGCTATGTGTCAACATAGCTGCAAGCTGCAACTATGTTCACATAGTTGCAGCCACATAGTCGCAGCAACTATGTGCTTTCGTTTATCTTGTAACATTTTTTATGACCCATTATAAAGGTTGAGTCGGAGCTCTTTCTTTATCTTAGAGAGTAGGTGGACATAGGGTGTTACTTGGATGGCGACAAGTTGAGAGGGAGGGTGGCCGGAGGGGAGGAGAGAGATAGTTAGAAGGATGGGGGGTAGTGAGAGGGAGGTAATGAGAGAGATAAGAGTGGAGGAGGGGATAGGACTGTTGAATTAAAGTTTGATGAACATCTCACAGTTAGATTTACTCTAGATTGAAATCTAATCGTTGAATTTAAATTTGATCAAGATCTGACCGTTGAATTTTAAATTTCATCAAGATTCGACTGTTCGATTTAACTTTGATCAATATCAGACCGTTCAATTTTCTCCCGATCGAAATCTGACCGTTCGGTTTAAGTTTGATTAAGAATTAACCGTTGGATTTAAGTTTGATCAAGATCTGACCATTGGATTTAATTTTGATCAAGATCTGACTGTTAGATTTACTCTTGATCAAAATATGATTGTTGGATTTAAGTTTGATTAAGATTTGACCATTGGATTTATTCCCGATCAAAATCTGACTGTTGGATTTTTGATCAGGATCCGACCGTTGGATTTGCTCCCGATCAAGATCAGTATGTTGGATTTACTCTCGATCAAAATCTCACTATTGGATTTAAGTTTGATCAAGATCCGATTGTTGATTTACTCCGATCAAGACCCGACCATTAGATTTAAGTTTGATTAAGATCTAACCATTCGATTTGCTCCTAACCAAGATCCATCTATTGGATTTGATCATATTTCGATCGGGACCGAATGGATCTAGATTGAGAGCAAATCTAACAGTTGGATCATCTTCAAACGGCTTAAATCCAACGGTCACATTTAGATCGGGAGCAAATTCAATAGTCATATTTTCGTCAAACATAAATCCAAAGGTCTGATCTTGATCAAAGTTAAAACGTTTGGTCAGATGTTACTTGGTAGCAAATCAAACGATTAGATCTTCGTAATACTGAGTTAGATATTGTTTGACAACACCATTAAATTTTAGTTTACATTATTTAAGTGGGAAGATAGCTTGAACATCACCTAAGTGGGGAGATAGTTGAAAGGATAGCTGACTAAACAGGAAGATAGGCGGAAGGATAGCTGGCTATGTAGGAAGATAGGCGGAAGAATAGTTGGAACATCACCTAATCTAGATGAGTTACATGATAATTAGCTGTTAGCATGAGATTCAAGACTTGCATAAATTAAGAAATTACCCAGATTTAAGACTAATTACATCTAGAAATGTCATAATGGGGCAATATTAGACTCGTTGGAAGGATAATCTAATTATCGTTAAATTTTATGTTGATTAATTTTAATTATACTATTTACTAGGTCAAAAATAAAAAAATAAAATTATGTAGTGAGTAAAATTACGATTCTACCACTCAATGTTTTATTTTTTTTATCTAATAGTTTGGGTATGGTGAGTTTTATCTTGGTTATGGATGGTTTGGTCTTAAGTGCCTCGTAGGAAATCTAAGCTCGCAACGTGCTGTAATTTTATGTGACACTTCCTCGACTGGGCACCGAGTGTCCCGAAAAGGGAGTGTCACAATTTAAATGAAAATAATAATAATAATATATATAAGAATATAAAATATATAATCTCACTACATTAATTAGAATTTTAGATGTTAATTTATTTGGAAAGATTTTTTTTAATTTTTAATTAAATAAAATAAGATATTTTTTAAATTCTAATTAAATAAAATATAATTTTAAAGGGAATTCTAAGCCCTGGCCCGACCCACGGGCCTAGTCGCGCCGGGCTTTTAGGCCCAACTGAGGACCCGCGGTACATAATTCTCGACTTGTTTTAATTACTTATTATTTCAACTAACTATCTAGAAAATAAAATATAATTATAATTCAATAATTTATCATAATAAAAATTATTATAAAGTCAATATATGAATATTAATTAAAATTAACAAAATAAAAAAATGACAAGGTCGTGTTATTTGGACACGTCTATTTTTAATTTGATTTTCGAAGAAATATTTTTTTGGTTGACATTTTATGCTTCATAATATTTCTTGGTTGATAACATTGTAAAATAATACTAAACTCATCAACCCTACACAGATGACCCATTATTGTTATGTAATATAACCTTTACGGTGTAATAGGAAGAAAATTTGCAACAGAATGACCTTTTGACAATGGCTAAGTCTGTAGCCCAAAGTGAGAAAATTTGCGACGGATTATTCAGTCGCAAAATAGCCTCAAAATAGTGGCTGAAATGTTAAATCACAAATCAGTCGCTAATCTGAGACGAATTAGAGGCGGTTAAAAATTATATCGCAAACTGTCAGCGGTAGATATTTTTCGTCGCAAATTGGCTGCTATTCGGACGTAAAATTTTCACCATTCCACATTAGCGACAGATAATTATACTGCCACTGATCCGATATTTCCGTTGCAAAATTTTCACCTCGAATCTCACATTTTTCTTGTAGTGTTATGTGGTACACTTTTAGCCATCACATGTGTTGATGGGAATAACTACTTCTTTTCCATTGCTACCGCCATTGTAGAGAGTGAGAATCATGAGAGTTGATTTTCATTTCTTACAAAGTTGAAGGAGACAATTGGTCACCTGGAGGGCTTGGCATTCCTCTCCGACGATTTAAAAGGCCTAGGTGAGGCTGTGACAGTTGTGTATGGACAAATAGAACAGCACATATGTTTGCGCCATTTTTACAAGGGCTTCAAGTTAGGTTCCCAGAGCCGACATTGAAGAGACTACGTACTGTTGTTAGCTTTAAAGGCCTTCAATGAGCATAGCTTTTTGCACTATATGCATGACATGACATGAAAAAAATTAATGAGCAAGTTTACCATTATTGGTTGGAGCCTAAGGTGAGAGGGCTGAAATGGAGTAGGTACCTGTTCAGAATATCAACAAAGTACACGTACGTTTGCTATAATTTTAGTGAATCCTTTAATAATTACATTGGAGATGCCCACACAAAGTCTCTTGAGTTGCATTGATTCTCTTCGTTCACTTTTTATGAAAAGTTTCCACACTAAAAGGACACAGGCTGACAGGTGGAAGGATACACTAGTGACCATTACTAGAAGCCACATTCTTGCCACTATTAGAGAATTGAGAGGATTTTTAGTAGAGAAAGCTAGCCATAGCTAAAGCCAAGTGACTAGTCCCACCGAAAGGGCTGAGGTGGACTTAGAGAAGAAGACTTGCCATTGTTTTAAGTGGCAAAAAATTGGGCTCTCTTGTGTTGACACATGTGTCTTCCTATCATCCAATTGGGCACCAAAATGGGAGGACTATGTGTCACACTACTACCATGTGTAGACTTACAAAGAAGCATATGTCCATGTCATTAGTCCCATGCCTGATAGATCCAATTGGGTTAGGCTTGATGTTGATATTTTGCCACCAAATACAAGACGTCTCCCTTGGAAGGACCATATTAGGGATGCTGATGAACCGGCTAGAGTGAAGAGGCAACACAACTGTACAAGGTGTGGGCAACCTGGTCATCACGCAAGCACCTGCAAGAACCCATTACAAAGCACTCCAAGTACTATAGAAAGGTAAATTAAGCATAAAATTTGAAAGAAGCTTCCTTTTTTTTAGTTGTTTGCTAATAATGTGTTTACTTCCTTTGTAGGAGGTCCCCTGGGAGGCCAAAGAAGAATGCATCCTCAGGGACACCTACTGCTTCTCGGCCACCTGTGGGACAAAGGGGTAGAGGCAGGAGCCGGAATGTGCCTATTAGGGGCAAACTTGGGAGTAACATTTAAGAGTAGTTCTCGTGATAGACATGTGATATTTATGCGTGATAGACATGTGATATTTATGTACATTTTTTAATATAATTGGTGCTAATGGTCTGAATTTCAGGTTCTTCTTTGTAGGAGGGCCCAAGGAGGACAAAAAAGGTCGTAGAGGTAGCCAATGTTTTTTTGAAGCAGGTGAAGAGCTAGGACAAGGAGGGTTCAACAAATGGAATGACATTTAGAAGCATGCTTTAAATCATGTCAATTTGTATTTTGTACTAGCACTCCAAAAGTGCTTTAAAACAATGTGCTTTAAACAATGTTTTATGATGTATGAATGAAATGTTTCATATCATATATGGTGTGAATGAGCATGTTCTGTGAAAGCTATGTGAATGAGCATGGTCTGTGAATGCACTGTGAATGAGCAAGGTTTGTGAATAAGCATGTTCTGTGTTGATCTGTACAGGTCTGTGTGTAGGTTCTATGAGGCTATTTTACAGGTCTGTGAATGCTCTGTGAATGCTATGTGGTAGACCTAGTGTGAGTGGTATGTGAAGGTATGAGCTGTGAAATGAGCAGGCATGTGAAGTTATGCTACAGTTGTGAAATGAGAAGGGTCTGTCTATATTTGTCCAGGTCTATGAGTTTAACAATTTGTGAGTTTAATTGTGTGTGTCAAGTTGGATTGTGAGGATTCTTGACAGGTTGAGTGAGGATTTTTTACTAGTTGTGTGTGTTTAATTGTGACTTTAACTGTGTGTCAACCCAAGCCACAGGTTCTGTATAGGTTCTATGATGATTCTTGACAGGTTATGTGAGCAGGCTTAACTGTGAGCAGTATTGTGTTTGTACAGGTTCTGTACAGGATTCTTGACAACTTGTTTGAGTGTTTTTCATCATAGGTTTAACTGTGAGTAGGTTATGTAAAGCTTCTGTGAGGAGTCTTGACAGGTTATGCAAGTAGATTTGAGTGTTTTTAGTTTTCTCCAAAGCAGGTTATGTGAAGGTTCTGTAAAGTGTTTGTCTTCACTTTTAACTATGAGCAGACACTATGCGAGTTTTGTCGGGAAATTGCTTGTAAAAGATGCATTCTCCAGGGTGTTTTTTTCCTGATTTTTCTTCATGGCTAGCAGGAGCTTTTGCAGCGGATAAAGGGCATTGACTTAGTCCTACACCATGTGAGGTAGACACAGAAGAGATAAATGAACTGTCTCTTTCTGTTGAATTTCTGGTTTGTGTGCTTTGAGCTTTTACAGGTCTCATCACCATTGGCCTAGGTTCACCTCCTTTTATGTCTTTTGAATCAACTGTAGAAGTGTTTCTCCACCCATAAGATGCTTGTGGGGCCAAATATTTTGCATGTTTAGTAGCATCACCTTCCAACCCAAGCCACACTGAATGTCTTTTGAGTCCCAATTAAAATCTGCATCCTGCAATCTCTTAACTATGACCAAGAGGGTGGTGCCCAGGTATAGATAGCCTACTACTGTAAGGCTTTTGTGAGGCTTTGCGTGAGGCTTTTGTGAGGCTTTGCCTGCTACCGCCATCCCAATTTAGATTCAATATATGCCTTACACACGTATGCCATCACAAAGCCATCAATCGATTGTTCCTCATTTCCATATTGATAATTCAAGGAGACGCATGTGTGAGGCCAAAATGTGGGAAGTAAATCCACTTTTACTTAAATTAAGGTTCAGAGTACACTAATTAACTAGATCTAAAAATACACTAATTGCCCTTCTATCACTATCGCATTATATAGTAAATTACAAAATACATTGCAAATAAAATGACAAAGTAAAATGAGATCTTTCCTGCTTCTTCCATGACTCTTGTAACGGATGACATTCTACTTGGAAGTTCTCTATTTGACAGCAACATATCAATCTTCACTTTGAGAGTCTCCAGTTTCTCTAATTTCTTTTCCAACAACTTAAACTTCATATCCAATAGTGCCTCTATATTTATTAGTTGATACTTCAAATCAACAGTCGAATAGTGCTCATCATCAACCCATGAAAAGTATCCACAAGTACTATCTTCACAAAATAGACATTAATAAGCACAATGGCAATAACACAAGCATTTCATCAAACATGTAATAAACACAAGTTTAATGTTTACATTCCATCGTGCACAACGATAAAATCGCCTCTCCTTTCTCGATTCTTGATTAGACGTATATGCCTTACATGTCCTCTTACAATGACACTCTGGAGTATCACGAACGATGTTCTGATTAAGCGGGCGTCGACTACATGAGTGCCCAATCGTCTCCTCACTCATGGTCACCAGTTCACTACAAAGACAAACAAAGATGATTGATTGTGGATACCAACAAGGTCGAATGGGTCAGCTCGTTGATCGTCCCCTCTCAAATTGAGCACACCAAGGAAGAATAAGGTAGCTGCTCTCCGATTGCTGCTCTCCGATCGTCTCATCTCCGATTATCGCCAGTGAGTGTCAACTATCTCGGCGGCGTCAACTTTGTCTCCGATGATTTGTGCATCTAGTAGGGTTCTGTAAAAAAGGAGGGGGACGGTCAGAGGAAGAAGGAGAGAGAGGAGGCAGGGAGAGGAGGAAACATAAAGCACCGGTCGCAAGCTCGGATTGCGTCACAATCGTCTCCACTCTGATTACATCACAATCGTCTCGATCGTCTCCTTTCTGATTATCGCCGGTGAGTGTCAACTATCTTGGCGGCGTCAACTTTGTCGCCGGCAATCTATGCATCCAGTAGGGTTCTTATAAAAAAAGAGGGGGATGTTTGGAGGAAGAGAGCTGTTGAGTACGGACTGAATAGATCTAGAGGGGGGGTGAATAGATCTTTCCCCCTTTTTCAGATTTAATATCTATTGGCTAAGTTAGTTGCAGGTGATTAACGAATTACAGAATTGATGTTGATATCAGTGAAGAAAACAAACACATAGAAAAGCACACACACACATAAGCAAACCACAAGATAGGATTTTTAAGGTGGTTCAGTCTCTTCCCGAGACTTACATCCACCCCTTGCTTAACTCAAGTAAGGCTTCACTAATGAGAACCTCTGATCTCAATCAAAACATAAGACACCGCTGTCACACAGCTTGTTCCTGCTGACACACAGCTTGTACCAGCTGACACACAGCTTGAATCCGCTGCCTCACAGCTTGACACTTGGTGTAAGGATGAATAGAAATGATGTGAAGGTGGGATGATGCAACAGGACTGAATATGGACTTTTGTAACAAAGTAAAGAATTCAGCCTGGGACTTAATCACATAAATAACAAGACTAGACTCCCTGTAGAGCTTCCAATCGGATGCCTTCAGCTGCTTTGTTGCTGGAGGTCGCACAGCTTGAAGCCCAGTCTTTCTTCTGCAGCAAATGAGAATGCCTTCAGTCTTCTGCAGATTTCTGATTGATGGTGAGCTACTTCGTCCTGTGATGTAGGTGTGTTTCTTAGCTTCGGTTCTATGCTCCCTCTGTGTGCTTGCCTTCGCGATCCGTGGCCTTCTACTTTTATGCAGATTCTTTTTCAAGCCTGAAGCTTTTCCCGCTCAAAATTCAGATCGCGCATCAATCTGCTAAAAAGCAGGGAGAAGGTTAAATCCGATCACTACAATAAGTTTGACCACTTCTAAGCACGATTCTCTCCTTGATTCCCGTGCGGAATCTCATCATTTGAACTGCCCAACAACCTGCAACAACAATCTGCAGGTTTTAAGGAACCAAAACGGAATTCGGTTACAGTTCGGTTCTGGACGCTATAACGCCCGTGGTCGACCATGACACTGTCCCTGGTCGACAACAAGCAGTGTCCTGATGGCGGTTCCATTCTGGCTGACACTCGCGTCCCCCGTGGTCGACCACAGCCTTGTCGCTGGTCGACAAGGGGCGAATTACAGATGGCCGTCAGTTCTGTCTGATGTTCTGGCTGTTCTGTGGTCGACTAGAAGTGGGGCTTTGGTCGACAGCCAAGGCACATGCAGAAGACGGATGACTTGAAACGTTTCTGGCTGGGTTCGTTGGTCGACCATAACCACTTCCCTGGTCGACAAGCGGCCTTTGACACTTCTTCTGATTTGTTGATTCCACTTGGATTTCAGTGGACCTGAAATTACTTAACTTATCAGAAATAAATTGAACTATCAGATTTATATTGAGTTGATCAGAAACATTGTTTGTCATCATCAAATAGTCATGAGTCCAATACTTTGAAGGAACAATCAAACCACTTGTATTTGTTATGAAACAATATAGAACTTGATTAATCAAATATATCCTATTGTCATCATCAAAACCAAGGGATGCACAACATTCTCCCCCTTTTTGATGATGACAACCATGAGTCATTGTGACAAACAACAGACTATAAAATTCATTTGATATTGCATTCAAGGCTATCATAGCACAGATTTCATTCAGACAATTCGTTTGATGTGCCTTTCAAAAACTATAGCACTACTTACATGAGAGACTCAAAAAAGAATTAAGACACTAAGGACACGTAGACAAAGTAAACTTGACAATCTAGACTCACATCTAGACACACAACTAGACACACAATGACACATAAAGTCCTATCTCCCCCTTTGTCAACAGCAAAAAGAAGATCATTTGAACAATCCCTCTGAGGAGGATGAGGAGGTCTCTGGCTTCACGTTCTCTTCCATGCGATCCAGCTTGTCAACAATGTGGGCATAAGAGAGCCTGAGCTTCTGGATCTCGGAGATAGTAGCATTGTGATACTTTTCATTCTGCTTGGTGGTGAACTCTATGCGGTTTCCCATTTCTTCTGACACTTGACCTAAGGTGCCAACTAGTCTGTTGAACCGAGAACTAGCATGGTCAGTGTATTCCTTTTGCTTGATGAACCTGGCCTCCATCTGTTGTTCCAGCCTTTGGACTTTCTGCTCCAGGCGCCCGGTGGCAGCATTCATATTCTCTTGAAAGGAATGGAATTGGGTGGTGAGAGAGGACAACTGAGATGCTATCTGGAGAAGCACTCCGTGAGACTCAGTGTTGGATGTGAAGGATGGTGGTGGAGCAAAAGTAGAAGGAGTGGAGGTAGGTGGAACTTGGGTAGGTGGAACAGAATGAGATGGAGCTTGGGTAGGTGGAACAGAAGTAGATTGAGCATGAGTGGCAGCAATGCCTGGATGCCAGGGCACTATAGAAAGGGAAGCTGAAGGATGGGCAGTAGTGGTGGTAGTAGGGGTAGCTTGAGGCACCACAGGTGGAGGTGTGACAGTAGGACTAACTTGTATAGGTGTATGTGGTGGAGAAGAGGGTGGCAATGGAGCCTTGGATTTGCCCTTGGATGGTAGAGTGCGCTGAATTTGGTCTCCTACCTTCTTAAACCCCAAAAATGTGGTCACGAAGTGAAAGTTGTAGATGTGCCATTTGGAAATTACAATGCGCGGAGCATGGGGAAATGGTATTTTTGCTGCTTCCAGAATGGCAGATATGTGGGCAGCAAATGGAAGAGAATTCTGGGGATAATGTAGGATGTTTTGGAAGGTGTTTAGGATGAGCGTGATGAGGCAAATGGGTTGACAAGTGATGAGGCCATGGAGCAAAAATAGATGGAGGCGACTTACTTGATCTCTGGCGCCTCCTCTTGGTTGGATAATGGTGGTAAGAATGTGATGAAGCAATCTATGAAGAGGAGGGAAGGTGTTGGCATTCAGATACTTAGGGAGAACCTCAGGAGCTGGCTGGCCAGTGACGACTGTGTATGCAGCTCGGAAGTCAAAATCCTCAGGATTGAAGACGGCGCCATGTCTGGGAATCTTCAACGCTTTGTGGAGCAGTTTGACGTCGAGGCGGATGACGATGCCGTGAACTACGGTGTAGACCTGACCATCCACTATTTGCAAGTTGTGGTAGAATTCTTGCACAAGCTGAGGCGAATACTGAGTATGGGCCGAGACAAACGCTGTCCACTCTTGAGCTTCAAAAATTGGCAGTTGTTCTGGGAACATCTCCATCAGCTTCTCATCAGAGAAATCAACAATCCTTGGTGGCAGAACGGTCCGTGGCTTGAGAACTCCTGACACTGGATGGACGATGGGTTCTTCTGAAGCTGGTACCTTCCTGCCTGAGTCAGCCGCCTCAGCCGTGGTCGACTTTTGAGGGGCCGATGGCGGACCCTGCGCAGCCCTTGGCTTGGAACGCTTGGACGGCGTCGAGGATTCAGCAGGGGCCTTCTCTCGTGTTCTCTTGGTAGACCGCGGAGCGTGCTTTGGAGACATGGTGGAGGGATGCGAGAGAAAGGCGAGAGAGAACGGGAGAGGATGAATGCGAAAGAAGTACAGGGCGGCGGATGAGAAAAAATAGGGACCCAGCCGTGGCAATTTATAGGATAAGGCAGTAGGGCTGGGTCTTAAAAGAACTGGGACAGTGAACCATCACGATGCAGAAAACGAGCGGTCAGGATTTAATCAGCATTACTCAACTTTTTGGAAGGTATTAAAGTGTACGCCCTTTCTTTAACAGAACACTTATGGAACCTTTCCACCCTTATGCAAAGACCACCTTGTGACCAAATAGAGTGGGTATAGTGGTTCAATGAATTTGAAAGTATTGCACCAATAAATTGACTCCCCATATCCAATTTCTTTCACATGGCTCCTTGAACTTATAATATATTTCAAGAGATAATTGGACTAACTATGCTAGCTGAACAGTGTTTTTAAACTTGTATTTGCATGCTATGCTTTAGGTCAACCATTTTCTCTGCCTTTGTGATGCTTTAAATTTTTCTTTTTGAATCATTTGAGAGCTGTGGTCAGGTTGATCACATGCTTTTCTACACGAGGAGACACGCTTTGTACACGCCAGAAACCCCGGCTACTTAGCATGCCTAACCATTCCACAAATGACTGGGACACACCTTTTATCCGTGAGGATATACGTTTATCAGACGCCAATATCCCCAGTTACTCAGTATGCCCAATCAATATCAGCAGAGTTAGATTGGATCTTCATGACACACTGGTCTCCCATCTATTTTTCAGCTAATTTTTTTGCTTTGAGATGGAGAACAGTAGTTTCTCAGACCTCAATCCATTGCTCTACCATGAAGGCAGAATTATGGCGTATTCCATGTACATACATGTTAAATTTAAGTTTATTTTTATTGTTCAGCACAAACACAGGTAGAGAAACAGTCTCATTACTAAAAATCATAAGTCCTCAAAATCTTGTGACAGAGTCATAGTTATGGTTTGAATTTATTGCAGTAGTACAGTTCAAATTCTCATTACTACACTCAACCTCTACTCTTAATGATTACCTTGGTGATTTTATTGAAGGATATGGTTAGGTTTTTCAATGTTTTATCAAGGAATGAGTTTACACTTTTTCTCCCCCTCAATTTATGAGTCCTTGCTGAAGATAAAAAATGTTGGCCATGAAGAGATATAGAGACACAAGGGATGGGAAGTATGGATAAGGATGAATGAGTGAAGAAACTGAGCACAAAAGTTCACTTAGATCAGAGGATTTCCTAGCAGAGCCAGTAGCCTTTTTAGATCCATTTTCCCTTGTTCAGATCCTCTGTCGACCATAGAGTTGCCTTTGGTCGACCTCTGTGCTGTCACAGAACCAACTATTTCCTGTCCTGATGCCTTGGTCGACCAGCGCCTTGCCTGTGGTCGACAGCTGCGAAGTCACAGAACCAACTATTTCCTATCTTGATGCCTTGGTCGACCAGCGCCTTGTCTGTGGTCGACCACAAGAGATGAGCCGTAGAGAACCAGTATTCTGTAGAACTTGCTGAAGTAGCACCCGACACTAGACTTCCAAACTCAAAAACTTGACCAGTACTAGAGACCTAGTTGACATAACTTAGACAGAAATGACAGAATCTATGCAGTGTACACATGAATATGATTATTTCAAGAATTTTCAGGAGAAATTCTACAAATTCCTAACTCCCTTCTTAGAGTTGAAAATCTGTCATTGTTAAGGGGTTTTGTGAAAATGTCTGCCAGTTGTTTTTCAGTTTCTACAAAATGAAGCATGAAATTTCCTTTGGAGACCTCATCTCTTAGAAAGTGATGACGGATCTCAATGTGTTTTGTCCTAGAGTGTTGAATGGGGTTTTTAGACAAATTAATAGCACTAGTGTTGTCACAGAAAATAGGTGCACATCCAAGATCTACATTGTAGTCTTGGAGTTGATGTTTTATCCACAAAACCTGTGTACCACAGCTCCCTACTGCGACATACTCAGCCTCAGCAGTGGAGAGTGCCACAGAATGCTGTTTTTTAGAAGCCCATGATATTAAACATCCACCTAATATTTGACAATAACCACTAGTACTCTTCCTATCAATTTTGCAACCAGCATAATCAGCATCTGAATATGAAATCAAATCTAGTTTGCAGTAAGTAGGATACCATAAACCCAATTCTTGGGTGCCGGCAATGTATCGAAGGATACGCTTGACAGCCCCTAAATGTGATTCTCTAGGGCTAGACTGATATCTAGCACACATGCATACACTAAACTGAATATCTGGCCTTGAAGCAGTTAAATATAGCAGGGACCCGATCATACCTCTGTATTTCTTGGCATCTACCATGTTACCTTTTACATCAGCTTCCAATGTTGCATTTGTACCCATGGGTGACTCAATTGGTTTGCAGCTTTCCATGCCAAACTTCTTCAGCATCTCCTTTATGTACTTGGATTGATTTATGAAGTATCCTTCTCTACATTGTACGATCTGCAATCCAAGAAAAAACTGTAAATCACCCATTAAACTCATTTCAAACTCATTGGTCATTAAGTTTGCAAATTCAGTACATAAAGAAGCTTCGGTAGATCCAAACACAATATCATCCACATAGATTTGTACAATTAGTATATGCTTACCTTGGGTCTTGGAAAACAATGTTTGATCAATTTTACCTCTTATGTATCCCTTCTTGGTGAGGAAGGAGCTCAACCTTTCATACCAAGCCCGTGGAGCCTGCTTTAATCCATACAAAGCTTTATGCAATTTGAAAACATGATTAGCAAGTTCATCATTTTCAAAACCAGGGGGTTGTTCCACATAGACTTCTTCTTTTATTATTCCATTTAGAAATGCACTTTTTACATCCATTTGTTGTAGTTTGATTCCATGAGATGCTGCAAAGGCTAACAATATCCTGATGGCTTCTAATCTAGCAACTGGAGCATATGATTCTTCAAAATCAACCCCAAATTCCTGGTTGTACCCTTTAGCCACCAGCCGAGCCTTGTTTCTCATTACAACCCCTTCTTCACTTAGCTTGTTTTTATAGACCCATTTGGTTCCAATAACGGGGTGAGATGAAGGTCTAGGGACAAGACTCCACACCTGATTTCTTTCAAATTGATTTAGTTCTTCATGCATAGCATTTATCCATGAGTCATCTTTTAATGCTTCCTCTACTGATTTGGGCTCTATTTGGGACACAAGTGCAAGTTGATCTAGTTCATTGATTTCTTTTAATTGAGATCTAGTCTTCCTAGGATCATGAATTCCACCAATGATGTTTTCTATGGGATGATCTCTAAGAAGTCTTAAGTTTTCAAGATTGTTACCTGAGTTGACCTCTCCTTCGGTTTGATCATTGGAATTACCTTGATTGCTTTCTTGATTCTGTGCTTCTTCATTCTCCATCGGTTCTTCTTTGTCATTCAGAAATTCTCCATCTTCTTCTTCCTTGCAAACCTGTTCATTTTTGCCAAAATCATTGATTTCATCAAATGAAATATGAGGGGATTCTTCAACAACTTGATCTTTGGTGTTAAAGACCCTATAGGCTCTTGATCGGTCCGAATAGCCCAAGAATATTCCTGGATCACTCTTCGGTTCAAATTTGTCCAAGGCCCTTTTATCATTGTTATAAATAAAGTATTTTGACCCGAAAATTCTAAAATGAGCTAGGGATGGTTTCTTACCTTTGAACATTTCATATGGTGTATTTTCACTAGCCGGTCTTACCATTGCTCGGTTTACAATGTAACATGCTGTGTTGACTGCCTCTGCCCAAAATCTCCTTGGAAGTTTAGCTTCAACCAGCATGGTTCTAGCCATCTCGACAAGAGTGCGGTTCCTTCTCTCCACAACTCCATTTTGTTCTGGAGTCCTTGGTGAGGAAAATCTGTGGGTTATGCCCTTGTTTCTGCAGAATAAGTCAAAGTCAGAATTTTCAAACTCTCCCCCATGGTCAGATATGATTGTACACACTTTGGACTTGCCATCCTGCTTCATTCTTTTGTAGAATTCCTGAAACTCAGAAAAAGCATCACTTTTATGAGATAGAAATATTACCCATGTGAATCTAGAGAAATCATCAACTAGTACATAACCGTACCTCTTACCACTAAGACTAGCAGTTCTTGTTGGGCCAAAAAGGTCCATGTGCACAAGTTCTAGTGGTCTAGAAGATTGACTTTCAGTTCTACCTTTGAATGATTTTCTTGTTTGCTTACCTTGGGTACATGATTCACATACTTTGACATTTTGAGCAAACGAAATTTCAGGCAAACCAAGAACCATCTTATTCTTCACAAGTTTATGCAACACCCTATAGCTAACATGCCCTAGCCTTCGGTGCCACAGCCAGGTCAGGTCCTCTTTCTTGGCGGTTAGGCACAGGTTGGAGTGGGCTGGATCATCCAAGTCTATTATGTAGACATTGTTTACTCTCTGGCCCATAAACTTGACTGTTTCTGAATTTGGTTCAATAATCTTGCAGATCTTGGAGTCAAATATTACTTTATGGCCTTTGTCGCAAAGCTGACTGATGCTCAGCAAATTATATTCCAGTCCATCTACCAGCAGTACATTTTCAATACAGTTAGAGGAGTTCTTACCTATTTTACATGTCCCAATGATCTTACCTTTGTTATTTCCTCCAAAGGTCACATAGCCTCCATCTTTTGAGCTTAGTTGGAAGAACTTGGTCTTGTCTCCCGTCATGTGTCTTGAGCAACCACTATCTAAGTACCACTTATTGTGCATGGCTGCCAGACATTCCTGCATCATGAATTACACAGAAATTTTTGGACCCCAATGGTACCCGGGTCCAAGATAACTTGTAAAATTGTGAAATTGCTGTAACAATCCTTTGGGAACCCAGATTTTCTTAGAGCAGTTTAATTTTTCGTCTCTGAACTTGTTCAGATTGGGTGGCTTTTGTTCTAATGTTTCTTTAATCTGAATCCACCTTTTTGATTTCCAATTTTCATTTTGTTTCACCTGAGAAAATCTGTGGTTTCTGTTTGCGTGTCTGGTCATGGTCGACATCTGGTGTGTCTGTGGTCGACCATCGCTTTTCCAGAAGCTAGCGCTTGTTCTGGCAGTTCCTCTGGTCGACATCTGGTATGCCTGTGGTCGACCACTGCTTCTCCAGACGCCAGCGCCTGTTCTGGCAGATCCTCTGGTCGACAGAGGAGGGGTCGGTTGTCGACCAGCCTGTCTCCAGACACCTTGTTTTTCAGATTTATGTCTTTTAACTTGATTTAGTGCTTGGTTTGTTTGGTTATTTCTGTGAATTTGAGTTTCTTGTCTATTATTTTTAAGCTTATGTTGATTGACTGTTTTCTCTTTAATGTTTCTCTCTTCCTTGGTGACATTATTCCTTTTGGAGGAGCATTCAGCTACATCCTCTTGTTTGTTTTGATATAGATTGATTAGGGGCCCTTTTCCTTTTGAGTCAGCAGTCCCAGTTATGGTTTTTGTTTGGAATTCCTTTTTAGCCATAGGATTGTATCCTAACCCTTCTTTTTGAAAGTTTACTTTTATTCCCAAGACAGCATTTAAGTTTTCTTGACCTTTAGTCATTTTTTCCAAGGTTTCCTGTTTGTTTTTCAGTTCACTCTGGATTCTTTCTATTTCTTCCAGAAGTTTACAGTTTTCCTCCTTGAGTGAGTTGTTTCTTTCTTGAGTTTCCTTAGTTTGTTGTTCACTTTCTTGAGTCTTTAATTTTACCTCATCAATTGTGTTTTTCAGTGACTCATTTTCTTCTAACAGCCCTTTGACAGTTTCTTCATCTGTCTCGTATTGTTTCAGCTTATTTTTCAAGGTGGTGATTTCTAATTCTAGTTCAGTTCTGTTGACAAATGGGATGCTGTCATTGTTGACATGATTAAGTTTTTTCTTCAAACTCTTATTTTCCTTTCTAATTCTTTCATATGCATCAAATAAGTCTGAGTAGACTTCTTCCCAATCTGAGCTAGAAAAATCTTGAAAAGGGGAGGTTACCTCAAGATCGTTGCTGTCTCCTTTGGCCATTAAACATGTGTTTCCTTCTTCTTCTTCGGAGGTTGTTTCCTCTTCGCTGCTTTCCTCTTCCTCGCTCCATGTGCTTATCATTGCCTTTGGTTTCTTGCCTTTCCACTTGTAGCTTGATTTCTTAGGAGCCTCTGGACATTCTGCCTTCACGTGTCCTGGCTTCCTGCAGTTGTAGCAAACAAGCTTGTTAGATGAAGCTTTGTTTTTGTCAAACTTAAACTGGGATGATTTCCTTACCGTGCCCTTAGGATTTTTAAATCCCTTACCTTCCTTCCGCAGGAACCTTCTGAACTTTCTTGTTAACATGGCTAGTTCGCCAGTTTCATCACCTGTGCTAGATGAGTTATCAGTGTCAGATAATTCAGAGGTGCCTACTTTAGTTTTCAGGGCGAGCTGCTTCTTTTTCTTGCCCTCATCTTCCTTTCTCTTTAGGTTGACCTCATATGCCATTAGGGAACCTACCAGTTCATCCACAGTCATAGTTGTGAGGTTCTTTGAGTCCTCAATTACTGTGGCCTTGGTATGCCACATAGGAGTGAGGGATCTTAGGATCTTCCTTACTAATTCCTGTTCCTTGTAGGTTTTCCCTAGACTTTTTAAACTATTCGTTAATTGCACTAGTCTAGCATACATTTCAGAAATATTTTCGTCAGTTTTCATTCTAAACATTTCATATTCTGAAACTAGCATATTTGCTTTTGACTCCCTTACCTCTGAAGTACCTTCATAGATTACTACTAGTCGATCCCACATTTCCTTGGCCGTTGCACATTGTGAAACTCGTGAGAACTCCGTGGGGTGTAGTGCGCATTGCATTACATTCATGGCTCCCCAGTTGATGGTTGATTTTCTGACTTGTTCTCTGGTCCAGGTATCCTCATCATCGGGCAGCTCGTAGGGTCCTCGGTTTACTACTCTCCACATCTCATGATCTTGTGCTCTCAAGAACACCTGCATACGATTTTTCCAGTATGAGAAATCATTTCCATCGAAATATGGTGGTCTAGTTACTGAGTGTCCCTCAGCCATTAAACTTCTAGAGTTCAGTCCGGCAGGCCTCTCCTGGTTGTTAGACCACATTTTTGGAGAGTCTGGCTCTGATACCACGTGTTGAGTACGGACTGAATAGATCTAGAGGGGGGGTGAATAGATCTTTCCCCCTTTTTCAGATTTAATATCTATTGGCTAAGTGAGTTGCAGGTGATTAACGAATTACAGAATTGATGTTGATATCAGTGAAGAAAACAAACACATAGAAAAGCACACACACACATAAGCAAACCACAAGATAGGATTTTTAAGGTGGTTCAGTCTCTTCCCGAGACTTACATCCACCCCTTGCTTAACTCAAGCAAGGCTTCACTAATGAGAACCTCTGATCTCAATCAAAACACAAGACACCGCTGTCACACAGCTTGTTCCTGCTGACACACAGCTTGTACCAGCTGACACACAGCTTGAATCCGCTGCCTCACAGCTTGACACTTGGTGTAAGGATGAATAGAAATGATGTGAAGGTGGGATGATGCAACAGGACTGAATATGGACTTTTGTAACAAAGTAAAGAATTCAGCCTGGGACTTAATCACATAAATAACAAGACTAGACTCCCTGTAGAGCTTCCAATCGGATGCCTTCAGCTGCTTTGTTGTTGGAGGTCGCACAGCTTGAAGCCCAGTCTTTCTTCTACAGCAAATGAGAATGCCTTCAGTCTTCTGCAGATTTCTGATTGATGGTGAGCTACTTCGTCCTGTGATGTAGGTGTGTTTCTTAGCTTCGGTTCTATGCTCCCTCTGTGTGCTTGCCTTCGCGATCCGTGGCCTTCTACTTTTATGCAGA
Source organism: Amorphophallus konjac (assembly GCA_022559845.1). Classification (NCBI taxonomy): domain Eukaryota; kingdom Viridiplantae; phylum Streptophyta; class Magnoliopsida; order Alismatales; family Araceae; genus Amorphophallus; species Amorphophallus konjac. Next base: position 22,056,528 of record CM040119.1, on the reverse strand, counting down.
TTCTTTTTCAAGCCTGAAGCTTTTCCCGCTCAAAATTCAGATCGCGCATCAATCTGCTAAAAAGCAGGGAGAAGGTTAAATCCGATCACTACAATAAGTTTGACCACTTCTAAGCACGATTCTCTCCTTGATTCCCGTGCGGAATCTCATCATTTGAACTGCCCAACAACCTGCAACAACAATCTGCAGGTTTTAAGGAACCAAAACGGAATTCGGTTACAGTTCGGTTCTGGACGCTATAACGCCCGTGGTCGACCATGACACTGTCCCTGGTCGACAACAAGCAGTGTCCTGATGGCGGTTCCATTCTGGCTGACACTCGCGTCCCCCGTGGTCGACCACAGCCTTGTCGCTGGTCGACAAGGGGCGAATTACAGATGGCCGTCAGTTCTGTCTGATGTTCTGGCTGTTCTGTGGTCGACCAGAAGTGGGGCTTTGGTCGACAGCCAAGGCACATGCAGAAGACGGATGACTTGAAACGTTTCTGGCTGGGTTCGTTGGTCGACCATAACCACTTCCCTGGTCGACAAGCGGCCTTTGACACTTCTTCTGATTTGTTGATTCCACTTGGATTTCAGTGGACCTGAAATTACTTAACTTATCAGAAATAAATTGAACTATCAGATTTATATTGAGTTGATCAGAAACATTGTTTGTCATCATCAAATAGTCATGAGTCCAATACTTTGAAGGAACAATCAAACCACTTGTATTTGTTATGAAACAATATAGAACTTGATTAATCAAACATATCCTATTGTCATCATCAAAACCAAGGGATGCACAACAAGAGCGAGAGAAGGGAGGGAGAGAAGGAAACATACATTAAGTTTGACCGAGGGCAAAACGATCCCTTCAAAAGCTCCGCCGTTTGCTTCAAATGTAATCACATGGGTGCTATGGCTCGGGTTAAGAGAATTTGGGGGTTTACGGATAAATACCATAAATGTAAGGGTATATGAGTAATTCATGAAGATTTCAAGATATACAAGTAATTTTCCCTTGTACGTAAGTTGGAAGCATGCTAGAAGGTTCTAGATCTGCACACTTTTCATAGAATTTTATAATGAACATTTGATGGCCCTTGGCCTATAAAATAGGGGGATGCTCCTCATTTGCAAGTCATCCCCGCTCCAAAACTTTTAGGTCCTGTTTGACAAATGAACATGGTAGGGGAGGAATGGGTTGGGAGTCTTAACCAAGTCGAACACGCTATTCGACCTCTCCAAGCCGAATATATATAATGTTCGATCAATCTCTCACAAAAGCACACAAAAGTGCTTGTTTGACATCTGTTTGACCCGATACCCCATACCTTATCAAAGCCGATTACGGCTTGCACCAACAAAATCGGCTAGAAACTGGCGAAAACCCCACCCACCTTAACCCTATTCATTTATCAAAGAGGCCTTTAGAGTTCTCTTCTCCCGTACTTCATACAAGTTCATTTTACTTCACCCACTTATCTCTCTTAGTGTTCCTACTTGACTTTGCCGAGACTTGTTACCTTCCTTACATAGGACAGTGAGTTCTGTTGGAATTTGGGCATAGTCCCTGGACAATAGTCCCGTATTGGTTAAATGAGTTATAGTTCATGTGCTTATGACCCTGAGCCTTTGTATCTCAACACCGTGATTTTGTGGATTTAACATGGTATCAGAGTAGGTCAAATGACCAAACTCCTCTTGCCACCTCCACCCAATTAGTGTTGGAATTTGGGCATAATCTCTGGACAATAGTCATGTATTGATTAAATGAGTTGTGGTTCATGTGCTTATGACCCTGGACCCTTGTATCTCAACACTGTGATTTTGTGGATTCAACAAGTTCAAGTCAATTCAAAACTTAACACTAAGAAAGAACATATGTCACGGCTAGTTCATGCACTTCATCTTTATCCTTGTTCATCTAATAAGAGTTAACCTTCACATGAAAGGGAATATTAGAATATATAGTTCATCGTACGATATGATACCTTATTTTCTCTTAATAGTTTTTTTTTTATTTTTATTTATCTTAATAGTTTGAGTTGGATGAGTCAACACACTTAGTATATATCTACCATCATTTTTTTCATTAATAGTAAATATGGTCTAAGAAGAGAAGATTGGCTTTGTTGAGAGATTGGGCACACAGCCACACTTGGAAGCAATCTTCGATCCACGCGCATGGGTGATCATCCACCCGAAACATCATATATCATCGGATTCAGTTTGGTAGCAAATGTGAGTTGTCGTCGTAGGATAGAACAAGTCATTTCAAAACAAATTGATAGTACCCGTTGGTTAGTCCCAAAATATAATAATAAAATAAACACGAGAGCTTTAGGTGCATAAGGATATATCTTAATCACGCAGCGAAAATATATATATATATTAATAAATCTCTGACTCGCAGAGTCGGGAAATAACTACTAAAGTCAATTCCAAACATTCACACTCCAAAATTAAAGCCGAAGATGACGTGCCTCCGGAGCTTGTTTACTGTTTAACCACCGTCGGAGCCGTTTCTTTTATTCTCCCGTTGCGGCACAAAGCCGCTGCCCCTCTCACTTTCTCTCCCGTTCTCACCTTTTACCGCTCACAGCCGCTCTCACTTTTCTTACAGCCCCCACGATTTCACCTTTTTACCATCTATTCATTCTCCCATCGGATGCTTCACATGTGCCTGTATATAAAGGTTAAAAGGTATGGGAAGATTTTACTGAGGAAGGTGAGAACGGGAGTTAACTGGGGAAGGTGGGAACGGGAGAGGCGGTGGAAACGGTGGAGGCCGCGGAGGCTGCCGCGTGGCAGCCGCGCACGCGCTCGCTCTCGTCTGCGTGCGCATCGCCGGCGTGCATGGGCCGGTCGGCCCAATGGGCATCGCCCCTTAACCGCACCTATTTCAAATAAAAGATAAAATCGATCGTTCTAATTAGAACAACATCAGTCTTCACCTATTTTTATCTTATTCATTTTTAATTATTTGACTCAACTTATTTTCTAAACTCTAAGCATAATAATAAATAAATAATTACCCAATCAAAACGGTCAATTTAAGATTTATAACGGACTTAATATTCTAAGTGATCATTAAATTAAGGGCCCTTAAAAGCGTGGGTTAATAGTTTACACAACCTAAATCTGATGATGAAGTGATGAAAAGTGAAGTCCGATCAGATAGTGGAATGGTGAGAGGCTGTTTGTTTGTTATTTTAGGGAGACGAAGAACAACAAACATGTGTGAATGTGTATGGAAGGTGGCTGGAGAGGGACAGACATCCCGAGGCTTAAAGTTGTTACATGTCAACACTTGGGCATGTTTGATTAGTGATAATGAAACTTCTAATTAATACCATATCATCAGTAATTTAAATTAAATTTTATTTTAACTATGATTGGTGATAATAAAACTCTTAATTATATTTTGTAATTCAAATTTTTGGTTAATAATAACGAGACTTCTGATCAATCTTATTTTTGCTACATTAAATTTAATTAACACTAATGACATTTAATTATTTATTTCTCCTTTAAATACATACTTAGTATTAATTATACACTCCAATAATTATTTATTGTTGTTAACTAAAATCAATAACATTAATTAATGTTGTAATCTATGTTTTAATTATTTATAATTCATCGTCAACATACATGAATAACAATAAATCTATTACTAATTAAAATATTTTCTTTAAAACTGTTATTTATAATATTTAATAATCACCGAGTGAAATCTTATCTTTGTCTTTTACATAATGTTCAGAAGTAAAAAAAACTATCAACAATTGAAACACTAACGTGAAGAATCTTTTCCAAGTCAAAGAGTGAATAAACACGATGAATATCTGATGTTGACATTTAAGAAAAGTTTGCAAAAAGTTATCAAATGTTTACTCAAATATATAAACGTTTGCCCAATCAATTCTTCTTACATAACTTTAAATTATCAAATTTTGATAATAAAGAGTCACATAGTTGAACATTCAACTCGGCTGTAAATTTCTCTTTCTCGATTGTTCGCCTTAAATCTTTCACCAGTATACGTTCTTCAATCTCTCCTCTTACTGTAGATATGTTAGATATTTCTGCTGTCTGTTAGTTCAAAGTCTTTTTCTGAAATATGTCTATGATATAATCATAAATTATAATATTAAGTGTAAAGTATATGAACTTGATAAGAGTAAAGAGATGAGACTAAGAACAACATGGGATAATATAATCACATGGATCATATTCTATCACATTAGTTGGGGGTTACCGTTAGGCCATCCAACCTATCACCATTACCTCAAGCATACATGATAGGACGAATGATAGTTTGATATTAGGAAGGAGTATAATATTAACATTGAACAATGGGAACATTGAATAATGAGAAGGAGCAATTCAATCTGTCTCCATTGCACACACACCCACACAATGAAGATACATCGGTCTCCCCTGAACACACATAACACAGTCGACACTGCACACACACACACACACACAAACTGGCAGCACATACACATAACACAGTCGACACTGCACACACACACACACACAAACTGGCAGCACAGACACATAACACAGTCGACACTGCACACACACACATACACACACAAATAATCTGTCGTCACTGTACACACACACATAGTCAACACTGCACACACACACATATCTAAGATTTACTAATCTTGAAAAAAAATATGCATAAAATAGATGTCATTGAATTTGAATTTAAATATCTCACATTACTCCATATATATCTGAATATCATTGTGATAGATTCTCCATCCTCAAAATAAATAACTTGATCTTATCCATTGAGTGCTGTCACAAACGTGAGAGAATGGTGGCTTCCGGTTGCCGGTGGGGCCATAGAGGGACTGGACCCCTTCGGTTGGTCACCCCGCATGGGGTTCTGCATGCCATCCCACGGTCTCCTTGTTCTCTAATCCAATCCAATCATTCACCAATGGTTGATGTGCTATTATTTTTATTTTTTTTTATTTTTTTTTGGGGGGGGGGGGGGGGGGGGGGGGCAATACGGACACTGTCGCCCATGTGTGAGATGAGTTCCCAAACCCATAACTACAGCCTATTACCTACCCCCCGGAACCCTCACCACCCTCTCGTGGTGGTACCGTACAGTGGTTTCGTCCGACGGAAGCTTCATCGGCGGCCCCGCTCCGGTGGTCTCATTGGGAGGGGGGAGCCCCCGTTAGGGAACTCCCCCCCCCCTCTCCAGGTGTGTCCCCCCCCCCTCTGCCGATCTCCGCCCCACCTTTGGCCCTCCCCCTTTCCCCCGCCCTCCCCTCCCCCTCTCCCCCATCTCCCCCTCCTCTATGTGGCCCTCCGCCCCCCCCCCTTCTCTCGACTCGACCCCTCTTCCCTCTGTCGACCCTCCGCCCCTCCCTCTTCCTTCCCCCCCGCTCTCGCCGATCTCCGATCTCCCATCCCTTCCGCCGGCCCTCCACCTCTCATACCTCTCCCCTCGACCCCCAAGCGCGCCGTCGGCCGGATCTACGCCAACCCACCCATCCGCCCACCCTCCTCTCTCCGCCGGTTCACCGCCCCCCTCCACCCCTTTCCCCCTAACCCCCCCGGCCCTCCGCACCTCCCCCGCCTTCCCCTCCCTCACCGACCGCAGTCACCCACCCCCGTAGATCCCTCCCGGCGCGCCGTCCCCCCGCTCCCCTATCCATCGTTCTCCTCCCACCCCTTCCCCAAACCCTTTTGAAGCCCGATGTTTCCCGTCACCCCGTCTTGATCCTTTCCCCCGCCGATTTGGGCATTCTCTCAGGCATCGACGGAGTATGGGTCCGGTCCTCGTGATGCAGGTTATGAGTCTCTTCCCTCGATTTCGAAAAAGCTCGGAGCTACAGTGCTTTCCCCCCGTATCCAACTGGATATCGGCCTCCCGAGCATTCTCTTCTCACCGCATTGTACAAAAACGGTTCGGCTGCCAAACGCGTCTCGAGGAAGAACTCTGCCACCTTCAGCACTGACTGACTCTTTCTCAGATCCTCTGGAGTTCCCACCGTTGATGGTTGCCTTCGTTCTACACCGTTTCTCGTTATCTTCTCTATTTGTACGTCGCTCTGGTGACAACATGGGCCAAGTATGATTTATCTGTACGATTTAAATTTTCTACTTTTACATGTACTCTGATCATCATGTACTCTCATCGTTTGGCATGAATGAAATATCGGCCGATAAGTTTACAAAAAAAACTGCAGCCTATTCCCGAACCCATAACTACAGCCGTCGCCCATGTGTGAGATGCCATCACAAATATTACCTTGCAATAGCGGTGTTAACGAGCCGAGCGGGGTTCGAGTCATGCTTAGCATAAATGAATTCCCCAACCCATAACGATGTGATAATTAGACTGAACTTCCCTTAGGCCTACCCCTACTAGTAATAATATGAGTGGTTATTTTTAAAAATAGAAGGTATCGCTCCATCATGTTGTACACATGATTATACCCAATATTATTAACACAAATTTTGACCGATTGTAAAATAGTAGACATTGTGCTGGGGGATGAGGTAATATATTACCCATCGATAGATCATAGTATATTTTGACTATTCACGTATCATAAATCATAATATGATTATCCACAATTTACAAATGATTCATACTAGTTTATAGACATGGACATTCATTTAACTATTTATTATCCATAACTAGTTTATAGATGATATCTTATCGTGGATTATAGGTATCTGCAATTTTTATTATCCATAAGTCCCTATATTATTTTGAAAGTTCCATGTGTGCTACCGAGCTCTTATCATAAACACAATTAGGTTTTATGAATTTTTCTCGGCCGTGGAATAATCAAATATTTATAAAAACATAAACACATACACAGCACACACAAGACTGTGGAATAATCAAATATCTATAAAAACATAAATACACTACTTCTAATATGAGTGTTAAAAGGCACACTATGGAGAAATATAAATGCATTATCAGTTAAAAATAAATATATTTAATACCGTTGGCATATCTTCTGCCCATTTGAAGAATCCACAACTTGATATTATCCTATCAATATGCAAGTAAAATATATTCAACTCATATAATTTTTAATATGTATAGTTAAACTAACAGCCATAATGAAATGTTGGTCGCATACCTTAGATTCTAGACAAATATAGAATAATTTATCTTTATTTTTACTAGTATTTGAGGTGCGTCTTCTACATGGACCTTTGCCACAAAGATAAAGTAACAATTCATCCACCCACATGAAGAATCGGCATGACTTATCATTCTCAAATTATAAGTATTTATATATAAAGAAAACTGGCATAGATAACAAAGACACTAACAAAATGACATGCTTAATAAGAATAACATACACCAAGTGGGCAGCAATAATAGGGACGTTGTGGATTCCTATTGCTGTGAGATATCTTGATAAGACATTCTCCATTGCCACATTCACATTGAATGTACATACCATTACAAGTTAGAAAATGTGTTCTTAGGCTCAGATGGGGATAGCCCATTTGCTGAGATTCATTGAGGTACATATGTTACTGTCACATTTCTTATCACATGCATCATCATAAGTAGGGGTAGACCTTAGACCGCCAAACCTACTATATGTGTTAAGTACAAGCAGTGATATCAAATGAGATGTCCCAACAATACTCCTTATCATATGTATGCTCATTCCCATTATCTTGCCCATCATGTTAGGGACAATGATGATCAACATGTAACATACAATTTGTTAAGAATAGATAAAAAATAAATATGTTGGTACATATAAAAGAGCAATTGTCAGCAAACAAATATCTATTAAAACATAAGTAACACACCGACCAAGAAAAATATTGATAAATGATATTCTTTAGGCTCAAATGGATAATATTTATATTTGATATTCATTGGAAGATAAGTGTTGCAGTCACATTCTATGACACATACAGTAACATTGTCCAACCTTGTAACGCCCTCGATTTTTGGATCTTGTCCCGCGGGTTGCGGATCATGTCCGAGTGAGTTTCAGACTTTTTATAATGGTTTCTCGAACCCTTCTTCGGTGTGTGTGTTTCCCCTGGTTGACCGTCATCCAGTCCCGGTCATCGTCATTGTGTTGTACCGGCGTTCCTTCTCTGTTGCTTCCGTTGTTGTTGTTCTTACTACTTTCCTTTACTGTTGTCACTTCTGTTGTTGCACTTCTGTTACCGCTAGTGGGGACCCGCGGGACCCCTACTGAGCCAATGAGATGAGGCTCACCCCCTGCTTTTCAAGTGTGACGTTCTCCTCGGAGTGGAGCAGGCCAGTCGGAGGTTCTTTAGTTGTCAGCTTGCCAGGCTGAGTGTTCACTCGGCGTTGGGTACGCTCTTTTCCCTGTTGACTGTACTTGTGGACTGGACTCTGTAAATTATTTAATTGTTATAAAATGTAATTTTATTCCTGTCAGAATTGTAGTTTAACTTTGCTACTATTGTTTAGAATTTCAATGCATATCCACACCAACCCTTTAGCCCTTCCGAGCCTTCTGGCTCGTGGGTGGCGGGCTAGGATCCGAATGGTATTGGGTGTTTCCCGATATCCGAATCTTGGGTCGTTACAGTTGGTATCAGAGCATGGTTGTGAAGATGCATGGGAATTCAAGACAATAGAGTGATTATGAGTCCAGATAGTCCAGTATAGTCGGCAGCTATCTTAGGTGTTTTGTTTTATTCACCCCTCCCCTATCCCTTTCCACGTTTGTGTTAAGGGTTAGTTGGCACCGAGGGGGCGAGTTCGAACTATGTCAGGAATGCCGGTGGGGGGCTCAGGTGGAGCTGAGTAGGGAGGAGACGAGTGGCGAGTCTTTTCCTCCGGAGGTAGAGGCCCCGTGTAACGACCCGAGAATCCGATTACCGGGAAGGCCCGATAGCCCGAGACTCGCACCGCCACCCACGAGCCGGGAGGGCTCGGAAGGGCTAAAAGGAGTGTGGAGGCACAAAGAGATAGGAAATAAAGCAGGACAACCAACAACAACAAGCTGAAAGAAAGAACAACTATAGCTACAACAGAGTCCAGTCCAATAGAAAGTACAGTCTAAAGCAGTAAAGCGTACCACATGCCAAGTGAACACTCGGCCCGGCAAGCTAGCAACTGAGACCCTCCGCTCCACGCCCTCGAACCTCGAGGAAGAGCCGCCACACCTGAAAAGTAGGGAATGAGTCTCCAAAACAGAGACTCAGCAGGGATCCCGCGGAACCCCAACCGGAAACAACGGCGGTAGCGGAAAGGAGGGCTACAAGAGCAACCGCGACAGCAGGAACAGTAAACCCGGTGGCCGGTCGAAACACGGCACTGCAACTACTCCTACCGTACCAGAAACACACCCTGACCTTACGGTCGAGGCTACCGGACTACACTAGTACCGCTTACCGAAGTAAAAACCCACAGCAACCATGCCGTAGAGGCCTGTCCCCCGGACACAGCCGACCTGGACACGCTGTCCAAGGTGCAACCCCGACCATCCGATCGCGGGTACCGCACAACAAGACGCAACCTCGGTAGAGCCACTAGCACTAGTTTGACGGCGCGAAAACCAACACACGCGCCACGGCGAAACAACCGAAACTCAACGGTTGACACGACCGAAACCCGAAGGTCCAAGTCACGGAAACTGATAGTCTGTCACTCCCAACTCGACAGGAGTACCTCCCACTAGAAGCACAGTCGGTAGCGTCCCCTGACGACTTACACCGCACCGCAGGTGAACTGCCTGACGTGGTAGCGCCTACCAAAGGCACGAACACCGCACAAGTAACCACAAACAAGTGACTAGCTGGGGTCACGCCCGTCGACGTGGGTCCAACCGCCCCCAACCACATGTGCACACACAGACCGCGAGTCCCTGGTCTGGCCCTCTGACCGGTTTTCCCCTCAGCCGGACTCTGGCTGCAAGACGTGGGGCCCGACGGCAACCGGTCCACAAACCGCCTCTAAGGGTAAGCCCGTACACCACTCCCAGGTGCGACCGGTACCGCGTACTGGTAGGCTACGACTAGTGGAGGGTCACTAAAGGAGTAGACTCTCAAGACAACAGAAAACAACGTTCGAACCCGACGAAGTACGGGGACCATCCCACGTACCAGCACCGTCGCACAGTGACCACAGTCGGAGAAGAAACGGGACTCGCAGTCCACGGTCACGCATGCACCCTGCGCGAGAGTCGAGAAAACTCAAGTGGCGCTAAGCCACTGGGCTCTGGGCAGTCCTCTAGACGCACTACAGCCAACGGTCCTTGAGTCAGAAGACTCGAGGTCAAGACCGTTGTACGCAACAGCACAAGGCCGTCAATCTAGTCAAATCTCTAGGTCTAAAACCACGGTAGCACGAGTATCGAGACAGCTCACGAGCCGCCGAGACCATTCTCTCGGAAAGGGAACTCAAGGGGCTCAGGCCACGCATACGGCCCGCTCGAAAATCGCTTTCCGGAGAAACCCACGGCGCGCGGGGAACCCTCGCCGCACTCACACTGACGTACGGTGACAAAAGCCGACAACGACATCCCCCGGTACACTCTGTACGACAAGAGACACGCCGACGCAACCCGCCCCCTTGAACGGTCCACACTGGCCCGCTCAGGGATGTGCGGTCACACAAGGTCCGTACAAGGGTTTGAACGGTCAGATCAGGACCGTTCTACCCAGGGTCCAAACGGCAGATGAACGGCCAACCCAGGACCGTTCAAACAGATGTGCGGTCAACTCTTGACCGCACGTGGGTGAAGAATGGTCAGATCCTGGCCGCTCGTCTCCCAATGATAAAAAGCCTAGACGGTTAGTCCTTAGCCGCACTTGGGGAAGAGCGGCTACGGCTTAGCCGTTCAGGGGTTGTGCGGTCAAGACCAGACCGCACATCCAACCATAGCACTAGGGGATGTACAGCCAGCACCTGGCCGTACAAAGGGTTATGCGGCCAGCTCCTGGCCGCACATCCCAGTGCACTGCACAACGGTCACAACCAACGGTCAAAAACCCTAGGGTTGGGCGGTCGCTGTGGGGCCGCACCTTAGAATATGCGGTCCCACGATAGACCGTCCAAGCCCACTGCGCGCCAAGCCCCGGCCAAAGCGCGCCGAGCCGATGAACGGTCCGAACAGCACCGCACAAGGGTTGTGCGGCCACTGGTTCGACCGCACATCGCTCACCGGCGCGAAAACGGCGAACCTCGCCGGAATCGCCCAATCGGCCTCAAAACAAGCCCCACAGAGGGGGAAATGGCGAGAGAAGAACCCCCAAGCCCCCTAGCATGCTCCTACGCCCTTAAACCGCGAAATCGGGGCTCAAAACGATGGATCGGACGAACTCACCCTGCGGCATGATCAACCCTTCCCGGCTCAAAATAAACCCCTCTCGACCTCGTCTCGAGCCGAAACTCACGAGGAAGGAAGACAAGAGGCTAAGGAACGTCACCCTACCTCCACCGAAGAAACCGTGCGCCGAAGCGACTAATCCACGCCGAAAACTGCCTGGAACGCGAACGACGCCATCTCAGAATCCACCGAGGGATCGCACCCGCCTCCGCCTCGATCCTCGCCCATCCTCGCCCTCATCCTCGCCCGCGCCGCCTCCACCTCGCCCCCACCTCCCTCCGTCGGCCGCCGGAGAAGGGAGGGGAGAAAGAGGGCGTGAGAGAAGAGAGAGAGTGAGAATGAGAGAATGAGAGGGGAGAGAGAGAAAAGGGTTATATATAGAAAAATCTGGAAATTCGTAAAAATCCTAAAAAAATAGAAAATCACACCCTCGCGATCCTCTGAACGCACCGATCGCAACGGTACCACACTCGCCTAGGTGAACGGCCCGGTTCACCCGCAACGAGGTTCCGAAGGAATTACCGAAACACACACCGGGAATTGGAAAACACACGCGGAAAAGTCGCGGAATGCTTCCGGGCCTCCGAAACAGCTCCGGATCGCGCCGATCCGAACGCGAAAGATGTCCGAAACGAAATTTTGGACACAACAGAGTTGGACACTTCAAGAAACCAGATCTGGGACCCACGAAGAAGGATCCAACAAAATCCGAGGCATTACAGCTGTAATGCCCCGAATTTTTCGGATATTTTTCGGATCATTTTAGTGGGTCTCGGAGTGTATTTTGTGCTTTACACGTGTTTTTCCCTGATGTGCCTTCGGAACTCTTTGCAGGGCGAACCGTGGCGTTCTCCGACTCTGGGACGTTACCACTACGTTGCGCTCTTCCCGAGGATCGCGGAGGTAATTTTTCGTAATTTTCTGGGTTTATCGAATTTTCGGGTTTTCCTATATATTCTAACCCTTTCCTCTCTCCCCCTCTCATTTCTCAATTCTCTCCCTCTCTCTTCTCACGCTCTCTCCTCTCTCCCTCTCTCTCCGACAGCCGACGGGGCGGAGTACGGGCGAGGCGGGGACGGCGCGGGCGAGGCACGGGCGAGGATGGATGAGGATCGAGGCGGTGGAGGCGCGTGGAAGCTCGGCCGTGAGTTCGTGGAACGGCGAGGCTTCAACGGCGTTTTCTTCGTGGATCGGCGTCCACGGTGCGCGTAATCTTCGGTGGAGGTAGGGTGATGGACCCTCAGCCCGTGTACTTCCTTTCCCGCGAGTTTCGTAGGCCGTGGTGAGCCGAGCGGGCTAAACGGGGCGTTTTGGGTAAAATGCATGATTTTGGGGTGTGAGCCGGATCTCCCGTTTTATGGTGCTTTTGGGCGATCCAGGGGTTTAGATGCATGCCTAGGGGCTTGGGGAAGGTTTCCCCTTTTGTTTCCCCTTCACCTGGGGGTGAACGGGGCGTGGCATGGCTTTTCCCGCGGTTTCTACCGTTTTCCGCCGCGGACTGAGAACGCGCTATACTCCAGTAGCGCGTTCTTGTTCGTCGCGCTGTCTCGATAGGGCGCGTTCATCGGAGAAGATGAACAGTTTGGCGGTTCCTGTCGCGCTATAGGGCAATGGCGCGTTCTGGACTGTCGCGCTATGGAAACATAGCGCGACCTGGCTTGTCGCGCTATAGGCTCCTAGCGCGTTCTGCTTGAACGCGCTATGGACCTATAGCGCGTTCTTGGAGGGACCAGCCGGGCTGCCCGGGGCGGGCGGTCTGCGGCTGATCGTGCTCCTCGCGGGCCGTGTGTGCTTTGGACACCCAGTGGAGTTCCGTGACCGTGTTTTGGGGTGTCTGGAGGTTCTGCTTACCTCGTTTTGCGTGCCCGTGAGCTTAAGGGTCCGGGTGACCTTTAGCGTTCCGTTCGCATTGTGTTGGTCTCCGGTTGACCCGGTTGTGACCTAGTGGTCGACCTTCGGCCTTGTGAGTATCCCGGACACCCCATGGGTTCTGTGTCTGTGTTTTTGGGTGTCAGGAGGGACCGTGTTACCTCGATTAGCGTGCCCGTAGGTGTGGTGGGTCCGGGTGACCCCACGTGTTCCGGGCTCTTGTGTTACGCTTGATCGAGTCACCGTGTGTCGGTGTGTGTGCGGTGGGGTCTCCCCCGCATATCGTGGGTTCCTTTGGAAGGCGATTCCCGTGTGGGCCATGTGTTTGGCCTTGGACTGTGAGTCCAGTTGTCCGGCCTGGGGCTGGAGGTTTCCCGCTTGCTTCAAGATGGGAAATCGTCGTGGCGGCTTGTGTGCTGCCCTGGGAATCGTGCTTCTGTATTTTCCGTGTGGCCCGTGTGGGTGGCCTTAATCCTTTGCGTTCCCTTCCCGAGGGAGTGGTCTTGGCGACTCGTGAGTTGTCTCGGTACTTGTGCTACCGTGGTTTTAGACCTAGAGATTGGGCTAGATCGACGGCCTCGTGCTGTTGCGTGCAACGGTCTTGACCCCGAGTCTTGTGACTCAAGGACCGTTGGTTGTAGTGTGTCTAGAGGACTGTCCAGAGTCCAGTGGCTTAGCGCCACTTGAGTCGTCTCGACTCTAGTGCACGGTGCGTGTGTGACCGGGGACTGCGAGTCCTGTGTCTTCTCCGACTGTGGTCACCGTGTGACGGGGCCAGTACGTGGGGTGTCCCCCGTACGTCGTCAGACGCAGACGTTGTTTTCCGTTGAGAGTCTACTCCTTCAGTGACCCTCCACTAGTCGTAGCCTACCAGTACGCGTGTGCTGGTCGCACCAGGGAGTGGTGTACGGGCTTACCCTGAGGACGGTTAGACTGGTTTTCGTCGGGCCCCGCGTCTTAGCCAGAGTCCGGCTGCGGGGGAAAATCAGTCAGAGGGCCAGACCTAGGACGCGTGGTCTGTGTGTGCACACGTGGTTGGGGACTGTGGACGCACGTCGACGGGCGTGACCCCAGCTAGTCACTTGTTTGTGGTTACTTGTACGGTGTTCGCGCCTCGGGTAGGACCTACCACGTCAGGCGGTTCACCTGCGGTGCGGTGTAAGACGTCAGGGGACGCTACCGGCTGTGCTTCTAGTGGGTGGTACTCCTGTCGAGTACGGAGTGACAGACTGTCAGTCTCTGTGTCTTTGACCTTCGGATTTTTGGTCGTGTTGACCGGTGAGTTCGGTTGTTTCACCTTGGCGCGTGTGTCGGTTCTTGCGCCGTGAGATAAGTGCTAGTGGCTTTACCGAGGTTGGGTCTTGTTGTGCGGTACCCGCGATCGGATGGTCGGGGTTGCACCTTGGACAGCGTGTCCAGGTCGGCTGTGTCCGGGGGACAGGCCTCTACGGCGTGATTGCCGTGTGTTCTTACTTCGGTAGGTGGTACTAGCGTGGTTCGGTAGCTTCGACTGCGTGATCGAGGTCTGCCTTCTGGCAGTAGGAGTAGCTGTAGTGCCGAGTTTTTGACCGGCCACCGGTTTGCTGTTCCTGCTGTAGTTGTAGCTCCCCTTTCCGCTACCGCCGTTGTTTCCGGTTGGGGTTCCGCGGGATCCCTGCTGAGTCTCTGTTTTGGAGACTCATTCCCTGCTTTTCAGGTGTGGCGGTTCTTCCTCGTGGCTCGAGGGTGCGGAGTGGAGGTTCTCAGTTGCCAGCTTGCCGGGCCGAGTGCTCACTTGGCATGTGGTACGTTTTACTGCTTTAGACTGTACTTTCTGTTGGACTGGACTCTGTTGTAGTTGTTTGTTTATTTCTGTTATTTGTTGAGTTGTCCTGCTTTATTTCCTATTTCTTTGTGCCTCCACACTCCTTTTAGCCCTTCCGAGCCCTCCCGGCTCGTGGGCGGCGGTGCGAGTCTCGGGTTATCGGGCCTTCCCGGTAATCGGATTCTCGGGTCGTTACAGCTGGTATCAGAGCGGTGGTTGTGGACGTACATAGGAATTCGAATATTGCAGTGATCAGAGTCCGTAAGGTCCAGTACAGTCGGCAGCTGGCTTAGGGTTTTGTGCTTGTTTTTCCGCCTTGTTTCTCGCTTGAGAGCTTGAGTGCGCTGTGCGGCGCTGTGAAGGTGGTTGCTGTCCGCGGCTTTCGTGCCAGCATGGGGTCTAAGGATCGAGGTCGAGAGCCTTCTCCCTCATCGGTGTGGCCCCTGTTGTGCTGCGTTGGGCAGAGGTTGCTGGCAGGCGTGAGTTCGCGGTGCTGCGTTCGAGGAACCTTGCAGCGTGGTCAGGTGGCTGGTGCGGACTGTTCTTGGTTAAGTGACCGTGAGCGTGCTCTGAGGGAGCTGCTGTCGTTTTTGGTCACTCCAGCTTGAGGTTTGTCCAGCTCCTGAGGTGTTCTGATCGAGAAGTGTGCTCGGTGAGCGGAATGTCTTCTCGGTGAGCTGCTGTTTCGTCGAGCCTGATGTCCTTGTCGTGCTCTGTGGCGTCAGAAATGACGTGTTGGTCCCGATTGTTTTATGGATTTCGAGGCAGGACTGGGCTGTGGTGTCCCAGTAAGTCTTGCTCCTGCGCTCTTGTGTGCGAAGGGGTGTGTTCGCCTTGGATTTGGTCTGAGGTGTGAAGGTTCCGCGGTGAGTTTCGGGACTCGAGGATGAGCGTCGACGGTTGTCGTTATGGCTCGTGTTGCGGCTCTTGGCGTGATGTGTTGCAGTTCGAGGAATTGTAGCAGTGGTGCATCGAGAGGTGCTGTGATGGTGGTCCGACGTGACACTCGTCGAGTGTGTCGGAGGCGCTGACCTGATGGAAGCGATGGTTTTCCTTGGTGCTTGATGGTGCTGTTTCCAGCGTGCGCGAGGTTTGAGGTCAGGTCGAGCGTGGAGCCCTTCGGAAGTGCGTTTGGTCTCCCCTTTGGTTGGAGAGATTGTGTTGGGTTAAGGTTCGTCGTCTTGCATTGCGTGTTCGGATTGGTTGGCCTTGTGTGCCATGAAGTCCGTGCGAGACGTGCTCCTTGTGTTGGCAGGGTGGTTGCCTGTGAGAAGTTGTGCCCATTCCCTTGTCGTGTGAGGGTGCTGGTGCTGTTCCGGAAGGACGAGTGCTGGTTGGGCGATGTTTGCTTTCTCGACTGTGCGCGCGGATTTGAGTGCGCAGCGGAAGCGTGGTGGTCTCATAACCCACTGGTTCAGGATCGTAGCGTTGGTTGCTATGGGCAGATTCCTGAGTTCGCGTTGAGCATCGGAGGATTGGTTCCTCGGTGTGAAACGTGTTGTTGCCGTGCCGTTGCTCGAGGTATTATGGTTGTTGGCACTGGCAGGATGGAGTGCTGGGGAATGTGCTGGCTAGTGCGCCGCATGAGTACCCTGTTCCTGTGTTGGAAGCCGTGTCAGGCGTCGGTGTTGGACCTGGATGGGGTTGTTGAGAATGTCGCCTGACGGAGGTCGAGGACGTGTTGGTCAGAGTCGGTGGCTTGGCGCCCGACTTGTGTTCCCAATCGTGTCCTCGGTTGAGATCGTGCTTTGAGGATGTGGTCTCTGGCAGGCTATGGGTCCCGGTTGACGGCTATGAGTGGCTGATGAGCCTAACCGTGTGACCGACCACAACAGTGTCTGTTGGTTCTACGGTCTTGTCGGATTATGGCGGTGAGATGGTTATTGCTTAGGGACCCGTGAGCACTGTTCAGGTGGTGTCCCGTGGCTCTGTGGTAAGGGCGGAATCGGTATTGGCGGGTGTCCACTTGCATTGATCGAAGGATTTGATGAGACCAGATGGATGAGTGACGCCTGTGGGCGGAGGCCTTTTGTGAGATGGGCGTCGGAGGATGGTCCTTGATAGGACGTTGGTGTCGCAATGGTTATCCCTGGTTTGGTGACTAGCATGGGGTGGTTCCCGGTAAGTCTGAGTCCAGTGAGGTGATGACTGAAGACACCAGGATCCACCATTTGGTTTCGTTGTGCTCCCCGAGAGGGTCGAGTTGGAGCGATGTTCGAGCTCGGATGCGGTGTCCGAGAGGAGTGCAGCTCGAGATGCGGCATCAGTCTGTGTGTGAGTCGACGGATGGCTTGCTGAGGTTTGGAATGTTTCCTTTGGACCCGGTCGAGGACCAGGAAAGAAGGAAGAAGCTGAGCAAGCGGAGGTTTCTCGTTGACGAGCAGTTGGTGACCAGTGGATGGTCTTTTCAGAGACAGAAGATGCTGATTGTTGGGGCTCGAGCGTGGCGAGAGCCGTGTGCCAGCGAGACCTTTGGTGGTCGTTTCTATGATGTGCCTTTCCGGATGGGATCTGGGCTTTGTCGAAGTTTATCTTCTGACAAGAGTTGGCACAGTGTTGTGTCCGGCTTTCGGCTTGCCATGTGTGAGGTGTTTCTTGGTGCTGAGCCGATGTTCTGGTTGCGGTCTGCTGAGAGGACTGCTCGAGCTGGTGGAGGCTCTGTATTGGTTGTCCCCTTGAGAAGGGTGTGCGACCTGTCAGCTGGTTGCTAAGCTGATGTGCAATTTGTCTGCGACCATTGGATGGATCAGTAGCTGTTGCTCGTGGCGAGGGTTGTGATTCCTCGGTGAGCGAGATCGTGGCTGCGGCGCCATGGTGGATTCTCGCGTTGACTGAGGTGATGCCGGACTGTGTCCTTTGGTATATGCCTGCTCTGCTGGCCAGTGTGCTCGGCGCGAGGAGCGAGGTGTTGTGTGTGATTGTGAGTCTGGCTGTGTTCCTCAGGATCCGTGTTTTCGTGAGAATCGAGGTTTCTGTGTTGGGGCTCTGACAGCGTGTCAGTTGATTCAGTGCTCTTCCCCTGGGACTTCGTGATTGGTCGTGAATTTTGAGGACGAAATTCCTTTAAGGGGGGAGGGCTGTAATGCCCCAGATTCTTCGGATATTTTTCGGATCATTTTAGTGGGTCTCGGAGTGTATTTTGTGCTTTACACGTGTTTTTCCCTGATGTGCCTTCGGAACTCTTTGCAGGGCGAACCGTGGCGTTCTCCGACTCTGGGACGTTACCACTGCGTTGCGCTCTTCCCGAGGATCGCGGAGGTAATTTTTCGTAATTTTCTGGGTTTATCGAATTTTTGGGTTTTCCTATATATTCTAACCCTTTCCTCTCTCCCCCTCTCATTTCTCAATTCTCTCCCTCTCTCTTCTCACGCTCTCTCCTCTCTCCCTCTCTCTCCGGCGGCCGACGGGGTGGAGTACGGGCGAGGCGGGGACGGCGTGGGCGAGGCACGGGCGAGGATGGATGAGGATCGAGGCGGTGGAGGCGCGTGGAAGCTCGGCCGTGAGTTCGTGGAACGGCGAGGCTTCAACGGCGTTTTCTTCGTGGATCGGCGTCTACGGTGCGCGAAATCTTCGGTGGAGGTAGGGTGATGGACCCTCAGCCCGTGTACTTCCTTTCCCGCGAGTTTCGTAGGCCATGGTGAGCCGAGCAGGCTAAACGGGGCGTTTTGGGTAAAATGCATGATTTTGGGGTGTGAGCCGGATCTCCCGTTTTATGGTGCTTTTGGGCGATCCAGGGGTTTAGATGCATGCCTAGGGGCTTGGGGAAGGTTTCCCCTTTTGTTTCCCCTTCACCTGGGGGTGAACGGGGCGTGGCATGGCTTTTCCCGCGGTTTCTACCGTTTTCCGCCGCGGACTGAGAACACGCTATACTCCAGTAGCGCGTTCTTGTTCGTCGCGCTGTCTCGATAGGGCGCGTTCATCGGAGAAGATGAACAGTTTGGCGGTTCTTGTCGCGCTATAGGGCAATGGCGCGTTCTGGACTGTCGCGCTATGGAAACATAGCGCGACCTGGCTTGTCGCGCTATAGGCTCCTAGTGTGTTCTGCTTGAACGCGCTATGGACCTATAGCGCGTTCTTGGAGGGACCAGCCGGGCTGCCCGGGGCGGGCGGTCTGCGGCTGATCGTGCTCCTCGCGGGCCGTGTGTGCTTTGGACACCCAGTGGAGTTCCGTGACCGTGTTTTGGGGTGCCTGGAGGTTCTGCTTACCTCGTTTTGCGTGCCCATGAGCTTAAGGGTCCGGGTGACCTTTAGCGTTCCGTTCGCATTGTGTTGGTCTCCGGTTGACCCGGTTGTGACCTAGTGGTCGACCTTCGGCCTTGTGAGTATCCCGGACACCCCATGGGTTCTGTGTCTGTGTTTTTGGGGTGTCAGGAGGGACCGTGTTACCTCGATTAGCGTGCCCGTAGGTGTGGTGGGTCCGGGTGACCCCACGTGTTCCGGGCTCTTGTGTTACGCTTGATCGAGTCACCGTGTGTCGGTGTGTGTGCGGTGGGGTCTCCCCCGCATATCGTGGGTTCCTTTGGAAGGCGATTCCCGTGTGGGCCATGTGTTTGGCCTTGGACTGTGAGTCCAGTTGTCCGGCCTGGGGCTGGAGGTTTCCCGCTTGCTTCAAGATGGGAAATCGTCGTGGCGGCTTGTGTGCTGCCCTGGGAATCGTGCTTCTGTATTTTCCATGTGGCCCGTGTGGGTGGCCTTAATCCTTTGCGTTCCCTTCCCGAGGGAGTGGTCTTGGCGACTCGTGAGTTGTCTCGGTACTTGTGCTACTGTGGTTTTAGACCTAGAGATTGGGCTAGATCGACGGCCTCGTGCTGTTGCGTGCAACGGTCTTGACCCCGAGTCTTGTGACTCAAGGACCGTTGGCTGTAGTGTGTCTAGAGGACTGTCCAGAGTCCAGTGGCTTAGCGCCACTTGAGTCGTCTCGACTCTAGTGCACGGTGCGTGCGTGACCGGGGACTGCGAGTCCTGTGTCTTCTCCGACTGTGGTCACCGTGTGACGGGGCCAGTACGTGGGGTGTCCCCCGTACGTCGTCGGACGCAGACGTTGTTTTCCGTTGAGAGTCTACTCCTTCAGTGACCCTCCACTAGTCGTAGCCTACCAGTACGCGTGTGCTGGTCGCACCAGGGAGTGGTGTACGGGCTTACCCTGAGGACGGTTAGACTGGTTTCCGTCGGGCCCCTTGTCTTAGCCAAAGTCCGGCTGCGGGGGAAAATCAGTCAGAGGGCCAGACCTAGGACGCGTGGTCTGTGTGTGCACACGTGGTTGGGGACTGTGGACGCACGTCGACGGGCGTGACCCCAGCTAGTCACTTGTTTGTGGTTACTTGTACGGTGTTCGCGCCTCGGGTAGGACCTACCACGTCAGGCGGTTCACCTGCGGTGCGGTGTAAGACGTCAGGGGACGCTACCGGCTGTGCTTCTAGTGGGTGGTACTCCTGTCGAGTACGGAGTGACAGACTGTCAGTCTCTGTGTCTTTGACCTTCGGATTTTTGGTCGTGTTGACCGGTGAGTTCGGTTGTTTCACCTTGGCGCGTGTGTCGGTTCTTGCGCCGTGAGATAAGTGCTAGTGGCTTTACCGAGGTTGGGTCTTGTTGTGCGGTACCCGCGATCGGATGGTCGGGGTTGCACCTTGGACAGCGTGTCCAGGTCGGCTGTGTCTGGGGGACATGCCTCTACGGCGTGATTGCCGTGTGTTCTTACTTCGGTAGGTGGTACTAGCGTGGTTCGGTAGCTTCGACTGCGTGATCGAGGTCTGCCTTCTGACAGTAGGAGTAGCTGTAGTGCCGAGTTTTTGACCGGCCACCGGTTTGCTGTTCCTGCTGTAGTTGTAGCTCCCCTTTCCGTTACCACCGTTGTTTCCGGTTGGGGTTCCGCGGGATCCCTACTGAGTCTCTGTTTTGGAGACTCATTCCCTACTTTTCAGGTGTGGCGGTTCTTCCTCGTGGTTCGAGGGTGCGGAGTGGAGGTTCTCAGTTGCCAGCTTGCCGGGCCGAGTGCTCACTTGGCATGTGGTACGTTTTACTGCTTTAGACTGTACTTTCTATTGGACTGGACTCTGTTGTAGTTGTTTGTTTATTTCTGTTATTTGTTGAGTTATCCTGCTTTATTTCCTATTTCTTTGTGCCTCCACACTCCTTTTAGCCCTTCCGAGCCCTCCCCGCTCGTGGGCGGCGGTGCGAGTCTCGGGTTATCGGGCCTTCCCGGTAATCGGATTCTCGGGTCGTTACAACAGCCCTCCCCCCTTAAAGGAATTTCGTCCTCGAAATTAAGGACCGAGCACAAAGTCACAGGGGAAGAACACAGAACCGACTGACTCGCTGTCAGAGCCCCAGCACAGAAAACCTCGATTCTCACGAAAACACCAGTCCTGAGGGACATAGCTAAACTTACAATCACAAGCAACACCTCGCTCCTCGCGCCGAGCACACTGGCCAACAGAGCAGGCATATACCAAAGGACACAGTCCGACATCACCTCAGACAACGCGAGAATCCACCATGGCACCGCAGCCACAATCTCGCTCACCGAGGAATCACAACCCTCGACACGAGAAATAGCTACCGATCCACCCTATGGTCGGCAGACAAAACACACATCAGCTTCAGAATCAGCTGACAGGTCGCACACCCTCCTCAAGGGAGCAACCAAAAGAGGGCCTCCATCGGCTCAAGCAGCCATCTCGACAGACCGCAACCAGAACATCGGCTCAGCACCAAGAATCACTTCACACCTGACAAGCTGAAAGCCAGACATAACACCGTGCCAACTCTTCTCAGAAGACAAACTTCGACAAAGTCCAGATCCCGTCCAGAAGGCACATCACAGAAATGACCACCAAAGGTCTCGCTGGCACACGGCTCTCACCACGCTCGAGCCCCGACAACCAGCATCTTCTGTCTGTTAAAAGACCATCCACTGGTCGCCAGATACACGTCAACGGGAAACCTCCACCGGCCCAACAGGCACGATCCAACTCACAGCAGGCCATCCGCTGACTCACACACAGACCAATGCCACATCTCGAGCTACACTCCTCTCGGACTCCGCATCCGAGCTCGAACATCGCACCAACTCGACCCTCTCGGGGAGCACGACGAAACCAAATGACAAGATCCTAGTGTCTTCAGTCATCACCTCACTGGAATCAGACTCACAGGGGAACCATCCCATGCTGGTCACCAAACCAGGGATAACCATTGCGACACCAACGTCCTATCATGGACCACCAATCCGACGCCAAACTCACAAAAGGCCTCCGCCCACAGGCGTCACTCTTCCATCTGGTCTCATCAAATCCTTCGATCAATCCAAGTGGACACCTGCCAATCCCGATTCCGCCCTTACTATAGAGCCACGGGACACCACCTGAACAATGCTCACGGGTCCCCAAAGCAACAAACATCTCACTGCGGTTGGCTACGAGACTAGCCTTACCAGTCACTCGCAACTACCAACAGAAACCCACAGCCTGCCAGAGATCACTTCTCCAAGAACGATCTCATTCAAGGACACGACTAGAAACACAAGTCGGGCACCAGGCCACCGACTCTGACCAACACGTCCTCGACCATCGTCAGGCGACATCCTCAACAACCCCATCCAGGTCCAACACCGACGCCTGACACGGCTTCCATCACAGGAATAGGGTACTCATGCGGCGCACTAGCCATCACATTCCCCAACACTCCACCCTGCCAGTGCCAAGAATCACGACTTCTCGGGCAACGGCACGGCAATAGCACGTTTCGCACAGAGGAACCAATCCTCTCGTGCTCAACGCAAACTCAGGAATCCGCCCGTAGCAACCAACGCTACGATCCTGAACCAGTGGGTCACAAGCCCACCACGCTTCCACTGCGCACTCTGATCCGCGCGCACAGTCGAGAAAGCGAACACCGTCCAACCAGCACTCGTCCTTCCGGAACAGCGCCAGCACCCTCACACGACAAGGGAATGGGCACGACTTCTCACAGGCAACCGCCTTGCCAAGATAAGGAGCACGTCTCGCACATACTTCATGGCACACGAGGCCAACCAATCCGAACACGCAATGCAAGACGACGAACCTTAGCCCAACGCAATCTCTCCAACCAAAGGAGAAACCAGCGCACTTCCGACCAATGGAAGAACTCCACGCTTGACCTGACCTCGAACCTCGCGCATGCTGGAAACAGCACCATCCAGCACCAAGGAAAACCATCGCTTCCATCAGGTCAATGCCTCCGACACACTCAACGAGTGTCACGTCGGACCACAATCACAGCATCTCTCAATGCACCACTGCTGCAATTCCTCGAACTGCAACACACCACGCCAAGAGCCGCAACACGAGCCATAACGACAACCACCGGCGCTCATCCTCGAGTCCCGAACTCGCCGTGGAGCCTTCACATCTCAAGCTAACTCCAGGGCGAACACAACCCATTCGCACACAAGAGCGCAGGAGCAAGACTTACTGGGACACCACAGCCTAATCATGCCTTGAAATCCACAAAACAACCGGGACCGACACGTCATTTCTGATGCCACAGAGCACGACAAGGACATCAGGCTCGACGAAACAGCAGCTCACCGAGAAGATCCTCCGCTCACCCGAGCACACTTCTCGATCAGAACACCCGCTCTGCCACCTTAAATCACGACCTGAACACCTCAGGGGTTGGATAAACCTCAAGCTGGAGTGGCCAAAACCGACAGCAGCTCCCTCAGAGCACACTCACGGCCACTTAACCACGAAAAATCCTCTCCAGTCACCTGACAATGCTGCAGGTTCCTCGAACGCAGCACCGCAGCAACGCACCTGCCGGCAACCTCTGCCCAACGCAGCACAACCAGGGCCACCACCGATGAGGGAGAAAGCCCTCGACCTTGATCCTTAGACCCCATGCTGGCTCGAAAGCCGAGGACAGCAACCACCTTCACAGAGCCGCACAGCGCACTCAAGCTCTCAAGCGAGAAACGAGGCGGAAAGCGAACATAAAACCCTAAGCCATCTACCGACTGTACTGAACCTTATGGACTCTGATCACTGCAATATTTCGAATTCCTATGTACATCCACAACCACTGCTCTGATACCAGCTATAACGACCCGAGAATCCGATTACCGGGAAGGCCCGATAACCCGAGACTCGCACCGCCGCCCACGAGCCGGGAGGGCTCGGAAGGGCTAAAAGGAGTGTGGAGGCACAAAGAGATAGGAAATAAAGCAGGACAACCAACAACAACAAGCTGAAAGAAAGAACAACTACAGCTACAACAGAGTCCAGCCCAATAGAAAGTACAGTCTAAAGCAGTAAAGCGTACCACATGCCAAGTGAACACTCGGCCCGGCAAGCTAGCAACTGAGAACCTCCGCTCCGCGCCCTCAAACCTCGAGGAAGAGCCGCCACACCTGAAAAGCAGGGAATGAGTCTCCAAAACAGAGACTCAGCAGGGATCCCGCGGAACCCCAACCGGAAACAACGGTGGTAGCGGAAAGGAGGGCTACAAGAGCAACCGCGACAGCAGGAACAGTAAACCCGGTGGCCGGTCGAAACACGGCACTACAACTACTCCTACTGTACCAGAAACACACCCTGACCTTGCGGTCGAGGCTACCGGACTACACTAGTACCGCTTACCGAAGTAAAAACCTACAGCAACCATGCCGTAGAGGCATGTCCCCCGGACACAGCCGACCTGGACACGCTGTCCAAGGTGCAACCCCGACCATCCAATCGTGGGTACCGCACAACAAGATGCAACCTCGGTAGAGCCACTAGCACTAGTTTGACGGCGCAAAAACCAACACACGCACCACGGCGAAACAACCGAAACTCAACGGTTGACACGACCGAAACCCGAAGGTCCAAGTCACGAAAACTAACAGTCTGTCACTCCCAACTCGACAGGAGTACCTCCCACTAGAAGCACAGTCGGTAGCATCCCCTGACGACTTACACCGCACCGCAGGTGAACTGCCTGACGTGGTAGCGCCTACCAAAGGCACGAACACCGCACAAGTAACCACAAACAAGTGACTAGCTGGGGTCACGCCCGTCGACGTGGGTCCAACCGCCCCCAACCACGTGTGCACACACAGACCGCACGTCCTTGGTCTGGCCCTCTGACCGGTTTTCCCCTCAGCCGGACTCTGGCTGCAAGACGTGGGGCCCGACGGCAACCGGTCCACAAACCGCCTCTAAGGGTAAGCCCGTACACTGTGCGACCGGTACCGCATACTGGTAGGTTACGACTAGTGGAGGGTCACTAAAGGAGTAGACTCTCAAGACAACAGAAAACAACGTCCGAACCCGACGAAGTACGGGGACCATCCCATGTACCAGCACCGTCGCACGGTGACCACAGTCGGAGAAGAAACGGGACTCGCAGTCCACGGTCACGCATGCACCCTGCGCGAGAGTCGAGAAAACTCAAGTGGCGCTAAGCCACTAGGCTCTGGGCAGTCCTCTAGACGCACTACAGCCAACGGTCCTTGAGTCAGAAGACTCGAGGTCAAGACCGTTGTACGCAACAGCACAAGGCCGTCAATCTAGTCAAATCTCTAGGTCTAAAACCACGGTAGCACGAGTACCGCGGTAGCTCACGAGCCGCCGAGACCATTCTCTCGGAAAGGGAACTCAAGGGGCTAAGGCCACACATACGGCCCGCTCAGAAATCGCTTTCCGGAGAAACCCACGGCGCGGGGGAACCCTCGCCGCACTCACACTGACGTACGGTGACAAAAGCCGACAACGACATCTCCCGGTACACTCTGTACGACGAGAGAGACGCCAACGCAACCCGTCCCCTTGAACGGTCCACACTGGGCCGCTCAGGGATGTGCGGTCACACAAGGTCCGTACAAGGGTTTGAACGGTCAGATCAGGACCGTTCTACCCAGGGTCCAAACGGCAGATGAACGGCCAACCCAGGACCGTTCAAACAGATGTGCGGTCAACTCTTGACCGCACGTGGGTGAGGAACGGTCAGATCCTGGCCGCTCGTCTCCCAACGATAAAAAGCCTGGACGGTTAGTCCTTAGCCGCACTTGGGGAAGAGCGGCTACGGCTTAGCCGTTCAGGGGTTGTGCGGTCAAGACCAGACCGCACATCCAACCATAGCACTAGGGGATGTACGGCCAGCACCTGGCCGTACAAAGGGTTATGTGGCCAGCTCTTGGCTGCACATCCCAGTGCACTGCACAACGGTCACAACCAACGGTCAAAAACCCTAGGGTTGGGCGGTCGCTGTGGGGCCGCACATTAGGATATGCGGTCCCACGATAGACCGTCCAAGCCCACTGTGCGCCAAGCCCCGGCCAAAGCGCGTCGAGCCGATGAACGGTCCGAACAGCACCGCACAAGGGTTGTGCGGCCACTGGTTCGACCGCACATCGCTCACCGGCGCGAAAACGGCGAACCTCGCCGGAATCCCCCAATCGGCCTCAAAACAAGCCCCACAGAGGGGGAAATGGCGAGAGAAGAACCCACAAGCCCCCTAGCATGCTCCTACGCCCTTAAACCGCGAAATCGGGGCTCAAAACGATGGATCGGACGAACTCACCCCGCGGCATGATCAACCCTTCCCGGCTCAAAATAAACCCCTCTCGACCTCGTCTCGAGCCGAAACTCACGGGGAAGGAAGACAAGAGGCTAAGGAATGTCACCCTACCTCCACTGAAGAAACCGTGCGCCGAAGCGACTAATCCACGCCGAAAACCGCCCGGAACGCGAACGACGCTATCTCGGAATCCACCGAGGGATCGCGCCCGCCTCCGCCTCGATCCTCGCCCATCCTCTCCCGCGCTGCCTCCACCTCGCCCCCACCTCGCTCCGTCGGCCACCGGAGAAGGGAGGGGAGAAAGAGGGCATGAGAGAAGAGAGAGAGAGAGAGAATGAGTGAATGAGAGGGGAGAGAGAGAAAAGGGTTATATATAGGAAAATTTGGAAATTCGGAAAAATCCCAAAAAAAATAGAAAATCACACCCTCGCGATCCTCGGAACGCACCGATCGCAACGGTACCACACTCGCCTAGGTGAACGGTGCGGTTCACCCGCAACGAGGTTCCGAAGGAATTACCGAAACACACACCGGGAATCGAAAAACATACGCGAAAAAGCCGCGGAACGCTTCCGGGCCTCCGAAACAGCTCCGGATCGCGCCGATCCGAACGCGAAAGATGTCCGAAACGAAATTTCGGACACAACGGAGTCGGACACTCCGAAAAACCACATCTGGGACCCACGAAGAAGGATCCGAAAAAAATCTGAGGCATTACACCCCGGGTGTGCCGGGTCGGGCCGAGTCTTGTGCCGGCATGTATTGGTTCTTCGTGCGGTAGATGAGTCAGTGTCGTGGTCAGGAGGCTGGAGGGGGCAGTTTGGCGCATGGTGGTCGTGGCCGTGCTTCGCGAGAGCTTTTACAGTTTTGACCGCCAACGTTTGAAGGCCAACCGGATCCTGATGTGGCAAGATCGTAGGTTGATGCGATGGAATGGGTGTTCCGATCTATGGAGTGTGCCGAGGATGAGAAGGTGATGTTGGCGAGTTATCGATTGTGGGGTCCAGCCTTGTCATGGAAGACCACTGAGTGGGAATCGGTGTCTCTTTCGTCTCCTGGTTTGAGTTCTTTCCCTCCTGGATCGAGGTTTAGTCGGATGTTTAGGTTGTTCAGAAGGAGCAGGTCTGGTAGGAGGTGTCAGGAGCAGGAGGAGTAGGTGTCTACCACGTCCTTTCAGCGTTCAATGGTTCCACCACTGCAGCATGGTGTGAGTGAGCAGCCAAGACAGTGTTCGAGATGTGGCAGGTTTCACGTGGGCGGGCCGTGTACCATGGATGAAGCCGAGCTGGGTGTTTCAGGTGTGGTCAGGTTGGTCTTGTTGCTCGCGAGTGCCCATGGCGGCCGTCCCAATCCCAGCCGTCTTTTGTAGCGTTCCACTAGCCTGACGAGTCAGGGTTCCCAGTGTGCACGAGGCACTTGACCGGGTGGGGTTGTCGTGCTCACTCCGCAGATGGTGCGCGTGAATTTTTGGTTATTGTATGTTATGCTTGTGTTTATTTCGTTGTTTTCCCTATTATAATTGTGCTTCCTTGTGCTCACATTTTTCGAGATGTGTTCAGGAGTCCCAAGAAGCGTCTTGTCCGTTGGCAGTGGAGCTGTTGGTGAGGGCTATGGGATTGTCCTTCGTCATGCCTTGGTGCGTAGGTGTTGGCAGGCCGTGCTAAATCGGGCGAGTAGAGTCACCGACCGTGATTGGGTGTCATGCTGTAGGGCTGGTGTGGGGCCTCCCGAGGTGCCCCGTTGCTAAAGACCTGCGTTGGTGGGTGGATTGTCTTGGTGATTTCCAGGTTTGCTCTCATTTCTGCAGCTCTGTTGGTGTCGAGTTATGCAGTAGAAGTGTGGTGAGTCAATGACCCACGGGCTCCAGGATCAGATCAGGAGGGGTGTATGGCGTGTGTTTCATGTTGAGGGTGTTTTGGAGGTTCCGGAGTCAGTTGTAGAGAGTTGCTCTTGGGTGAAGAGCGGGGTCTGGTAGTGTGAATGGCCTTGGTCGCAATGCATAGGCGGCAGTATCGTGCTGGGTGGTGCTAGCAGCATTGAGAATTGGGAAGCTTGGCGGTGCAGTGGTCGGTTGAGGTTGTTTGGTGTGCCAGTTTTTCCTTGAATTGTGTCGCATGGCTTAGGGTGGAGCCACTTGGCGATTGGTATTGGAAGCAGGTCGTGGCCTTTTGGACTGGTTGTCTGGCGCTGGTGTTCGGTGCTCAGGAATGAGCATGGGGGTTAACCGACTTTGGTCGGTGTGGTTGCTTCAGAGGAGGATCCGAGGAGCAAGAAATGTTGGTGTCGATAGGGAGATACCGTGCGGATGCTGTGATGGGTAGTCGAGAAGTTGCCGGAATTGTTAAGCGCCCTGATGAGAGGTTGTTTATTACGCATGTTGTTCGGCGGGCATGAGATTCGAGATCGATCGAGAGATGTGGCAGTTGTGGATGGAGTGCTTGTCTGTGGCAAGACTCGAGAGAGTTTGGAGTAGGGTGCACCTGGTGGTGCCGTGGTCCAGATTGTGGTGTTCCCTTGGCTCGGAGGGAGCTGTGCAAGGGATTGATGTGCATGTGTGGGTGTTGAGTGTTGATCGTGGTGCGGTTTGGTTATCGGTTGGTGAACCCTGGCGGTTGTTTGTAAGGTGCCCCTTGGTGTCGTTTGTGTTCGGCGAGGCATTGGTTTTGGAACCAGTGGTGGCCGGTGAGTATTGTGGTGTTCGGCTTGAGAGTGTGAGTCATTGGAAGTGCGGAGCCGACGGAAGAGTGGTGGCCAGGTGTGCTTGGTGGTGAGGTTGTCATCTAAGGTTGTGGTGTGAGGTGCTTCTCGTAGGGAGTGCTCGGTGTCCTGTAGCTTGGGAAGCTGTCGACCCGAGTAGGTGCCCATTTACGGTTTTTCCATTGTGGGTCGTATGTTTCTCCGTGTGCGGCATGTGTTGGGGGCATCGTGCCCTTGGAAGTTTTGAGGGTGCGGAGGTGATGCCGGACTTGTTGGCTTCGTATACCCCGGTCGGTGCGGGGTCTGGCATGATTGGTGCGATAGAACACCGGGGCTCTTGGATTGGGCCGGTTCGGCAGTGTCCCTCAGTGTTGGTTGTGCGGTGCACATCTGGTGGTGTGGTGACCGCGAAGTCTTACCCATTGGGTGAGTCCTTTCTCCTGAGTTCTGTGTCTTGTCCTAATTTCGAGGATGAAATTTCTATAAGGAGGGAGGGCTGTAACGCCCTGGATTTTCAGATCTGGTTCCGCGGGTCGCAGATTGTGTCCGAGTGGGTTTCAGACTTTTTATAATGGTTTCTCATACCCTTCTTCGGTGTGTGTGTTTCTCCTGGTTGACCATCGTCCGGTCCCGATCACCGTCGTTGTGTTGTACTGACGTTCCTTCTTTGTTGCTTCCATTGTTGTTGTTCTTACTACTTTCCTTTACTGTTGTTACTTCTGTTGCTGCACTTCTGTTACCGCTTTCGTTGTAGTGGGGACCCGCGGGACCCCTACTGAGCCAATGAGATGAGGCTCACCCCCTGTTTTTCAGGTGTGGCGTTCTCCTCGGAGTGGAGCGTGCCAGTCGGAGGTTCTTTAATTAGTTGCCAGCTCTTTAGGCCGAGTGTTCACTCGGAGTTGGGTACGTTCTTTTCTTTATTGACTGTACTTGTGGACTGGACTCTGTAGATTATTTAATTGTTATAAACTGTAATTTTATTCATGTCAGAATTGTAGCTTTACTTTCCTGCTACTATTTAGAATTTCAATACCAACCCTTTAGCCCTTCCGAGCCTTCCGGCTCGTGGGCTGCGGGCCAGGATCCAAATGGTATTGGGTGTTTCCCGGTATCTAGATCTTGGGTCGTTACAAACCTACTAGTAGGGGCTACTGTCAAGGCCATCCAACCTACTATAGGTGTGGCCTACATAGAGGGAAATAAAATGAGATGCCCCCACAATCCTCCTCACCACAAGAATGCTCATTCCCATCATCATAGCCCAATGTCCTTTGTAACAAGCATATATGTTAGATACAACAGTCATAGCGAATATGAACACAGACATGGCATCAAAAAATTGCAATTCCAAGCATGTGCACCAAAAATATATTCTAGATATGTCCAGTGTAACAGCCAGAAGCCCATTTAAAGTGGCAGTTGAGCCGCGCTGCTCTAAAAAATTATGTGAGTGTTCGAAGTGTCACTATCAAAAATTGTGCAGAGTATAGTTTAGAGTGTATCCCAATGTCTTTTGTGAAGGATCAGAAGTCATATCTAAGAAACTGTTAAGAAAATTAAGTTATATAGGACATTTGCATAGTAAAAAAATAAACAGAACATAAATGAGAATCATATTAAAATTATCTGGGTACACTACAACATCTAAATTATCCAAGTACACAACATGTAAAATTGTCCAATTCAACATTACAACATAAGATTGTCAGTCATCATTTGGGATTTCCACTTGACGAGGCTTGCAATAGACAAGTTACATGTTACATACAAACGGTAAAATTGTAAAGGTGGTCAAATAAATAAAATTTAGGTCAATGGTTTAGACTTAGCAAGTACTCTCGTGTATTGTGATGGGCCAAAAGACGAGTTGACATACGTTCTCAGAATCTCTCCCCTCTAGTAGCCTCTATACTACTGACATTGTCCTTTTCATCTACCTCCTCATCACTAGGATTATCCACATCATCTTCTCCTTGTTCAAAAAATAAATCAAGATCATGTTCATTTCTAATGAAGTTGTGGAGTACGCAACACACCATTGCAATCCTGGCTTGTGTCTTAATTGAATAATTGCGGCGTTTCACCAGAATTGTGAAACGTGACTTGAGAACACCAAATGCATGTTCAACACAATTGAGTAGCTGAGCATGCCTATGGTTTAATAAATCCTTCTTATCCCTATGCGTAAGCCTTCTCCTATTAGACCTGTACTCTAGTAGATGATATCTTGTGCCACGGTATGGTGCTAAGAAGCGAGGGGCATTTACATATCCCGCATCCACCAACCAGTATTTCCCTACGGCAAGGAATGCATGGAATTCTAAGTATTGAAAGTAAACATGAACAACAACCATTAATTAAGTAACATTTACCTTCTAGTACGGTAAATCCACCTTTTTCAATGGCCCATCTCAAGACTTTCATGTTTGCAGCAGATCCCTCCTATCCCACAACGACATAAGTAAATATTAGATCAAAATTGACGCACCCCATTACGTTTTGGGATGTTTCACCCTTCCAATTTTGATAACGAGTGTGGTCAACAATTGGAACCTTTGAAGATATATGTGTGCCATCAATTGCACCCAATGCATTCTAATGAAAAGAAAGACATAATTAATAATAATTGACAATCAATAAGTAAGAATTAATAAATGCATATGTATTTGGTAAGTGAGGTGTACACCACGTCACCTTGAAGAACAGATAAAATTTTGGATCATGTCGAATTTTTGGATGTATTGGATCTTCAGCGGAGGGCTTCTCAATGTAGTCATGACTTAGGGATAAGACTACCGTGAGTACATTGTTAAAATGTCGACTTATCGTCTCGCCTGAATGTTGAAACAATTCTCTGAACAACCTATTACCAACTCCATGGCCAACCTCGAGAAGGAAGATAGCTAAATACTCAGTGGCCGATGTCATTGAGTACACCCCTTTCCATCAATTTATCCCTTAACCTCAAGAACAAGGTTGGGTGCACCCGAAAATTGGAGTATGATCTGCCCACATGACCAACCATTAATTGTTTAACCCACCTATGACCTCTCCCAACATCTGTGTGCATTGGGGTCCTAGGGATACATGTGTGGGAGGACAAGTGATGAATGAGGAGTACATGTTCAACTTCATCCCAATACTCCTCCTCATCCATCATAAACTTGATGAGATCGCCAAGTGAAGGGCCGATGTTAGTGGTTCCAGAATTCATTGATGAAGTAAAAATAAAAAATCCTATATAAAACAACAACTAACATTAAAAATATGAAAAAACATCTCATGAAGCAATTCATGTAAAAGAGGTATTGTAAAAATTATTCACATTTGATTGTAGTAATAAATGAGAACCGTAAAAATTGCACATGGAATAGAAAGCATAAAAAGGATATGAAGAATAATCAATAGTAGCCCAAGCGGCTCAATATCTATCCGACTTTCAAGTCTTCTGGGAGGGCCATAAAGATATAACAATCCTCAACAGCCCTGATAAACTCAATAACTCTATAGATATCCCGCTGAGGGAGTCCAGGCAACTTTATAAGCATATCAATTGTCTCATCCATTAGCGGTGTAACTTTTTTCTGTAATTGAAGCATCTCCCTTGCTAGGCTCAACCTATCATGACCTAGGCCCATAAACTTCTCAATTGCATCTTCATTACCTTGGGAAGCCCGCTTTCTCTTCCTACTAATACTTCTAGACGAATGCATACTCCTAGACATAGAGGGAGAGGTCCTAGTTGAATCAACATTCGGAACAGTCATTTGGGGGAGTTGCTCAATATTTTCAGGAGTGCCGGTGTCATTAATAAAACTATTAATATTGAAATCCAGTCCTGATTCTTCCTCTATAGTCTGTTGTTCCTCCTCACCAGGGTCACTGCATGTGTCTAGAAAAGATGAATCTTCATTACATACAGCGTCATCCCCTCTTGACATGGAATTAGAACAAATAAACTCCATTTGTTTGAAAATCAAGAAAAACTTCCCTTGAATTGATTTGTACTCTTTATTAGTCTGAAAATTAAATTAGCATGTTATTCATTCAAACAAAATAAAATTGAACAATTGACTGTGCAATACATATGTTACATACCACTATAAGATCATCCCAAGTTTCGTCTGTGCCTGGGACTGGCATTTGTTTGTCCTCATCCCAGCCCCATCTTGATCAATTCTTTACACTCACAATTAAATAGTATCTTTTCTTCAAATTTTTAAACCGATTTTTTAAATTCTCCATTAAATATCCTAACTTGGTCAACTCATTGAATTTCTTTACTGTTTGTCGCCATGCCTCTTTTGTGAGATTTTCATTGGTAAAACCATCATTACTCACCTTGTGTTCTACGAGGAGATCTACAAAACATAAATCTGCCTCGTTGCTCCAGTTCGCAACTCTACTTTTTTCATCTTTGGATGTACTCATACTTTTTACAAGAAGATATTTAATCAGCATTTAAAGGAGAAGTGAGACCAATGCAAATACAATGTATGCTTGTGTATAAACTTTCAAGCAAACACACAAAAATGAGTAATTATATGCACTGGTATTTTACTACAAAAATAGAATGTCCATATGAGTGTTAATAAAGACATTATGAATCACCCAAAGACCTGAAATATGCACAAGATAATATTTTAATCATACTAACAATAACATGGACTTTGACATGCCCTAAACAAGATAGTTAACATGGCCGAAAAAAAATTTTCACATTAAATATATTATACAATAGCATCAATGACATCCACAAGAGAGGTAAATCGCATCTACCATAGTGGTAGAGGTTATGCGGTTACCTCACAGGAAGGAGCAATTTGCACACCGGAGCTGAAGGAGCAGTTCGCATAGCAGACGGGATGGAGCAGTTCACACACAAGATGGGAAGGAACAGTGAAGGAGAGGGAGACGTCAACAGGAAGGAGCAGTCCACATCAACGGGAGAAGGGGCAACCTCCAAGCTAATCACATAATTTCATTAGCAGTAACAAACACAGACACTGAGATGGCAAAGAGGAACACATTGCAGGGGGCAGAAGGGGCCTGACAGAGCTTATAGGGGAGTGGGGTCGATCGATCCGGGGCCTAGGGTAGTTGTGGCCTAGGGTTTCCTCACAGAAGGAGCTAGACGGCCGACATAGGGGAGAAGGGAGAGAGGTCGACACAGCACACAAGGGTTTCTGTGGCCTAGGGTTTCCTCACAGAAGGGGGTTTCCTCACAGAAGGACCTACACAGTCGAGATATGGGAGAGGGGAGAGAGGTCGACATGGCACACAAGCGAGCGTTGCCCTAGGGTTTCCTCACAGAAGGGGGTTTCATCAAAGAAGGACCTACACAACCGAGATAGGGGAGAGGGGAGAGAAGTAGACATAGCACACACTAGGTTTCTATGGCATGCGGATTTCCTCACACATGGAGCTAAACGGCCGAGATAGGGGAGAGGGAAGAGATGATGAGGTTTGCGAACTTGGTCGAAGAGCAAGAGGGGTTAATCGCGAGAGAGCGAGAAATAGTGCCATCGCTCGATCAGAGATGATGCATAGCAAAGGGGAGAGCTCCAACGGCAACGATCAGAGGCGGTGCATAGTAGAGCGAGAGAGATCCGTCTGATAGCACGAAGGGAGAAACAGTACGATCGAGCGAGGGCACGAGCTAGGAAGCCAGGCGGAGATGATCAGAGACGATCTGTAACAAAGGAGAGCTCCAACGACAACGATCGGAGGCGGTGCATAGCAGAGCGGGAGAGATCCGTCGGAGAGCACGAAGGGAGAAACATCACGATCGAGCGAGGGCACGAGTCGGAGCCGGTCGAAGAAGATAGCAACCTTCCAAGGGAGTCGACTAGAGACGATCGCCGGCCGTAGCAGAGGAAGAGCTCCGCAAAAGTAGAAGGGGATCACGAGAGACATGTGAATAGTGGGATCACGGAGGGCACGATCGACGAGGTCGTTCGAGAGAGGGCGAACGGGGATGGGTTAAGTCATTCCAAGTTAACCTCATTTATGGGGTTAAGCTCATTTCCTCTATCCCTGGACAACCTCACATATTTTTGGCTTACCAAACACAGAACGGGGTTATTTTTGGGTTAACCCACCCCTATCCCCATACCAAATGCCTAGGGTATGCTTGTTTGCAGAATAAAGCGTCGGTAACCCGGATACCAACATCTTGTTCCTCTTATTCTATTTGTTTACGTGGATCAAGTATTCTGGTTTGTATCCGGGTTAAGAGTCATTATTCGAGTTAAACTTATTCTAACAAAAATTTAGAATAAGTTAACCCGAATATAATCAAAGTAATATTATTTATTTTTTAGTATACTCTAACCAAGTTATTGTATCCCCTTAACCCATTCCGTAAACAAATATAGATCATTATATAGGTCGTTACCATAGGACTACATGTATGGTAAGCGGTTCTTGAGAGAGCAGCCCGTTGTAGGTTTGTGTGGGGGCAGACGGGATGTTCAAACATGGCAAGCTGCTGAGCAGGGGACCCTTTGGATTCCACCCGCATTTATTGGTGAAAGTAACCACTCTTCAAGGTTAGATACTCGCACATACGTGTCGTATTGGATTCCCGTTAAGCTGGTACAAATCGGCTCACCTTGGGGCTGATTTGATCGAGTCCCATGTTTAAAATAAACTCGACAATGGAGTTTATTATTTGTCATCCATAAACGGTGAGATCTATGATTATTGTTATATTATTATTATATATTTTTATTTTAAAAATTAATTTATTAAATATTATGTTATCATTTAAATAATTAATAATTACTCGAGACTAATGTTGTCAGAACTGAACCAATGTCTGAACCGGACAATGAGCTGATTCGGTTCAAACCGGTTAGATCGTTCAATCGAACCAGTTTGAACCGTGATGTCATTATAATATTGATATATGATCCGACCCGATTCTATAACCTAAGATAAAAAGAAATAAGATATAATGATCAAGATAAATAAACATACATGTATAATTATTAATCCTAATTATGTAACTACTAACTATACAAGTAAAAAAATAACAATAACATGGTTAAATAAATTGACCTTAAAATTTTGTAATATTTCATTAGTGTTCACTCTTCACAATTTGCATTTATACTCCTTTAAACATTTAAACTTTAAATATATATAAAATAAAATGATAAACAACAACAAATCAACGATAATAAAATATTTTTACTCACACACATATATCATTTTAAATATTTTTATATTTTTATATTTTTTTATAAGGTGAATCGGGTCGAACCGCAGTTCGTCCGGTTCATCCGGTTCTTTAACATTAGACCGGTTCACGGTCGAACCGGTTCGACCAGCCTGTCCGGTCTGGTTCTGATAACATTGCTCGAGACCATATGACTGACTCATATTTGAAGGGTTTTGAGTTACGAGTCGCCTTAATTATGTCATCGAGTCAGTATGATATGACAAATTATGCTCTTCACCTCGTCACCGTGTTAAAAAAAGTGAAGAAAAGAAAGTCTTAGTCATGTGCAGAGTTTGACGTATCGCGGTGTCGGTCTGGTACGTAACGTATCGCACGTATCGGACTATATTAATTGGAGACCAGTACCGATATGTGGTACATAATTTGTACGTTACTTATATTCTTTTAAATATTATATATATATATATTATAATAAAGGTGTCTTCATAGATAATTTGATTCAGAGTGTTCTTTTGAAATGTTGGACTTGGGTTTGAAACGTGTGAACCGCATCATTTTCCTTGATTTTTTTCTGTTCTTTTAGAAAAAGGAGACAAAAAATTCATGACACTCAGTGAGATGCGAACCATTTACCTCACGTGTAATTAACACGCTTAATAATCACTAAATTATATAACTTATTATTTTATTTTATTATAGTATATTTATTTATTTATTTAATAAATCTTTATTCTTGGCACACGATAGTATAGTGCACTACGATACCATATTATATCATATCGTACCGATAAAATACTGATACGATTTATATGACTGACTCGATAAACTTTGGTCACGTGAAGCGGAGGAGAAACTGTAGCGATCCATGACATCACGAAGTCATGGGTTTGGTAATCGAGTAAGGCTCGAATAAGGAATAAAATAGAAATCAAATAATATATTTTATTTTGGTAACATGGAATAAGATAGGATCTAAATTTATGGCTCATGAGAATAAATTTTTGAATCTATATCCTAGCAAATTACAGGAGCACGAGTTTAATTTTATCCACATTGGAACAAGAAAGCATTTATAGTACTTCACTCTCTTATTTTACTTTTGTTCATTTTTAATGCAAATTAAATATTATCCTTGTAAAATAACTATTTTTATTTAATGTAAAAATAAAACATGTTAACCGACTTAAAATTTGAATAAGAACCCAAATATGCCTTTTATAACTTTCTTACCCCGTGACCAGTTTCGCATTCCGATTTTATAATGCTAAAATTAACACTCTTTGGAGTTAATGGGTGTAAGGATACGTTTGCAAACCCTCTAGCCCAGTTATTTTTATGAGGAGTTATTTAGCTTTAAAGGTTATATATTTACTTATTGAAATTGTATCTTAGCTTCTAATTAAAAACTCTAATTGAAGACTCCTAAGTTAAAGACACTGAAATAAGAGAGATAAGAAATTAGCTAACATAACATGTTAAAAGCTAGTGAAAAAAATAGGGCTTTTTACATGAAAATGATTGTTAAACAGAAATTTTTAAAAAAAACCAAAGTATTCCTACAAATATATTAACAGGCATAAGATTGTGTAAATCTGAATGGTACAAAAATATCATATTTATTTATAGATATATCATTTATTTTTGTCAAAAAAATTTGTAAAAAAATCACGTTTAAATAATATTTATATACTATTTGAATCAACTCAATAATATTCTTAATAATATATTTCTGAGAATACTTTTTTTAGAAATTTACTTCTAACTATGATTTTCATGTAAAAATCTAAAAAAAATAACTTCCAAATAAAACATTCTAGATAAGACACCCTCGGGAATTTGGATAAGCAAATGTTTCCGTCTACCATTGTTTCTTTAGCACTACGTCATTTTAACGAAGACCCTTTCCTGTTCGTACCTCTAAAATCCTGAGTCCTCTCCTTTCAACATGCAACAAGGACAGACAACTTTGCAGCCAAAAGGCTGTAGTGGAAGAGGCTGTGGCAGGGAGCTAGGAGGGTCTACAAGCAGCTCAACACTTGGCTGTTTCTTGCTTATTTCCTCATGCAACTCGTCCAGCTTAATTTGTGGTACCAGAGACTGCAGGCATGGAGGGCTGGTAGATCTGTAGGAAAAGTTCTGCATTCGATGAACAGGATATCCTTGATTATAAAAGAGGAGATATATATATATATATATATATAGAAGTGTAGAAATTAAATATAAATTGTTCTGGTTCAAAACTGAAGCATGTGCCTGGTTGATCCTTTCCCACTCTCCCAAGACCTCTCAAATATATATTTCATGACCAGCACCTTGGGACGAGAGATCGAAGCTTCTGATCTCCTAGATAGAAGGAGCCTAGCTATTGGTTTAGCTTTCTGGTCTGCCCTCAGCTGTTTTCATGATGGGAGTCGAGATATATATAAACTTCATTATCGGATATTAAAAAAAATTGATGAGATGCTAGATTAGTTAGGAATGATGCTACCAAAGAAAAAAGAAAGAAAAATGTGCTAACAGCAACGGTAAGAAGAGTAGCTAGGAAGGTGCATGCAGCTTGGCACGTGTAGAAGCTGTTGCCTGCATCCAGACATGTGGCTGGCGTACTTGAGAAAACCCTCATGGGCTTTCAAGCCACCTGCCTTGGAGCTTTGCCGGTTGCAAGGACACTTGCAAACCACGCGGCTTCCTGGCAACCCAGAGGGGGCGCCGAAGCCGCCCCTCCCTCCCCGCTTTTGCCACACCGGGGAGCTCCTGTTTCATCTTTTGCATAATGGGAGAGAGTAGCCCACCCTTGGGTGTTTTCCATATTGGAATCCTGGTCCCATGTGTAAGTTGCAGGCCCCAGAGAAGAGCACACATTGCCATTATTCACCCCCCCCCCTCCCTCCAAGAATCTATTTAACCCTCCCACCCCACACCCAGCCCTTCACCATCCCCTTCACACACACCTCCTTTCCTCCCCCTCCCATGCACATTTGGACGACCCTTCTGGGTATATACCCTCTCCCCGTCTCTGTTGTAGTGGTGAGCACTGGGCACCTCTGCTAATTCCTCCCTCTCTTCAATTCTCTCCTTAGTTGTAGCCCTCCCAGGAGTTCTTCCTTTCTCTCTCTCTCTCTCTCTCTAGATCTCTCTCTCTCTCTCTCTCTTTTTGTTTGATCCAGTGCTTGTGCTTTGGATCAACCACTGAAAGTGTATGACATGTTTTGTCCAGGGAAAATGGATGCCATTCTGATGGGGTTCTTCCTAGTGGGTCTGCTGCTGTCTCTCCCTGCGCATGGATATGCGTATGGGGGGTGGACTAGAGCCCGGGCCACCTTCTATGGAGGTGGTGATGCCTCCGGCACAATGGGTATATATTGTGTCTCCCAACCCCCCACTCTGTGTTCTGACATGTCCTAATCCATTTATGCACCTCCCTGTAACATTAATGGGACCTTCTCCTCATCTTCCTCTCCGGGTAACCTCTCCTCCTCCTGCGCGCTGCAGGTGGGGCATGCGGGTATGGGAACCTCTACAGCCAGGGCTACGGCACCAACACGGCGGCGCTGAGCACGGCGTTGTTCGACAACGGGCTGAGCTGCGGCGCCTGCTACGAGATCCGGTGCGTGGACAAGCCCCAGTGGTGCCTGCCGGGCTCCGTCGTGGTGACGGCCACCAACTTCTGCCCGCCCAACAGCGCCCTCCCCAACGACGCCGGCGGCTGGTGCAACCCGCCCCAGCACCACTTCGACCTCTCCCAGCCCGTCTTCCTGCACATAGCCCGGTACCGCGCCGGCGTCGTCCCCGTCGCATACAGGAGGTACATGCTGCGCATGTTGTGGGGGTCTTCCTTCCTCTGCAGCAGCTGTTGGAATCTCCAGCCCCCGTTAACCATGCTTCCCTGGTCTTTCTCTTCTGGTGGGTGCAGGGTGCCGTGCAAGAGGAAGGGAGGCGTCAGGTTCACCGTCAACGGGCACTCCTACTTCAACCTGGTGCTCATCACCAACGTCGGCGCCGCCGGCGATGTGCACGCGGTGTCCATCAAAGGGTCGAGGACGGGGTGGCAGCCGATGACCCGGAACTGGGGCCAGAACTGGCAGAGCAACGCCTTCCTCGACGGCCAGTCCCTCTCCTTCAAGGTAACCACCGGCGACGGCCGCAGCGTCGTCTCCTACGACGTCGCCCCTGCCGGCTGGGCCTTCGGCCAGACCTTCACCTCTGGCGAGCAGTTCCACTGAGATAACAAGGCATGCATGGGCGGCAGCTAGCGGCTCCCATGCCCATGATCTATCTCCACATTAATTGTCAGCATACATACATATGGCATGGTGATGATGATGATGATGGTGGTGGAGAGACGTGCAGGATGCAGCAGTAGTGGCATACATAACATGCAGATAAGAAAGTCAGTTTTTATACCTCCGGTACACACTCTGGGGTCTGGTGGAGTTGGGCTGTTGGGCTCATTTTAGGTGGCCTTGTTTGATGGTCGTAACATTCTGATTGTTGTAGTGGGGGTTTATTTATGATGTTGTTAGGCCCTTCTATTTTGGTAGGGGCCCATTTGCCATTCTTAGTTTTGGGTTGGGGATGGCTTCTTGGAAGGTGAGGGGTGTTCTTAATTGGCAGAGGTGAACTTATACCACCCGCCAACATATCATACATGTATCTTCGGCTTGGAAAGAAATATAATAGAGAATAAGATGCCTTTTGTCTCCAAAAACCATAACAATTAGAGTGGCAGCGGAAGCGTAGTGGGCCCATAACTCACAGGTCCCAAGATAGAAACCTCACTCTTAATGAAAGAATTGGGGGCTTCCAATTGCTCAACAATTCTTTTTCCCTCTTTAATTTGATATGATGGAACAACATCTGAGATCTGCATGAGCACCGTTTCCTTTTGCAGATACATCATATTTATTTAATGGTGACCAAATGATTGATTCCAAGCACTAGGATGAACTGGGCAGCGGTGTGGGTTCTAATTGTACGGAAGGAGGGGGGAATTGATGTGTGTGGGCACCATCAGGCAAGCAGCTGTCTTGCAGGGAGGTGTTGCAACTTAACCTTGAAGATTTGCTGGTTTTCATGAAGAAATCCCTGTGGCTCATGAGGGATCTTGATAGCAATATGGAGATCCTGTTGAGCGCATTGCGCATTCATTAATTCACTGTCAATCCAACTCACTCTTGATCCTTCCTCTGGTTTAACTGTGCATCAGCCTTGGGTGGCTAATTAATTAATTTGGTGGTGAATGATGTTGCAGCATGAAAAGGAAGAGAGTCCAATGTCTTCGGTAACCTCTTATTTCTTTGGCCGGGCTCTTTTATGGTGTGATTCAGATTCATGAACTTGTTGGGAGAAAAGGCAAACTACAGTTGGCTTCAAGCCTTCAACACAGTATAGGTTTGAACTTGTGTTTGCCTTCTTTCGAATGATGGCCAAGGCTTTGAAGCTTCTGGGAAGTTTCCCTCCCTGTTCTTGGGCAAAAATTGTTGTGTCAGACATATATATATATATATATACATCTGCTCACATAGACAAAAATATTCTTCATTCCTTCCACTCTTGCTGTCTCCATCCCCCATCATTTTTTTTCTCTTTATTTCAGTTCCTGTACTGGCTTTCCATTTGTGTTGGTAGCCAATTCTAGTTTCTCCTGTCTAGATAGAACACTTTACAAGGGGATGCACAAGCCTTCCCCTCTCACTTACAAAGTTGCATAACTTTGCCCCTCAATTGGGACCCCATATTATAAGCTCTGATAAGGCTGCAACCAATTTAATCTGGATCTGCAGAGATCAGATTTGTTTTAGAAAGAAAAAAAAAAGGATCAGCTGATTTTTCAATTAGGATTGTATAGGGTTAAGTATAATTATTGAAACTTTTAAAACATAAGATTAAGTTGCACACAGAATACTAATCAAATCATTTAATGTTACCATTTGAACAAATATTTTGAGGCATTGCTCAAATGTTCTTTTGCATGTGGGATATTTGAGGTATCTGACATCATCATCATCGTCATCATAGGCTTATCCCAACTAAGATATCTAGCTCTCTAATGTAAATAGACTCCCTAATATAAATAGAGGAATCCAATCGTGGAAGAAAGAGGGTGAAATTGGTTCTCACAGTGACTAAGAAGATCCTGT
Organism: Amorphophallus konjac; assembly: GCA_022559845.1. Lineage (NCBI taxonomy): Eukaryota > Viridiplantae > Streptophyta > Magnoliopsida > Alismatales > Araceae > Amorphophallus > Amorphophallus konjac. Next base: position 22,013,977 of record CM040119.1, on the reverse strand, counting down.
TCCAATCTTCCAAAGGTTGCAAATTGTTTAAAAACAAGAATTTGTAGCAGCATGCACAATCCACTTAAGCTTCATTGTTTCAACAGTACTCAATCATACATCAGCAACCATGACCTATTGTGAGCTTACCCGGCTCACATTTAATCCTCGAGGGATGTGAGCCCGGGGTTTTATGGCGGCGGTACAAAAAAAGCGGTGGCAAGATGCGTAGGGTAAGACTCGAACTCGGATGGCACAATAATCGCTCAGCTCTCCGTACCATTCTGCTAGATTCCCCGTTATCAAAAAAAAAAAGAGTAATACTTTGTGCACCGAATCTAGTGCACAAAGCCACGTCATTATACAACACCCCCTCCCATTGGCCCAAAAATCAGGTGAAATGATAATTTTTGCACAGAAAACGATGCCCACGTCAGACTTGTACGACCTATTTTTTCGCCCATTAAAGCATAGGACTGAAATATTTTATAAGACTGAAATATTTTACATATGAGTGAAACATTTAGTATAGGATTGAAATATTTTGTTAAATTCTTGTAACAAAATATTTCATTCATATAGTAAAATATTCTTTTTACAAGATATTTTATTAATTTATTTTTAAATTTAAATAAAATATTGCGTTCATTTAACAAATATTTCATTTTTATAATAAAATGTTTCATTCATAGTAAAATATTATTTCTATAAAATATTTTATTTACTTTATTTCTATAGCCAAACAAAATATTTCATTCATGTAATAAATGTTTCATTCTTATAACAAAATGTTTCATTCATATGCAAACTATTTTAATCTTACAAAATATTTCAGTCATATGCTTTCCCGCCAAATGCGCTCTGCATTTAATGGGCGAAAAAATGAGCCATATAGGTTTGACGTGGGCATCATTTTCTGTGTGAAAATCATCATTTCACCTAATTTTTGGGTCAATGGGAAAAGGTGTTACATAATGACGTGACTTTATGCATCGGATTCGGTGCACAAAGTATTACTCACGTACTAATGGTATGGCATGTGTATCACTATTCTAAAGTTGTCCCTCATTTGAATTTTGGACGGAATTTATCTTAGGTTGTGGATGATGCTTGATATCAACTCATAATATTTTCTTGATGGTCATTTCGAGACCTGAAACTAAATTATGAGATAATTTCAAATATAACATCCTTACATATAAAATATCAAAAATATCATCTTTACATGTCAAATATCATGTATCCATCCTTATTAAATTTTAAATTCAAAATTGTCATTCCGGTTAATTGTTGTTTGCTGCTGTTAGAACATGTCAAGGATATTCCTTCGAATGTTAGAATCTAATGGTTAACGAACGGGAGATGATTAAATGTCTAAAATATACTCAATATCTATATTTTTAGTTTTTTTTTAAATACAGTCATCCTCTCTTCTGGTCTGACCTCTTCTAAATACAAGGTAGCGGTGGCGATCTCTTGTATTTTTTATGCTGATGGCTGCAGTCTTTCCCATGGCAATGGGAGTGATGGTGGCAGAACAGATAAAAATATCTTTTTCTATTTGAGTTAGTTTTTAACTATATTTACAATTGTGATAAATATGAACATTTTACTTTCTGAAGATGTTATATGTGATAGTTACATATAAAGATGGCATCTTTAATATTTTACATGTAAAGATGGCATATATAAACGGAATTTTTGAAAATAAATTCTTACAAACTTAGTAAATTGTCAATTAATCCCTAAATTATAACTATTTCCCTCTATGTCCCTACAATCTTATAACTCTTATTAAAAAGTCCACACGGTTTGCGGGCGTCAAAAAAAGAATATCCCATATAATATTCCATCCCAGGGTGATATAATAGTGAAAAAGATCAAAATACCCTTCCTCAACATGGGCTCTCTCTCTCTCTCTCTCTCTCTCTCTCTCTCTCTCTCTCTCTCTCTCTCTCTCTCTCTCTCTCTCTCTCTCTCTCTCTCTCTGTGTGTGCGTGTGCGTGTGTGTGTGTGTGTGTGTGTGTGTGGTTAGTCCCAAGAAGGGTGTCGGAGCCCCCAGCGATGATGCTGGACTAAGGGTGCCGGAGGGGAGAGGGGTCCTAGCCGGAGGGGGAGAGGGGGCTTGCCGGAGGGGTATGGTGGAGAGGGGGCTTGCCGGAGGGGGGGGGGGGGGCGGTGGCTGCTCATTGGAGGGGGTACTAGAACCCCCAATCTCGCTTCGCTACCCAACAATAACCCCGCCGCTATCGCAGACGATGCCGCCGCCGCCGCCAACTGTGCCTCTGCTGGCAATGATGCTCCAGTCTTGGGTCAACCTTGGCTACGGCAAGTTCCTCACCAACATCTTCTTGACACTCCTCCTCGGCTCATCCCCCTCGTCCTTGACACCTCCCCCTCTCCTGCGTCGACCCCTACTACGGCCTCCTCCCTTCGTGATCCTATCGCAGTGGCTCCCAACTCTGTTGCTACTCCTATTGGTATGGCGACGGTGGTTAGAACACCACCGGCAACGTGCTATGCTCACATAAGTCTAGACACACCTCCATTGCCGAGGACCCACATCCCACGACCAAAACTCGCTCCCCTTCAAACCCATCCCCATTCTTGTACTCACTGGAGTGTAGCACCTTCCCATGGAACCCCATCATCCCCTTCAACTCTTCCCCACTAGCCGCCACCCATGACCCCCTTCCCTTCCCCCTCTTTCCCTTCCATAGCCACCACCGTGTCGCCCCTGCCTTACTTGTGGCCATCAGCACCATCTGAGGCTCTCACTGCCTAAGTCCACCCGGCCAGCTCTCTCTCTTTCTCTCCTAACTAGAGGTGATTTGGTCTTTTCTTAATCTTGGGTCAAGTTAATCATGACCCGGTTAACTGTCGAATGAAATGACAATGACTTATTTATATAACTGCGATAATTGTAGGGACTTATAAGAAAATAATTATAATTCAGAGACTAATCAACAATTTACTAAATTTGTAGGGACTTTTTTGTAAACATCCCTATATATAATTATCACTGCTGTGCTGGGTACGGAAAAACTCACGGATCTGTGGAATTGTCTCCACGAGCGGGGGGACCATCGAGGAAGGGTAGGAAGGAATTATAAAATATTTGGCTAACTGCGCCCCTGACCCTGAAAGAAAGGATTTAATGGGCCGGAGAGACCGCGCAACAACAGAGAACAGACGCTGACCCCGACCCTATCCAAATTCTTCAACGTGAGTGAATGCATTTGCAGCCCAGAATCCTTCCGTAGTGAGATTGGGCCAACCCTTTTTTTATGGGCTGACAACTGTCGAGCAGCCACGGAGGCCCACGAAGTCCCCACCGGGCCAACCCCACCAAGCTCTCCTCTTCGTCTTGCCACCATCCAATCCTCCTCTCCTGTGAAGAATCCAACTCCACCAGCTGTCGCCATACAAATGGACGACAAGAAGTAGAATCTGCCTACGTGGCACACAGGGAGGGCCCACACGCACGCCAGGCATCCCCCTTCTCTGGCCAACGGCGCTCCACTTAAAGATTTTTCATATCTGCCAACCGGATAAGGAGGGATAAGGATCGACAGCCCCCATTGGCCAGCCCATCCACCCCCCGAATCTCAGCCCTCCGATGCTCCCAGCCCTTCAATGTCGACCGTCAATTTCCATGGACGAACTCACACCACAAGACCGCCGTTTGCTCTGGTTTACAAAGGGTCGCTTCCATGCCCGGCAGCACCACCACCACCACCAACCCCTTCAACCACCAGGAGAAGAGAGGAGGCGGCCTGGTGAGGTTGTAGCAGGAAGTTCCCCGCCAGAGCGATGGCCACCGTCACGACTCAGGCATCCCTCGCCGTCCTCCGGCCGTGCTCGTCGAGGTCGAGATTCTTCAAGGGCTCCTCTGGCAAGCTCTCCCAGGGATTCTCAGCCAAGGCAGCTCCCACTGCAACCTCCATCGGCACCTTGAAGGTGGAGGCCAAGAAGGGAGAGTGGCTCCCTGGTCTCGCCTCCCCTGCCTATCTCGACGGCAGGTAAAAGAGGAACAGAAGTTTTGTCTTGTGTCACCTAGGCGTTCATGCATACATTGCATGCACGACCAGGTTTGTATTTAGCTTTAGCTCGTACAGAACGTGGCTGATGAGTTATGTGGTAATGTCATGCAGCCTCCCCGGGGACAACGGCTTCGACCCACTGGGCCTGGCAGAGGACCCCGAGAACCTCAGGTGGTATGTGCAGGCAGAGCTCGTCAATGGGCGGTGGGCGATGCTCGGCGTCGCCGGCATGCTGCTGCCGGAGGTGTTCACCAAGATCGGCATCATCAACGCGCCCCAGTGGTACGATGCCGGCAAGGCCGAGTACTTCGCCTCCTCATCCACCCTCTTCGTCATCGAGTTCATCCTCTTCCACTACGCCGAGATGCGGCGGTGGCAGGACATCAAGAACCCCGGCTGTGTCAACCAGGACCCCATCTTCAAGAACTACAGCCTGCCACCGCACGAGTGCGGCTACCCCGGCAGCATCTTCAACCCCCTCAACTTCACGCCCACCCTTGAGGCCAAGGAGAAGGAGCTCGCCAACGGTAATGCACAGATCCAATGCCTCTCACTAATCAACGAAGTTGGTTAACAGAAAAAAAAAATGTATTGTTTTCTCTGCAAGTATCACTTCTTGGATTCACCAAATATCATGACCAACGTTTGCCGTCCTGTCTGACGCAGGGAGATTGGCGATGCTGGCATTCCTGGGCTTCATAATCCAACACAATGTGACAGGGAAGGGCCCCTTCGACAACCTGCTGCAGCACCTCTCTGACCCATGGCACAACACCATCATCCAGACACTGAGCGGCTAAGGCATTCATGTTCACCAGTCATTTTCCCCCCTTGCAACAGCATGATCCAAGAAGAGGCCAAAAAAAAAATGTGATTGGTTCTTCGGTTGACATGGATCCCACTTAATTTGAGGATCATAATATACATTTTGACGAGGGACAAGGAAGATGAGTGGCATGTATAGGGAAAGGGAACTTCTGGATATTGTTGTAATATCACTCTGCAGTTTGTACCATCCTCTGATTTTCACTTGATTTCCTATTTCTTGTCTCCATTGCTTCATGTTTCTGTTGTCAAAGCCTGCTTTTACCAGTGAGGGAGAGCAATGGACTGAAGAGTCTGGCTACGTTGAACATACATGCTCTGATTTATTTGATGTTTTAAGATAATGTACAAGACAGGAGACTGAAGATGGAAGAGTGGCCATCTTGTTTATGACTCTTACATGTGATATATTCTGTAAGGCGTATAGAAGAATAACAATCTTTGTAATATTAAAAAAAGAAAAGAAACTTGCTATACAGAAAAATGAAAGAATTCCCTTGTGAAGTATCCTGACAAGAGATGCAAAGTTCTCTCACAGCTGCTCCTCGACAGTTCAGGAAAAATCACAAGCTGGATTTTTGTGATCCTGATCTTGTCCCTGTACATGTATAGCAATCACAATGTATATCTGTTTGTGTTGTTGTTCCTCTCTTCTGATTGTAATAAGGAGAAGAGAGCATAGGTCCATCACCTGATCAATTTCATGTCGTTTTGTCAATTGCATACAAAGAAGGCTGAAGTCTGCACCCGTTGGTGATTCGATTTCAAATTTCCCTTTGACAACTGCACGAAATGATTGCAATTGAGACCTTCAGCAATGGGTGTTTTCATCGCTTGATGACTTCAGTAATGGTGACAAGTTGGAAGGCTGAAGCTGTCCACAGAGATAAACCAGAAACAAACTTTCAGAGACCAAATAATGAATACACATGAGCAAATATTAAACACACTTTCCCCTCATTTTCACATTGCCCGAGAGAACAACCAATTAAGCTACGTGCAAGACAAAAATTGAATTAGTGGAAGAGATAGAAATATCAAAACATGAAGGGTGATGGAGTTAAAACATCAATTGACATCTAGCAGGGACCAGAATTAAGTATTACCTTTGTGTATCAGAGAATGACAGACTGGGATGATCATAACAAGAGAACCAATAAATAAATAACACACATCAGATTATTTGAGCTTTATTTAACAGTCAAGAAATCGTTATGCTTTACATAATGTTTTCGCAAGAGGTCTCCACAAACAGGACCGAATTAGTATATCGTCAAATTTCCAAAAATCTCAGAAACCTTCTATGTTTATTAAACTAAATAATTACAAATCGGAGTAAGCCACCAATCAAGACTGGCATGAAGGATCAAGATAAGAAACTAGCAATTTAACCAACTAAAAAACTAAGCCTTCCAGGAAGTGAGGTAGAAAATGATGCTACTACAATCTGAACAAGAGCAGAATGGGCTCTTCACCCATAAAGTAAACTCTTCTTATCTTGAAAGTTTACTCAGTTTTTCAGCACAAGTAAAGCAGCCATCCGTGATGCCTCACCTGAGGGTATGAATGCTCGTCAAAGACTGAAAAACCACATGACCCAGATGCAGAAGCCCAGTTCTGAATGCTGGCATCATAACTGGCCCTGGGTGGCTCAAAGCAGTTGACCTGGTAATCTACAGCAACATCTGGAAAAGTAATGCCTGCTTCAGTCTTGAACTTTTTTTCACCAAGCAAACCCATGGCATAAGGATCGTATGGATATTGTCCTCCCAGCTGTAGACTTAAGCACCCATTTTGGTTTAGCTCGTTCATTGGGGATTCCTGTACTGCCTTACTTGTGTCTGTTTGCTTGTCTGGGTCAAAGTAACCAGAATAACTTGGAATAGAAGTGCCAGTCGAGCAATCAATATCTCTATGATGCCAGCAAAATTACATTATCATTAAAAGTGAAATAGAAAAGAAACTCTCATCTGCTCAAAGGAAAGTAAAAGAGCAGCTTCTAAGATGATGAGACAACTATCATATATATATATAAAAGAAACTCTCATCTCTAAGAGCAGCTTCTCATCTGCTCATATATATATATATATATATATATATATACTTTGAATGGTACTGCTTTAGGGTGTTCTGTCTAGAATAATCTTTGTCTGGGTCAAAGTAACCAGAATAACTTGGAATAGAAGTGCCAGTCGAGCAATCAAGATCTCTATGATGCCAGCAAAATTACATTATCATTAAAAGTGAAATAGAAAAGGAACTCTCATCTGCTCAAAGGAAAAGTAAAAGAGCAGCTTTATACTTTGAATGGTAGTAGTTTCACAACTATTGGCAAGTAAACCCAAAGATTATTCTAGATAGAACACCCTAAAGAATCTACATATGTGAAAAGCCACCTAATACTTCAATAAATGTAAGAACTCCCCTAAATATTAGATCTTGTCAAAAAAATGAAAAAGTTGACATGGGATATAATTGGATGGACAGTTTAATGATAATGGGGCGGCCATAGCACAGGGTGATAACATAGGGGGTCTTTATGCATTTACATCTCAAGGGCATAAGCAAGATTCCCTAGGAGCATGTTAAAAGCTCAAAGTTAACAGCTAAAGTATAACATGAGGAAAAGAAACATAGCATGACTGCTCTCAAAAGTGAATTTCAAGTTTTCAATCTCAAGAATGTAAAGCTGCCAGTTAGTCATGCGGGATAACTGTCAGTTATTCACTGGCAAGACTGAATTAACAATGAGAAATAAAATTTAATGCCGATGTATGGACTTTCTGATAAGAAATTTGAACCAGTCTACATTTTAGGTCAAAACTTATGGTTCATACTTGGGCCTTTGGATTATTATCTTTTTACCCTGAAAAACTTAGCTAACAATAACCTTCACAGCTAAACAGTTAAACTCATGTAAACATACTCCTAACTAGTAGCTCATGTCACATTTATTCCCTTCACTTCAGCTTCAGTGTACTGCTTTCTGTTGTTGGCAATTTGTTGAGAGAGCGGAAAATGGACAATATTTCATGTATGGAGCTGAAGTCATCAAATTGATAACAGTAAATATTTTAAGTATTGGTTTTCTGATGAGGGAGCAAAGCATGGACGATATTTTAAGTATGGAGCTGTTTACATTCTTTTCTCCACATAAATGGATCATGTTCATCAAGTTTGCGCCTATGATTTCGGGAGAGTAAACTGTGCAACCTGATAGAATACCCCAAAAGGAGGGGAGTGTGGAGGAGTATTAAGATGAACACTGCTTCAGTCCATCCGGATTTCTAGCTACATCTCCCGTTCTTGTGCTGAACAACAAAATTTCTAAAATCCCAAATTAAAGGTGACAGGTGTCTGGATCTCCTTTAGATAATGTGTTAAACAGCTGCAGTGCACTACCTTCATTGTACACTGTTCCATGGATGGAGAGGGAGAGATAGTTCACTGGCATTTGATGGTGACTAGCTATGCCAGTTGCCATTGTTGGATCATGAAGTCACCATCAGCAGCCAGCCTGCCACAACCAGCCACTCTTGCCACTGCTCTTTCTCTTATCCTCTCATTCCTTCCTGTATCTATTTCTTCTATTTCATGTCTCTCTAAAGTGCCACTTTTCCATTGCCAACTTCTTCCTTCTAACAAAATCCTTCTTTCCCTTTAAGCAATAACAATTCTGCTGTTTTCTTCCTCTCTTTTCTTCTCCCTCACATTGAGCCTGCTTCCTAAACCCTGACCAAGAGCTACTTCCCTTTTTACCTTTTCTTCCCCTTTCAAACCCAAGCCTATATAAGAATGGTCCATGACAGGAAAAGGGCGTGATAATGTAAAAAATTGTCACCACCGAGTGCCCACACCACCCAACAACCCTAATGCATATGTGAGTCCCTTCCCAACCTGACAACCCAGAAAGCAGTCCAGGAAGAACACAGAACCAGAGGATTAACTGGTGCATAATCCTGTTTAACCTGTCCCTTTTGTGGCTTTAGAACACAAGTTTCACAACCCAAATCTATGAAATCTAATCATGATTCTGGATCTAGTCCCATAATCTACCAATGTAAACCTTGAAAGATTTGTTAGTCCACATTCTATCAAATCTATTCAGAGGTATTTTCTCCATTGTGAGCCAAACATTTCCATCCTCCCTCACTATATCTGAAATGCATCATGATCACATCACTTGGGAAAGTCTAAACCAGTTATCAGAAAACCAGAGAAACAGTTTTTAGTAGCACATAAATGATGATCACTCTGAGAAAACATAAAAGAACTTGCTCACCTTGTGGGAAACAAATGTGCATCCTCCGATAACAAAAGATGCCTACAATCATTGTCCTGAAGCCAGGATATTGGTAAAGGTTGTTCACTCCCTATTGCTAATGGTATCTGCATAGGATTCTGGAACTACAAAAAAATTTAATTAAATCAGCAATTATACATAATGTAGGAATCCTCTTATACACAAAGCCATAATAATTCCAGATGACTGTGCAACAGTGACTCTGTTCTTTACCTGGTTGGCACACTCAAGTGTCATAAGTTGCTGCTTTGCGAAGTTTTCCTGCATTACATGGAACAAATGTCAATTGGCCAAACAGAATGATTCTGATTCTGCATGAATTGATCAAGTGGTGAAGGTTAAATATGATAGAATGAAAGAGCACTATGGCACCTCTGGATAAGCTAGGCTTTGGAGAGAGATGCATTGACTGGTCAGGGCATGTATCTCTTCTGCCTCCTTCGCTGTCCTTGTCAATGGGAAGCCGTCCTCTTATTTCCACAATGATAGGGGGCTCCGAAAGGGGGACCCTATGTCACCTCTTCTCTTTGTGCTAGTGGCTCATGTTCTGAGTAGGGTATGGTTGAGAGCAAATGATTCTGATCTGATCAGGGGATTTCAGGCTAGTAGAGAAGGTCCTTTCGTTACTCATTTGCAGTATGCAGATGACACTACTTGGCAGAGGATGAACAATGACTTTATGTGGCTAGGCTTCTGTTGGAATTGCTGGAGGAGGTCACTGATGTCAAAGTCAACTTCTATGAAAGCATGTTAGTGGGGGTTAACATAGAGGATGGGCCTCTTCAGAGGGCGACATGCATCATGGGCCGTCAGATAGGAGTGTTCCCTATTTCCTATCTGGGTCTCCCGCTGACTCTTGGCATCCTACATTGTGCACACTGGCTTCCTATTATTCAGAGATATGAGTCCACACTGGTTTTATGGAAGGCTAGATTACTATCTTATGGGGGCAGACTGGTTTTATGTAGATCGATTTTGGACAACCTACTTACCTATTTCCTCTCCATGTTTCGGATCTCGAAGATGGTGGCGAAGAAGATTGAATCTATTCAGGATAGATTCTTTTGGTATGATAGTGGAGGGAGATGTAGGGGATGGCATGACATCGCATGGGGAAGGGTGGTAGCTAGCAGGGAAGAGGGAGGTCTGGGGATCAAAGATGTTAGGGACTTCAATTTGGCTCACTTATGTAAGTGGTTGTGGGTTGGGGACGGAGGAGGATGGGTTGTAGGCGCATGTTATCAGGCAGAGGTACTATGGCAAGAGGAGAGTCTAGGACTTGGCACCTACTTCACAGCATAGGACTTCACTTCTTTGGCATGACATCTTGTCTTGCAGGATTGTTATCTTCTTCGACATCTGGGTCTGACTTGGAAAAGGTGACGAGCCTTTTCTGGAAGGACAGATGGTGCAGCAATTTCTCCTTGGAGGATACTTTTCCCAGGCTCTTTGCAGTTTCTGCTGATCTGGGGTCAGTCTCTCAGGCTTTCGACTCCCAGCTCTTAGGAGACACCTAGGCATTCACTTTCAAGAGGGACCTCAGGCTTGATGAGATGGAACAGCTTCAGGACCTTCTCTCCTTCCTCCTAGACTTTCATCCTCAGCCAGACATGGAGGTGAATAGTCATGGAGGTGGGGGAGGGAGGGGTCCTTCTCTGTTAGATTTGCTTATGCCATTATCTCACAGAGGTGTACGCCACAGTCTCGCCCTGCTGGTCTGGAGACCGAAGAGCCCACTAAAGATGAAGTTCTTAGCTTGGAGGATCTCCCATGGGAGGCCACCTACTCGGGATAGACTACTTCGTTTCCGTCCGGATATCTCGTCGACTTGCTACCTATGTGGTGAGGAGGATGAGACCCTAGACCACCTATTTGTAAGTTGTACCTACTCACAAGGGGTGTGAGGGGAGCTTGCTAGGATGAACCACTATGTTGTTGGCCGTCAGGGGAGGTGCTTCACCTAATTGAGAGATGGAGTAGAAGTTGGCTCCTCAGAGGTGATAGGACCGTCTGGTGGCTGATCCTCCATGCTACTCTGTAGACGTTGTAGGGGAGACGGAACAACGAGATTTTTAGGAGGGAGGTTAGAGCTGAAGATACGGTTGTCTCTTTTGTGCGTGATAGAGTGAGGGAATGGGCTGAGCTTCTATGTAATGTGAATTCCCAAAACTCTACTCTTTTTTGTTTTGTTGGGGGGATAGAGTGCGGCACACTATCTTGGGGTGGCCTTCTTTTGTATAGGGAATTTTTGGGAATCTATTGACTATACTTATACATCCCTTTTTTCATTTAATACATTAGTGGTACTACCCACTTTCAAAAAAAAATAAAATAAAAGACCATTATGGCACCTAAAGGCAATACAAGGGCACAAAGATTAACCTCCAAATGAAACTTCTTATCGAGTCCAAAAGCATGGCTATAAGATTACAACTAAAAGACGCTAACGTACGAAATAGAAAATCAATGTCAAGTGTCAACTGCATAAAGCCAATTAAAGTTGATGCACTATATGCTTGCTTTCAACTACATCAATATGGTAGGAACACAAATTGTGCAATATATATATATATATATATATATATTTAAGCATTAAAAGAAAAAAAACTATACAACATAGCCAGAGGTTCAACAGAAGCAAATATCTTAAGTCCGCATGTGTACCTTATGTGAACGAATGTGGTTGAGAGATCCCTTGAGAGATTCTTCCATTGCACTAATGTGTTCTATATTGGTGACCTTTTCTGGATCTGTCCAATAGCTGAAATGAAATCACGAAACTGTTAAAAAATGATGTGGGTTAGTCATAAGAAACATGTTCACAATTCATCACATAGATAAAAATGTTATTTTCTGATTTATCATTTCCAAGATGCAATTGTGCATGACTAGCCAGTACAAAAGGCATGAAAAGATGACCAAAAAAGAAGAGCAACATAACATAGAAAAAATATAACGTAAGCCCAACATGGAGAATATCTAAGCAATTGACCGGTATTAAGTCAATTATGCAACTACTGCAGAAATATACACATTCTGTTTTGCCTTCTGGGAAAGAATAAGCTCCAAGATCCTTCTTCGGATGGTTCAAACCTTGAGATTTTCACTGTAGTGACACCTCTGATGATGCACCAGAAATGAGATCAAAAACACTCAAACCAGAGGGCCCTAAAATTGCTAAATAATTCAATGACAGACTTATGTATCATTATCAGCATGTTAAGGAAATGCCATTTAGTTTCCTTGGCTGAAAGCGAAGAGCCAACATTGTCATGGAAGGCTCTCATGATCTACCACTACTGACCGAGAACATTAATGGACATTGTTCCAACTTAATGTTGAAGTGCCCTTTACAATAATCCAAAGCCACAGGGGAAAATTGACGAGTCTAAAACTAATAGGAAATGCCAAAAGCTCTCCACACAGCAAGATAGGAGGGAATCTATCTACTTGCATGACTGTTGATCTTACAGGCATTGACAAAACAAACAGCCACATTTCATTAAGGCACTCTTTGATAACCGGTTAAGGGTGGAATAAGAGGGCTTATCCCAGCAAATAAGCAAAAAATGGTTTGACAAGGCAGGTAGGGCATCCCGGCACTAACCCGGTTTTTCCTGGAATAACTCATTCTAGTGAAAAGCTAGAATCTGTTATTCCATCTCGGTTAGGATAGCCTCAAAAGTTTTCCAAAGTAAAGAGGTAAAAAAGCAAGGATATCCTGAGTTTAAATTAACCTGGATTTTCCTATTTGGTTTTCAAAGAGGGCCTAAAAGAAAGAAAGAAAGAAAGTTACAATTCAAGAAGATCAGACTTGCCAAGGTGGTAGAGTACGCCAGAGAAAAAGACAGAAAGACAGCCCCCAAAAAATACAAAATACAGTTCAAAATAAAACAGAACAGAATCCCAGCACACTTCCACCCACTCAGTTATGAACTTCTCCCAATTAGATAAATTTGCTGGGTCAACAGACTTTCTAGATTGACAAATACATGAGTCCAACATAAAGGAAGTGCAGACCTACAAATGTCAAATGGACAATTAAAATGCCCTCAAGAAATCTACCTTTCCTCTACTTCCAAATAGACCACATCATAGATGGAAGGAGCCACCACCACCATATAACCTTGTCCTCGACCTTGCATGCTTGGCCCATACTTGTAAAGATTGTCCCGTACCTTCTGGGTAAACAAGTCCATTGAAGCATCCTTGAAAACCATGATCCATAAAGCATTCATACACACTGCACAAAAATATGACCCTTGATTCCATGGTTTCCCAGCTCAGTCCACTGAAAACACAACAATGCTTGACGCCTGGTTTAAAACTCTTTACTCCGCCAAGTCTTCTTAATGTTCTAAGGGCCACTCTCCACAAGAACAACCAGATCTTCAATGGATGTTCCTTGAGTTGGACCATGGTATTCACCAAACTTTGCATCCTACCTTAAGAATTGAAGTCCTTGCCCATCTGATCGAAAACATTACACATGGGTTGCATCTCCAGTTTCTCCTGGGCTCGATATCAAAAGAAACTCTCACATGGTCCAGACTTCCAGGTAACATAAAAAATGATGAAATCACCCTTGCACAATTCTAATATTTTAACCAAAGAAAGGAAAAAATACTAAGGTCCAGAGGAAATCAAACAATTGTCAAAGAGAGTTCAGATTCTGGAATTAAGCTTCATAGAATGATCTATCTTCTAGACAGCTAACCACATGAAAGTTAGGCTAGGCTGATTGGACATAGATACAAGCGTTGGTACATGGTACACAAGTAGGCATTCCAGTGTAAACAGAATCAACATAGTGGATAGGATTCTGATTTCTGAGTGCATTGGTTGTAGGTGAAAACTGTTAAAATAAATAAGAGTAGGGACTTATTTGTTATTGTCCTCATCTTGTACCCTGGATATTAATACCCTTCTTTCAATTAATCAAAATGATTTTTTCCCAAATCTCATCATGGTATCAGAGCCGGATTAGGGCTCCCGCCGCCCCAACCCTGCTCTTCTAGTGTTCGCGAAGCAGTTCACGCCAGCAGCACCAGAGCCGAGCGTTCCTCCTTCTGCCAGCAGCTCCGCCGGGCGCGCCTCCTTCCGCCAGCAACCCCGCCGAGCGTGCCTCCTCCGCCAGCAGCCCGCCGGATGGCTGACCTGCCCTGCGTTCCTCCTTCGCACGCAGCCCCACCGGGCACGCCTCCTCCGCCAGCAGCCAGCCGGGTGCATGGCTCTTGCACTTGGGGTGGGGGTCGCCGCCGCAGTGGTCCTTCTTCTCCCAGAACGGGGTGCCAACAGTCACAACCTGCTGTGGTCCGTTAGGGGAGAGCGCCTTGCCATCAACTATGGTCAGTGTGTAGAGGACCTCATCTACTTTCTATATCCTTATGCATTGACAACTCTCAGCTCACTGGCGATGTTCTAGTTTTATATACTCTATCATCCGCTTCTTGTCCGATATGGGGGACTCCTCGTCTTCGTCAACCAGACAAGCTTCTATCTCCAATCACATTTTGACAATTTCTGTAAAGCTGAATGGTACTAACTATCATTAGTGGTCAAGAGCCCTTCGTTTCTTATTAATGTCTATGAAAAAAGTTACGTCATATTGAGGAAGATGCTCCAGATAAATCAGATTTGAAGGCATATGAAGCTTGGCAAGCGGATGATGGAACTGTTATTTCGGTGATTGGAAATAGTTGTGAGCCACACATCTTCAATAATGTTCTTTTCTTAGATACTGCAAAAGAAATGTGGGAGTCTTTGAAGCGAACCTACTCTGGTGAAACCAATGTCTCACACATCTATAATCTTTATTCTAGACTATTTGCAATCAAACAAGATGGGCAGCACATAGCACAATATTTCTCAGAAGTGCAAGGATTGCGGAATGAACTTCAACTATATCACCCTTCTACCACAGATGCAGCGAAAATACAACAACGTGATGAATTCATTGTTGCGAAATTTCTCTCTGGTCTCGATGATAGTCTCCGACATGTTCGGGATAATTTGTTGGCTGATACAGCTATTCCGAAATTAGCCGATGCTTTTTCACGTGTTTTACGGGCCAGTACAGCATCTCTATCTAATATTGGTCTTTCTACAACTGGACCAGCAGTTGCAAACAATGACTTGGGGAGTGCATTTGCCCTTGTTGCTAGTGGCCGTGGTCGGGGACGCGGACATGGTCGTCAACCATGCTCGCACTGTGGGCGGTCAAATCATCATTCAGATTTTTGTTGGAAGAAGTACAGAAGGGGAGGAAGCAAGCTGAATCCTATGGCTAACCTTGGTGTGGCTTCAGATACCACTATAGAGACTGCCCAAAGTACACAGCAGCCGCAGACAAATTCTACTCCTACATCCACACGACAAGAAGGGGGAGTAACTTTATCTCAGGAGAAGTATGAGGCAATTCAACGAATTATAAAAGGCTCTGCAACATCTTCATCCTCTTTTCATGCTGTCTCCCACTAAGGTAGTGCTTTTGTAGTTTCTAATTCTTCATGGATTGTGGACTCAGGAGCCTCTTGTCATATGACAGGTGATCGCTCCCTATTCTCCTCACTTGACTCCACTATTTCTCATGCACCTGTTGCTGTAGCAGACGGCTCTAAATCGACTGTTGTAGGAAAAGGCATTGTTTCATTGTCTCATCTCACTTTAAATGATGTTCTCTATGTTCCAAAATTTCCTGTTAATCTTTTTTCTATCAGCATGTTGACTCATTCTTTGAATTGCTCAGTGACCTACTATCCCTCTTATTGTGTATTTCAAGACCTCCAAACAAGGAAGACGATTGGTGGGGGGCATGAATCTGGTGGTCTCTACTATCTTACTGTGGATAGGCCTTTCCAACCTCATCGTGCATTGTCGGCTAGTGACACCTCTTATCAGTGGCATTGCATATTGGGTCACCCTTCTATCTCGAAACTTAGAGATGTTGTGTATGTTCCATCTACAATCAATAAATTCCATTGTGATGCCTGTGAATTAGGCAAACATCATAGAGTGTCTTTTCCTTTGAGTCAAAATAAAAGGAGCACCGCTCCCTTCCATCTTGTTCACTCAGATATCTGGGGACCTTCTCCAGTTATCTCCAGACTTGATTTTCGATATTTTGTTACCTTCATAGATGATTTTTCCTGTATGACTTGGGTGTTTCTACTCAAGTCAAGGTCTGATGTACTTCATATTTTTAAAAGATTTTATACTGAAATAAAAACCCAATATTCTGCCTCTATCAAAGTTGTGCGTACTGATAATGCATTGGAGTATGTTCAGACATCTTTTGCCATTTTTGTTCTTCTCGGGGGATTATCCATCAAACCTCGTGTTCTTATACATCACAACAGAACAGTGTGGCGGAGAGAAAGAACCGTCATCTTCTAGATGTTGCTCGTACCTTGATGTTCCACATGAATATTCCCAAACAATATTGGGGCGATGCGGTTCTTACTTCGTGTTACCTTATAAATCGTGTTTCCAGCAAGGTCCTTAATGGGCAATCGCCCTTTTCATGTCTGCATCCTGATGGTACACCCTTTCCCTTGGTTCCTCGTGTGTTTGGATGCAAATGCTTTGTTCACTCTCTTGGGCCAGGCCATGATAAACTTTCTCCCAGGTCGGTTCCTTGCATTTTTCTTGGATACTCAAGAACACAAAAGGGGTACCGTTATTTTGAACCCCGATCCAGGAAGACTTTTGTTTGTGCAGATGTTACTTTCTATGAGTCTGTACCTTTTTTTGCCACACCCGATGTACAAACTTCTCCTATTGCTCCTGATGTTCATATTCCATCTCTTTTATTTCCTTCTGACTCAACTGTTGTCACTAATAATGAAGTTTCTGAGCCACCTACTACAGATCGCATGTATGGACAGGTCTATACGCGACGCGCGCTACAACCAGGTGATGACCACCTACCATCATCTGCCTCGTTGGAGGAACCTTCCCCTTCTAGTGAGACATCTTCTCCACCTGTTAGGGATCTTGATCTTCCTATTGCTGTTCGAAAGGGTGTGAGATCTTGTAAGAGCATTTATCAACACTCCATTGGTAATTTTGTTTCCTATACATCATTGACTCCATCCTTTCGTCAGTTTGCTTTGGCTATTTCCGCAATTCCTATTCTTAAGACTGTATCTGAGACCCTCACTAAACCAGAGTGGAAAGCGGCTATGGATGAAGAAATGCGTACCTTGCTTTCTCGTGGCACATGGACCCTTGTACACCGTCCGACTAATGTTACTCATGTTTCCTGTCGCTGGGTGTTCATTGTGAAATACTCTCCAGATAGCACTATTGACAAATACAAAGCAAGATTGGTGGCAAAAGGGTTCACACAAACTTATGGGGTAGAATATTTTGAAACTTTCTCTCCTGTGGTACGTTTGAATTCTGTTCGAATCTTATTTTCTCTTGCTATTAATCAAGAATGGTCAATGGTTCAAATGGATGTGAAAAATGCCTTCTTATATGGAGATCTAAATGAGGAGGTGTACATGGAGCAACCTCCAAGATATGTGACTCAGGGGGAGTTGGTATGTAAGTTAAGAAAGACTATCTATGGCTTGAAACAAAGTCCACGTGCTTTGTTTGATAAATTCAGCAAAATTGCATTTGGCATTGGGCTGAAGAGAAGTCAAGCTAACCATTCTGTTTTTGTTCGTCATTTACCTGCTGGCATAATTATTTTGATTGTTTATGTAGATGACATGTTGCTTACTGGTAGTGACACAGAAGGTGTTAAAGAGATTCAAAAGTACTTGGAAAAGTATTTTGTTACCAAGAACTTGGGTAGACCACGTTATTTTCTGGGTATTGAGATAGCTCATGGTCAAACTGGTGTGTCTCTCTCACAAAGAAAGTATGCTATGGATCTACTTCAAAAAATGGGCTTGCTTGGGTGTAAACCAGCTGACATACCCACTTTTCCACAACAGGATCTTGATAATGAGGACAGCCCCGAGTTTGCAAATGTTGAAAGATATAGGAGATTGTGTGGGAAGCTTCTTTACCTGACTGTTACTAGACCTGACATCTCTTTTGCAGTAGGAGTAATTAGTCAATTTATGCAAAAGCCTAGGGTGTGTGTGCCATTGGGAAGCTGCTTTGAAGATTTTACATTATATTAAGGCTGCTCCAGGAAAAGGTTTGCTTTACAAAAAGAATGGTCATGTGAGAGTTGAAGCTTTTTCTGATGCTGATTATGCAGGATCCAAGTTAGATAGAAGGTCTACTACAGGATTTTGTACCTATGTTGGAGGGAATTTAGTCATTTGGAGAAGCAAGAAACAAAGTGTGGTTGCCCGATCTAACACTGAGGCTGAATATAGGGCTATGGCACAAACTGCATGTGAGATGATGTGGTTACGGAGTTTGATGTCTGATTTTGGGGTTACTTATACTGAGCCATTGGAGATGCATTGTGACAATCAAGCTGCTATCCATATTGCTAAAAATCCTATTTTTCATGAACGTACCAAGCATATTGAGGTTGATTGTCACTTTGCGCGAGATGCGGTTATGTCACAACAGATTTGTACTCCCTTCATTCCTTCAGATGATCAGTTAGCAGATTTATTTACAAAGGCACTTGGAGTTTCTCGTTTTAAGGCACTCTGTAACAAGCTGGGCATGTTTGATATATATGCTCCAGCTTGAGGGGGAGTGTTAAAATAAATAAGAGTAGGGACTTATTTGTTATTGTCCTCATCTTGTACCCTGGGTATTAATACCCTTCTTTCAATTAATGAAAATGATCTTTTCCCAAATCTCATCAAAAACAAAATAATGCTGGGCCCATGTATATAAAATTGGCAGTAGAAGAAGTACTTCATGTAGTTTGTGATGCAATCAACTTACAATTATGATCCACTTTTAACCTTTTCTTCCTACTCTTGCATTTAAAAAGCACACAGCCCACAACCCACTCACTCTACCCCATAACCCACTCAAAAAAGTGCACAATTTTTGTAGTGGTCATCTTAGGCTTCCGAGACTATTTTGGCACATAGTGAAGATAGCATCCATTAAGGTTGTCAAAATGCATCTTGGACCTGGTAGCAGACATGTTTGGACCCAATAGTCCTAGCTTTGGGACTCTACCCGATTTGCCCAATAGTCAACACATTATCTTTGATGTTAATAGAAACTAAGATGTTTATGAACCTAGGGCTGAAATCGGGTCCTTTTGCAAATTTTGTGAGAGTAAGGCAAAAAGGTTATTGGCATGTCCTTTTTAATTGAACTTCATGGGATCACAAAATAGACCCAAAACCAGACTGTCTGCCAGTTTATCCAGAAAATTTATAGGGTCTAATTTGTGGTTGGGTATATGCAATCTGGGCCCAGATCAATTCCATTTACAGACCTAGTATCCACCTCTTAGACTACTTGTTGCTGCAATATGACTGATATTACTTGAGTCCCATCCTAAGTTTCATCTGATTTACTATATCAATCGCATACAACTTAAAGAGTATCTTCATTTAATTGATTAGGTATATAAAAAGTCACATGAGCTTCCATTGTGGCAGCAGCAATCAGTAAAGGTTTTCACGTTAGACCCAAATCCATCAGTAAGCTGATGCAATAATTGGTTGACTTTGCATTGGAATCTGCCTCGAGTTCTGGAAAAGCAAAGTTGATGAGCAGCAGTTTTCTGTGGCCAGGCCTTTTACTTGAACTGCTAGAGGAAGCCACTGATCTCAAGGTCAACTTCTACACGAGCCTTCTTGTAGGGGTTAACATGGAGCATAGGGCTCTTTAGAGGGTTGCATGCATTTTGAGATGTCAGATTGGAGCTTTCCCTATTTCATACTTGGGTCTCCCGTTGTCCCCAGGTGCCCTTCATTGTGCAGATTGGCAGCCTATTGTACAAAGATATGAGTCTAGATTGACAGGATGGAAGGCTAGATTATTATCTTATGGGGGAGGCTAGTCTTATGTAAATCCGTTTTGGATGGTCTTCCTATATATTTCCTTTCCATGTTCAAGATCCCGAAGACGGTGGCGAAGAAGTTAGAAGCTATTCAAGAGAGATTCTTTTGGCATGGCAGTGAGGGGAGATGCAGGGGATGACATGATATCAAGTGGGGCAGGGTGGCAGCAAGCAAAGAAGTGGGAGGGTTGGGCATCAAAAATATTAGAGACTTCAATATGGCTCTTTTGTGCAAATGGTTGTGGAAGCTGGGGGTAGGAGAGGAGGGGCTGTGGGTTAGAGTTATCAGATTTCCCCCATTTGGTGTGACATTTGCACCTGTAGAGACTTTATCTCTTTGACGTCTAGGTCAAATTTGGAAAAGGCGACAAGTGCTTTTTCTAGAAGGATAGATGGTGTGGTCACTTCACTTCAGAGTCCTTATATCTACGCCTTTTTGTAGTTTCAATAGACCACTTGGGGTTGGTCTCTCAGGCTTTTGACTCTCAACTCTCAAGCGGCATTAGGACTCCGACTTTCAAGAGGGACCTCAGCCACGTCAAAATGGAGCACGTTCAGGACCTCTTACACTTCCTCCTCGACTTTGCTCCCCACTCGGGTAGAAAGGATGGGTGGACATGGAAGTTGTGTAGTTAAAAGCGCGCCTAGGCGCCTCGCCCTGTCTCGCCTCACTCTGACGACAGTTGATCTCACTCTCTCTCTGTCTCACATAAACACACACATAACTTGATTTTTGACGGTGATCTATCTCACTCTCTCTCTACCTGTCAGATTTATTATTTTTTTAATTTCTTCTCTTTCAGAATGTGAGAGATTACCTTTTGACTCACCAGAATTTGTTTTACGTCAGTTTTCTGAATTTATTAGTTTTCTTCATTATTGGTATCTTAATAGTTGTAATTTGGTTTGTTAAATTCTATGTGAATTTAGTGAGTCATAATAATTTGAATCATAGGATTGAATGAATTTAAAAAAATTATTGACTTTATATAGTCATTTTTGTGATATTTAAACATATAGTTTATTTTTTGAATTAAATATATATATTTAATAAAATTTCGCCTCAAACGCCTAGGCCATCGCCTAGGCGTTTGAGGTATGAGGCGACCCCTTGGTCGCCTCACGCCTCAGACTACATAGCATGGAAGTGAGAGAGGGAGAGGATCTTCTTGCCCTCTTACGCTTCCTCCTCGACTTTGCTCCCCACTCGGGTAGAGAGGATTGGTGGACATGGAGGCAAGAGAGAGAGGAGGCCTTCTCGGTGAGATCAACTTACACCATCATCTCAGATGGAGGGTTTGGCCATAGTCTCACCCCTAAGGTCTGGAGGCTCAGGCATAGTTGTCAAGGCGGATGCCTAGGCGCCGCCTAAGCGTCCGGGCGATTTTTGCAGTGCAAGGCGCATGCCCGCCTTATAACAAGACGAAAAGGCGGCCTGAGCGGTCGCCTAGGCGGGCTGGGCGCCTAGGCGACCGCCCGGTCGCCTCACCGGTTCCCCGCTAACCGTTCCCCGCTAACCCGCCCGATCCGCGACCCGCTACTAACCCGCCCGACCCCCTCGGCTCGATCCTCCCTCGATCCCCCTCGGCTCCTCCGCTCCTCCTCTCCCCTCCCAGCCCTAGGTGTCGCCGTGGCAGACGCCTCCGTCGTGCGATGCGGCCGGTGTCTCCTTCCGTCGTCGTTGCCGTGCGGCCTGTGCGTCGTCGGCAGCAGCACAGCCTCGGCCGTCGTCGTTGCCGTGCGGCCCTCCGGTAAGTCTCACAGGGCGCACACACCGCACACGGCCTCCCTCCTCCTCTCTCTGCCTCCCCCCCACGGCCTCCGTCGTCGTTGCCGTGCGGCCGGCCACATCCTCCACAGCTCCGGCCTCCGGTAAGTCTCACAGGGCACACAGGGCCTCCGCCTCCGACCGGTGTCTCCCCCCATGTCATCTCCGCCTCCGGTAAGTCCCACAAGGCCTCCGGCCCCTCCTGCCCTCCGCCCTCCGGCCCCCCTCCTCCTCACTCTGTCTCCCCCACCTCCTCCTCACTCCGCCTCCGGCCCCTCCGGCTCATTCTGTCTCCCCCACCTCCTCCTCTCTCTGTGCCTCCGACCCCTCCGGCCCCCCTCCTCCTCACTCTATCTGTCTCCCCCCCCCCTCGAACACCAGTCCCTCTCTTCACTGCTTCTTCTTCTCCCCCACCTCCTCCTCTCTCTATCTCCCCCCGGGCCCTCTGTCACCCGAGCCCGACTCTCCCCCCGCCCCCCCGAACATCAGTCCCTCTCTCTCTCTCTCTCTCAGTCTCTCTCCCTCTCTGTAAGAGAGGGAGAGAGACTGCTCTCCCCCCTGGCCCCTCTCTCTGTCTCCCTCCTCTCTCTCAGTCCAAGAGAGAGAGAGAGAGAGAGGTCAGAGGAGGGAGACAGAGAGAACAAAGAGGGAGAGAGACTGAGAGAGAGGAGGGAGACAGAGAGAGGGGCTGCTGGCTCTCTCTCCCTTTCATTCCTTTCACCGGCTCTTTCTCCCTTCATCTATAGTCTCCCCCACGCCTACTCTCTCTCTCACACACACACAGTCAATAGTCACACAGTAATCTATAGGGTGTACCGGTGTAGCTAAGTTCTGTATGTTCTGATTATTATTTTTTTTTGCAGTGGTCATCATGGAAGAGTCTGGTTCAACAGGAGGTACAGAAGTGAAGAAGAAGGTCAAATCTAATGATCCTGGGTGGAAGTACGCATATTGGCCAGATGAGCATGATAAAAATAAAATAAAATGTGAGTTATGTGGTTTGATAACAAATGGAGGAATCAAAAGACAGAAGGAGCATTTAATAGGAGGGTTTAGTGATGTGAAGAAATGCCCAAAAACTACAAAGGAGATTGCTGATGAGATGCTGAGTTGGCTAAACAAAAATAAGAAAAGAAAGATGCCATGTTGTGAGAGTACAACAGTAGATGATGATTCTTCTGAGGATGAAACAGTTGAAAGATCAAAGAAGGGCTCCAATGTGTCAGTGCCACTGTCAAGTTCAAGTAAAAAGGTTATCAAAGGTTCAATAGATGTTTTTGCAAGAATGAGTGCTGAAGATTTTATAGATGCAAGGAGGAGTGGGAAAAGAGTGCAAAGTACGTTGGAGTCTAGAATGAAAAAAGAAGAAAAAAAGATTGTTGAGAAAGCTATAGCAACATGGTTTTATGAAGGTGGCGTGCCTTTTTATGCGGCCAAATTAAGAAGTTTTGAGATAATGTTTGAACTTGTAGGGCGATTTGGACCAGGATTTAAGCCACCTAGTTACCATAAGTTGAGAGTGCCTCTCCTCAAAGAAATGGTAGAGGAAACAAAAAGTTTGCATGTTAAATATATGCAACATTGGAAGACTTATGGGTGCACTATCATGTGTGATGGGTGGACAGACAAAAGGCAAAGAAAGTTAATCAATTTCTTAATAAATTGTCCTGAAGGCACTTACTTTATGGAATCATTTAATGTTTCTCATCAGAGAGAAGATGCAGGATTGTTGTATGAATTGTTGGATAGGATGGTTGAAAGAGTTGGAGAGAGGAACGTTGTTCAAATTATGACAGATAATGCATCTTATAACATTGCAGCAGGTAGAATGTTGATGGAGAAAAGAAAACAACTATTTTGGACGCCTTGTGCTACCCATTGTCTTGATCTCATGCGAGAAGACATTGGCAAATTGAAAGCTTATGCAGGTACCATCTCAAAAGCTAAAAAGTTGACAACATATATATACACCCACACTCGTTTGCTTGACCACATGAGGAAGAAGACAAAAGGAAGAGAACTTGTAAGGTTTGGAGTGACAAGATTTGCCACAGCCTTTCTCACGTTGGAAAGGTTGCATGACGATGCCGTAAAGAAAGGTTTACGAAGATTGTTCACTTCAGATGCATGGCATAACAGTGTATGGGCAAAGACAAATAAGGGAAAAAAATGTTTCTTCAATTATTTTTCGAGTGAAGTTTTGGCATGCCATTGAAGAGATATTGAGAGCATCTCAACCCATTTTGCAGGTTTTGATGTTGGTTGATGCAGATGAGAAACCTGCAATGGGATACATTTATGCTACAATGGAACATGCAAAGAAGCAAATAATTGAGAACTTTGGTTCTAAGGAAACTAAGTATCAACTTGTGTTGAAAATTGTAGAGCGACATTGGAAGGATCAAATGAATCGTCCTCTACATGAAGCAGGATTTTTCTTGAACCCGAAATTATATTATGAAGCCCGTACGAGAGATGGTCCGGCTGCAGTTACAAAATTCTCAAATTCTTTCTTAGCATGTGTTGAAAGGATGGAGCCAAATACTGATATACAAGACAAGATCAATGATCAGATGGTATTATATATGAATGCAAGAGGTGCTTTTGGAACTTCAATGTCAATCAGAGCTCGTGATAGGAGATTGCCAAGTGAGTAATTTGATTAAATTATTATTTTGTGTATTATTTCTGATTTCACGAGAAAGTGTGATTTTAATTAAATTTTCCTTGTTAAATGTTACTCTAGCTGATCGGTGGATGCAATATGGAGATACACTAGAACTCATGAACATTGCTTTGAGAATTTTAGGATTGACTTGCAGTTCTTCTGATTGTGAACGTAATTGGAGCATATTTGAATTTATAAGTCTTTTAAAATAAATTTGTAAAAAATCTATTTGTGTTAAAGTCATTAATCTTATCTTTGTGTTTTTACAGATTCATACAAAAAAGAGGAATAGATTAGAGCATAAAAGACTTAATGATTTAGTCTATGTTCAAGACAATCGGCGCCTTCGTGAAAGATTCTTAGAAATGAAGAAACATCCAGAGAGATATGATCCAATATGTTTAAGAGATTTAAATTGGGGAAGTGAGTGGATGACTAAAGATGGCGATGATGTAGTTCATGAAGGAGATGACCTTACCTGGGAAATGGTGGATATAGCAATGGGCACATCAGAACAAGGGCTAGAAGAGACACACTCTCAAGAGGAAGCACTTCATATTCTATGGAAGAGGGTGATGATGAACAAGATGAATTGGAGAATGAGGAAGAAGAGACAGATGATGATGATGCACCATGAGAGTCAAATGATGAAAGTGGTGATAAAGATGAAGATGAGGATCTTGAAGTTTCAAATGAGAGAGCACTTGAGAATGCAATGTTTGGTTTTAAAATTTAGATATGTTATTTTTTTGCTGGGGAAGGATTTTAGAGGGAGGCTAGACCATGTGATTCTGTTGTCTCTTTTATTTGTAATAGAGTGAGAGAATGGGCGGAACTCCTTTTCAATGTAAATTCCCTCAACTCTTTCCTTCTTGTTAGGATTGGATCTTCGCATTTTTATTCTTTAGATGATTCTCGCTCTAGACTTTTCTAGAGAGAGAAGCTCTGGGTTTTCGAGAGAGAGAGGGGTGTGATTTGGGGATGCAGCGGGGGGCGGTTCCGGTCGGAGTTGCCGGTGGGTGGGCAAGCAATGCCCAGGGTGAACCTCTTCCAGTCGGGAGGTGGCGTTTCTCTCCGGTCACCTCCTGTTTGTTTTTGCTACCGGCAACTGGGTCACCTGCAGCGAGCATGTAGGATGTCGGCCTCTCGTGGGAGGCATGTCAACGGTAGTGGGGAGAAGGGTGGTCTTCGGAGGTCCTATACGGAAGTGGTTAGTGGCATGGGGCTGCAGCCCCAGATCTCCAAGGGGGTCCATTTTGGAGTTGGGGGCCATCCCCCAGGATTTGTTGGTCGGCCGTGGTGAATGGCTTGGCAGGTTCCTATTCCTCTCTCCGTTAGAGGGTGTGGTGGACCCGGAGGGCATTATGGGCGTTTCGAACACCCGGTGGGGAGACCAAGGGACCTAGGATATCTGACAAACACTCATCTCGAGCCTACTCGCAATTGGACCACATGAGGAGGCGGTGCGTGAGGTGGTGGAGCTAGGTACCTTGGTGGCAGATAGCGTCGCCATATGTGTCCTGCAGTAGAACCTCAACAGAGGGACATATCCACACCTGAGAGAGTTCGACGCTCGTGTGAAGTGCATCGGCCTTCACATCGTGCTCTGTAACGAGCAGGAGATAGCCTACATCCTGCACCGGCTGGGGGAGGTAGAGCCAGATAGCTGTTCCTTTGTTCCGATTGGTAACCTGTTGGCGGTGGAGGCCATAGTGTGGATGGTTGCGCCAGTAGAGGTGCCACCGGTCATCTCCCTGCTGGTCGGCGGGGCAGAGTTTGTCATCAGGGTGGCTATTCGGCCAGTGGAGCAGGGGCAGTGCTGGCCCAACCAGGGCCATCTAGGGCTACACCTTTCGATGGTGGAGGTAGAAGACGATGGTGAGACCCCCAATCTTCAAATTTCAAAATGCCCATCCCTGGGCGCTGCGAACAGGCCATTGGGCCAGCCCGATCCTGTGGGCTGCCTGTCGAAGGGTTCGGTGGGCCACTCTCCTGGAAACGATCAGGTGCTTGCTAACCCGAATCCAGCTGGGTTTACCCGTGACTTACTAGGTGGATCTGGGGAAACGGTGGCTATCGGGTATCACGAACCCGATACGCCTCTTCCTCCCCGCCCGACCGCGGTGACTAGCTCGCCCCTCCTACCCGATACGGTCTTGACCTCCGGCGTTGGTGAGCGGTGCCCGACGAGGGGCAAAGCACCGGCTATCAACGGGGGGCCACTACGACATTTGTCAACTGCTACTTCTCATCCTTGCTGCGACCAAGTGCAACTGCTTAGGCTCCGGTCAGTTTCTGTAAGACAAAAGCCGCAGTTGGACCAGGAGCTCCCAACAGTTGTTGCCCCACTACCACGGTCGACTGCTCTCACGGGTTGCCGTCTATGGGAAGCCCTCTCGCCTTGCCTTGGAGGGGGGAAAGAGTGATCTTTGGAGGCAACCACCGGCAGGACTAGCGATCCTTTGCTGAGGTGCGGGAGGAAAACTTCCCACCATCGACTGGCATGGGAGAGCTTGGTGGGGGTCGCCAGGATGTAGACGTGGTCGATGGTGTTGTAGATTCCGTTGGGGGGAGGGGGGGCTCCTTCGGCTGTAGTGCAGACTCATGGCCACCCTTCCATCGGGTAGGGACCAGACCCAGTTGACTTCTGCCGGGAGAAGGAGGAGGTTGCATGACTGGCTCAAGACGGCCAACTCAATGGACCGAGGCTGCTAATGGAGGAGGGCGTAGGTACAGAGGGGGGTGAGATGGAACAGGCGAAAGTGGGGCACCGAGGAAGAAGCAGGGTGCAGGCAGAGAAGGTGAGAGAGATGATCAGGGAGGTCGAAAGACTGACCATGGAGCATGCAAGGGGGTGGGCAGACACCGTGGGTATTTCCTCCGCGGTTGCTGAGAAGGATTTGAGGGGTGTTTTTTCTAAAATCAACAATAGATGGGGTGCGAGCATCCGAGGAGAGAGCGGTCTCAGTCGAGAGGGTGCTGGGCTGATGAGGAGGCAGGGGTTGAGAGGGATACCTCTACTGTTCAATGAGGATTGTCTCATGGGATGTGTGGGGGTTGGGCGGCAGAAGGGGAGAGCGGTGAGAGAGCTAATTAAAAGGTGCAAGGTTGATATTCTTTATATCCAAGAGATGAAGTGTGAGGGGGATGGTGTGGTGGCACTCTTGAGGAAGATTGGAGGGGCCCGCCTGTCCAAGGGGGTCGTCTCCTCGGCATGGGCAAGTCCAGGGGTATTATGAACCTCTGGAACCCGTATAAGGCGGTAAACAGATGGGCCATCTCTTTGCATTTCAAGAACATTAGAGATGGCTTCTCCTTAGACTTTAGTGACGTGTATGGCCCTCAACCTAGCGATGAAGAATAGCAACTGTGGGATGACTTGATTCGACATCACCTTTCCTTAAGGCAGCCGTGGTGCGTTGGGGGTGACTTTAATGCAGTGGCAACCCCGTGAGAGAGGACATGAGATGGCACCTTTGGTGGAGACATGGAGGATTTCTAAAACTTCATCCAGGCGGCAGCTCTAGTGGATATTGGCATGGTATATAGTTGTTTCACTTAGCCCAACCTGAGAGCAGAGACTTCCTGCTCTAGGTTGGATAGGTTTCTGTACACTAGGAGGACCACTTTCCTCATGTGCAGGTGATTCCTCTGGCGAGATCTGTTTCTGACCACAAGCCCATCCTATTGAAGACTAATAGGATGTATGACAAGAGATACAATTTCAAGTTTGAGTTGTTTTGGTTCAGAGAGGACGACTTCATGGACACTATCTCAGGTGCGTGGTTTGCTCAGGTTGCGGGCTTCTTTGCTATGAGTATTTTGGTTAGAAGATGAAGCACACGGCACAGTCTCTTCAGGCTTGGGGAGATGATAAATCCCTTCCGAGAAAGGTAGCGAAGGATAGGATTTTGCGCAGCTAGAGAGTCTGAATTGTTTGAAGGAGGCAAGCCTTATAGATGATGAGAGCATGGCACTTAGAGATATATTGAGGTAGCAGTTTGATGACATACTATGTAGAGATCTACTGGAGACGGAGATCGAGAGATAGGTGGCTTAAAGAGAGGGACAGGAACATGGCCTATTTTCAGCGTCTTGCTTCTGGAAAAAGGAGGGTCAATGCCATCTCTTGCATGAAGGTGGGAGACTTTTCCTTCTCTGCAGAGGAAGACATTAAGGACTAGGGGAGACTTTTCTACTCTATGTTGTTCACTAAGGATGAGCACAATAGGCAGAGGATTGTAGATGATCTCCTCCCCAGCCTCTCTCAGGAGAAGGAGGAGGATATCTGCCGACCCTTCTCTGAGGAGGTCTACCAGGCGGTGTTTTCTCTTGTAGATGATATAGCTCCTGGGCCGGATGGTTTCCCACTGGCCTTTTTTCAGAAATATTGGGAGATCATCAAGGGTGACATTTTGACAACTGTAAGAGAATTTCAAGAGGGGAGGACTCACTTGGGGGGTATTAATAAAACTCTTCTAGTGCTCATCCCAAAGAAAGTTGGTGCTCAAGAATTCCGAGACTTTGGGCCCATCAGATTGCTAAATGGAACTTATAAATCATCACTCATGTGTTAGCAAGTTGGTCACTGTGATGGATAGGCTGGTCAGTCTCTTTCAGGGAGTTTTCTTAGAGGGAGACATATTTTGGACAACTTCCTGGTGACGGATGAGTGTATATTTGCTATGAAGAATCATAGGAGAACATGGGTGGTCCTCAAGCTGAATTTTGAGAAAGCCTATGACAAGGTGAATTGGTAGTGTCTCTTTGATGTGATGAAGAGGATGGTCTTTGGTGAGAGGTGGACTGGATGGGTCAGGGCATTTATCTCTTCGGCTACCTTTGTGGTCCTTATCAGTGGGAAGTCGTCCTCTTGGTTCCACAACGATTGGGGGCTTCGCCAGGGGGATCCTATGTCTCCCAATCTTTTTGTACTTGTGGCTAGTTTCCTGAGTAGGGTGTGGCAGAGGGCTGAGGTTGTTGACTTGATCAAAGGCTTTTAGGCGGCCAAAGGTGCTCCTATTACTTGCAGTATGCAGATGACACCATTTTGTTCCTAACTAAGGGTTAGCAGCAATACTACATGGCTAGGCCCTTACTGGAGTTGCTAGAGGAGGTCATTGGCCTCAAAGCTAACTTCTACAAAAGTCTTCTTGTAGGAGTGAACTTAGAGGATAGAGATATCTCAAGGGCGACTTGCTTGTTGGGTTGTGAGATTGGTGAGTTCCCATTCTCCTACTTTGGTCTCCCGCTTACCTTGGGCTCCCTTCGGTGTGTAGAGTGGCTTCCTATCATTCAAAGGCATGAAACCAGATTGGCGGGTTAGAAGGTTTGAGCTTTATCCTACGAGGGTAGATTGGTATTGTGCATATCGATATTGGACAGTCTCCCTACTTATTTCTTATCCATGTTCCGGATCCCTAAGACGGTGGTGAGGAAGATTGACTCCATTCAGCGTAGATTCTTTTGGCATGGGAGTGGAGAGAGATGTAGGGGCTGGCATGACATTGCATGGGGCAGATTAGTTGCTATCAAGGAATAGGGAGAAATAAGGATCAAGAATGTCATATTTCAACCTGGCCCTCTTGTGCAAGTGGTTGTGGAGGTTGGGACATGGACAGGAGGGGCTATGGGAACAGTTGATCAGGCTGAGATACTTTGATAGGAGGATAGTTTGGAACTTGGCTCTAGCACCCCTACACAGGACCTCTCCCCTTTGGCGAGATATGTTCTCTTGCAAGGATGTTTTCATCTCCGACATCCATGTTCGACTGGGAAAAGGCGACAGGAACCTTTTCTAGAATGGCAGGTGGTTCAGGGAGTCCTCTCTGGACGCTTTGTTCCCTAGCCTCTTTGTGATTGCTACAGACTCCCTAGAATCAGTCTCCCAAGCTTTCGACCCTCTCCTGCCTCCGACTTTCAGGAGGGCTCATAGACAGAAGGTATTTCAGTTGGAGGATCGTCTCTCCCTCCTACTACCCCTTCATCCTCAGCCTGACTTAGAGAATGAATGGGTCTGGAGGTGGGGGAAGGGCAGCGCCTACACTGTTAGATCTGCCTATGAAGTCATCTCAGATGAGGTGTTCGGCACAACCTTCGTGATCAAGTGTGGAGACCGAAGAGCCCGCTGAAGGTGAAACTTCTAGTATGGAGGATCTCACATGGGAAACTACCGACTCGGAATAGGCTGCGTCATTTCCGTCTGAACATCCAGCTGACCTGTTGTCTTTGTGGAAAGAACGTCGAGACCCTAGACAATCTATTTGTAGGTTGCTCCTACTCACAGGGGGTGTGAAGAGAGCTTGCTAGGAGGACCAGTTGCATTTTTGTCCAGCACAGTGAGGTTCGCCACCTGCTTGAGCATTGGGACATGCCTTGGCCCATCAAGAGTGACAGGACTATGTGGTGGCTTATTCTTCATGCCACCCTTTAGACGTTGTTGGGGGAGCGGAACAGTCAGATCTTCAGGAGGGAGTCTCATGTTGAGGACACAGTCATCTCTTTTATTTGTATCAGAGTAAGGGAATGTGCTGCTGTTATTTGTAATGTGAATTTCCTTCGCCTCTTTTTAATTGTTTGGGGGACTAGATTGATCCACACTTGCGTTGTGTGGCCTTTTGATGTATAGGATTTTGGGGTTTGCAATTTTTTGAAATTGTCATAGCCTTTACTTGTACATCCTTTTTTCATTTCATACATTAGTGATAGTGGTACAACCCACTTTCAAAAAAAAACTTCCCTTCTTGTTTTGTTGGGGGTGGGGGGGAAGAGTGATCCACACTTTCTTGGTGTGGCCTACATGTAAAGGGACTTTTTGGGAACTTACTGACTAAACTTGTAAATCCTTTTTTCATTTAATACAATAGTAGTACCACCCACGTTCATGACTTGTACCAACATGTGACTCATGTGAGCAGGATTGAGTTGGATAATGGCTCATTTGTGCAAGATTGAGTCACCAATCATATCTAAAAGTGAATAATTAACTCATGCTGACTTGAATCGACCTACTTGGGCCTCGAAAAGTTGAAAATCCAAGTCAACTTGCATGACTTAGCATGAGTAAGAAAAATGTGTGTGCCAGAAGAAAGTGGAAAATCTTGATTGACTTTCCCATTAGATCTTGGACCTTGAATATCTGTCCAACAAGCAAAAAATAGGCAATGAAATAAAATGGTGCTCAATTGAACTAAAATTTACCTCAATCTCTTGTGCACTTCAGATAGTTGAGCTTGCAGTAGTCTTGAATGATTACTCAATTCCTGCAAAAGACATCAGTTAAAATCCAACTAGCTAGAGGGCAAACAAGGAGTAGAAAAAAGTAGAGATGTGGAAGAGATTTTATATGCTCACCTCAATTGTTTGGGTGCTGTCAAAGAGAAAAAAGATAATAATGAGAATTTGAATGAAATACTAATGTTCAAAAGCAGGGGGGAGGAAAGAAAGAAAGAGCCTCAAACCTGGAACCCAGAAAGTCTTGTATGTTCACATCATGGTCCAACTTCTTGAATGTTTTCTTTAGGGCCTATTTTTTCAAAAGAAATTTAAATCTCAGATAAGCGCACTAGAACATTTCTGCAGCTTACATATATATATATATAAGAAAGCAATGTGCGAGTGAATAGGCAAAAGAATTGACAAATGATGAACTGACTTACTTCAAGGCTCTCCAATTTCCTGATAGAATAGAAACATCAATCAGTAAAATTATATATAATTAGTAAATACAAGAAAGAAATATGAGTGAAAATGATTTGTACTTCACCTTTTTGCCCTCTCCTGTGGAGTTAACTGAGCGAATTTTTCAATGACTTCCTCAATATTGCTGTTTCAAAAAAAACACAAGGGTAAATAAAATAAACAAACACAGGGTCAAATGATAATAGATCAAACAAGAAAACATTGGTGGATAGTGCCTAAGGAATATAGAAGCTTTGTAGAACTAAACTCATGTTTCTACAAGCCATTTTCATTTTTCACCCCAACTTGAGATGGTCTTGGAACACAAAACAGACAATGTTGATGTGTCAAGTGTCTACCTCAAGGAAGTAAGAATACCATCACTCTTAAAAATAAACTCCATATTCTAAGGTATTCCTCAGGCAAACAACAGAAAGTAGATTGGTGAAAAACAAAGCACAATATTTTCATTTATGTTTCTCTTGGAGATTGAAATTTCTAAATTATGAACTCCCAGGACTTTCGGATATGATGAACACTACATAAACAAGTTAATTGAAGTACTGAACAACCATGTATTATAAACCAAGCATTCTTCCCAATATAACTATGCCCCACTATGTGCAACTTTAAAAAAGATGCAATTTCATTTTCAGATCAAGGTTCACAAAACCGGTTGAGGTTCCAGAACCAGTCAGGGCCGCTTCCGGTACCAGAAGTTCAAACTGGTTCCCCTCAAATATGGAAATACCTGCACATTAAGTTTATAAAAATGTAAACCCTAATCTCAAGTATATTTAAACTCTAATAGGAGATTTTAAACTCTAAGTCTCTAATCTCACTCAATCTCATTAGATTTTAGTCTCTAATGACTTAAGTCTTTATAGTCATTAAGATTATTGGTTGGATTTGTAAATTAATCCTTTTTATTGAAAAAAATTCATCTTCCTTATCTTTAGAGGACTGGCCGGTCCGATACCGAAACCAGCTGAACCGGACCGGTCACCTCTGGTACCAGTACAAAACTAAGACCACTATGTGTGCCCAAGAGAGCATGGGGGCAATGAGAGGCACCCTTCCGGTCTCCTAAGCATCTAAAGTTGAAACTAGATTTAAGAAAGCACTCCACTTCTCGTCACCCTCCACTACTGTCTAAAAAAAGCATTATAGAGATATCCAAAGCATCCTTGCTACTGGGTGGAGTCTTTTCCCTGGAACTCGACTATTAATATTCCTGTCACTCAGTGACCATAGGTATAAGCTCTGTCCTCTGTCAGTATAAAATGAAAAATAATTATATAGATATCCCAAATATACTTGCTGTTCAGCAAGGTGTTTCCCATGAAGGTCCACCATTGACATTTTAGCCAATCAACTTGTATGCATAGAGCTCTGCCATCTATCAGAATGAAATGCAAGTGCAAACCATCTTCTGTTTGATTACAATGACTCACAAGTTTGGATATAAGATTTCGAATGTTGTGTAATTGATTTAAGCCCATTATTTCCATCTGAAAGAGAATCCGAGATATCAAAGGCTTTAGAAAGAAGAAATCTAATGATTTTGGATGTGTCAGAGCTTAAAGATGAGTAGGAAAGAAGTGGGTTAGACAAAGTTCTTCATACATGATCACAGGCTTGGCATTAAGCTATCAGTAAAATCTGTTGGGATAATCCCCTCCAAGGTTTTAAATAGAGTATTGAGGTTTTTTTTCCCTTGTCTTTATTTAATTGGGTAATGTGGGAGGGGGAAAGGAGTTTTTACAGGACTAGGGCATTGTTGGAAAAGGATCCCCTGGAGATAGTCTTTCAACGCAGTAAGTTTCTTCTTGGATCTTGCCCCTCTTTGCATTAAGGAGGATGGAATATCATTAAATCCAGTTTATTCAGAGCACATACAAAGGCTGCAACCTTTCAGCAACTTCCTTTCCTCAAAGCATAAACTAAAAGATTAAACATCACAATCATCAGAACATTTTATCAACTCAATGTTAAGAATTCACAGAAAATAAGTTTTCTGCATCCTTCTAACAATACACTAAAGCAAGGTCTTCACTGTTTTCCTCTGTTAGTATCAATATCAGATATTCCTATTTGACGGTATGTTTTAGTAGTAGTGATTCTATACCTGTAGAAGATACGATCAGAATCTGTATTGATCATGGAGAATTAGCAGATGGCACCTTGAAAAGATCTGAACGGGAAGGGTTAGTGAGGGCTTTTGAAAATAGATTGGAGGAGTGGTGGAAAAAGAAACTTCTATCAGCAAAAGGTGCGTGGGTAATTTCCAAAGCTGTGCTTTCTAATCTAGCAGTCTACTATCTGTCCATCCTCAAAGATTCCTAAGACCAGTTGTAGACAGTTAGAAAGAATAAGAGCAGCATTTTTTTGGAATGGCAGAGTAAAAAAGAAGGGCTACACCTTCACCTTGTATCATCACAGAATGTTTGCAAGAGTAAGGAAGAAGGTGGAGCGGGCTTAGTTCCAATTGAAATCACGAACAAAGCTCTACTGACTAAATGGCAATGGAGATAAAGTACTAGTATTTTCACAATGAAAACTGGTGGATGGAAAATTTTCAGATCCAGCCACCCCGTGTCACCAGATTGGAAGCATATCATAAGTAACATGGATTACTTTAGGTGTTCTTCTGAAATTCTACTGGGCAATGGTCAGGATGTGGATGATATGTGCAGTGAGAAGCTGGACATGGTGCTTATATGTACCTCCATCATGTTGACAAAGGGCGTTCTGTGACAAGGTCCGGATTGCAAAGAATGTTGATCAGGCACAGAAGTGTGCCCAGTTCCTCATCATTTTCAAAGGAGAGGTTAGGGCCTTTTATGCATCAAGCTTGCCCAGTTCTCTATCTTCACTCTACTGACTAAATGCCTATGGAGATAAGAAAGAGAGGTCCAATCATCTGTGCCACCATATTGGAAGCATATCATAAGTAACATGGATTTCTTTAGGTGTTCTTCTGCAATTGTACTAGGCAATGGTCACCAAACATTATTCTAGGAAGACTCATGGGTAAAGCACAGAAATTTCAAAGAGAGGTTTCCAGGATTATACCAAATAACATACTCACCTAAGCAAACTATCAGTAACTAGTGGGTTCAGTCAGGGCAGGGCTTCTAGGACTCGAGGTTCTGCAGGAATTTGCATGAATATGAGGTCAAGGAAGGTAAACCCAGATTGGGTTCCAGGATCGGCCGGCCGATTCACATGAACTCAGGCCGATCCTGGATCGGCCTTGTGGAGATGGAAGGCTTCAGGATTTGAGGAAGTGGAGATGGGAGGCTTGGGAGCCTTGTGGCATTTTCACTGTAAGATCAGCAGGGAAAGCCCTATCACAAGGAGGAAGAAAGTTGGACAGGAATCATAATGTTTGGAACATAAACTTCCCATAAATATTGGACTTTTATGCAGAAAACAGAAGGGGAAAGGCTCCCAACATGTGACTGGTTGAGAATTATTAAAGTGCAGTCCAGGAAGAAATGTATATTCTGTGGCAGATTTGAGGAAACATTGGAGCACTTATTACTTAAATGTAGCATTATTCAAGCTGTGTCAGTTTTTCTTCACAGTAGCAGAAATCTCAAAATCTCATGGCAGAGTGGAATGTACACACAGGAAAAGGAATTGTGGAAAGCCAATCTACTAGCTATGTGGGCAATTTGGAAAGACAGAAACAACAGAATCTTCAAAAACGAATTCAGACAACCAGCAGAGGTCATCAAGAGCAGCATATATTTTCTCCAGCAATTTGTGTACTTGGAAGATGTCTGACTCTATTCTTCTAAGTAGACTTTATAATTGGAGAAAATTTACATTGTAATTGCAGGTTAAGGGTGTCATAGGATGAGGATTTGAGGTGGAGCTGCTATCTACCAGCTTGTTTGATTTATGTTCTATCTTTTCTCTGTAAGCTTTTTCATTTTTTTAAAATGAATTACGGGCTGTGACCACCTTCCCAAAAAAGCTTGCAGCCTAAGCTCTTGCCCATAGCACACGGAATATCCTCCACTACAACTAAAACTTTGGCTTTCATTTTTTGGTTCTGATTTTATGCCTCATGTTTATTGATTGAGGTACATGAAATTTCATATCTTGTTCACCAGTTTCTAGTCACTCCTGATTTTCTCATCCATCCTTCAGGAATACTCCTGTATCTTTTGCAAGTGGAGCAAGAAAGGACATGCTCCTGTTTGCTCCAGGTATGCAAGTAAACAGAGGAACAAACATAATATGTGACTATAATTTGGAATCTGATAATCACCAAGATCTTCAGCTTTAATGGTTAACCAGTCTCACATGCAATAAATCCCCAACCCCAATGTTCCACATTGTGTAGAAAGTGCATCTAATGTAGTTAAAATGGCTAAAGAAAATTTTTAACAGAAAAGCCTTAGTCCTTATGATATATCTATTCCTCTCATCCCAAGGCATCAGTTTTTGTCTTTTGTTTATTTTCCAGAAACTATATCTCATACATATGTTCCTATCATAAAGCTAGGGCATGGGAAAACTCTATTTCCCTGTAATTTCGCATTTTATGTCAATGAACAGAGTAGAGCTATTCCATATCCCACAAAGTGCCACTGCTGCCCCAAGTTTTATTTGTTTTTCACAGAACAACTATACTGATATATGTTAACCTAAATATTGGAACCAAATTCTTATTTTGTAATTCTATACTTCCTTCTGTACATCACAGTTCTGGATGACGAGTAAAGGTACTCGCTTTGTAGGTTTTACTCTCTGATTCTGCCTTTATCTTGTATTACCATAAGTAATGTTGCCTGTAATCTTGTGTAAAATCAAGTAGGTTTTGCAATATGCAATGGGGAATTGTGTTTCAAATTCTCCAGGACAGAGACCTTACTGTGACTTAAATGTGTCCCCTTTTAGGTCATCATCATTTATAGAAGAACATATCTCACATCAAACTCTGCCTTCTTTCATCATTATTTATACTCATTTTCAATCTTGGTATGATGCTTTGCAATTACTTCAAGCAACATAGTTCACTTACAATTTAACATCAGTAGAATTTACAGGCTTTATTTCCTGCATATTCGTTTGTCCAAGAAATTAGAAAGACATGAGAGTAAAACATAAGGGAAGAAGTGAATAATACACATTCCGTCAAAAGTTTCAATCTGCAACCAAGCTTACAATCAAGCACAGAGAGTGACAGGGAAAGTCTTCATGCTTTGGTTGTAGGCATGGTTACACATGACAGCATGTAAGTCCTAATATGTACTAAATTGACAAATTCTGCCCAGCATGAAGAGGGAAAAGTAGGAAGGTCACCCAAGGAGAATAATGTGATCAAAATAAATCTTGAGCAAGACAAGGAAATTCCATCAGTACAGTGTATTAACAAAACGCCTGCAAAAAATATATAGAAAGAAGAAATAGTAGCACCTGCGCTCCCCAAGGCACAATGTGGGTTTGCCAGTGGGAGAGAACATGAGAAGCACGATGGGTATGTCGCACAATATGGACAGCTCCTTCGCCTTCTTCAGGATCCCAGCCCTCCTCTTCGAGTAGGTCACCTGTCGGCCGCTGGTATTCTCCAATCTCTTGATCTTCAGCTTCACCCTCCCCATCTTGCAGACGCCCACCGCAACTGCCCACCCCCCTCGCTCTCTCCACCACCTTCAAATCCTATGCCACCGAATCGAGTCCCGCAAGCACACGCCCCCAAAACTGATTGCCATCCACCCTCTGCAGCGCAACAGCAATTCCCCCAAGATGATATCCCGACCGGAATGTGCAATTTAGAGATCAGCAACACCAATGCCCTTGCAACAGTTAGACATCAAAGTAGCACCACCTGAAAGCGCAGCAACAAAGGGCGGGCTAAGAGAAACGGGTAACATTCCAACCTTTCCGATTCGATTCAACCCATCAACATAACAAAGGGAATACCACAATCGGGAACATCCGGCAGACCCAGAGACCAAACCCGCGATTATCTGAGAGAAATCAGAGGAAGAACCCAGATGGGGAATCGGCAGAAAGAAATAACACTTGCATGAAAGGCCAACCGACTGGACCAGAGGCTGTCCAGTCCATCGGGCAGGCGAGGAGATCACCAACCACGAGCAGCAAGACGGAAAACAAGGCAGACCCCGGTCGCGGAAAGGCGGCGACGAGTCCAAACGGGGGTGATCCAGAACAGAGACCAGGTGCGTGTAACGGCCGTGTGGAGTGAGAGGGGAGGGCACAAAAATAGAACTTGCACAGAAATAGCACTTACATGGTTACAGGAGGTGTCGGAGAAGGGAGGAGGAGGAGCAGAGGGCACGGCAGGACGAGGAACCATGAGAGACAGAGAGAGAGAGAGAGAGAGAGAGAAGGGGGGAGAGAGGGGACAGGAGGTTCGGGTAGAGAGAGAGAAGGGAGAAGTGGGGATGGGAACGGGGATGTTACGGGTGTGACGACCGGTGGAGCTGGGAGATCGGGTAGGCGCAGGGACGGGAGATGGGGCGAGCGGGAGAAGCGGGAGGTGCAGAGATCGTTTGGAGATGGGAATTGGACGACGTAGGAGGAGGAGTGGCGAGAGGGTGATGGATCCTGGGGGAACGGACGAATGTGACATGTAAGGTGTTTGGTTATATTTTTTTTTCAAATTTAAAAATAAGAATAAAAAAGTCACCTAATCACGTTGGTAGTTATTTCTCTAATTTTTAAAGAGAAATCTCACTACATTCAAATTTCTTTTTAAAAAATAATTCTAAAATAATTTTTTTTAAAGGACGCTCGTCACTTCGCGACCCCCCACCCCTCTCCCTCCCCTCTTCCGGCCGCCGCACGCCTGCACCCCTCTTCCCGTGGCACGACACCGACCTGGTCTCCCCGCCGCCATGCCGCGGCGCCACCTTCCCCACCACCAGCGTCTTCCCCCACCCGGTCGTGCTCGCCGTCGTCGACACCCCCGCCGACTTCCCCAGCACCGACGCCGCGAAGTTGCTGCGGTGGCAGCGATCCACCTCTTCGCCGGCACATCAGCGAAGTTGCTGCGGTGGCGAGAACCATGGCGACGATGGCGGCGGCGACTCGGATTCCGCCCGCGAGCGCTGTTCCACTGCTCCGGCTGCTGCTCCTCGTCTTCTGCAACCCTTGGCCGGCGTCCGCCTCCCCGTCTCCCGCGAATGGCCGGATAGAAGGGGTGGTGAGCAGGCTCGACAGCCAGAGGGCGCCGGCCGCGACGCAGGAGGCCGCCGCCAGAGGGGTGCTGGAGCGGCTCCTCCCCTCTCACCTCTCCGCCTTCCAGTTCAGGATCATTCCGAAGGTTAACAAGACATCATGTATATCAGTATGTGTGTATGTGAAAGAGACCGGTCCTTAGCATGCCCTTTGTGTGCGTCCTTTCTTTTGAGAATCGTTCTGAGTGCCATTCAACTCCACTTCAACTATATCAGTATATGTGTATGTTAACAAGAAGACATCAGCAATTTGTTCAATTACTAAGGTTTGAAATGTTTGAATCTCATAAAAAAAAAAGTATGTGCTCACCGTGCAAAAAATGGTACGAAAGAAGGCAATCGTATCATAATGGGATGCATAAGAAGTGGCGATAGTGGAAAAACTATTTTGTTCTGCTTTAAAAAGATAACAAGATTGATAATAACATTATCTTGCCAATCTGCCATAGAATATAAAGCAGGTTCGTCGACCCGAGTGACCCATCCGACCCGATCACGGCTCGGGACGGGTCGAGTCGGGCGGGTCGTCCAGCGACTCAGTCCGCCTGGCAAGATAAGTCGACGTGATTTTTTAATTTTTTTATTTTTTATTTTATTTTTAAAAAAATAATTTTAATAAAATATCATTTAAATTATAAATGATATATTTATGTAATAATATTCGAATGTAAAGTTATTTTTGTGATAATAGATCCATGCTAAATTATACATAATTAATTATATAAAAATAACATATTACACCTCTTAATTAAACATCTTATTTTAAGAGATAAAAAAACTCCGTTAATATGTTAAATTAAACATAGTCATAATAATAACATCATTCAACTCCAGTCATGAAGTACAAAATGCCAAAACTCACTCATCTGAGTCATCTGTGAATCTCGAATCTCAATCAAATACATGAGACCGTATAATCTAACTCTATCCTAGTGGGTGGAGGCACATGTGAGTGAGCCTGAAAATATGTAATCATCTGCACAAAGGCTGGGTCATGTGCATCGGTGGAGGGTACATGAAAATCTCTTTAAAAAAACCCTGACTACATCTATACATTCAAGTCTATCATCTGCTACTGGTGCGACTGGTGCTAGTGGTGCTCGAACTCTGGACGTGGAGGAAGATCTTGCTCTGCCCGGTGCTAGTGGTGGGGGTACCCTAGACGTAGAAGAGAATGCCCCAGCTCTGGTACGAGAAACATATCCCTCCCGTAACTGTATCCGAAAGTAATCTCGGACATCCTCTGGAACTAAGGAGCATGCACGGCAATCCCGTCCCACTCCCGCAAGGTGCTCTGTAAATCTGTGTATGCCGATGACGCGATATCCGCAGTATCTACAGTGCACATGTCGATCACCCTCAACAGTGTAACCATACTCCCACGCAAGGTGACGTCGTCCATCCATGATGACATGTAAATATTGTAACATTTTACATTAGTAACTTCAATGGCAAGTACAAAACTCAAGATATGAAGAAATTTATAATTAATTATTAATTACTTATAAATATAAACAAATGATACATACTCCTACTCATATGGGCCCAAACTTGGCCACATCCCATCTCCAAACAATCTGACATTAAATGTGATCCGCAAATAGGATAGATAGTCTTCATAGCTCATCGAACATGCATAGTTCTCCCAGTACATGCGTACGTAGTATTCATACTGCGCCGAATCTTGTGAGTACACGACCGACGGTGGCGCAGTTGAGGGCTGATCGTATCCTTCGGTATATTGCGGCATTAAAGCGTGGGCATGAGGATATGGATACGATGGGAAGAATGAACTACTGCTCTCAGAATCGCCATGATACATCGGCTGCTGCTGCCATGGCTGTCCATAGTCACTTCCAGATCTCTGAGAGTCATGTGTGCTCATCCTCTCAAAATCAGACAGCATGTCTTGATAGCTAGTACTGTCTGTAACAGAACTTCCATAGTAGGGATCCCAATGATCAGTTGCCCGCCTCGTCCCTACCGGTGGAGCACCGTGGTCCTCACTTGCGTGACATGTGTGAAGTGCAGTTCCTCTGTCCATGCGGCGGGCTGTTGGCCGCGATGACCTCTGTCTTGACCAATGCTATACTCTCTACCAGCAGCACTAGTATCCCCACGATGAATCCGTTGACCACCTTGCGAACCGCCACGACTATGGGATGAAGACCCTATCTGTGTACTATCCTCATCGGAGTCATGACTCCCACTGATGCGGGGCTCAACAAATGGCTCGGGAGTGTCGTCATCTGCATTGGGATCTAATATCTCCAAGTCTGCAATATCTATCAGATTTAATGGTGGTTGCGTGTCCTTTTTGCTCTTGAATAATGTGGTCCATGATGATTTTTTCTTCTGTGGAGCAGGCGGGGGCTTATCTGCTGCATGTTGTGTCCCTTTAGATGCCTGAGAAGCAGACGCTTTGTTAGATAAAAAGTTCAAGTTACTTTGTACTGTGTAAGTCTACATGTATACCTGAGACGACTGACTAGGTGCCTTAAATGTTGAGCGTCGTAGCGCAGCAGACTAAGATGGTTGTTTGGATGCAACGGAAGGCTACACAATTGAAAGGATAATATAATCAATTAGCAATGAAATACAGCACATAAATGTACATATGGCAATATAATTTCACCTCTCTAAATGACGAACTCCCCCTAGCCTCTCTAGAAGTGGATATCCTTCTAGCGTCTGTAGATACTGAATGTCGCGGTGCCACAACCCGAGACCACTATTCATTTGTCGGATCGGCCTGTAATATATTTCTTACATCATCATACATAGATGTATGCATACGCTCTCTAATCAAATATGCAATTCGATTTGTATATATTATTTTACCTGAGCTGGCGGTGGACGTGGATTTGCTGGAGGTTGCATCAATCGCTCCCATGCTGTGTCATCGTATGCGTACGATGTGTCTCCACCCCCAATGATTAGGTCTTCATCCAAATTAACTTCCTCATCACGTCCCGTTGCTGACTCGTCTCCAACTGTCTGCCCATCGATGTCATCTCCCTCCCCCACTACCTACTGCACAGCTACTGCAAGAAAAGTATTAGGTCATGGTGTCTCGCCTGGTTCTTCACCCTCCTCGTCAAGTTCTGCCTCACCACGCTCAGTTGTGGTTCTTGCAACCCATGAAACCATAGGGTCATCATCGTCTCGCAAGTACACAGCATCTGTTGGGTCGTAATCTCCCTCTTCTCTCCTTGCATCCATCTGCACATGCCGAACCTTTAGCTTCATGTTGTAATGAACATACATCATTTTGTCCAGCCTTCGGTGTGTTAACCTATTCCTGAGCTTGGTATGTAAGGAGAATGTCGACCAATTCTGCTCACACCCACTCGATGAGGATGTTTGTGATAGAACTCTCATTGCGATCTTCCTTAATGTCGAGGCACTTATGTCGTAATTTAGCCACCACTCAGTTGTGATTAAGGCAGATGGCGTACA
This sequence comes from Amorphophallus konjac, assembly GCA_022559845.1. NCBI lineage: Eukaryota > Viridiplantae > Streptophyta > Magnoliopsida > Alismatales > Araceae > Amorphophallus > Amorphophallus konjac. The sequence goes on along the minus strand of CM040119.1, from coordinate 21,971,084 downwards.
ATATAATAATTAGATGCAATAATAACTTGTCGAGCTATACAATGTGCATTGTGAAAAAATTAAAAATTATAAAAATTATAAAAAAATTATAAAAAATTAAAAATTTTAACCCCATCTCTCTCTCACCCTTCACCCACCTCCCCCTCCCCCTCCCCCACTGGCCATCGGCGCCCACCGGTGCCCCCTGCCCCACCCCCCTCCCCGTCCCCCACCGACTCCCCCACCACCCCCTGCCCACGCCCCACCTCCCCCACCCCCTCCCCGTCCCCCACCGCCCCCACCTCCCCCACCCCCACCGTCCCCCACCGAGACCCACCACCCCTGCCCACCCCCACCGGCGACAAACTGCCCCCCCACCCCCACCGGTGGTGGCAGACCGCCCCCCTTCCCACAGGCGGCGGGAGACCTCCCCTGCGCCCACCCCCCTCCCCCACTCCCACCGGCCACAGACCCCCCCTCCCCCACCCCCCTCCCTCACCCCTACAGGCAGTGGGAGACCGCCCCTGCCCACCCCCACCGGCGACAGACCGCCCCGTCGCCGCCCACCGTCGCCCATCGTCGCCCACTGCCCCGTCTGGTCCCCCATCGTCGCCCACCGCCCCGTCCGGCCTCCCAACGGTCAAATCTGGCCGGCCACCTGCTAGATCTGACCGGTGGGAGGCCGGATGGGGTGGTGGGCGCCGGTGGTTGCTCCCCCACCACCCTCCACCGCCCCACCACGGTCCCCCACCGGCGACCCTCCCCCAAACAAAAAAAAAAATCAAAAAACTACTCACTTACCTCCGATGGCCGCCGCTCGCCACCGCTGCAAGCCTGAAGAGAACACCCCCCCCACCGGCCCGTTAAATGGGCGAACCGGCACGAGCCGGTCGACCAGCACGTACAAGGCCGGGCCCACAGCCGACCGGTCTTGTACGTGGCGGGACGCACGGGTCGGTGATGTCCACTGCGACCCGCCCACGACCCATGGCCCGGTCGTCTCGCCCACCGCCTGGGACGAGTCGGGTCGTGCGGGTTGGGCTGACCCGCACTGGGACGGCAAACCCTGATATAAAGCCTTATAAGCATAAATACATGATAGGTACTTTACAAATATATCTCTATTAAAAGTAAATTGTAAATTTACTTCTCTTGTCAATACAATACATTGGGAAAATTACCTATATACCCTCAAAATCTTCGTGAATTACCCCTATACTCTTACCTTTACGGTATTTACCCTTAAACCCCCAAATTCTCCTTGAGGAGCACGTTGTGTCCCTACCATCACTGGTCTATCATCTAAGCTAACCCATGATCGGTCTGGAGGCTGGAAAATAGTAACCTATCCCTAAAGTTAGTCACTGTTCACTTGCAACGAGCAAGACAGTGGGGTCTAGGGTCATCTTAAATCAAGGGGAGTTCTCACGTTTGTGACTTCCTCCCCCCTTTTCCTCTGGTGATTAGGGTCTTTCCGAGAGTGACCCTCGAACCCACCCTAGGATTACATCTCCACCTCTTGATCGACCGACGATCGAATCCCAAAGCTTGCCTCCCCCTCTCGATCAGAGAAAGGAAGCGTGATGAGCTCGATGAGAGGCCAAAAGAGGATGAAGAGGATCTACGTTGGGACCACATCTAACGGTGGGGCCTGCTCTGTGGTCGGAATCAGGGGAAGAGGAAGAAGACGACTGTGGGGATATTGTTGGCACTAAAAAAACTAAAGAAAAATAAAGAAGAGAAGAAAGTTAAAATGGGCCAAGTAAATGGGCTAAGCCCAATACAAAAGGGGAGAAGAGAAAAGGGCGCACAAGGCCATATGCACAAATAGAAGAAAGAGAGGGGCCAATAAAAAATGCAATTTTCACAAAAAATAAAAATAGGAGGAAAATCTGCGGCAGTCACGCCCTCTCCTCACGGTGCTGCCTCCCCCTTCGCGCTTCCCCCCCCCCCCCCCGTTGGCATTTATGGCCGGTGGTGTCCCCCATTCGCGCATGCACGTCCGAAGATGGCTCCTTTGCGCAACCTGTGACACGCAAGCAAACTGCCGGAGGCCGGCCATCCCGCGCAAAGAGAGGCCTCCTCTGTCCCGCCGCATCCTCCCCCGCGAAGCGACAGCGATGACGATGGCAACCGTTGACAGCAGAGCAGCGGCAACATCAACAACGTCAGCAACAGCTCCCCGTCTTCGACAGCAGCCGCGGGCATTGAATGCTCGAAAGTCCTCCCCCTGACACCTCGAACGGTCGTTTCCCTGCGTGGCCAATGCTGCGGGCGCCAGCACCCTCGACCGGTGAGGGTCACCATGTCCGCAGCGGCGACCCCCTGTCCCTGCACATCCCTTCCACCGCGCCCGACAGCAGCAGCAGCAACATGGCGAGCGTGGCAGCATGACACCAGCAGCAACAGCACGCAAACGGCAGCATGGGCAGCAGCTGCGAACAGAACACAAAAAAAAACCATAGAGATGGGAAGCCTTCATCATTGCTCCTACATATATGAGCCCCATGGCAAGAAGAAAAGAAGGGAGACGCTCTGCTAGCGGCGAAGCCCTGCTCCGAAGTGTGAAGAGAGAGAAGAGAGTGAGAGAAAAGAGAGAGGTGAGGGGAAGAGAACTCCCCCCTTGTCTTTGTATTTTCTTTTATTTCCTTTCTCTCTATCTCTCCTTATACAATCTGTAGGGCTCTGTGCGTCTCGGATGTACATGTTTGTTCAGAAATGAAAAGGTTTCGGGCTATTGGCCTTGATGTTCTTTTTTTTTCCTTTGAGCATGCAATGTTCTTCCCCAATAAAAATGATATGCTTGCCCCCGATATATATGTATATACATATGTTGCAGATTTTTTTATGCTCGATTTTATCCTCTACGATTGTCCTCTCCCCTAATGTATATGCTATGACACAAGCCACTCCGATGGACAGAGTGTCGACGCCCCAAGATCTCGATCCACACGACAAGAAGAAGGGAGGAAGAAGAAGGAACAATCACATAATGTAGGAACACAAGGATTTACGTGATTCAGAGGTTACCCCCCTACGTCCACGGGCGACGGCGACAGCAGAACTTCACTAGATGTGGAGAAATATATAAAGAGTACACACCCCAAACCCGGAGGAACAAATCCTCACACACAAAACTCTCTCAAGCTCTCACCCCCAAGATCCTCGTGTTTCTCTCTACAAGAGCTCTTTAGTCTCCTATTTATAAGAATGAGAAGCCATTTTCAACCCCTCATGATTGAATGGCTCTCATTGCATGGAAATGGGAGACCATTTCCCACCTCCCAAAAATTACATAAGAAAATTCTTTTTATAGTGGCTGAAGGTGAGCCACTAACTCACAAATTCTCCTCTTGGTTCATCTTCACAAGCCACATCCAGTGCCAAGCTCCACTACGATAGTCGTAATCACCAATGCCCCCGCCGGGGCCACCTCACGTGCTCTGCAAGCCAACCAAGCCCAGACAGTGCCTGAACTTTTCCGAAGGAATAGGCTTCGTCAACATGTCTACGGGGTTCTCCGTTGTAGAAATCTTCTGAATAGCCACAGTACCCTGCATCACAACATCACGAACAAAGTGATACCTGACATCGATGTGTTTGGTTCTCTCGTGATACATCTGATTTTTGGTCAGATGTATGGCACTCTGACTATCACAGTACACCGGAGTTGTCTCCTGCACATGACCTAGATCGCCAACCAAACATCTCAGCCACAAGACTTCTTTCACTCCCTCTGCCACTGCCATATACTCTACCTCTGTAGTAGACAAAGCCACAGTAGACTGCAAAACAGCCTTCCAACTAATAGCATAGCCTGAGAAGATAAAGACATAACCTGTCAGGGATCCTCTTATCCAGATCACCAGCATAATCTGAATCGACGTAGCCAACCAGTTGACTGCCATCACTGCTTCCTTTCTGAAATATCAGGCTCACATCTGAAGCACCTCTGAGGTAATGAAGTATCCACTTCACAGCCTCCCAATGGACCTTCCCAGGATTTCCCATGTACCTACTAACCACACTAATAACATGAGAAATATCAGGTCGAGCACATACCATAGCATACATAATACTACCAACTGCACTCGCATATGGAACTTTAGACATCAGTTCCATCTCCTTCTCTATCTTTGTTGAATCTTCTGTAGACAATCTGAAGTAGGCTGCTAATGGAGTGCTCACAGCCTTGCAATTCTTTCATGCCGAACCGCTCTTAGCACTTTCTCCACGTACTTCTTTTGTGATAAGTACAACTTCCCGTGCCACGGTCTCTGTGAATCTCCATTCCCAAGATCTTCTTTGCTGCACCAAGATCTTTCATCTCGAATTCACACTCAACTGAGACTTTAAGTGGTTAATTTCAAACATGTTCTTGGCAGCTATCAACATGTCATCTACATACAACAACAAATAAATAAACGAACCATCTGGAAGCCTTTTATGATACACACAGCTATCATAATCACTTCTGGTGTAACTATGACTCAACATAAAAGTATCAAACCTCTTGTACCACTGTCTTGGTGATTGCTTTAAGCCGTATAAAGACTTTTTTAATAGACACACATGATTTTCCTTTTCAGAAATTACGAACCCTTCTGGCTGATGCATGTAGATTTCCTCTTCCAGCTCACCATGTAAGAACGTTGTCTTAACATCCAGTTGCTCTAGCTCTAAATCAAGCAAAGCAACTATAGCAAGCAACACACAAATAGAGGTATGTTTCACGACAGGAGAAAATATCTCATTGAAGTCAATACCTTCTCGCTGTGTGGAACCCTTCGCCACTAATCGTGCTTTGAATCTAGCATCTTCCACACCAGTGATTCCTTCTTTCTTCTTGAAGACCCATTTGCACCCTACAACCTTTTAACCAGGTGGTACTTTCACCAGTTTCCATGTATTGTTCTTCTGTAGAGATTCAATTTCCTCTTGCATGGCCAACTGCCATTTAGAGGACTCTTTTGATGCAATTGCCTCTCTATAAGAACATGGTTCTTCCCCCTCAACATTATCTGTAACAGATAAAGCAAAGGCTACCATGTCAGCATGACTATATGTAACGACCCAAGATCCGGATACCGGGAAAGACCCAATACCATTCGAATCCTGGCCTGCCGCCCACGAGTCGGAGGACTCGGAAGGGCTAAAAGGAGTGTGGAGGCACAAAGAAATAGGAAGTAAAGCAGGATAATTTAAAAATAAACAGAAATAAATAAACAACTACTACAACAATAGAGTCCAGTCCAACAGAAAGTATAGTCTAAAGTAGTAAAATGTACCACATGTCGAGTGAACACTCGGCCCGGCGAGCAGGCAATTGAGAACCTCCGAACAGCACCCTCGAACCTCGAGGAAGAACCGCCACACCTGAAAAGCATGGATGAGTCTCCAAAATAGAGACTCAGCAGGGATCCCGCGGAACCCCAACCGGAAACAACGGCGGTAGCGGAAAGGAAAGCTACAACGACAGCAGGAACAGCGAA